>CM077505.1:25192260-25792260 GCA_039654745.1 Houttuynia cordata
GAATTACTATTACCCCAAATCAGTTCATTTTGGAAAACCTTGTGGATAATTCCGGACCAAGGGTGTACCAAATGGCCAACGAGGGAATATATTATGTGTATGTTTTATTGTCTTGTGTTACTGATCACCAACATATATGGCTTATAGTGCAGGATAGGTTGTTTATTATATTGGCATTAGATGGGCCTTTATTTTGGTCATTAGGCACGTTTGTTTCCTTTTGTGGGAATATAAATACTCTGTCCAGCATTGTGAATCTAATGTAGGAATAAATGTCTGCTTGTGACAAGTTCAACCGGAAATCAGTAGTTTCTCTTCACAAGTAGTCATTTTTATTCTCTCATGTTTGATCTGATTCCTTTCATATGTTGCAGCTTCAAATTGACGATGAGAGATTTAAGGATGCGGAAGATTTGGAACATAATTCCCGAACCGAGCATTCCTGAACTGCCTACTTTTTGTTAGAAAAATGCAGTCGGCAGCTTGTAGATTATTTGTCATCTTGCTCTATGCATGGTCTAGCGGATACTGTTGAAAGTGAAGTCTCATTGTACGCTACAGATAATCAAATGCGTACTCGGCTCTGTTCTGTGTGGATTGCTGAGTTAACTTAGCTGAGCTTTGGTTAACTGCAAGCTAACAAGCTGTCTTTGGTGGCATGTCATGTTATTACTGAGTGTTGCAGTCGAGTTCTTAATGTAGAATCATGACTTATGCAACATGTAATTCTGTTAATTTAAGCAGTTCTTTTCCTTTTCAATCGTAGACCCCTAATTAATGAACCTTAATTGTGTCATTTCATGGGTGGAATGTTGGGACACGTAAAAAATCTTGTTCTTGAATTCACATATAAAACACTCATTTAGGGTGGGAAAGGAACATTATTCTCCAGGTCTGATTCTAGTAAACTACTCCATCTGTCCCATATTTATTGTCTAGATTTGGAATATCCCATGTTAATTGTCTTCATGTTATGCTTCTCTTGCTAGCAGTTAAAGCAAAAAGCGATGGAATTACAACGTACAAGGTATAAAATCACACTCACACGTTACCTTTTCGTTGTGGGTACAGATTCACAATCTTCCAAATGTGGAAATCAATATTGGACGGAGGGAAGAGTTTATCTTTGTTTCTCTCTGTTTTTCTATCATTTCAACAGTAAAATTTAGTTCCCTTGATCTTACACTTGCTCTCCTCCTCTGGGCCTCCACCAACGCCTTCACACCCGGGCATCACCGAGGCCCGTTGGACTGAAGCTCAACTCCTCACCCTCAAGCCCACTATATTCACCGTGATTCTGTCTAACTCTCTCGTCTCCAGCCACCATCGGAGAAGGTATCCTAAAGTTCGCTCCTTTTCGCCGCCGGCCACCGGCGGAGCCTCATTCGCCGACCGAAAAGATGAAACCACTTGCCGGTTTCTTCCACAGATCCCTCTCTTCCCTCCGTCCCTTCCCTTTGATCGCCAGACACTACCAGCCCGAGCCATGGCCTCTATCAGCACCACCTCCCCATGGCCGCCTTTCAGTCAGACCCAATGTCGAACATGTAGTAGGCGTCTTCTGGGACCTCGACAACAAGCCCCCATCCACCTTCCCCCCCTACGACGCCGCCGTCCGCCTCAAGCTCGCGGCTTCCTCCTTCGGCTCCGTTCGCTTCACCTTCGCCTACGCCAACTCCCACGCCTTCTCCCACGTGCCCCCCGCCGTCCGCCGCCAGAGAAGAGAGCAGGACCACCTCCGGCGCCAGGAAGCCTTTGGACCCCATGTATGCCGGGTTTGCGGCAGGAAGTTCCACGAGAGTCTTAAGCTGGTTCACCATTTTAAGCAGATTCACGAGCGGGAGCAGCAGAAGCGGATGAACCGGCTGGAGACGGCGAGGGGAGCGCGGAGGGTGCGGCTGGCGGGGGCGATGTCGATGAAGATGCAGAAATACAAGACGGCGGCGAGGGATTTGCTGACGCCCCGGACGGGGTACGGGCTCGGGGACGAGCTGGGGCGGGCGGGGTTCCGGGTGCGGGTGGTGGCGGACAAGCCGGAGGCGGCGGATGCGGCGCTGAGGAGGGAGATGGTTGGGTTGATGGAGAGGAGGCGGCTGGGTTGCGTTGTGCTGGTTTCGGATGATTTAGGCTTTGCGGGCGTGCTGAGAGAGGCGCAGGATAGGGGCGTGAAGACGGTGGTTGTGGGGGACGATAGCGGGGGAGCGCTTAGGCGGTGCGCGGATTCGGGGTTTTTGTGGAGGGAGATTGTGTCGGGGAAGGCGAAGAAGGAGGCGACGACGGTGGTGGGGAGGTGGAATGACAGGGAGATTTTGAGGAGGTTGGAGTGGACTTACAAGCCGGATGAGGCGACGCGCGAGGAGGATAAGGGAGGTGAGGAAATTGGGGATGGTTTTGAGGAGAGTGGGAATTCAGAGGCGGAAGAGGATGGTGGTCAATGGTGGGAATTGGATTCTGATGAAGATCAGAGCTCTGGTAATTCTAAGGATTGATCATCATTTTGCTTTGTGAAAGTGAAGAACTAGTCATGGTTGTGTTGAAGCATCAATACATCATAGCGCGCGTTTGGGTAAGAGAAGCGCTTCTCTTGCGGCCGCTTTCCGCCATGGTTCTTCTAAGGTGGAGGGTTAGGCGGAAAGCGGATAATGGCTGCAAGAAGCAATGGAACGTTTGATGAAGGGGAAGCGGCTTCGTTTGACCAAACGAGCTGCGGCATGCCTAATGGTGATGTTGTTGCTTGGATAGAGATGGAAGATCCACTCTACTCACCAAGGCATTGAACAATGAAGGCAGAAGAACTGGCACTGAATAATGAAATTCTATTTTGAGTTTGATTGGGTTGGGGACTTGTGGTGGCTCAGTGATGAAAGTATATAGTCTTTTCAATGAGGTAGAAGAAAGCAAAAGAGAGTTCATTGGAGATTTTAGTGAAGAAGGCTGGCATTATGCAAGTTTAAGATGTTTGAGTTGGTTTCTAGTTTGAGAAAATGGAAAGCAGTTCTGGGATTGGATTGTGATGAGGATCACAGTTCTTGTCGGTCTAAGAGCTGATCGGCATTGCTTGTGATGTGGTGAAACAGTTTCAGGAAACAAGAATGGGCTGGAGAAAGTGATTCTGGCTCTTATGAACATCAATGTATTGAGGGAAGTGACTTGTCACAGGCAATTTGTAGCTAGAAGAATGAATTTTGTGTTTTTGTTTTTCCATCAAAGCATGAAATATGATGAATGCCGGGCTTGTGAGCGTTTGAAGTAAAGGGCAGTAGAAAAAGAGAGTTCATTTCAACAATCTGTAAAAGAGGGCTGAGATGGTTGGTTGGATGTTGGAAAAATAACATTTCTGGTGTCTAAAATGTTTGTAATTTTTCACTTTATGGTGGGAGAGGGAAGTCGAGTGCGCATCTGAAGTGTTTTAGAAATTCAAGATTCAAATTTCATGGTGAACTTGTTTACATGGCGAGTTGCTCCTTGCTAAAGAAATGTTGTAGCCGTTGATAGCAAGTTATATTGGTTGGCTTCGGGCTGAATTATCTGGCCAAACCTGTGAACTGCATTTTCTCTCTAGGGTGGAAGGCATCATCATGTTGCCGACTTTGAAATGGAAAATGATATTTGTACATCAGATTTTCTACACATTTCTATACACAGCTGATGTGTATGGAAATGAGTGAGAAATCTGATGTAGGGTTATCACTCCCCCTTTGAAATGTTGCGAAAATGCGCTTCGTGATTATGATTTTGTGGGAGTTATTATGTACACCCGTCTGGAATTATTATCACCTTAAGGATTTCTAAAATGAACCAAAAATAATTCCTCTCTTAAGCAGTGTGTAGATGAATGTTGTTCAGAGAAACCAAATGGTGGAAAACTGTATCCGAAGCACCACTTATTGTCTACTGGCTATGGCTATCTGGTTTGAGACAATTTTCCAATACAAAGACAAACAAAAATAATACAAAGTTAAATTAAAAGTTCTGTCACATAAGACATGGCTCACACGCATCTGCATGAGCCGTGGTGCCTCAAGCAGGCGGGAGTCAAATCATGGGTAGGTGGGTTTAAACACTCACCCACCCCTAGCGCCTTTGGATTTTCATCCAACGCTTCCTAGTAACTTGGTTTATGTGGTAGCCGTCTCATATAAACTCTTTCCAAATTAAAAGGAGAACGGATTCAGTGCGATTTTACATTAAAAAGGAAGAAACTGTAGGACTAAATCAATCAGTATGGTTTTTGTAAAAAGTATTAAAATTTGTAGTTTTTAGTATGTCTTCACAAATAATGATTTCCTCTTGAAAAAAAAAACCTCTAAAAGGAGAGGGACTCAATGAAACACCGTTAATAACTAAAATAGAAGACAAAAAAGGGCCCAACCGGGTTCGAACCGGTGACCTCTTGATCTGCAGTCAAATGCTCTACCACTGAGCTATGGACCCGTTTTTCATAAGCAATTAAATAACTAATAATATCTCCAATCATCGTTTTCCACGTACTAAAACTTATCCACATCCGTTTGATGTGGATCAATTGCTTTCTGCTTGGCTTCCTCTCCCGTTGCGTTCATTGACAGCCACATTTTTGCCTACATAATAGACTCACCTTGGCATGTTTATTGCGTTTTGTATATAGCCCTCATAATGTTGTGATTATTGAAGTATCAACTCCAAATTACTATGGCCATGTCCAGTCTCTCTTTGCATTCTATCTTAGTCACTTGATAGAGGTAGAGATAGAAGTTGATTATACATGATTGTGAGAGATTTTTCCTTTCTATCAAGAGAACATAATAATTAGACCTGGGTTTTTCAAACTGGGAGGTAGCAGTTCGATAAATAAATTGAGATAGATTTGAATTTTGAAGTGAGGGTGCTGAGTTTGAACCTGCACCCACAGGGATTATATTAAGGTTTAACTAGTGTGTATGTGTTTGTGTGGGTTAAGAATGCACACTAGGGGGTTGGATTGGTGGTTGCCTGGCCTTCTAGTTTGGTCCCAAGACAAGAAAAAAAGTAGATATGCAAAAACAAATAAAATAATGCTTGCTGGCTACATGAAATAATTTCTTGAAAAAAAATTGTTCAATATTTAATAATCCACTTCTAAATCACACAAATTACGGGAACAACACCAATTATATCCTTCATTTATTTGTAAATAACACTTAACCATAAATGCCGGTCTCATGCCCAAACTAATTGTGTCCCCCCATATTGTCATTTACTCTCAAGTCAGTTTTAATAGAGACTATCACATAATTAATCAATTTATTAGGATGTAAGGTCCATAGTAAAAGCCTAGGTTCTCCAAGCGAGCAAGTCACTTTTTATCGTGGAAACCTCTCAACCTTGACCTCGAACTAAGATTTCTTCTAGGTACCCATAGTCATCGTCTCTGGCTCCCCGATCAGAGAATAAATAGGGAACAATACCATCTAATTATGGTATGCAATTTTAGGGGCCATTTGAGGCGTGAAAAATCAGTTTTATCCACTCTCAAAAATCTACCTGGTTAGTGGATTATCACAAAAATCCTAATTAGTTGGATTTTTTTCAGCTAGATGATGCTGATTTTTCACGCCCCAACCGACCCCTTAATTACTCAATCAAAGGGATGGGAGGGAGTAATACTTTATAAATCACACGTAACCAGATAAAACCTGTCTAATAATCACCCCGAGCACACATCATTATGTTCCAATTACCAATTTTAAACCTCCCTAGGCATCAATTGCCCCGTCTGCCACATCATGCATGATGTATGTGACAAAGATCGATTAAGACTTTTGAGTCTTTAACATCCGCCTAGAAGATGTCCGCCAAGATATACTCCAATCCTCAAAACACGCCTATACACCGTTAATCATGATTATCGATGAATTCCCATCCAATGTACAACAATACACGGACATATTCCAGGCGGACCAAAAATGCTTACAATACAATACATATTATGACGAATCTCCGAATCGCATGTAATGCACAACAGTACATATCAGCGTGAAACATGGATGCTACAGTGTAGCTTTTAATCACGCCCCAACGGCCTGTATGTATCAAAAACAAAAAAAAAATATCAGAATTGCCCAAACATGAGGGGTGTCCAAATCAGTGGCCGAAAACTTGCATAGCAGTTGGGGCAACCACCCTCCTCTCCGCCCCTCCTCGGTCAGGCCAGGCCAAAGGCTCCTCTCATCAAAGCTGCCAACTTTCTTGGGCGGTTCCTCCCACAAGCCCCTCCCTCGTTCCCTCCGCCCCTTCCCTCCCCTTAAATCCCCCCAATCTCTCTCTCGCAAGCTCCAGAGATCACTTCCAAGCCCCAAAGATCTGATCTTGTTTGGGCAATCATGGCTGCCGCTGCCTTCTCCGCCATCAAGCTCCTCCACCCCTCGCCCCCCCGCCGCCGCCGTCGACGCCACACCCCTCCTCCCCTCCTCAGCCTTCCTCCCTCCCCCTCCCGCCTCCGCCGCCCCCGCTCCCCAGCATCCCATTCCTCATCCTCAGCCTCCGCCTCCCGCCGCGCTGTCGTCTCCGTATCGGAGGTCGTCAAGGAGAGGAAAACCACGTCCAATATGGTACCTTTCCCCTAATTCAGATCCTAATTTGACAAACCCATATCGCCGAATTGGCTAATGGTGTTGATTTTGGTGTTTTGCAGCTGGTGACTAGGGAGGAGGGGCTGGTGCTGTACGAGGATATGGTGCTGGGGCGGTCGTTCGAGGACATGTGCGCGCAGATGTACTATAGAGGCAAGATGTTCGGGTTTGTGCATCTCTATAATGGCCAGGAGGCTGTGTCCACTGGCTTTATCAAGCTGCTGAAGCAGGGGGACACGGTGGTGAGTACCTATAGAGATCATGTTCATGCACTGAGCAAGGGCGTGCCGGCGCGTAAAGTGATGGCGGAGCTCTTCGGCAAGGCCACTGGGTGCTGCCGCGGCCAGGGCGGCTCGATGCACATGTTCGATAAAGAACACAACCTCATCGGCGGGTTCGCATTTATCGGTGAGGGGATCCCGGTTGCCACGGGCGCCGCATTCTCGTCGAAGTATAGGAGGGAGGTGCTTAAGGAGGCATGCGACGACGTGACGGTGGCATTCTTCGGGGATGGGACGTGCAACAATGGGCAGTTCTTCGAGTGCTTGAACATGGCCGCGCTGTGGAAGCTGCCGATTATATTTGTGGTGGAGAACAATTTGTGGGCAATTGGGATGTCCCACCTGCGGGCGACGTCTGATCCGGAGATTTGGAAGAAGGGGCCGCCTTTCGGGATGCCTGGAGTGCACGTGGACGGGATGGATGTGCTGAAGGTGCGGGAGGTGGCGATGGAGGCGGTTGGACGGGCGAGGAGGGGCGAAGGGCCATCCTTGATCGAGTGCGAGACGTACAGATTCAGAGGACACTCACTGGCTGATCCTGATGAGCTCCGTGATCCTGGTTAGTACTTGAATTACATTGCTATCTTTTTTTTCAGTCCTGTAGTTCCTAGTGCAAATGTGATTTATTTTTAGTTAAAATCCAGCTGCCATTTTTCTTGCTGCAACCTTTTGCTAATCAAATTTTGCAATTATATGTAGAACCATAATCTTCTGTTTATTTGCCTTGATGGTTATATGGGCATCATATTTTTGTATTAAATACTCTTTTTTTTTTGGGGGGGGGGGGGGGGGGGGGGGGGGCTTGTTTGAGAGTTATAGTCACTGCAGATACTTATTCTTATCCCATTTGTTGGTTCAATGTGCACAAATCCTTTGGCTAGATATTTAATTATGTCGCATATTTGTTTGCCCGTCCTTATTCATTCCAATGTAATATGCATATGTCTGTTTGCTTTGAAGAAGGATGGGCATTTGCAGATCTGAAGCATTTTCTGTTTCAATGTTGAAAACTACTACTCCTTTTAATTCATATTAATAGATTGGTTTGATTTTTCAAAATGAACTGAATTACAACCAAATTAGACAGTTAATGTGTAACGGGGGGAGTTTTAGGGATAGGCAATTTCTGTTTTTGATTTTAGGCAAAGAAATATAGCTTTGGGCTAAGACCAGATCTTGTTAATTTGTTCTATATAGGATCTTTTGTGTGGTGGATGTACACACTTCTGCCATTCATTTTGAGATATAAATTGTTCTTGCTCTCTTTAAGCTTCTTCACTATTTATAGCAATATATTTGAGATTGATAATAGCATTACAATACAAGTTTAATATTTTTTGTAGGATAGAAAAGGCTGGTATCTAATTGGAGTAAAATAAATTAGTTTTTGAATAAAATTAAGTTACTTTTGGTTGAAAGATTTTTGACTTGTGGAATTGTAATGGTGTGCTGGTATCTTTTCCAATCGTTATTGGCCAGACTTCTAAATAACAGCGGCCTGAAGAAAGCGAGTAATCAAAATTTTATGTCAACTGAATATTTATGGGGAGTCTGCATGGTTTTTCGTTCAGTATGTTGTTCCTTGAGATTCTTGTTTTGCATAGCTTAAACTTCATGAAAAATTTACAAATAGTAACATGGGTTTTAACCCCTACAAAACTCCTATTGGTATTATCACCATTGATAATTCATCTCTCACTTTTTTCTTACAGCTGAGAAGGCTCACTATGCTGCAAGAGACCCCATCACAGCATTGAAGAAGTATCTTATCGAGAACAATCTTGCTAAAGAATCAGATCTGAAGGACATAGAGAAGAAGATTGATGAGGTTATTGAAGACGCGATGGAATTTGCTGATGCTAGTCCACCTCCACCTCGAAGCCAGCTCCTGGAGAATGTGTTTGCTGATCCAAAAGGTTTTGGAATCGGGCCTGATGGGAAGTACAGATGTGAGGATCCTAAATTTACAGAAGGCACAGCTCAGGTCTAGGCTAGCCATGAAGTTGTTTGATGACCTTATTTGTTTTTGGAAAACTCCTTTCTTCTTCTTGTCTCTCTTTTTTTTTCCTCAATCCTATATTTTTGATAATTCTTATGCTCTTTTTAGTTTGCTAGTTCCTGTCTGTTATTCAAAAGATGAACTATGTCTTCAAGCATCTAATTTTCTAGAAGTTGCTTCAGTCGAAAGGTGATCACACACTCCTAATTAGACCCATCTTCTAAGTTTTGGTGGGGTGGAACCCGGAATTGTATCTTCTGTTACAAGAAATTGTCTATGAATAACAGTGAATTTGTGATCGGTCTAGCCAGATTGCCTCTTTTTTGGATCACTAATTAATGAAACTATGCATTTTCTTTTACCAGCTATGAGCCTATATCCTGACTGTTCGACTTGAAGATGTTATTGGCACTATTCTACTTTGCTGAGCTACCAAGGATTATACTTTGCATTTAACTTGTATTCTCTTAATCGACCGATCAGGTGTCATGCTATTCACTAGAATTCCAATATGCTGGGTGATGCAGAATTATAAGCTAATAAGTATTATTTGAGTATTTGATTTATAATAAATACATTAAGATTAGTTTGGTCTTTTTATGTAATTCAGGCTATGTTGTATAAGGCCTGTAAGCTATTGTAATCAAGAGTTTTGGAGATGAATTGAGGGTTGTTCCCGTTCGTCTTCTTGGACCTGGCCATCCCCTACTAGAGCTTCTGCTCTCCCTTACTTGGCTACGGCCCCCCAAATTAAACCAAATTGACCCAAATTTTTGGTCTGGGGGTTTCTCAAATTCCGCCATCCAACAGAAGCCAGCTAGAGCTTTCATTTGAGCTCTCGCCTAGCCTAACACAAGCACGATCCAGTTTTTTTAAAAGATCCGCCTGAACCGGCCAATTGATTTCCAGCCAGATCGATCTGGTCCGGTCTAGTGGAAAAAAAACCTCACCACAACCGGAGTCCAAACAAAAGCTTGTTATGTCGGCCTGGTCTTCAATAGTAGTTACTGCCCTTTGCAGCCAACATCCAGACATTGAGTATTTCTGGGATAATTCAAGAAGTCACCTAGTTAGAGTTGAGTACAATTATTCTTTTGCCACTGAACGAGCAAGGTACTGTAAACCTTCACATCTCTAGCCTAAATCAGATGACCACTCTTGTTATAAGGTGGCGTGGTCTAATCGTCCCCATAGGAGGCCATACTAGTGCAGCGTGCATGATGAGTATTTTGAGTACGTTGAGCCCACTCATGCCTCTCTAACAAGGCCCTGAACTGGTTCAACATGTACCGCTCTCATTCGACAACCACCTACATCTTATGTAACTAGTATATTGGAGTCCATTGAGGAGATTCATTGTCGATTAGAGGGTATTATGGATATACTTCATACTATGCAACACAGTTTATATGAATTGAAAAAGACCTCTGACAAGCACTTTGACAAGATGATAGAGGCATTGCGTTCTAGTCGACAAGTTGCCGCTTCTATGGAAGACGAAGTCCAACCTATTGTTATTTCTTCACAGCAACCACAATCTCCACTGCCAGTTCTTCAACCAGTCTCATCAACATGTCTACCACTGCCATCAGACCCAATACTTGGACCATCAACTGTTCAGTTAGCTCCACCCCTAATGACAACACCCACATCAACAGAAGTAATCCAAATCACAGTTCCTATGCCCCTAACCATAGCAAATCCACCTTTAGAAGAGAAGCCTTGACAATCCACTGTGAGTGGTTTGCCATTGTCTACTTCAGATTTCATACTGGGTTCACCAAAGTTGTCTCTATCGTCATGGCTGCATATTCCTACCCCATGTTTTGATGTCCTAGTCATCAACACCAAGGAGTCAATCAGCATTCCTGACACCTCCTTCAACCTTCATATTGACTACCTTTTGTTCCTATCCCCTTCCCCAATCACGATTTTATTATTGGCTTGCATGTCACTTCCCCTGCCTATAGGAATTGATCCATGGTCCCCTCCTCCACTCTAGCTATCACGTTCCACCTTCCATACACTGGCTATACCCATTTTCCCCACCTTTTGACCCAATTGTGCCCAACTTTGATTCTAAGGTAACCCTCTTGTGGAAGTGATATTCAAAAATATTTATTCTGGTGGACTGGTCGACTTGATTATGATAAATATGTTGCTCCATTGTTTCTCAAGGTAGTACCTCATCTTTGACTATCCGGAGAAGAGTCCTTATCGGTTGGGGAGAATGATGCAGAGTGATAAGCTAACAAGTATTATTTGAGTAATTTATTTATAATAAATATATTAAGGTTAGTTTGGACTTTTTATATAATTCAGGCTCTGCTATATAAGACCTGTAAGCTACTGTAATCAGGAGTTTTGGGTTTCTTGTTTTCTCTTCTCTTCAGCGAATTAATTTGGGTACACATAATGGGAAAGAGTGGTCTCTTGTTTTCTCTTTTCTAGAAATGAAAAGTAATAACGATGCTTGATACAATGGAGACGCACTGTATCAAAGGTCGCTATGGATTGGTAATTTTAGTAACCTTCTTTATTTGTTGGTGGTTGTTTGGTGGGTCAAATGTTGCTTGAAGTGGTTTGCCAAATACTCCTTATACCTCACACTAGAACGAGGGGTCAAGCCCAACATTTCCATTTTACCTGAAAGCCAGTTTGGTTGGTTTTCTGCAACGAGCTGCAGCTGAAGCTGGGAGGAGGTCCAAACGGCTAGTTAACATGAATTCTGGAAAAAGCTTGGTGGAAGCAGGAAGCTGATAACTGTACACCAGTGTACACATACAACGGTGTTTTTATTGGACAGTCAAAGTGGACCACTTTTTCCTGTCCAACAAACACCTGCCACATCACCGGTGCAGACACCCTGTAGCATTATCACTTACTGTCGAAGCTAGATGCCAAATCAGTTTTTTTTAAAATCCCATTTATATGCGCTACGCCTTACACCGATGCATGTGCCCAAGAACATTATTACAGGGGTTGGCGGGTTTGAATCACCCGCCCGCCCTCTTGATCAACACGCAGCATCGGCACATGCAAAAGCATGTGAACCGGGGCACATAAATCCTTTTTAATGAACGCCATATAAACCTGTTGCAAAGAGCCTCCAAAGTTCAAACGCAACCTTTGATACAGTTAAGTGCAACTAATTAATACTAAAAGAACAAAAACAAAAACAAAAAAAGGTCAAAACTTGCTTTTGTTATGACCTATGCATTCTGATGCCCAAAAAAATGATCTAATGCGTTCCCTGTTTGATTACTTGACAAGAAAAGCAGGTTAATTATCTAGCGTGAGAACACAAAATGAGCTTTTTAGGGTGACCTTTTCATGTTTGTTCCGAAAGAAAAAATAGAGTAATTCCATTGACCATAACCCTTTTTATTTTGTTCTTTAGGATGATCTCTCTCTCTCTCTAACCAATCCCTAACATATCCTCACTATCCACTGGCACTTCTTCTCTAGCCCCCTCCTCCTCTTCCGCCTTCGATTCTACCTTCTCCTAAGCCTCCATGGCTGTCACCATATTCTCCATCTCTGCCTCTTCCTTGTCATCTTCTCTTGTAACCTTCTGCTCTGGACGTCTCTCTTGCTGATTGTTCATGATTGGATTTTTTATTTTCCCATTGTAACATTGTGCTGACTGAAATCTGAACTCGATTTGATACATCGATTGCTGATCACGATTTAAAACCGGTTTCAATGCCATGTCCAATTTTAGCACCTCCCATTCCAATTCCAAGTTCAATCTAGTACCTCGGTGCTGTTCCACCCCTACTTATCTTCTGCTTATAAGAGAGTACATCTTAATAGCTTTATTTTTAAAATACAATGAGTCAATGATATTAATATTTTCCCAACAATTTGGGGTCTCTCTTGCCTCTTTTGTTCTTAACTTTTTTATTAGAATAGAAAAAAATATATTGTAAAGACCAAGAAACTATGCATTTCGTCCATGATCTTCATTCGAATACTACATTGCAGTGACGATAATTGAGTCATCTCTTTAAATGATTGGTAGCAAGCTGCAATCCTTCACTGCGGGTCTCTCTTCTTTCTCATGTGTTTTTAGTAAACAAGGTTTTCATTAGATAATGATATTCAAATTAGCTTCAACCTATACCTTTTTCCTATATAATTAGCTTCAATCTATTCTTGCTTTGTGAACTTGATGCCTTTAGTTAATGATACTAATGATTATCTTTATCTTTCAGCTACCATTCTTATTTGAACATTGACATGTAAGAATTCGTGCATCAGTTAATTACCCTCGGTTGTCCATGAACTACAACAGGTGAGACAATGAGGGGGGAAGAACGCAGACATCTGCAATGCAGACTCGCTGCGGCATGTTACATTTTGGAATTTTGCCTAACGAATACAAGTATACAACAACATACAAGTATACCTCTATGCCCTCCCCCTCATTTTTGCCTTGTAAGGGAAAAAAAATGGAGAAATTAAACCTGATGAGATTGTCTGCTTTGTCTGACTGAAATGGCAAAACAGATCACAGCCTCCTCCCAAACATCCCAAATCTTCTGGCGACTCCAAATATAACTGCCTTAGTTAGAAGTCCCCGGTCAAGGCTACAAGCAAGAACAACTGCTCCGCCAACTATAAGAAGCCTGGGTATGTTTTTTCTCAACTGTTTCTCTGCTAACTTCAGTGTTTCCTCTGACGATTCACCATTAGCCGTTTCTACAGATCGTAGATAATTAGGATTGACCTGGGAGTTAATCTGGGCCAAGGATGCACTAGGAGAGAGTGGAACTCCAGATTTTCTGGCCATCTGGTAAGCACGCAGGCCAGGCTCAATCTTCTTGACAGCACCCCACATTCCTTGACGAACTCCTAACTTAGCTATCTCCCATGGAATGCCCATGTCCTCATAATGGAAGAGAAGAACCTCACATGCAGTCAGTTGTCCGTCCCCCTTCCTTGACTCCACTGTTTCACATATGTGTTACAAAATCAATTTAGCACCAATTGCCGTTGAAAGATAAGAAAGAAGCTTTATGGTGTTCTTTCAGCACAAATTCAACGGCATATTCCCATGGACAACCACGAAGAATTAAAAAAAAAATACAATGAAGCAACTAATGCATCAAAAAGAGGTGCGAAGAGAAAAAAGAATGGATTTTTACCTGCTCGAATGCACCAACTTGAGTAATACAAGTCTACGCGCCTTGGCTTATTCCGACGCGGAATAGAGGAGCATGGTACACCCTACATATACATACCAACAATAGATAAGAATATCAGTGTATACCTACAATCAGTCAACATCATACAAGTCTTTGGTAGGAGTAAAATTCTCTTAAATGTAAAAAGAATATCTGAACCAGATATTCAACTATATGTTTCATCAGTCACTTCAGCAGGCTTAAACAAAAATATGGACACTTTACCCCCCTGACTGACACAGATGGCTTATATAATACTTGACACAATATTGTAAAAAAACATTGCAGTTGCAGAATCTATGAGAAGCAAAAAAAAAGGAAAGATGCACACTGGAAGGTTAAAATCCCGATAAGGCTTCAACATTGGGAGTCAAGCAAGTAAAGTGTTGACTCTCACGATGACACACTACCCAATTCTAGGTACTAAACCTTCAGCAAAAGCTCTATGACACACACAAATAAAAAACATTTGTTTCCAGCAGCTACACCCTAGTGCTTACACATCCACCATGGTAATAAATAAGAGTACTTCAAACTCTCTTGTGGCTTTCAAGAGATCATTCTCAATGTCTTGGACAAGGAAATTTTTCTTAGGTGCAACCAAACTAACAAAAGTAAGCACTGAGTCAAATTTCCTCACTCGATTCATTTTGACAAACAGAAACAATGAGACGCAACACAAAATATAGTGTGAATTAATTGAATATGATTGCTCAAAGATTTGGAAAGGCATTTATCATAGACTTTGTTTATCATATGAAAATATAATAAGGCATTCCAACAGAGGCGATACCTTTGTTACACAGTAATAAGACTGTCCAGACTGCCATATCCGACGGCCAATAATATACTCCCGATCACTGCAAAAGAATGGAAACTGCAAAGCGCAAACAACAACATAAATGAAACCACTCATGACTCAACCCACCAAACAGACCAATTGAACAGCTACAAAAGGATTAAATCCCAACCTTGCGAACCCATTGAACCACCATAGTTCCAGTATCATGGCATTCCTCCAGTGTTGAGGAGAACAAAAGCATGTCATCCCACTTGGCCCGGAACTCGTCGTCCCAGAAAAAATCCCTCACCAACTCTGGCGTAGCATCCTCATATACAGTTCGGCTGCGATACTGAGGAGGACCAGTCTGCACAAAAACATACATTTAACCAACAAAACACAGACAAAAAAAAGAAAAGAAAAAGAAACTACATTTTCTCCATATCATCTATCTACCTCAGGGTCTCTTCTCCATGCTTGGTAGCTCATACTGGCAGTGGAGCGGTCCATCATCGGTATCCATGATGGACCACCATCTTTTACCTCCACAAGCTGGCAAATATAGTTCAAGTCTTCCCCTGTCACAGCCAGTTTGTCCTTCTCCATACTTCCCAAACTGTTCAACCAAATCCAAAATTACCTCAAACCCAATTTGCGTGCAAAACCACAAAATGCAATTACAAAACGAACCAAATTTAAAGAAGAACATAGAAATGCCCAAAGCCTCATCATCACCACCTACCATCAATAAATTGAAAAACCAATTTCTTAATGAACTACTCTCTCCGTCCAGAATTAGTAGCAATATTAGGTTTTTCCAAAATGATAAGGAAATGCATTTCAGGTAAATCAATTAGTAGGTATGAGAGGATTAATGTCAGATCCCCAAACACGAATGATTAATTTACCCATTCTACAATTATAGTTCATTTTGGGAAACCAAATGTTACTATTAATTCTAGACGGAGGGAAATACAATTGAAAGAGATGAAAAAAGCTCAATTGAATTCATTATAGTCTAGACAAGCATTTCTATTCCTTCAATTCAATCCCTAAGGCATGACCTCCGAATCGACGCGTAAATTATATATCTTCGTGACAACATACACTTTATGTTTACATTCTTAAAGTTGAGCATTAAGCACCAATCCGTATACGAATGATTAATTTAACCATTCTACAATTCTAGTTCATTTTGGAAAACCAAATGTTACTACTAATTCTGCGCGGCGGCGATAGTTCAATCAACAGAGATGAATAAAGCTAAATTCAATTCATCATAGTTATAGACAAGCATTTATATTCGTTCAATTCAATCCCTGCGGCACTACGACCGACTCGACGCGCAATTTATACTACTTCGCGACAACCTACGCTTTGTGTTTACATTCTTAAAGTTGCAGGCATTAAGAATTAAGCACAAATTCAATTCAATCACCTTGGGCACGAACTCAAGGCGCCCGATTCGTGCGAGACGCCGGTGACGAAGGCCGGCAGCTGGGCCTTGAGGGAGCTGAAGCTGGGAATGCAGCCGAAGCCGAAGCCGTCGGACAGCAGCGCCGGCAAAGATGACGAGCTAAAGGACACACCAGACTTTCCCCTGCCCAAATTCACCCACTTGGGCTTCCAGGCCCAGCCGACGACCAGTCCGACGAGCACCGCCACCCAGAGCGGGCCCAAGAACAGGAGCAGCTCGGCCAGCACTGAGACCATGGTGGGCCTGGGCCTGCGCAGTACCTCCAGCAGCGTCTCTAGCACCAGCCCCATTGATGGAAAAGACCCACGGCGCGGCGGCTCAGATGGGCGTGGCCATGGACGAGCGGCTCCTCCCGTGGGGAGATTGAGTGGTGGGGAAGAAAGGGAGGTTGGGGAGAAGGGGGATTGGGATATGGAGAGAGAAGGGGAGATTGGGATATGGAAGAAGACAAGGGAGTTGGAGAGGATGGAGGATAAGGATGGGGTGGGTGCGGCGGGGGGAGCCTCAGACTCGGAGGAGTGGCTCCACGGTGGAGTGGCTGGTTGGCCTGCTCTGCTGGTGATCTGGAGTGGCTGCGAAATCCCGGATTTGCCCTCATTAGGCTGGGGGCGTATTGAATTCTCGATATATTATTTTTACGAAGGAAGGAAAATGATATTTATACATCATTTTCCACTCATTCACATATACATGTGATGTAGGAAAACTGATGTAAGGTTATCAATGTCCTTTACGAAAGAGTTACTCAAAACAAGTTATAATGAGGTGATTCATGTTGCATTGCGGCGCGGTGGGGTGTTCAGACTTCCGAGTGGGGTGGCTTAAGGGAGGGCTTAGGGAGCGTCGTTGATTTGTGGTATGGTATTTCTTACAAAAAAGTTAGCTCAAGAGGGACTAGAATGGAGGCGGAGGATCTACTTAGCAGTGGGGTGAATTCCTGGACTTAGTCCTTATGAATTGAGAGGGAAGGGGGGAGGGCCCGAAGTTGAACAGGGGTGTATTAATTTCCTAGTTTAACAACTTATGGCCGGGCTTAGGGGTTTAGTAATATACTATCTCTTACGAAAGTGTTAGCTCAAAATAGGCTAGAATAGAGGAGTGAGATTATCAATGTTGTGGATCTTAAGTTGTTTGGAAAAATACGTTATTTGATTATAATTATAGTTTGGTGGGCTTTAAAAAGGAGGTTAGGTTTGTGAGATGTCATCCAAGGCTTAAGGGTTTTTTATTTCGTAGTATGTTATCTCTTACAAAAGAGTTGACCCTTAACATGTTGGAACAATAACATAAGATTTATATAGCCGACTTGAAATTGATGAGAAAAAGTGCTAATTGTTCATATTATGATTATGGTTTGGTGAGTTTTAAAAGGGAGGAAGGGTTTGGAGGTGTCGTAGTAAGTTTTCTTTTGGGAGTGGACGGTTTGCCGCATGTTTCGCGCATGGGACGGCCGTGCACAGATCCGTCCTTGTTTACAGTCCATTGTTTGTGGGCCATGCTGCATGTGGGACAACATGCAAGAGGTGTGGTCATGGATCCTGTAATGGTTTGATTTTATGTTGCCAAATTTGACATTGCTACATAATCATAGGAAAACAGAAAACAAAAAACAAAAGACATTGCTATATCATCTGTGAATTATTACGGGGAGTAATTGAGATGTGAAAATATAAATCACATTATACATGCATTCCACTCTTGACAAGTATGTCCTGAGTGTTATTGAGATGTGCAAGTAGAATTACTTTCTAAAACATAAACATATTCCACACTCAAGTATTTTCTAGTGTTCTAGGTAAGTCTTAAGGTTAATCAAATTTGTGAAGTAAGTGGGATTGATTTCTCAAGTCCCAGGATGGATAACTAAAAGGAAAACCATTTCCTATATATATATATATATATATATATATATATTTCAAAACCCTCTACTTGGACTTCTATCATTTTCCTCATTATATATGGGAAATGTGCATACTGCCATATTGGTAGGCCGTAGAAGTCCTACACTTGATGATTTATGTTAAATTAATATGCACACTGTCAGCTTTTCGTAGGAAGGCTGATAAACATCAAGAAGAGGGATGATGAGGTCCAAACTGGCAAACTCTTGTGTGCCACTAGCTCAGTTTCAATAAAATCGGCCACGTTGAAGTCTTAAGAATCGTAACACAAGTTCAACTAGTACTCAGCATGTTGCACTGAGGTCTCACCATCAATTAGGTGGGACCTTCTATAAATATTGTGGTCTGAACTCTTTGAACTAGCTTGTTCTTGATGTTTATCATTTTCTCTTGTATCTTTCTGCATGAATCTACCTAAAAAACACGTCCATCACATCATGATTCATATGGGCGTCATTTCATATGATTTTCTGCAACTGTTGTCAACGAGGCACATATCAAGTGTAAAAGTGATCTTCATCAGGGGCACAAGAGAGATGCTAGCCCAGGGTCACTAGGAAGGCCGGTATGGCCGGCACCAGAGCCATGAGTTTGAACTTCGAAGGCCTTGAAGAGCCTTTTTATGTGATAAAAGTCAAGGAGAACATTCAAAGGGTTCCTCCTCACCATAAGTGGATTCAGTGTCGAAGACAGGTCACAGTAGTACTACACTGCAAATGTTGGCTCCTGGGGACCTTAGGATATGTTTGCTGCTGATTATATAAAGAATTTGGTTAGTTCACACTTCAAGTCAATTTGGAGCATTGTCTTTTTCCTTACAGCAATTATTTTCTTGCAGAGACTTCTCAATCTAACTTTGTATTACTAGTCAAAACAAACGTGAACTGCATGCATTCGCTTGCAATGGAAATAAACACTTCTGGCTCACCTGTGACCAAACACCTTAGTCCTTAATTACATTACAAGCTTTGACTCATGGCCGGCCATGGATCTCTTGTCTACCGTAAATTTGATGCACCATGTATGCTGGTACTGTGCAATGTCCCTGGAAGTGCTGTGGGTACTTCAAAATGCAAATGTTTGCAGGTAAAGAGATCTATTCCTTTGCACACCACCATATATGTCAAACATAGTCCTTCCACTTTGTAAACCAGACATCAACGTGCAAAGGTGCAAGAATAAGAGAATTTTGCCTCCATCACTACGCACCCTGCATACATGCATGTTCCATGTGATTGAAGAAACATAATACCCCCTCCGTCTAAAAGGAAGTGACTGCATTAGAAAACCAAAATGAACTGCCACCTCCATTTGAGTTTCAACATTTGTTGATAACCAAGTATCTCAAAAGCTCGAGCTGATAGGAAAGGGTCATTTTTAGTGTTTAACTCAATTCAACACTCTCCGGCACATGCAAGCATCCACCAAATCTTGATAGCCCTAAGATGCAAAAATTCTAAGCATGGTGACGCATTGTTTTAAAGACCAGAATTAGTGTTGCAAAATTATGCGTAGTTCACCTTTTTCTCAGACTTCTAACTTATTCAAATCTTTGATCTTACCATATCAATTTTATGATTCATAAAACAAGCAAAGGCACCGACCGCGATATAGCTGCCTAACCACAGCCAGACTATGGCAAAGGAGTGAGAATTGAGAAAGGGGGAGGCACCGACTGTGAACAATGGAAGGAGAAAGAGGGAGGCACAACCTAACCGCGGCCAAACATCTTCTGCTTCTTCTTTGCTCAATAATTCTACACTAGTTAGAAAATGTCACTCCCCAAATTTTCGGACCTCGATTAGCGCGTGGAAGCAACTAACTATAGACTGTCAGGAGGTCAGAAATCTGAAGCATGACCGAATATTTGATCGATCACAACGAAGCTACCGATGAAATACGCAGGATCATCATGATAAAACAATACTCTAAGTATTCAATCTTAACTTAACATTACCAAAAAGAAAACTACTTAGCCTATTACAACAATTAAATTATGCAATAATCCAATAAACTCAAGTCAAAGGCACACCGGCAAAAGTCAATCATCAAAAAACTTAAAATAAACTTTCTACTTCACGCTTCAGCCGTCCATAGCAGCTCCAGTGATCTTTACCTGCTCCACTTCACTCTCTTTTAATTCCTGCATCAGAAGATGCATGAGTATTTCAAAAGAAATACCCAGTAGGATGCCAAAAACCCGCTGATATAAGGAATAAAGATAATAAACATATATAATAATCTTGTGAAGAATTTCAATATTCAACAGAAATCAGGAATTGAAAATACTGAGTTTACTTTACCTGAATATCGACCATACACAAAACAACATTTGTTCAAGGTATGGAAAAGAAGAAATACAAGACTCCGAACGTTCAATGTGTAAGGAGAAAATAAACAATATAATCAGACTCCAGACAACTATAGTGTAAGGAGACATCAACTTCTGCTCTCAGATCAGTCCACTTCCAATGTGGATTACTATACCAGAACATCCTAGAAGTTCTTCAGTGGAACCCGGCCATGCGTCTAAGGATGTTGGCCCCATCGGTGCTTACGGGTACAATGGACGGAGACTGCAGACCTTCCGTAATATCATACAGTCTAAAAATGTACGTGTGCCTTCATCGGCTAAACTACAGAGGTTCATAATTAATCGGAGATCACTATGGATCTAGCAATGGCTCTTGAGCATACTATGATTACCTCGGAGAGTTTCCATCAATAACTCTTAGTGGAAGAAACCAGTTTACAGAGAACCGAATACTCACAACACAGAGATTGTAACACATAACTCAAAATTCTTGTTTCTCAAGGTTTGACTCAAATAGGAGTACTGATGAGATTTCAATATCTCGATCAGTGATCAACTCATTAGAGGAGTGATGAATAAAAGATCTCAATTACTAGTTAACTCACCAACGGAGCCAACTTATATGGGATATCATAACAAATTTACTTTTACAATGTATTCACTGTGCATAGCCCTAGGTAGGAATTCCCAACACCGACCATTGACTTCAACGATCATTACATAGACTGAATACTAGGGTTCAAGGTTCAAACCCTAGCTGGAACTTTATTGACTAAATTGGTATACATGAATTGCGAGAAATGCAGGACACTGCCTCAAGGAGAATGACTTGGCCAAGATCCCTTCTTAAGTAAGTTATTCTTTGTGTACTAATTAAAACCCAAGTCTTACCATCTTCAATTATGGTTATCTTCAACATTAATCCTCATATATCCACATTGAACTAAGTAATAGTGTGTTAGATCTTATTTCTGTTTCCTGTTATTTACACAATAGTCCACTTCCGATGCTTACTACAATTTTTACAGTTTGAATTTAGTTATGAGATTTTTACTGTAGATTTTTTAGTGATTCTATTTTCCAACCCAACAAACGGCATATTTTTTCGAATTTTTTACAATTAATTATAATTTTTCAATTGCCGCTCATCGGCGTAGGAACAGTCTTGGCCGTGAGAGCCTATCTTACGCTAATGAGTTCCAACCATAATAAATACATAATATACCAAATGAAATCATGATACTAATAATTATCACCCATTCCCAAGGTGTGATACAGAACCTTTATGGCTTTAGTAATAGTAACATTTCTCATCTTATGAGACCTTTAATTTACATAAAACTGTTCATACAATGTGTAGGTTATTGCCATACATGATCCCTAATTGGACAACTAATTTCGGACAATTGTATAAAGTGGAAATGTACTGACAACTAAAAAAGACCACCTTTTCATACGTTAAAAGGGTCTTGACTCTGAATTCAACATGAACCACAACCAAGGTCACTTTCTCCTTCATTTTATGAAAACTTACCTGTTTTGGAAAATACCTGATTTAGGACATCTAACAATGGACCAAATAATGGAACAATAAAACTTGGACAATATTTAGTCAAATTATCTGAGAATCATATTAGATCATATCAAGGTTGAATCAACACGAGAATTCTATCTAGGTGCTAGCACGCGAATTATTTCATAACAACTAATCAACATGATGCATAACTGTAGAGATACAATAAACTCAACACAACTTTTCTTATAACAACATGATCATTCATAGGTAATATATGACATGGGAAACCTCAAGACCAATCATGGATCCATATAGAATTCTCAAGTAGAAAAATAATCATATGAGATGTGGGAAAAACTCATCCTACCACCGTACGCAATGAGTTCCTCAAGTCCACACGTAAACTACCGCTTTCTTCTCGCTTCAACGCCTTGCTCTTTGGACCAAATGCGACAAAGACTCGCTCCTCAAGCAAATGAAGAAGAAAACTCCAAAAGTTTGAGGGTTGGACATTCATGTGCATGAAACTGTCCTTTTAAAAGGGTTTTTATAGAGAAACCGTAGGTCTACTAAGAAATCTCTTTCCCAAACTAGTTTCAACAAAAAATGATCTCCACCGTTGGCTCAAAACCTCCTCCTAGCCATCCAATAGCTCTCTTAATTTTGGTAGGATCCTCAATCCAAAAAGATCACAAAACACAAAAAAATTGGAAACTTTTCAAGCACAAGCCGAAAAACACAGTAGATATGATCGATTGTTCCCAAAGCGATCGATCGGATGCACCAAAATCGCAAATCACAGTAGATACGATCGATCGTTCCCAAGGCGATTGATCGCGTCAGCCTGGATTTTGCTTCAGCTACAGAGCTGATCGATCGATCGTGCCCAAAAATTCAATCTTTCGTATCTTTTTGCTTTGAACTCCAAATTCTGCATAGTCGGTAGTGTTGGAAAGCTCTCTTCGTATACTTTAATGCTAAGACACAAAATATAGTAAAATCAATCATCAAAATGTCTTATTTTAGTTTTAGTAAACATACCGATTTGTCGGGTGTTACAGAAAAAGAGGTAACAAGCTTGACTGTCCCCATCGTCTTGCCTTAATGGTGTCTCTCCTTATTTGCTATGTTTTGGCAAATTTGTTTCACTTCTGGAATAGCATGAGACGTGGCCCTCATTTTTTTAAAAACTTTGAGTTTTTTTCTTTGGGTAATAATAAATCGGGAGTATATATAAACCTACATTAATAACAAGAAAAATATTTTGTTGACCAACATTATGTTATGACTCTATTAGGATTAGGATTATATTAGATTAGGGTCCCATGTCGATTAGGATTATGGCTTAAGAGCCTATAAATATGTAAAGGGTCTTCTCTAATTGATAACCCAAGAATAAATAAAGAATTAGTTTATTTTATGTGTTTTACTTTCTTAGTTATAGATGTCTTTCTCTATGGATTATCATGTAGACTACGGTCTACAACATTGGTATTGGAGCATTCGTTCCTTCGGACCATTGCATAGGCAATATTTCTTGCAAACACTTGTTGCACTTAAAGCCAAGTGGAAGCGAGAAGATGAAGAGATACAACTTAAAAAAGAAGAACACCAATGGAGTTGGAAGGCCCACCTGGAGCATTTGTCGCCACCACCTCAAGCCGAGCTGTACAATGTCTCGAACCTGAGCACCGCTGTCACGGATGCTATTGAAGACTCCCCTCTGCCGCTACAGTTGCAAACCCTGCCGCCACCTCCTTCAGATTTCCAGACGCACCACCTCGAGCCACACCCACCCATGCCACTGTCAGGCCCACCCACACCGTCTCCCTCGCTCGGCAGCGACACCTCGCACACGGTGGCGTTCGACAAGCCTGCGGAGGTGAAGATGGCCAAGAAGGTTCCCACGGAGAAGAAGACTACTCTTCCAATGGTGGCGGTCTCTGTCCAGGCTCCGCCTTTCGGCGAAGCCACCAATCTGCAACCGCGGCTACCAGACCTGCCACCAAAGCCGTCATCTTTTTGCCTCCGCCAATGCCCTTCCACCCCCCAACGCGGCCGTATTCAGCTCCCCTTCTCCCTCACCTCGCCTTCCCACCTAGACCCAGACAACTCCTCAAAGCTTCGATCTTGGCCGATTGGGAAGATAGCGCCACAAATCACCACTACAGCTGCCGCATGGGCCTCCGATGGCGATTCTGCCTCCTCCTCCACCAAAACCACCACCCTCTGCTTACACCGCTGCCGCTGTTGTGTTGTCGTCGTCGCAGCCATGGTACTTCCAGCCGCGACCGCTACCTAAGCCGCCGCCTTTTGGGATTTCAACACCTCCGGTCGAGGTTCCCCAGCTAGATCCGCCTAAGCCGTCGTCTTTTTGTGGTGGCTTTCCAATTAACCACGGCGGACGTCGGGCTTCCGATCCGTTGACGGGGGTCTCTGTCCAGCCTCGGCCGCCACCGAAGCCCCCGCCTTTCGGACTCTCAGCTTATCTCCGACGATTGCGCTTCGCCTTCCTTCACCGCCGCCGCTGTCACCGTACATGTCTCTTCCCTCACAGCCGTTCGCTCACATGGGTTGATGCCAAGGTTTTAAAAACCGAACCGGCCATCGACCCGAAAATCTGACGGAGTAGGTCGAACTGGGGGTCAACTCGGGTTGACCCGGGTGCTGACGTCATTAATACAAAATAATATAAAAAAATCCTCTCCTCATACAAAAACTTTTACATAACCCAATGATCCCTTTATAGCAATTTAATAAAAAATTATAATCCAATGATCCCTGATCACCTATAAATTTTCAATTTCACTAATCAAAGCTACACATTTTATAACGAAATATTCAAATCTAAAAATCAATATTTCACGTTCCACAATGATAATCAAAGTTTCATATTGTATAATAAAAGTTCATCACTAACAAGCAGATACATGTAGCAATCCTAATATCCACCAGAAACAATCATCGAACCTAGGTAGCAACAGCTAACACCCTAATAGCGACAACTAGCGCAAGCATGCAGTCACAGAAAGAAATATAAAAACACCAAACAAAAAATGCAAACGAGGGGAAAGGGGTTCCACATTCAATAATCAACGTTCCCATAAACAAAATGTCCAATAGCTAAAGTTCAATAGCCAATTGCCAAAGTCCAATACTCCGCTAAACTCCATCCCAAGTTTCAATAGCCAAAAGTTACAATCCCCAATTTCCTACAACAAATAAAATGCAATAAACAATTAATATGATGAGTATTGGAGTGTAACACTTGCAAATTTGTAGGAAAAATGAATTACCAATTACAAACTTTCATATGGAGCTCGTAGGTCTATAATCTTCTTCTAAATTTCCTACAAAAATCCAAAATCTTCAGGTCCCATATGTTCCTCATCCCGTTCATTAGTTGTTGGCTCTACCGTATTCCCTACAAAAAAAATTGTTTATTAAACACAATAGGACAACAAACAATTATAATGAGATTAAGGTTAAACTAACAACTCTATTAATATCATTACCTTCCCGATCAGTAAATATAAAGCTTAATTCATTAGTCTCATTCCTTAGTTCATCATCATCAATATCTTCTGCGGTAATACTTTTGTCCACTACCCATTCTTCAATCAAGTCAAACGACTCAATGGATATAGGATCAAAGTTGCTCTCTATGTTTTCCTCCTTCCTACCAGTCTTAAGCAAATGCCTTCATTTTCAAGTTCCAACACAAAAGTTAAACTATAATTAATAATAGAAATTAAGAAGTGATGAGTTACTACAACTAGGTTCTCTTACTTCATGTGTAGATTGTGTTGCACATAGACGAGATCATTAAGTCTTTTGTGCTCCAATCTATTCCTTCTTTTAGTATGAATTCTTTCAAAAACACTCCAATTACGCTCACAACCGGAAGAAGCACAAGTTTGATTTAAGATCCTTATTGCCATACGCCTCAATGTTGGAGCACAATCTCCAAATGTGGCCCACCACGCAGCTACAAAAGAAAAATGTTAATCACATAATCAATAAATATGAATTAATAGGATAATGAACTATTATGGAATGATAATTTACCGGGCTTCATAGTAGTACGTGTAGCTTTTGCCATGTCACGCGAGAACCCTTTTTGTGCATTCTTAAACAAAAGAAGCTCGTTTACAATTTCCTTTTGTGCCTCTAAATCCCCGTGGTGTAGCTTCTCAATCACATCTAAAAGATCCCTTTGCACAGCGAGGGTGTCTGCTTCTGACTTTTTAGCATATTGAAACCAAGGGTTCAAACAGTAAGCTGCCACATGAAGAGGTTGACAAAGTTGGTTCTTCCACCGTTTCTCAATGATATCCAAATATGGGCCATAGTCTTCCCTCTTTCCACCACATACCACTTTTACTCTTTCCATAGCTGTTCTTACTTTCTCATACAAAAATCCCATTGATGGGTATTCATCACCATCAACCATTCTAAGAACTCTCACAAGAGGCTCACTAATGGCAATCACCTTAGCACACTTAAACCAGAATGAAGAGCTTAACACCACACTTTCAAACTCTTTGCCTTTAAGAGATCTTGCTAACTTTGCTATCTTTCGCATAGACCACTCTTCTCCAACTACCATTTTTCTTAAAGAATCCTTGTTATTGTATATACTTTGTAAGGTTAAAAAGTTGGTAGCAAAACGGGTGGCACCTGGTCTAATAATCTCTCTCCCATGATTGAACTTTTTTAACAATTGTAAGATAGCAAGGTGATTGTAAACAAATTTTGTGACAATTCTTGCTTCATCAACCACTTCCTTCACTTCAGATACATGTTTAAAGAAGTCCTCTAACATTAAATCCAAGCAGTGTGCAGCGCATGGTGTCCAATAGAGCTTTGGGTACTTCTCAATCAAATCCCTTCCAGCGGCCACATAGTTGGATGCATTATCTGTCACAATTTGGACAACATTCTCTGGTCCAACAAATTCTATTATTTCAGAAATCTGACTACTTAACATCTCAGCCGTCTTGGACAAATCAGAAGCATCAATTGATTTTAAAAATACAGTTGCAGTTGGACAATACACAAGGAAATTAATTAAAGTCCTGTTTCTGTTGTCAGTCCATCCATCTGTCATTATAGTGCAGCCATTCTTCTTCCAATCCTCTCTATATTTTTCTACCTCAGTTAAAACTTCTGAAACAACACTTTGCAAAATTTTCCCCCTCAGAGCATGATATGTAGGAGCCTTGTAACCACGACCAACAGAAACAACTGCATCAATCATTTCTTGAAAGAATATTGAGTTAATGGCATTTAATGGAATGCATGCATGATAAAAGAACTTACCAACTGCAATATCAACCTTTTCAAGAGTATTTTTTCCAGCCATCACACTATTGATACCAGGTTGGGCACCTGGGGTGGTACATGGTGGAAAGTACCTATGCCCTTTTTCCCTCTTGAATTCCCTCCACTTCCCTCATTTGGCCCTTTTGGCTGATTTGGTTCTTCCCGTTCTTCATCATCATCTACATCCATATAAATCTCTTCACTCATGGTTTTTCTCTTCTTTGACTTATTTAAACTATTTTGATCTAATGAAAGTTCCATTCGATATTGCACATCAGCTGGAACATCTTTGCAAGCTATAACATGCCCTTTGCGCTTACTCAAATGCTCTTTCAATCTATGGATTCCCCCACCATGAAAAACTTTTGAACAATAGTTGCACATAATTCCTTTTTTTCCATTTGCAAGGGTAAGCAACTGACAATGTTCCCATCAAGGATCAACCTTTACCCTAAATGCTTTATCTATTGTTTCCAACCCCACTGATTGACTAGGATGATTAGAAGCAGCTCCAGTAGATGCATTAGAGGATGCCCCAATGGACGCACTAGCATTAGAACCTGAAGCTGATCCTGATGCCATGATGTGAACTACAATGATACAATAACATTTGTGTTATCAAAATAAAAGGCAGCCTTCAAGATCTCATCAAAACAAAATAGTAAAGCTCTAATCTGCATTAGTTGCTGATGCTCAATCAATCGAAGAATAAATGACAGTGATTAGAAACTAGAATCCACATGGATTAGGCAATTCAGACTTCACCATAGACAAGTAAAATCCACCTCTCAAAATCAACAGAGATCCAAGTAATCAACTATGAAAGATCAGCTGGTAGAGAGTTCAAACAGATGGAAAGTAAGAAACCAGAAACATAATCAAAGATCTGGATGAAAACCATGTTCTCTCATCATTAGTGACAAATCCAGGTTGTTGCTATGGATCAAAGCTTACAAGTTTACACAGCGAGAAACAACTCAAAACCCAAAATCAATAAAGTCATTCCTCAAAATGCTCAAGCTCATTTAGTGATTTTCTGAAAAAGAACTCCAAGACAGCAACCAAAAGGAAGATCACTCCCATGCACAATTAGCCATTTTAGATGTAGATACAAAGAAAGATCTGAGCTTTCACACTTGTGGATTTGAGCACCTTGGAATCCAACAAACATAAGGGAAAATCAACAATGGAATAAATCAATGCTCACCTGAATCAAGACTATCTGTCACTCAGCTGTCTTACACCAGAGCTGCAATGAATTCTCACGCAGACCTTGATATAGGGCACTATGAGTTAGAACAGCTACACCTAACCAAGATAGCCTCACAACCAACGACAAACACCATCAACAATAGAAGCTAAAACAAGTGACCGAAAGCAACAACAACAACAGTGGAAGCCGAGGAATGCAGAGGCAAAGGTAAACAAGAGTCTTATCAAACTTTTCTGAGAAACAGGAGCCTGTATGCTGCAGTAATAATCTTTTCTCCTAGATCACAATCACTACAGCTTGACAAGATATATTTGCTGAGACCATTGTATCAGCAAAACAAAACAGTAAAGAACCTTCCAACCATTTAAATAAATAGCTGCTTATTCTAGCTTCCCTTTCCAAGAGTTCAATAACAGTATACAAAAAGCCAGACGTTGGATGAAGTATAAAACTAAGACTGTAAAACTCTTTCAAAATTAAAAGCTAGGGTTTTGAAATACCTTTGTGGAGAATGCAACTCCGGTGCCAATCGAAGTCCTCCCGCCGACGAACAATAAAGATTAATGATGATTCCGGTCACGGAGCCTCGGCTCTGGCCGTCGGAGAGAGGAGGGTCAGACTGGGCGTGGGCGTGGAGGAACTTGGCCGCGCGGGGCGATGGCGGCGGAGGGTGAGCGGCGACGAGTCGGATCGACGGCGATGGCGCGGGTCGACGGTGACAGAACTTGGCCGCGTGAGGCGATGGCGGTGGCGGCGCAGGAAACTGGGAAGAGGGGAGGGGGCGGGGGGAACTGGGGAAGAGGGGGAGCCGGGAGGGAAGTGGAACGAGGCTCGGGAGTCGGGGAGGACTGGGGAGGCCCGGAGGGGTGAGGTTATAAAACCCGGACCGGACCGGTCGGTCGGGTCACCGGTTCGACCGGCCGGGTTGAAATGACCTGGCCGGGTCAACCTACCCAGCTGACCCGGACGAACCGGACCGAGAAAGAGGCCGGCTCCGGTCGGACCGGGTCCGACCGGCCGGTCCGGTCCGGTTTTCAAAACCATGGTTGATGCCCATTTGTTGCTGTTTGAAAGATGCAGCACAGAGCCGGGAGCCAACGTGGTTTGGTCCAACGTGGGCCGGACCGGGATGGTCCAATCTTATTCTTTACTCGTGGGTTGGTTCAGCAGCTTTATAAAAAAAAAGGGTTTACAACCGTATGCTGAGGCGATTCGTCTACAATTGCTTTCGTGGGTCTTCACGTATTTCGATGAAGTTGAATTTCTTGCATTCCTGCCTTCGCTGTAAAAAAAATAAATAAGAGCACTTCGAGGACCAGGTGATGTGCATTGGTGGAATGTTATGACTCTATTAGGATTAGGATTAGATTAGATTAGGGTCCTATGTCAATTAGGATTATGGCTTAAGAGCCTATAAATATGTAAAAGGTCTTCTTTAATTGATAACCCAAAAAGCAATGAAGAATTTGTTTATTTTATGTGTTTTACTTTCTTAGTTATAGATGTCTTTCTCTATGGATTATCATGTAGACTACGGTCTACAACACATTATGTGACTAGCAAGCGGGACCAAGGGGCATTGGAAGGGGAGCCATGGCGGTATTGCCTTGCCCCCTTTTAATAAGAAAAAAAAAGACTCACGAGCCCCTCTAACATCGCCTCTGCGCTACAAACCTCCTGCCAACTACACATGCGAAGGGAAATGGAGAGAGAGAGAGAAGAAGAGCGTGGCTAGGTGGTTTAAGAGAGTTTGCCGCATCATCAAGGGAAAGGAAGAAAAAGGTGAATAGATGAAGAAATTACAATGGAACTATTCATTTTATAAAGAGTCGGTCTTGCCAGCATTGTAGTAGAATGTGTTTTAAGGTTGACAACGGTTAAATCATGTGAAGCCTCTACGCTCACTAGATTTTTCCTTACAAATATCTATTTTTACATAATAGTTATGACATGACAAAGCCCTCAAGGTCACATAGGAGAGCGATAACACTGGCACAATGCTATCCCCTATGGCCATCACAGCCCTGCCTGCGCATCTTCTTTACGGCCTCCGCCACCACCCCACCACCTTCCTTAGCTCGTCCATTTGTCCGTGTCTATGACCCATATATGAGGACAGGCTATGAAGTGGCCTGTCTTAAACCGGGTCGGTTTTGACTCGGGTCAGCAAAAACCCTCCACCTTCTACCCCAAAATGTCCGGTCCATCACCCTCGTTTCCATGCAAGCCATTCTGTGCAAATCACGTGATTTGCATTACGTGGTGGGCGGTGAAGCTTCACCAACGGATCCGGTTTAGGGATGGAACCGGGTCGGGTATTGGAAAACCCAGCCCCGGAACCATTGTAAATCTTCAAACCCAGAACCGTCCCAGACCCACCACGGGTCCAATTTCAAGGACCCGGAACCGCCCCGGTACCGGAACTGAAAACCCGGGCCCGCCCCGCCCCGGTACCAAAATTTCTATATCTCCTTTAATTTTTTTATGAATAATAGCTCCTTTTAAAATAACATGATGTCATGTAAATTGAATAATTAAGAAGCAGGTGTTGGGGCTGAAGTTTGAGCTGGAGAAGTTGGAGTTTTACTTGGAGGTGGAGCTGGAGAAGCTGAAGTTTCAACCCTTGTTGCATCAAGAGTTGGGGTGGTTGGAACTTGATGGTCCATGCTTAAAACCTTCATGAAAACATTAATATTTTAGACTTCTATCAACAAGAAATAAACAAACTAATATACTATCTTAATACTAGTGCAAAGAGGCTATCATGGCCCGCCCTCTTCCCTACATAGTTGCGTGAACCCATCACTGCATCCAATTGAATGCAGTCCTTAACAAAAGAATGCCTTTGGCACTTGCAATTTGCAGTTACACAACAAGATCTAAAAAACACTTCTTTACTACGAGTATCTCTTATCATCTTTACAATAAACTTAACAAGAATTTAGAGTTGGGGACCATCTCTCCTGTGGCGTTTCCCAGGGCAATCCCTATCTTGCAGCAATAAACTTATTTATCCAGATACAAAAATGATAGTTAAGAGGAAGATTACAAAGATCGGAAATTTGTAGAAAAGGGGAACTGACCTGTGAGAGGGAGGAGGAGGAGACAGAGAAGAATATCGTGCAACTGGAGGGTGGGGACTGGGATAAATAACCTGTTCATAGAGCCAAATCCAGTTTTTAATACCTTGTTTACCAACTGTGAAGCCACCCAACTGAGAACAAGATTGTCTCCGTTGCCATAGGCTAACAAAATAATCAGGCTGTTTTATAGTGCAATCTGACAACTAATTGGAACACAAGGTCTAGATTTACAGAACAGTATTGAGATATTCTTTTATGAAAGATAGCAAAGAAATAACAAGTACCTTAAGTCAAGTACATATATTTATGTTTCATCCAAAAAAAAGTTCGCGTTTTTGTGCACTATTTGACCCATATTCTGATTGGTCTCTCTCTATCCAAGCCAGCAGAGACAATCTTGTACTCAGTTGGGTGGCACGACATGGAGATGACTGTATCTGTATGACCTTCCAGCTTCTGAACTATGTTCTTCCCTTGTAGATCCCATAAGTATACACAACCATCTTCAGACCCACTAATTATATACTTACCATTTGTGACTGAAAATGTAGATGCGATGCAATCGGCAACGTGGAGACAGGGCGGCGACGCTGGAGGGCGGCGGGGAGAATTTAGGAGGAGAGGAATTAGGGCATGAGAACAGTGACTCAGTTATATATATATATATATATATACCGGGTCGGGTCGGTTTTTTTATGTAATACCCGAACCCGACCCGACCCGGTGGGTCAGTTCCTCTTTCAAACCCGGAACCGGAACCGGGCACTATAGAAGGATTCCCAGAACTGGCCCAATAAGGCCGGGTCGAGTCAGGTCGGGTAAAAACCCGACCCAAGTTCCATCCCTAATCCGGTTTCCTTGGACATGGACATGGACATGGGAGAGAGCGTGCTGGAGACTCACATACACGTTTATTTATTTTCCACAGGGATCGCCATGGGAACGACTGGACTTGTGGCTAGACCAGTGGCTAGCATACTGGAAGACACAGGATCAATCAAAAAGACCCCTTGCAAGAGACCTCCCCTTGTTACTCTACTGCTGGGAAGAAGCGATAGGAGTATCCATGCTCCTAGAAGCTGAGGTGAGATTTTCGTTTTGTGCAAAGCACTCAAACAGCCAAGAAAATTCATTATCACCACGGAGAAGCTCTTTGTTACTTATATCTTCATGAGGTGGAAGAGGAGGAAAAATAAAGAAGAACGAAAAAAAAAGGTAAAAACAGATAAAAAATGAGTGAGTTATGACATTTTGAAAATTCTAGTAAAAACGTGTTTTGAAAAACACGACTTGCAGTATAGTCGTGTCGTCGCTATAAAAGAGGAGTTCGGGAGGAGAAAAAAGGAGCTATTGGCTGTTTTTGGCTGCTACATTGTTGTTACAGTAGAAATTGATCAGGGAAGGTGATGAACATGATTGCTACACTAATTCTACTATAGTACTCAATGAACAATATTTTCTTCGCATGTTCCGTCGATGAGTTCTCCAAATTAGGATTTTCACTTTATTACCATGACTAGCTAATTTTATCTAGACTAGGGCTTAATGAAGTATTAATGAAACATGTATTTAACTCCTAAACATTGATTTTGATCACTATTAAATGATTGATTTGTTTTAAATTCTACCTTGTGAGTTTTTGTTTAATTATTGTGTCATGCACGATGATTGATTAGATTATCATTAGGTGTGAATTTAAGTATTTGAATTATTGATTAAAGTATTGATATTTGATTATGTGTGATTATTAGATATGTGTAATATAATCAACTTTTGTGTCGAGACATTATGTATGAATTTAGATTATGAGTGAGATTAATGTGAATTTAATATAGATTCAATATCTTAGTTTAGTCTCTTTGATTGTATTATCTTAAAAATATTTTAGTCGAGTTAATTCTTTAAGAAACTATTGTATGAAGAAATCCAACTTTTTACTTCAATTACAACTAGTAATTATAGTCTTTAATTTTTTCCAAATACGTTCTTTCCATGGATCGATTCTTAGACTCATCGAGTTTATTACTTCGCTACTACCTGCACTTGAGTAAATACTTTTAAAATTATATATAACAAATATGTCAAAAGCTTTTTGTTCCCAATATTTGCTGTTAATTTTTTTTTTTGCTAGATAAAGATTTATAACTTAGGAACGAGGAACATAAAAACCCATCTAGTCCTCTCGAATGATTTGGTGGAGCACAGGAGGAGGTTCAGATCTCCAACAAGCTCCACCAATATCCGAAAAAGCCAGATTAGCAAACCTATCAACTAATCTATATTACCTTCCCTATACACATGTTGGAAGGTGATAGAAATAAAATGTGACATAAGTAGCTTAATTTGACATATTACAACAGATATGCAAGAAGGGATGGACGAAGATGCATCACTTAAAATTTTTATGACTAACAGTGAATCGCCTTCAAGAATAACCTTCTGACAGTTTAGCCACAGGGCAAGTCGGACTCCTTCAAGACATGCCATAGCTTCGGCAACCAAAGAGTTAGATTCACCTAGTTTAAAATTTGATCCAACCACCCCACATCCTGAATGATCATGCAACACAGCACCAACAGCTACCAAACTTGGATTCCCCTTACAAGTGTTATTTAAATTACTTTACTGCTACTGTATTAAAGATGAACTGTGTGTATACCTTTGCAAAGATGATAATAAATCCGTTAGAAGAAGGTTATGATCGAATCAAGCGAAGCACTTTGTCCTTAAGACAGAATGCGCCCTCCCTACGGTGCTTAGGACTCGTGGGCGTCTGCCTCCCAGGATAAGACGATCAACCACGTACTGTAGGAGCACTCCAAACAGTACGCGCAGTGAACCACAAATGTGTAATGCTTTCACAGAAGAGAGGAGGAAGGAAGAAGAATTGGAAAAATCCGTACAGAAAACCCCATTTTTACAAGCTTTATAGAAATCCCGTTAAAGCCCGTTGAAAACACACCGTTTCCCGTTAAAGCCCGTTGAACCCCTTTCCCGTTAAACGGACGCATCCGTCCGTTAACGGTCATAATAAAACGGACCCGTTTTGGTTGAACCAAAATAAATTAGAAAACCAAACCATTGAATTTGTCCCAAAATAATATTTTCTTGTTGACCCAACCCAACCCAACCCGACCCGACCCGGCCCAGCCGCGCCTGCGAACCGAACCGAGCCGAGCCGGCCAGCCGGACGGCGGGTGGCGGCGGCGCGCGCGCGCGTGTGGGTTAGCCCACCTAGGTGCATGGGTCCAACATCTCTCTCCCCCACAAAAGTGGGGTGGCCCTTGGGCCTAACTTATAAGGCCAACCTTGGACCTTATATACCATCCACAACCCATCCTTGGTGTGGATGTGAGATTATTCATCCTTCACCCAATTCACTCATTCATCTCATAGTAAGTGGGTTTTAAACATGGGTTAGTTTACCCACTTCTAACAATCCCCCACATGAATGAGAATTGGCTGGATAACGTATGCAAAATACTTATGAAAGCAAATATTGAGAAGATCATGCATGGGGGAGAGGTAGCTTTCGGCTTTGAATCTTCCCTTGTGAAGACTATCGGGTTTACTGGCTAATCAGTGAACGTGATGTCTTGAACTGTTCAGCCGTTTGTGTAAACCAAGACAATAGAAGTCACACAATCACTTCTCAGACACATTGTGGTTCTCATGACTTTGTTCATTTTGGCCCCGAACAAACCTGGTTTTCATGAGTGCTCTAGAAGATTTAGCCTTAAAATCCTCATAGAAGTGGCCCCTTCCCACTCATATAGGTGATTCTCATTAGGAGCATCCTGCAAAACCCCACTTGAACTAAGTCAAGCTATGAGAACCATTAAAAGCAAAGCTTATCCTGATTCATTCAGCAAGCATCACTATCGCATCATAGGAATGGGAACGAGATTTTATCTCCATAGTGATTCCTCTTGAATCCCCCACAATTCGGTTGTCCCTTTTGAACCTAGATCTTGGGATCTCCAGTCAACTAGGTTGGGTTGCCATTATGGTGATTCTTAATGTATAGGCTTCAAGCCCATTCCCCTCGATGAATTGCTCACTTGTTCTTTGGTCAAACCCTTTGTAAACGGATCCGCAATATTTTCTTTTGACCGAACATACTCAATGAAAATTATTCCACTAGAGAGCAATTATTTTATGGTATTATGCCTCCGACGTATATGTCGAGACTTACCATTATACAAGTTACTTTGTGCTCTTCCTATAGCAGATTGACTATCACAATAGATACATATAGGTGGCACAGGTTTCCCCCACATTGGAATATCTTCTAAAAAATGACGAAGCCACTCAGCTTCTTCGCCTGCTTTATCAAGTGCAATGAATTCTGATTCCATTGTGGATCTTGCAATGCACGTTTGTTTAGAAGATTTCCAAGATACTGCTGCACCTCCAATAGTAAAAACATATCCACTTGTGGATTTGGAGTCTCTTGTATCAGATATCCAATTTGCATCACAGTACCCCTCTGGTACTGCTGGATACCTTGTATAGTGCAATCCATAGTCCAAGGTATATCTTAGATATCTAAGAACCCTGACTAGAGCCTTCCAGTGGTTTTCCCCTGGATTGCTATTATATCTACTCAGTTTACTTACTGAATATGCAATGTCCGGTCTCGTACAATTCATGAGGTACATGAGACTTCCAATAATTTGAGAATATTGGAGTTGTGATATGCTCTCACCCGTGTTTTTGCTTAAATGCAATGTCACATCCACAGGTGTTCTCGCTGGATGATTATCATTCTCATTAAATTTGTCTAGGATTTTTGTAATGTAATGAGATTGAGATAACACATATCCATCAGATGTTCTATTGATTTTCATCCCTAGTATAACATCTGCAACACCCATATCCTTCATGTCAAACTTTTTGTTTAACATCCTCTTAGTAGCTTTAATGATATTATCATTGCTACCAATAATGAGCATATCATCCACATAGAGGCATACAATAACATAGCCTTCAGGTCTAGCTTTGACATAAACACATTTGTCACATTCATTGATTTTGAATCCATTTGACATCATCATTTTGTCAAATTTTTCATGCCATTGCTTAGGTGCTTGTTTAAGCCCATAGAGAGACTTAACAAGTTTGCACACTTTATTTTCTTGACCCGGTACAACAAACCCTTCAGGTTGTTGCATATATATTTCTTCATTCAAGTCACCATTGAAGAATGCGTTTTTACCACCATTTGATGTATTTCAAGATTATACAAAGCAGCCATAGCAATTAACATCCTAATGGAAGTTATTCTTGTGACTGGTGAGTATGTATCAAAATAATCTTGACCTTCCTTTTGCTTGTATCCTTTGATAACAAGTCTTGCTTTACATTTATCAATTGATCCATCAGCCTTCATCTTCCTCTTGAAGATCCACTTGTATCCGAGAGGTTTACTCCCTGGAGGTAGATCTACCAACTCCCAAGTGTGATTTTGCATAATGGATTCAATTTCACTATTTACAGCCTCCTTCCAATATTGTACTTCAGGAGAAGACATTACTTCATTAAAGCTTTGAGGCTCATTTTCTAACAAATAAGTTAGAAAATCTGGACCAAAGGATTTTGATGTTCTAGCACGTTTACTACGTCTAGGCTCATCATCTTCTCCCTCTTGGTCTTCACTGGTGTCTCTTGCAACATCCAAAGTTCTTTTAAGAGAACTTTCATTTTGTGTAGAATTGCAAGGAAAAATATGTTCAAAAAATGAAGCATTCCTCGATTCAATCACTGTATTGACATTTATATCAGGAATATCCGATTTATGAACAAGAAATCGGTATGCACTATTATTATTGGCATAACCAATAAATACGCAATCAATGGTCTTTGGTTCAATTTTAATCCTCTTGGGATTAGGGACCACCACTTTTGCTAGACACCCCCACACTTTTAAGAAGTTGTAGGAAGGTTTTCGACCTTTCCATAACTCATACGGTGTCTGCAAGGTTTTCTTATGAGGTATTTTGTTGAGAATATAATTAGCTGAAAGCAAAGCTTCCCCCCACATGTTCTGAGGTAACCCAGAACTGATTAACATGGCATTCATCATTTCTTTTAAAGTTCTATTTTTCCATTCAGCAACTCCATTTTGCTGAGGTGAATAAGGTGCTGTGGTTTGGTGTATAATACCATGTTGCGAACAGAATTCACCAAAAGGTGATTCATATTCCCCACCTCTATCACTTCTTAGAACTTTGATTTTCTTGCCAAGTTAATTCTCAACTTCTCGAAAATCTTGTGGATGAAACACAGTGATAAACACCACTTCAAGATCCAAGATTTGTCACTAGACTTATCCTTGCCTCATCATGGCCTACAACACTTGCAGCTTCACTGTGAGTGGGTGTTGCTACCCCAACTTGTCAAGTTCCTTTTCACTAGCTTAGAGCTCTGCGCATAAAGAACTTGTACTATCCCTATTTGATAGGTTGAACTCCTTTAAACAAACCACTTTGTTCGTTTTTTTCTAGACTGGGCAACCCATGTCTAAACTCAATTGGTCCAAGATCCCTGAACCGAATTGGTTATACTTCTGAACTGACCCAAATCCCCCACTAATGACCGAAATGGCCATTTTAGAAGGGCTTCTTTTAGTTACAAGTGTAACCCAGCTGGTTTTCTTATTTATCAAACCAGACCAACTAGGGCCTGAACCGACCCATCATCTTCCCCAACAGAACCTTCGTTCTGGGGGGGTCTCTCTGAAACGACGCACAGAGGGGTGCGTCTCCCTCTCCAACGGGCATCACCCCCTGGCCGCTCCGTCGACCGGCGACGACGAGGACGAGGAGAGCGCCAGCCGCGACGTTGGTGGCGGAGGAGGACAGCTCGCGTTGGATCTGCTCCGTTCGCCGCAAAACCGTCCACGTCCTCTCCCTAGACCGCTCTGAATCCACCCACGCTTTCGGTGACTCGGATTCCGTCACGCTCTCCTTGCATTCCGGGGACGCGATTGAAGCGGAGGTGGGGAGTCGACATCCGGACTACAGGGCACTGACCCTGTCTCGACTCGAGCGCGACGCTGCCCGGGTGAAGGCGCTGAACGCGAAGGTTGTACTGGCAGTGCGGGGCATTCGGAAGGTGGACCTAACGCCACTCGAGGTCCCCGAGGATCTGGCCTCCGATTTGGTAAAGGTAATCGGATCTGGTCCCCGAGGATCCGGCAGCAGATGGACCCGTTTTGGTTGAACCATAATTTATTTTGGTTCAACCAAAATAAATTAGAAAACCAAACCATTGAATTTGTCCCAAAATAATATTTTCTTGTTGACCCAACCCAACCCAGCCCGGCCGCGCGTGCGAACCGAACCGAACCGGCCGGACGGACGGCGGCGGCGGCACGCGCGCGTGTGGGTTAGCCCACCTAGGTGCATGGGTCCAACATCTCTCTCCCCCACAAAAGTGGGGTGGCCCTTGGGCCTAACTTATAAGGCCAACCTTGGACCTTATATACCATCCATAACCCATCCTTGGTGTGGATGTGGGACTATTCATCCTTCACCCAATTCACTCATTCATCTCATAGTAAGTGGGTTTTAAACATGGGTTAGTTTACCCACTTCTAACAACAAGCACCATCAAAATTCACTTTAAATACTCCAAAAGCAGGGACAGTCCATCTGATATACATTGTATCCCTACTATGGCTGAGTTTTAGAGAGTTAATAGTACCCGACGCTACCTGCAAAAAATTAAGCCACAATGAATCCTTTTAGACATTTGGTTTTTCCCCATAAATATCATTTCATTCTTAGTAATCCACACACACCAACAAAATTGGCAATAGCAACAGGTGCATTGAAGCAGTCAGAGACTGTGACGTGGATTGAAGTGCTTCAATAAACTAATCAAGAATGAACTGATTGCATAAGTGAATGTCGCTTTTCTCAAACAGTCCGATCATGTTTTATCTTATTGTCCATTTCTTCTATCAGTCTAAATGAAGGGAAGTCATGATAGGTATACTTAGCTACTTATTCCTACGTAGTCCAAATATAAATGGCCGTTCAAAGCGGATATTTTGGATTATATGCTCATCATTTCTCATCGTCTGTGTGCCTACTTCGCCAGACAGTACCGAGGTGACAGGCCCTTTGAGGGTGGACAACAATATGGGGATACTTGACCGGCAATCACAGTGGGGCAACCCATCCAGAAATGTGGGCTAACCTAAATAAGACTGCATTGAAGTGGTCATCATTGGCCGCGTTAATTGGGTGTGGAGAATAAGTGGCCGCTTGTTTCCCCTGATGTGGTCCATATCTCATTTATAAGGAACGGGCCTTGTCATGGACCACGCCAGTAAATGACCATTCTCTAATCTTTACCAAGGTAATTTCGCCGAGTATCGGATTTTTGAAATTGAAGGCTATCAAAAGAAGGCTAACTTTACAGTTTGGATCGATCACAAAACAAGAATATTGCATGTTGATACGGAAATTTACACACCGAGAGTCAAATTTAGTCTTCCCATGTACGTAATACATGACGATGATCCATTTTGGACAGCAAGCCCTGCTCACAAAATAGGATCAAGTCAATCTCTTCTAGCTAGTTCAAAGCACTCTCTCTCTCTCTCTCTCTCTCTCTCACACACACACATACACAGAAAAGACCAGTTCTAATTTTCTTTAGTCCTAGCTAATCATGCATTAGTCACTTTATCTTTTTTAAGTCTTCAAGTCCATTATAAAAAAGTCTGGAGAGGAGACCGTCAAGAAATTGGAACTAAATAGGGTAAAGACTAGTAAGAAAACCAACCTTAATAAGTTGCCTTGTCCCTATTACTGCTGTTCAAGAGAGCACAACCAGGAATGGAGTATCCTTCATTGCATGGGCAGAGAATTTCAGTATCTGTGCTGCTCTATCTTTTCCTTTTCTTATTCCATCAACATATAGCTACAGTTGTCGTCAGTGCCAAAAGCAATGTAAGTGACTATCAAACTTCTATCCTCTATCCTCTTCTTCATGTAGATTTTGTTCTCTGAAGTGATTTCTAAGCTGCTGGATGACATAACACAGGTATACATAGCTTATATGGGAGAGAGGAGCCATGAAGATCCGGCCATGATAGAGGAAGCACACCACAACGTGCTTGCTACTGTGCTAGGAAGGTACACACTTCATGGTTTTGTATTATCACACCATAACCTTCTGATTTGGGAGGCCCCGATGGAGGGATGGAAGAGGCCAAAAGAGGGATAGGTGAGAATTAAGAGGACTCGGATGGAGTTAATAAAGATTAGACTGGAATTAACGATGAATGCGAGTTAGCTCAAGATAGGCTAGACCGGAGGTGTAAGGCCCGTGTCACTAACCTTAAATTGTTGGGAAAATGCATTTCTTAATTTCTTAATTGGGAAATCTAGCCTGTGCTGCAACTCGAGGGGGCTAGCGCGCTGAAACACACACTGGTCGTCAGATCATCGCAAGGGGTTTGCTCAGTCAGGGCCCAGGGGATCAAAGTGCGCTATACAACTGCAGCATAGGCTAGTCGTACTCTTCTTAACTATGATTATGATTATGAATCAACATTATAAAAAGCTAACTCAATTATCATGGAAAGGCTTAGACCCTTTGTTCCTTCATTCATTTGTGTTCAATTCCAGCAAAGCAGCAGCAGAGGAGTCAATCATATACAGTTACAAGCATGGCTTCTCAGGTTTTTCAGTCAAGCTGACCAGGTCTCAGGCGCGGATATTGGAAGGTACACGGTCCCGGACTTGAGCTCTCTTTCCTTGGTGTAACCAAATACCTAGTAATTGGCAAGTGCGCTGATTTTATTCATTCTTTGAGGGTGAGCTGCAGAACAACCAGAAGTGGTGCATTTGGTACAGAGTCATTTGTACAAGCTGCTCACCACAAGGAGTTGGGACTTCCTTGGCCTTCCCTTACACGCTTCTGAGTCAAATAACCTTCTGATTAGGAGTGGCAAGGGAAATGGGTCCATTATTGGCATCATTGACTCAGGTTAGTCTCTACAAATATTGTTCCTATTTTAAATTTATTGGTTGTTGGAGAAATTGGAAAAAACTGATCATAACTGAATTTTTCTTTTACGCTTAAAGATGTCCAACAGAGGTTAGAGGCTAAGCATATGAGACTCATGCTTCTGTAAACTGTCAGTCCTTGAAGTTTACCCTTTTTTACCAACTTTTTTGAAAGGCTGTCCTTATTTTGTAAATTATTTTTGCAAATTATTCTAAACTTCATCCTATATGTAAACACTCAATCTTGTTTATCATTTTTTACGTCCTTATCCTTCTATTTAGGTGCAATGCATCCTAGTTCTTTCGTTTGAGCATTCTTGAGTATATGCAAGAGCCCGATTTATATGCTTCCAGTGCACGCTTGATAACATGCATTGGGTGTATTAGCACGATTTCGATATCCAGTGGCCTTCAATAGCACATGAATAAAGGGGGGCGAGTAGCCCCTGCTCGCCTACCCCTAACACTGTGGGGTAGGAGACACTGAGGCTGAGTTAGGGGGTGGGGCTACATCACTGACATACAGATCAGTGAGTGGGTAATCTGATGTAAGGACATCAAGGTAATTTAATGTCTTTACATCAATTGATGTAGACAATTTTTAACTCGCTGACACACAGGAGTGCAATGATATCCCTACATCACTGACACACAGATTAGTGAGTGGGTAATAGTAAGGACATCAATGTAATTTAATATCTCTACATCAATTGATGTCTTTACATATTGGAAAATGATATTTGTACATCACTTTTCCTACACATTTCCATCATCAGCTGTGTATGGAAATGTGTAGGAAAAGTGATGTAGGGCTATCACTGTCCTTACATATTTCACTCGCTGACATACGCAAAAGAGTGATGTAGGAAAAATGACATAAAAATATTATTTTCTATAATAAAAGGGGGTAATAATGTAAAATGATGCGATAAAAACGGTGCGGTAAGGTGGCATGTAGTGACCTGTGTTAATATTTTCATATTTCCCATTAAACGGGCAAGCTTAGAAAAAAATGGGGTAAATCTACAAAATGTAATTCAGAGAAAACTGGTGCTGAGCACTTTGATCTTAACTATTTCTCAATAACCATGAAATTTCTTTACAATATGTCAAGAAGGAAACAGTTTAAGTGTTTCTTCTATCAAGAGTACTCAAAAGAAACTGGATTCTAAAGAATCCAACTTCTTTTGGGAAATCTCCTCCAAAAGAAGTCACTAGAGCTTATTGCAATGACATTTAATATAATTTTCAAAAAATGATAGGGTACTTTTAAAAAAAATAGAAATCGTGTTTTTTAAAAAAAACTACCCCTGTCAATTTTTGAAAATTATACAAAATGTCATCATGACTTAAATTCTTCACAATAATACCTTTTTCCCAACTAAACACCACTTTCACTTCAACTTTCCTACTTCTAAAAGTAGCAGCCAAACAGAGGTCCGATTTCTGCTGAAATAAATTGCCTGTGGCACTGTTGCAGTCTGACACTAACGATGCCGAGGTTTGGCAGCTTGACTGTTACATCTCCGATAATCGATACGGCATTCCTTAGGTCACATGTAGTTAAAGACTGGAAGGAATGTCAGGTATCAAAAATTTGATCATCAAAGAGGGCACATAACATGCAGTTAGACACAACTTTATCACTTTCCGCATAGCTAGTGACCAGCCCATTCTAATGACAATTTCATTTTTAATCACATTGTATAAATTACATGGGCAGGAATATGGCCAGAGTCCCAAAGCTTCAACGACAAAGAGATGGGACCAGTTCCTACACGTTGGAAGGGCCAATGCCAAACTGGTCCACACTTTAAGTCCACAAGCTGCAACAAGAAACTAATCGGAGCACGCTGGTACATCAAAGGGTTCCTTGCACAACTAGGGACGCCATTCAACATTAGTGCTTATAATGAGTACTTGTCTCCGAGGGACGGCAGTGGGCATGGCACACACACATCCTCCACAGCAGGCGGGTCATTGGTACATGGTGTGAGCTACCAGGGACTGGCTCAAGGCATTGCGAGGGGCGGAGCCCCACACGCCCGGCTAGCCATGTACAAGGCATGCTGGAGATATGGAGGTGGCCTTTGCTCGGACGCTGATGTATTAAAGGCCATGGATGATGCCATACACGACGGGGTCGACGTGCTATCCTTGTCCATTGGTGACTCCGTGCCTTTCTTCCCTGACATCCATCCCCATAATGGAATAAGCGTAGGCGCATTTCATGCAGTGGCCAAGGGTATTCCAGTGGTATGCTCTGCTGGGAATGGCGGGCCCTCAGGGCAAACGGTCACAAATACGGCGCCATGGATCATCACAGTTGCAGCTAGCACCTTGGACAGGGCATTCCCTACTGCCATCACCCTTGGTGACAATCAAACTCTATTGGTAATCTTCTTCAGTTTATGAGCTTTGACTTTAAAGGCATTACACCTCCCAAAGGTGAGGGCTAAAGCAACATATATCAAATTTTAGACTAATGTTAATGTAGATTATCTTTTTAAAGTTGATTTTTTAGATGTGAATAACATCGAGGGAAATGAAAAGGACTAGAGAGATAAGGCTTCACAAAATTTGGATTTACTTTTTTCTAATTTGGGTCCTTAGCTTTGTATAAGATAGGTGTGCGACCAAATAGAATTTATAAGTTTTCAGTAAGAATTAAACTCGAATCCACTGGTGAAGCTTCACCTGCTATTGGTGTGGGATGGGAAACCGAGCGCTCGGTCAAACCAAGCATTTTTGACACAGCGCACACAATTACCCTATGCACCGTCGATTCATGGCAATTGACCGCTGGTGAAGTTCCACCAGTGGTGAAGCTTCTCCAGTGGATTCGAACTCTTTAAGAATTGGGGTATATGCCAATGAGTCAATGACTAATCCATCTTTGTCAAATTTACTCCACCAATTTCGGGTTGAAATTTTGATTAGCCCTAATGAGCGAGTCCTACTTGCCGAAATAATCTCAAACCTCCCTCCCCCCTCCTCTCTCTCTTATTTTTAGTAAAATGTCTAAACTAGAAACGGCAAGGCAATTGACCTCTTAGAGCACCATGTACCACACTACCAATTCCCATTAGTAACTACCACATAATTCGGGATATAATCCCGGGTGGGTGGCCAATAGTGTGGGGCTTTGAACTCAGGTACTCTACTTGGGGATGTATGTCTTGGTCCTCCCATACCTTCTTTTTCTTTAGGCAGGCAAATTTGATCACATTTTTTACTGGGTTATGTATATGTATGTACTTCCTTTTATGTGGCAGGGCCAAGGGCTCAATGCTGGAAAAACAACCGGGTTTGCGGGCTTGTATTTCAACGAAGGTGTTGGGCTTGACATATATTCTGGGGGGTAAGAGTTCCAAAATTTTCTTTGGCTCTTCAGCATGTGTGAGGACTGGGGACTGATACTCGTAAATTTGGCTGCAGCTCTTGTTATAACCTACCTTATGATGACCCGTCCATGGCAGGCAAAATCGCCCTCTGCTTTGGTTCGCCCTTCTTTGCTTCAGCGGTGGTTAACCTCAGTAGAGGAGTAGGTATCATTGCTGCAGCTGATATGAGCACCTCAGTGGTAGACTGTGTTGACATCCCATGTGTGACCGTAGATTACCAAATTGGAACTCAAATACTAAACTATTTTCGTTCTACGAGGTAGTGTTACCATGCTCTATAGTTTTCATCCTGTATATACCCATGATCTTCAATTAATACACCTTCTGTCCATTATAATAGTCCAAATTAGTTTTTCAAAGTGAATTAGTTTTATGTTATTTTGAAAAACTAATTAGGGCTATTATAATTCTATGAAAGATATAATCTCATGTGATAAATGTTTGATGCTGTCTTAATATGGCTCAAGGTCTCCAAAGGTGAAGATCAGCCCTTCCAAAACTCTAGTAGGAAAGCCCGTCTCGATCAAGATTGCACAATTTTCATCTCGGGGACCTAGCTCGATGGCACCGGAGGTGTTGAAGGTGAGTTATTGGTAATGTTTGTAGGTTGATGAAATGAAGAAGGGAAGAAGGAATTAAGGAAATTAATTCCTTAGTGCACTTGAACATTGTTACTGATTTATAATATGTGATACAGCCAGATGTAGCTGCACCTGGAGTCAATGTCCTAGCAGCATTTTCTCCGGAAAAAACATCCATGGACCCAACATATGAATTTAAGTCAGGAACCTCCATCTCATGCCCTCATGTTGCTGGAATGGTTGCACTACTCAGAGCAGTGCATCCCAGTTGGTCTCCTGCAGCCATAAAATCAGCTCTTGTCACTACTGGTAAGCTTCATGCCTCAAGACTCTTGTACAATCTTACGGGCGATCGAAGCCTTAACAAGAAAGATGTATTGATTGTCAGGACACTCACAAAGTGGTCTCAACTTCGAATCCCCATTGTTGGTCACTCGTAGAGATTAAGGAGCAATGTTAACACCCAATGTCCTTAAACCTGTGCCAAGTAGGTGTTCACGGGTTGGAGCCCTCAGATCAACATGATCTGATAGCTCATGGCCTTTGAACATTACAGGGCACAGGTTTTGAAGGCACAAGGTTTCCGATTTTTTGGGATTGATTCTCAACTTAGGGTTTGTTTGGTAGGAACTTTATGAAATGGGAAAGTTAAATTTTAGGGAAGAAGCAGAGGGCAAGAATCAGGGTGTTTGGTTGACAAGAATCAGTTTTTTTATAAGAATTTAGAGTTCGATGACATATTTTGTAAATAAATATGAAAAATAAGGACTAGGAAAAAATACATTTTTAATCATGAAAACATATTTTTTCTATTACGTGCCCCTGCCTTATTTATAAAATTACAGTATATGCCATCTGGAAAAATCAATGAAGCTCGGAATCACTTTTTTTTTTTGGAGAAGTCAGATTCTCCCTGTGTAGCTACTACTAAACAGGCCCTTAATCGATGGTGTGATGTCTGCATTGCCCATTGAGGGGATTGGTCGCAGGGTACAGTGGTCTAAGTGGCTAGTTGCATTGCCTTTTCTAGGCATAAGTACTTTGTCACTCGTTAAACAGAAGAAAAGAATAAAAAAGGAATATATACTCCATTACATATGAGTAATCATATTTGTTTGTTCAAAATGAAGAATTACTTAAATCTATGAGACTTGACTATGTGTGGTGTCTGTGATTGCAGCGTCTACTACAGATTCATCAGGAGAGCCTATTTATGCACTCGGAACCGCAGAGAAAATCGCAGATCCGTTCGATTTCGGTGGAGGTATAGTTAACCCCAGCAAAGCTGCCAATCCTGGTCTCATCTATGACATGGGTGTGCCAGATTACATCAAGTACTTATGTTCCATGGGATACAACAACTCTGCCATCTCAAAAGTGTCGAAAAAATCTGTTCTATGCCCAAAAGAAAAGCCATCAGTATTGGATCTGAACCTCCCTGCCTTCACCATTCCAAGACTCCAAGGGACAGTGACTGTATCAAGAACTGTCACCAACGCTGGGCCTGTCAATTCTGTATATCATGTTTCCATTGAGGCTCCAATGGGAGTAGAGGTTGTGGTTGTGCCAAGTACTTTGATGTTTAATTCTAGTGTGAAGAAGCTGTCTTTCAAGGTGACTTTTCATTCAATGCACAAGGTGCAAAGAGGATACTATTTTGGAAGCCTCAGTTGGAGTGATGGGGAGCATGTTGTGAGGAGCCCCATATCTGTGAAGCCAGAAATCCCTCCATCTTTTGCAGATTTATCATAAAACTAAGTGCATGGACCAAATTATAAGAATGTGTTATATTCTATATATTTTTATGCAAGTGTATTTTGAAGGGTTGTAATTACACCTATATAAGTATAGATGTCCCTCTAACTCCTGAAGATGTTCAGTTTTGTCATTCAAATGATACTCCCACCATCCTGTTGTAGTTGCTCCACCTGATAAAAAAATATTGATTTTTATTGGATAGTGGAAGTTTCAACTAATGGGGGGAAGGAGAGGTTCCAAATCCACTTAAATTGATCATACATAGCTTCTAAAATAGGACGGAGGGAGTATTTTATTAAGATATTGAATTATATTAATAACACCCGATTTCCTACAGCAATAATTTCTCATGGGGAACAATTTTTTACATTTGTGCTTGTGGCATATTTTTCTCAGTTGGTTTCAAATCCCGCGATTAACAATTGAGTACTGAGGTAACAGCTCTTTGAGGGTGGTTAACAATGTGGGGAGAGGCATGACCTGCAATCACAGTGGGGCAACCCATCCAGATAAGTGGGCTAACATAACCAAGATTACATTGAACTGTTCATCTTGACAGTGTCAATTGGGTGTGGAAGAAATTATTAGGTATGTGTCATGTAAGGAGAAGTCAAGCTCACAACTAGGGTGATTGACACGACTCCACTGCTTGTCATGAGGGCCCATGAGGGACTCACAAATTAAAAATCGTGTCGAATATCAATTGGTGTTGTGGTATGTGTCGCGTACCTAATAACTTTTAAGTCACCAATTTTTATTATTAGCATCATTCACCGCTAAAGAGGGTTTTGTCGAGAGAGAAGAAGAAAGGGCTAAATAGAAGAAAAAATCACAATTTTACTTAAATTTTGTGGGTCCCACCTCGACGTGGGCCTTAGTCCTTCCTGGTCACATAAGCTGGTCAGCAGACATTTTTCGGAAGATAAAATGGTTGCTTATGGTCCACACGAGCCCAGTACGTGTCATAAAAAAGAGATGATACAGCTCACCTGTTACGAAGTGTCAATGATGCAGATTTTTTTTGTTGTTACCAATTGGTCTCTGAGTCTTCCGGGACTCGACTAGAAGGGGGAAAAATTATTAGCTACGCGCCGCGCAAGGGAATAGTGTGCTCATCACCAATGCCACATAACACTAGCAACTTACCGTACCCAATATACAAGCGTTATCGGGAATGATAGGGCGTAAAGCTCTCTAAGTAGCTTACAACTAGCCACTCACCTTATATGCAAGCGTTATTCGTTATCTGTAGGTGGCTTTTCAAGTCAGGCTCAATCATAGGATGGTCAATCTTGGACAGCCAGGCTGTGAAAAGGGTAGTGAAATCCCTACATCGAGTGAGCGGGTAATCTGATGTGATCTAAGGGACATCAATGTTTACCCACTAAATGCTGTAGGGAAAATAATGTAAAAATATCATTTTCTTTGTAAAAATCGTGTTATGAAAATCGCTTTTTGGACCGTACGAAGAGGCATCAGGATCTAGTCAACAAGTCTATCTCTATTGGCTGGAAAATTATTGGCTACGCTCTGCGCAGGGAGAACAGTGTGCTCATCACCGATGGGTGATGAGTACATCACCCCTACTTGTCATGATTGTCATAAGAGACCCACGAGCAGGGGAGACGTGCCCATCACCCATTGGTGATGAGCACACTTTCCTTATGCGCGGCGCGCAGCTAGTAACTTCTCCTACTAGCTAGTTCCATTCTACCTGTCTCTTTGTCTCTCTCTCAGAGGAAGAGCAGTTCTACTTTTCTTAGTCCCAACTGATCAATTATGCATTAGTGATCACCATCTCTTTTCAATCTTCAAGTACATTAATAAAGAAGTTTGGCAACGAGGCAGCGCCAAGAACTTCGAACTAAATAGAGATAGAGACCATAAGGAAACCAACCTTAATAAGTAGGATTGTCCCACTTACTGCTGTTCAAGAAAGAAACCAAGAATGGAGTATGCATCACGGCATGGGCAGCGAATTTCAGTATCTGTGCTACTCAATCTTCTCCTTCTTTTCGTATTACATCAACATGTAGTAACAGTTTTAGTCACTGCCAAAACCAATGTAAGTGACTCTCAGAGTTGTGCTTTCTATTTGTTCTTCATGTGAATTATGTTATCATATGTTGTCTGAGCTGCTGGATGGCACATCACAGGTGTATATAGTTTATATGGGAGAGAGGAGCCATGAGGATCCGGCCACGGTTGAGGAAGCACACCACAACGTTCTAGCTACTGTACTAGGAAGGTACACACTTCTTTGTTTTGTATTACAACATCATAACCTTACGGAATTAGTGGAAGAGGTCATATGAAGGAGAGGGAGAAGAAAGAGGTCTCGGATAGAGTTCATAAAAGAAGGATATGGTCAGACTGAAGTTAACCAGTGGTGGAGTTAGCATGAGTTAAGGCTAGACTGGAGGTGTAGGATCCATGTCGCTAACTTCAAATTATTGGGAAAAAGCCTTTCTTAATAGGAGAAATCCAGCCCGTGCTGCAGGGGGCTAGCATGCTGGAGCATCAACTGGCTGTTAGATCACGGCCAGGGGCTTGTTCCAACGCCTGGGTATGATGATCTGACGGCAAGTAGACTAGAGTGCACTAGCCCACCTGCAGCTGCAGCACTGGCTAGTTGTCCCTCTTCTTAATTATAATTACGATTATGATTACGACTACTGAAAGTTGAACTCAATTATCATGGATTCATGGTTAGGCTGAGACCCTTGTTTTCCTTCATTTTTTGTTAAATTGCAGCAAAGCAGCAGCAAAGGAGTCAATCATATACAGTTACAAACATGGCTTCTCGGGTTTTTCAGTAAAGCTAACAAGGTCTCAGGCACGAATATTGGAAGGTACACGATCCCAGACAGAAGCTCTCTTTTCTTAGGGGCTATTTGGATTGTGAAACCCTCCATTCACCGTCACTTCAAAGGAATTTGTGCTGAAGTTGGTGTGGCTAGTGAAATAGGAAATTCATGTGAATTTTCAATTCACCTCCACTTTCACCTCCACTTTCAACTGAATTGAGGTGAATTTGCTGAAGTTGCTCTGGAGTCTTATCTGGCATTTGCAGCTTCACCTAACAGGTACGGACAGATCACTTCAAATTCACTTGTTGAATTGCCTTCTTCCAAATTTCACTATCCAAACAGCCCCTTGGCATAGCCAAATAACTACTTAGCAGTAGTAAGAGGGCTGATGTTGTGAGCTGCAGAACAATCAGAAGTGGTGCATTTAGTACAGAGTCATTTCTACAAGCTGCACAGCACAAGGAGTTGGGACTTCCTTGGCCTTCCCTTACACGCTTCTGAGTCAGATAACCTTCTGACTAGGAGTGGCAACGGAAATGGCTCCATTATTGGTATAATTGACTCAGGTTAGTCTCTAAAACTATTACTCCTATTCTCAAATGATTGATTACTGGTTGTTATCGTTTTTTGGTGGTATTTGGGGAAATTGGTTATACCTGAGCTTGCCATCTACACTTTAATGATGTACAACATAGGTTCACTTTAGGAACTATGTTCCCTAGGAACTATATTCCCTGATTGCAAAGATACAGTACATTTTACATCAAAGTGAATTGCTTTATATGGGAATCTGCGGAATTGTTACTCTTCTTTCAGTTGTGAAATGTATTTTTGGAAAATATATAAAGGCCAAGAATATCAGACTCATGATGCTTTAAACTGACAGTCCCTTAATTATATAATTTTACCAACTTTTTGGAAAGGTTATCCTTATTGTGTAAGTAATTCTAACCTTTATCCCCTACATATGCAAAACATTCAATTTTGTTTATTACTTCCTCCGTCCAAAAAAACCTGTCTTCATTTGAAACTGAGTAAAATTTATTGGACTCCAAGGCCACTAGCAAAAACAGAGTTTTCCCCACCCACTTCCCTGTTTTTGGTCGTGAGGGAGCAAAGTCTGCCATCTATTTAAGGAAGCATTCTTTTCCAAATGGATACTGGTTTTTGTGGACGGAGAGAGTATTTCTTACATCCTTATCCTTCTATTCATGTTTTCTGCATTCTATTATTTCGTTTGCAGTAGCGGGGCTACTCATTCTAGAGTGTATATATATGTGCTCCTGAATATGTGTGATGCATGATCATATATATGAAATGGGTGCTTTTGGGCAGCATAATTCGATATGCGGTGACCTTCAATGGCATGCCAATATAGCGGGGGCGAGCTGCCCCTGCTGGCCTGCCCCCCCTACACGCATCCGACATATTTCTAGGGGCGTTTTAGTATCAGCAGAGAGAGAGAGAGAGTCTATGAAACACATACATATAAGGTAGAGGTTACAAAGAATATTACCATTTGGTAATACCGTATCATAATTCTATGTCATGAAATTCTGAATTGTCATGAAATTCATAGAAATTCTATGTCATGAAATTCTTACAATCAACTCTACATTACCATAGCAATGTCATGAAATTCTGAATTGTCAATCGGGTTGTGACTGAACTTAGCCTGATCTCAAATTCCCTCGTATATTTCGTGGAGTGGCTGTGGCACTGAAGCATTCCGAGCAGAACAGAAGCCAGGTTTCGTAACTTGACCGATATATCTCCGATATTTGATATTTGATACGGCATTACTTGGTCACATGCTGTTAGAATCAGAAGGGATGTCAAGTTTCAAAAACTTGATCATGAAGAGGGCAATTTCCTCACATTGTGCACTTTCCCCATACCTAGTGACAAGCCCATGCTAGTGACAATTGCCCTTTTAGTCTAATTTTATAACTTACATGGGCAGGGATATGGCCAGAGTCCCCAAGCTTCAGCGACAAAGAGATGAGCCCAGTGCCCACACGTTGGAAGGGCCAATGCCAAACTGGCCAACACTTCAAGTCCACAAGCTGCAACAAGAAACTAATCGGAGCACGCTGGTACATCAAAGGGTTCCTTGCACAACTAGGGATACCATTCAACATTAGTGCACACAATGAGTACTTGTCCCCGAGGGACGGTGGCTGGCATGGCACACACACATCCTCCATCGCAGGCGGGTCATTGGTGGACGGTGTGAGCTACCAGGGGCTGGCTCAAGGCATCGCCAGAGGCGGTGCCCCACATGCCCGGATAGCCGTTTACAAGACATTTTGGAATTATGGGGGTGGGCTTACGTCGGAAGCCGACGTCTTACAGGCCATGGATGATGCCATACACGACGGGGTCGACGTGCCATCCGTCCTTTGGTGATTCGGTGCCTTTCTTCCCTGACATCCATCCCCATAATGTGGTAAGCGTAGGCGCATTCCATGCAGTGGCTAAGGGTATTCCGGTGGTCTGCTCCGCCGGGAACGACGGGCCTGCAGGACAAACGGTCGTAAACACGGCGCCATGGATCATCACCGTTGCAGCTAGCACCTTGGACAGGGCATTCCCTACTGCCATCACCCTTGGTGACAATCAAACTTTACTGGTAATCTTCTTCAGTTTATGGGCTTTGACTGTTTAGCATTCCACCTCCCAAATGGTGAGGGCTAAGCCAACACACATTAATTTTTAGCTTAAAGCTAAATGAAGGATACATTTTCTTTGTTGATTTTGCAATGTGAATTACACCAAGGGAAATGAAAAGGATCATAAAAATAGGGCTCCACAAAACTTGTTCCTATTTGGACGTGGACCTTTTTTGTTGCTAATTTTGGTCCTTATCTACCAATGACCATTCTACTTACGACGCATGTGGACCTTTTTTAGACAGGGTAATTTAGTAAGGTCAAGTGGAGTAAATTGCTCGACCTTTTTGTTTAAGTAGGCATGAAGGTGTTAGGGGATTTTCATAATGGCAAATCGAATTTGCCAAAATTACAGTTTGGTATAGATTTTTATGGTTGTTAAGTCTTAATCATAACATGACATTGATTTAGAAATCCTGCCAATCCGTGTAAATTTGGCTGCCGATCCGTGAATTCCTTGTGAATGTTAGTTGATCCTTTTGTTCTTTGATACTGAAGGGTAATTGTGCCGCAACGGAAGTGAATTTAGGATTTTAATCCGTTTGATGTGGGTTCTCAAATTTGGGTGTTTTCCTTAAATCAACAAATAAAACTCAAAGATTATGAAATTAGAAACATCAACCTTCGGCCTTTGTGCCTACGAATCACTCCACGGATTAGAATATGTCCGAGAACACCAAATCCTTCACCGATCGAGTGTAGAACCTTGTGAAAAGCTATATTCTCCGAATTAGCTTTTTCACCCAACGAAATCAAGATCACCAAAATCAATGCGATTTCAACCAAAAGACGTCTTTCTCATTGACATGGAGGGCGTCCCCTCCATTGCCCTTAAAAGGGGCGAAAATCAGTTACAAAATCTTGCCTTTTCGGTTTCCCGAATTGGCTCAACAGATTTCCCAAGATGATGACTCTTATTTGACAATTCCATTTTGGTCGTACCAAAACAGCTAATTCCAAATAAGTGATTTCCGGATCGGTGATGATTACAGTGTCTCTGATGATTTTGTGTGGACGGGGCCCACGGAAGCCTAACTACTCCACATGCCTACACTTGCACGAGAGAGCCGACTCCTCTCAATCAAGACAAGTAAAATGGGACAAGAACCCATATTTACTTACATCCCCCACTATGGGTTCTTTGTTCATATTTGCGATCCACAGTAACTCGTGCACTAGTCCTGTCGTAACCCAAAACTATGAACATGTTTTACAAATAGATCCGTCGTTAAGGCCTTCGTTAACGGATCAGCTAACATCTCAACCGTAGGAAGATGACTCACTGTCAACTTTCCTCGTTGTAGCATGTCAAACACATAAAAGTAATGCACCTCTATGTGCTTAGCTCTTGAACTGATCTCCCCATTATGGAGTGTCGACACAGTTGCCAAATTATCACAATAAATTTGGACAGGAGCATCAGTCCACTGTTCTAGCTGTAACCCAGCTAGAAACTCTTTAATCCAAACTGCCTCGGAAGCTGCTAAACTGCATGCAACAAACTCAGCTTCCATCGTGGACTTAGTAACACATTTCTGCTTCTTACTAGCCCATGCCACGGCGCCGCCACCAAGCATAAAAACATAACCGGCAATGGATTTTCTGTCATCCTTACACCCGGCATAGTCCGAATCACTATAGCCTTCCAATGACAGGTTCTCAGCCTGATATGTGAGTTTCATATCCTTGGTACCCAGCAAGTATCTGAACACCCGCTTTATAGCTTGCCAGTGTTGCATACCTGGGTTAGCCTGATATCGACTCACAAGGCTTACTACAAAAGCCAAATCAGGTCGAGTGCAGTTCATGGCATACATCAAGCTGCCAATAGCCTGCGCATATGGTACAGATTGCATCCTCAGACGTTCCTCGTCTGATGCAGGTGCCATTCTTTCGGACAAGACTGTCCCTTTATAGATGGGCGAATCAATGGTCTTCCAACCAATCACGTCAAAGCATTTCAAAACACTCTCAATGTACGATTCTTGAGATATACTTAGCCTCCTCGCTTTTCTATCTCTCTCAATCTTCATCCCGAGGATGTATGATGCTTCACCCATGTCTTTCATTTCAAATTGGGTCTTGAGCCATTCTTTAAGACTGAGAATCATACTAGTGTCATTCCCCATCAATAATATGTCATCTACATATAGTGACAATATCATAAATCTACTCCCATCTTTAAAGGAGTAAACACAATGGTCATAATCATTGGCCACAAAACCATATTCACTTATCACCTTGTGAAAAGTGAAATACCATTGTCTTGGCGATTGTTTCAGTCCATACAATGATTTAATAAGTTTGCACACTTTAGTTTCCTCTCCGGAAACAACAAACCCCTCGGGTTGTTCCATGTAAATCTCCTCCTCTAAATCACCATTTAGGAAGGCAGTCTTTACATCTATCTGGTGCAACTCTAAATCTAAGTATGACACAATTGCCAACAAACATCGGATCGAGATGAACCTGGACACTGGAGAATAAGTCTCCTTGAAGTCTATGCCCTCTACTTGTGTGAAACCTTTCGCCACAAGTCTAGCTTTGTACTTCTCTATTGATCCATCAACTTTGAGCTTCTTCTTGAAGATCCACTTACACCCAATGGGTTTCCGTTCGTCTGGTAAGTCAACAATCTCCCAGACTTTGTTCTTCAAGATTGAATCCATTTCCTCTTGATTAGCCTTCCGCCATTCCTTGGAATCTGGACTACACATCGCCTGCTCAAATGTGACTGGATCACTAAGTACAGGTTCATCTATCGATATCTCATCTTCACCAAGCATGGCATAGTAATCTTTCAACAAAATTGAAGGTCTACGCTCTCTTGATGTTCGATTTTCAACATCCTCATTGGATGTGTTACCTATCACTTGTTCATTACTAGTGACAGTAACTTTCTCTTTCTCAATTTCAAAGAGTTCCACTTTCTGACTAGGAGTTTTAAGGTCTATATCTTCCTCAAGAAAATAAGCATATCTAGACTCTATAACCCCCACTGTCCCATCATCATGGTGTACTACAAATCGATACCCTTTCGAATGGTCACAATAACCTATAAAATTACATTTTATGGTCTTGGGATCCAACTTAGTTCTTAGTTGATCAGGTACCCTCACATGGGCCTTTGACCCCCACACTTTCAAGTTCGAAAAGTTTGGACGTCTTCCCGTCCATAACTCATATGGGGTCAATTTGATCGACTTAGAAGGTATCCGATTTAGTACATAAACAGCGGTGTCTAGTGCTTCACCCCAAAACTGCGTTCCTAGTTCAGAGTGGTTTAACATGGACCTTACCATGTCCAACAATGTCCTATTACGTCTTTCAGCGACTCCATTCTGCTGAGGGGTATACGGTAAAGTATACTGATGCACTATTCCTTGGTTTGTACAATAGTCCTTGAACAAATCAGATGTGTACTCACCACCTCTGTCTGTTCTCAGAACTTTAATCTTCCGTCCTAATTGGTTCTCAACCTCAGCCTTAAATTCCTTGAATTTTTCTAAGGCATCGGACTTTCTCGATAACAAGTACACATAACCATATCTTGAATAGTCATCTATAAATGTAATAAAATACATCATACCCCTTTGAGTCTTGACGTTTATAGGCCCACAAATATCTGAGTGAATGACCTCTAAAAGGTCAATTGCTCGTTGTCCTTTCAGAAAGGGTAGCCTAGTCATTTTGCCAGATAGGCAATCCTCACACGTGCGCAAATTATCACTTATTCTAGGTAGTAACCCACTACCCGACATTCGGTGTAATTTTGTCGCATTCACATGACAAAGGCGTAAATGCCATAACAATGCATTATCAACAGCAACACAAGCAACATACTCAGAATCAATCATTTCATTATTAGCAAAATCATTGGATACATCAAGTTTGAATAAACCATCAACTAAAGAAGCAGTAAATAAAATATTATTCTTCTGCCCCACAGTTCCCTTGCCACCCTTGAACCTGACTTCAAATCCCTTTTGAGTCAGAAGAGGGATTGAAATCAGATTCCTACGAATAGTAGGTGCAAACAAGACATCTGTGAGGACCAGGGTGTTTCCTCCTAAGAGAGGAACACGAACAGAGCCAATCCCCAGCACATCACAATAGGTGTTATTCCCCATGTAGATCTTGTGCTCTCCGGGACTAATCTCTTTCATCTCAGCAAAAGACTCCTTTGCCATTGCCACATGACGGGTTGCAGCCGAGTCAAGCCACCAACCTCTAGTGTTAGTGTTCACAATCAGTGCCTCAGAAATCATACAAACAATGTCCTTTCCTCCACCCTGCTGTTTCTTTTTCTCGTTGCCCTGGGAGCCATTAGGACAGTTCCTGCTAAAGTGACCCATCTGGCCACAAGTAAAGCAGGCTCCCTTCTTCTTGTTCTTGGCCTTGTCTCCACCCTGGAATTGAGGCTTCTTTCCTTTCCTCTTGAAGTTCTTCTTTGAAGTGCCAGCATAGGACCCACCTTTCTTAGAGCCAACATGGTGAGCAAGGTTGGCAGATGCATTAGAGGCCCTCATATGCTCTCTCCTTTCCTGCTCCAAGCCCAGCTTGGCAGTAAGGTCATCGAGAGTGAGTTTCTTGTCACTCAGGTTCAACGCAACCACAACTGCTTCCCATGATGGAGGGAGGCTAGTGAGTATCATAGACACTTAGACCCCCAATGAAATTGGATCTCCAACTCACTAGCAATAATGGTCATGGCATTTATGTGATCAAGCACATTTTTGCCCTCCTCCATCCTCATGTTGGTATAGCGAGTGTGGAGCAACCTGATGTGTGCCTCAGTATGCTCTCCATACCTCCTCTCAATGGCCTCATACATTTCTTTGGCCGTTTTGTGCTTCTCAAAAAGCAACTCCATGGTAGGCTCCATAAAGGTAAGCATCGTGGTCCTTGCATGTGCATCCTCCATCCGGAACTTCTCGTACTCTCTCTTTTGAGCAGTAGTACTCTGTTCACCCGTAGGTTCAACAACTTGGTCTAGCACATGACCCAAGTCATCAAGGAACAGAATGTGACGGATGCGCCTCTTCCAGGTAACAAAATTGGTGGCATTCAACTTTTCAGTCTTTGCCAACTCACTGGAGACCATGCGGGAAGCCATTGCAACTTTTATGAAACCAAGCAAGTATTCCAATCAAATTGAAGATAAAAATCTACAACCAATGGAACAGGACAATCAGTGTAAAAATAGCACAGTTTGAATCACTAATAACTATCAACAATTATATAATCAAGTGGCACAAATACTGCTTCAATATTAATTAGTTTTTCAAATTTTATCCCGCCGATCGATCGTGTCAAATACCCGATCGATCGCAGCTTTCCGCTGTCAATTTTGTTCAACTTCCAGTAGATACGATCGATCGCAATTCGTGCCGATCGATCGTTTCCCTTTTTCAAAGCAAATCAATGATCGACGCCGATCGATGCCGAACGATGCCGATCGATGCCGAACGATGCCGAACGATGGCGATCGATGCCGATCGAAGCCGAACGACGGCGATCGATGCCGATCTAAGCCGAACGATGGCGATCGATGCCGATCGATCGTTTTTCCTATTCAAGAGACTTAACGATCGATGCCGAATGATGCCTGTCGATCGTGACCAGTCGTCTTCTCCGATTTTACCTTAGCGCGATCGATCGCTCTTGACGCCGATCGATCGCGACTGTAAAAAACGAGATTTTCAGTCGGCAAAAACCGCGAGGAAAAATTCCCACAAATTTCTTGGAACCCTCACACCACCACGGAATCAAGGCTCTGATACCACTGAAGGGTAATTGTGCCGCAACGGAAGCGAATTTAGGATTTTAATCCGTTTGATGTGGGTTCTCAAATGTGGGTGTTTTCCTTAAATCAACAAATAAAACTCAAAGATTATGAAATTAGAAACATCAACCTTCGGCCTTTGTGCCTACGAATCACTCCACGGATTAGAATATGTCCGAGAACACCAAATCCTTCACCGATCGAGTGTAGAACCTTGTGAAAAGCTATATTCCCCGAATTAGCTTTTTCACCCAACGAAATCAAGATCACCAAAATCAATGCGATTTCAACCAAAAGACGCCTTTCTCATTGACATGGAGGGCGTCCCCTCCATTGCCCTTAAAAGGGGCGAAAATCAGTTACAAAATCTTGCCTTTTCGGTTTCCCGAATTGGCTCAACAGATTTCCCAAGATGATGACTCTTATTTGACAATTCCATTTTGGTCGTACCAAAACAGCTAATTCCAAATAAGTGATTTCCGGATCGTTGATGATTACAGTGTCTCTTCCAATTTTGTGTGGACCGGGCCCACGGAAGCCTAACTACTCCACATGCCTACACTTGCACGAGAGAGCCGACTCCTCTCAATCAAGACAAGTAAAATGGGACAAGAACCCATATTTACTTACAGATACATCTTTGATCACACTTTATTTATACAAATTTGATCACACTAGTGATTAGTTATGTACTTGCATACTCTTTTACGTGGCAGGGCCAAGGACTTAATGCGGGAATAGCAACTGGGTTTGCCGGCTTGTATTTCAATGAAGGTGTTGGGTTTGGCATCTATACTGGCGGGTAAAAAGTCGACAAAAACTCTCTGGCTCTTCAGCTTGTGTGGGGACTGATACTTGTAAAATTGGTTGCATTGTTGCAGCTCTTGTGATGGACTACCTAATGATGACCCGTCCATGGCGGGCAAAATCGCGCTATGCTTCGGCTCTCCCTTCTTTGGTTCACCTAAGGTTAAACTCAGTGGTGGAGTAGGTATCATTGCTGCAGCAGATACGAGCGCCTCAGTTGAAGAATGCCTTGACATTCCATGTGTAATTGTAGATTACCAAATTGGAGCTCAAATACTCAACTATGTTCGTTCTAGTAGGTAATATTACCAATCTTTCTAGATCTTCAATTAATTCACCCTTTGATCCACCATCGTAGTTCTAATTAGGTTTTCAAATGAAGTCGTTTTAGTTCAACTTGGAAACTAACTAGGAGCATTAAACTTGGATGGCAACACAATCTCAAGTGATAACTGTCTGATGTTGTCTTAATTTTGCTCAAGGTCTCCAAAGGTGAAAATTAGCCCTTCTGGAACATTAATAGGAAAGCCCGTCTCTATCAAGATTGCACAATTTTCGTCTCGGGGACCTAGTTCGATGGCACCAGAGGTTTTGAAGGTGAGTTATTGGTAATGTCTGTGGGTTGAGAATTGAAGAAGGAAAAAGGGACTAAGGAAAATTTTGTTAGTGAACTTTGACATATTGATTGTTTGATTTGTTGTTATGTGATACAGCCAGATGTTGCTGCACCTGGAGTCAATATTCTAGCAGCATATTCTGCGGCAAACACATCCATGGACCCAACATATGAATTCAAATCGGGAACCTCCATGGCAACCCCTCATGTTGCTGGAGCGGTTGCACTACTCAGAGCAGTGCACCCCAGTCGGTCTCCCGCAGACATAAAATCAGCTCTTGTCACCACTAGTGATTAAGCTTCTATGCCTCAAGACTCGAGAATCTTTCCATCCGGATTTATTATTAATATAGTTAGTTAAAAAATGAAATAACTAGGTTCCATTAAATCTGGATGGAGGGAGTACAATATACTCCCTTCGGTCATTTTTAATAGAAACCGGATGGAGTATTTTTTAGTTCATTTGAAAAAAATGGTATCTATTAAAAGTGACCGGAGGAGTACCTTATTGTGCATGATCCCAGCCTGAAATAGATTAATGAATGAAGAAAGATTACTGAGGTATCGAGTTTAAATGCCCCCTCCGTTGGCCACTCATAGAGACTGAGCATGTTAACACCCAATGCAATTAACCCCATGCCAAATACGTGTTAAAGGGGTTGAAGCCCTCAGATCAACATAGCCTGATATGTAGGCCATGTAGTTGAACAATATATACTCGGCATGGGTTCAAGGGCACAAGGTTTCTAATTTTGTGGGAAAATTGAATCTCAACTTATTCAGTCCGCGCGAGTCCATGTTGCCCATTGAGGGGATTGGTGGCGGTGTACGGTGGTTTAAGAAGCTAGTTGTATTGCCCTTTCTAAAGGACTTGGTCAGCCCTCCTTAAACAGAATAAAGAGGGAACACATACTCCTCCCATTCCATATTAGTTGTCCTATTTGGTTTTTCAAAACCTACAATTACTTAAATCTATGAGACTTGCCTGCGTGTGGTGCCTGTGGTTACAGCATCTACTACAGATTCAACAGGTGAGCCTATTTATGGATTCCAAAATGCAGAGAAAATGGCAGATCCATTTGACTTTGGTGGTGGCATTGTTAATCCCAACAAAACTGCCAATCCCGGTCTCGTCTATGACATGGGCATGCCAGATTACATTCAGTACTTATGCTCAATGGGGTACAACAACTCAGTCATCTCAAACGTGTCAAAAACATCTGTTCTATGCCCGAAAGAGAAGCAATCACTATTGGATCTAAACCTCCCTGCTTTCACTATTCCGAGACTCCGAGGGACCGTGACCGTATCAAGGACTGTTACCAATGTTGGCCCTGTGAATTCTGTTTATTATGCTTCCATTGAGGCTCCGATGGGTGTAAACGTTGTGGTTGAGCCAAGCACTTTGATGTTCAATTCTATTGTGAAGAAGCTGTCTTTCAAGGTGACATTTCATTCAGACCACAAGGTGCAAAGAGGATACTACTTTGGAAGCCTCAGTTGGAGTGATGGGGAGCATGTTGTGAGGAGCCCCATATCTGTGAAGGCAGAAATCCCTCCATCTTTTGCAAATTTATCATAATACTATGTGTATGGAACAATTTATAAATATGTGTTATATTTTGTATTTTTGATGCTAGTGTATTTTGAAGGGTTCGTAAAACACCTATACAAGCAGTTTTACTATTCAGGTAGCTTCTAAGAGTCCAGTAGATGTCGGCCTATCCGCTCCCGCGGTCATGTCCATTTAACTCCTGAATATATACAGTTTTGTCATTCAAGTGATATTTGTTAAGATATTGGATTATCTATTAGTAACAACCCGTTTCCCACATCGATTATTTCACATGGTATGAGATCAAGTCTGTAACTGGTTCGAATCTCATGGGGAACAATTTTCACACTTGTGTTTGTGGGCACATTTTCCTCAATTGGTTTCAAATCCCGCGATTTACGTAATTTTTTCACCCTTTTATTTTCTGGGACACACTCACATGTTCCACCAAATTCCCTAATCACCAAAATGTACACATACAAATGGTTACAACAAGATTTTTCTAACTAGTGATCTTACAACGAATTTGATTTTATTACTTACCTAGTGATCTTTTTAGCTAGAGAAGACAAGGTAAAGTAAATTAGAAATAGAGTTTCTAAGGAAAATGATGAATAATATCTTAAACCAAACATCATACCAAATTTAAATGCTCTCAACCCCCAATGTGCCTCCTCACTGCTTTGGAGCCTTGCAAGCTGCAACTTTTAGAATAGAAAATATATAATAAAGATTTCAGTTTCCTAACAGCTCAAGCTTTTGGAAAACTTGGTTATTTTACATGTATCATAGCGTCAGGTGTTAAGCATGAAAAATACACATTTTTATATGCCTTTTTACCTATTTGTTAGTTGTGTGTTCTAGTTAAAATGAGGAATAAAGTGAATTTTAGTCATTTGTTTAGTAATTAGGAATTAATTAAATAATGCTCTCTAAATGGCTCAAATTTCAATATGTTCTACCATTTTATGAAATTATTTGGTGCGTCTAATTTGGGACATGTTTTATTTTGTATAGGTTCGCATGCTCGTACTGCAGAACAGCCAAAAGTGAAGCCATTAGACGGATTTTGAAATGCCAAAGCGACCCAAGAGCTGAGATCACGCGTATCGAAGATCTGAACCGTTGATGAGTCACTTAAGAGAAGACGGGTGCTGCGTTAAGATAAGAGCCATTCAGATTTAATCAAGCGGATGAGAATTCTTCGACGGGTTTTAATTAGAAGAAAAGAAAAAAAAAGGAAGAAACGAATGGTTCAGTGGTTCGATATGTGGGCCGGTTCAATGAGAATGAAAAGAAATAATAAAAAAAAAATAAAGATAACCCGAGCGAAAGCTCGGGTGTCTTCTTCCTGAAACAGAGCAGGAGCTCGAGGCCATGGATGGGTTCCGGAGAAGCACGGCGGCCATGGTTGGGTCCCAGTGGAGCTCGACGGCGGCCTTAGCAGAAGGATCGACGACAACTTGGGCACGGCAGTGGTCATACGAAGGCGACAGAAGCAACGCTCGACGGAGGAGGCCCATGGCGGCAGTCACTCGAAGTTCACGGCAAGATGGTTACAGCGATGGTTCTGGACGGCGAACACGGCGGAGCTCGAGCTGGCGGAAGGCAGTGGATGGGTTCTGGTGAATCGGCGGCCATGAGGAGCAACATCAGAACCTCGATTGTGAAGGGGGGGTCAGCTCGATTTGGAAAGATTTGATTTTGGTTACGATTTGGAAAGTCTTGATTCCAGCTTGATTTAGGACTTCGAAAGAGGCGTGAATGATTGGGAATTGGCCGGATTTGGAGTCCAAAACAGTTGCGATTCCGGATTTGGAAGGCGTCCTCAATTTGGAGATTTTGGTTTCGTCCTCAATCTGGGGTCTTTATAAACAGAGCGCTGGTCGGGCAGAAAGAACACGGGCCGACAGACGCAAGTTTTGATTTTTTTGATCTTTCTGTCTTCATTTTAGCTATTGTTCTTAGATTGAAATTGTATCGAGTTGTTTACAATTGTTGCAAATATAGAGATCGAGAGAGCAGTTGTTACAATTCCAATTCCAAATTTTAATTTCATTTTAGTTTTCCCGTTTCATTTGGTTTTCATCTGCTGTGACTGCTTGGAGTTGTTTCGAACGGACTGCCTGGAACTGTTTCGAACGAACTGCCAGGAACGGTCGAATGAAGTGGAACAGTACTCTTTTCAATTTGGTTTAATCTCATATTTTCTGTAAGTTAATTTTATTTCTTTAAATGGAGATGCAGTTTATTAATTTTCCCTGTGTTCTAGTTAATATGCTTGGCTAGATCTATTGCTAAGGCTAGGATGAGGCTGTAGTAGTTGTAGAGAATGCCTGATATATGAAAGTTAATGTTTTTCTCCTATAATTATGCGATCATGCTATGCGTTCCTATTTTTATTGTTTAGTTAATTATGGATATAGCATTAATCATGTTCTTGCTATGATTTGTAATTACTATTTCAATGCATGCTTGTTTTAATTGTTTAAATAACAAATTGGATACTAGTTGTGATTTACTCATAAGTGGATACATCTAGTGATTTGAGTTGTTAATTTAAATAGCATGAAGGACGTGATTTTTGTATGAGTAATTGTGAATTAAAGTAAAATCTTCCGTAACAACGTGAATAGGATTCTGGATTGTTACGAGTATTTGGAGAATGATAAATGATTGAAGGGTTAGGGTTCTCTATAATTTATTGCATGCCGATTCCAAAGCCTTAGTATTTTGTTAATTTGATAAAGTTCAGATTTTTATTCCGTTAATTGATTTTAATTAGTCGTTAGTTAGTTAATCAATTTCTACAAATTTCATAGTTTAGTCAAGGGTTTATTTAGGGTTCGATTAGATTTCCGCTACACAAGTCCCTGTGGGTTCGACCTCGTAAGAATTGTGCGACTATACTCCAAACACGATTCGTACACTTGCGACTAAAATTAAGAGATTAATTAAAACAACAACAAGTTTTTGGCGCCGTTGCCGGGGACTTGTAGGAAATCAAATTCTAGGACTAATTTTACCCTTGCAGTTAATTTTAGGTCAAAAAAAATTAAAAAAATTAAAAAAATTAAAAATTTTAAACACGTGAGAGTTGATTGACGGTGGATGACCACGTGGACACGTGATCACACACTGCGTCTGGTTAGCAATAATTCTAATCCTTTAGAAAATAGTGAAACTAAAATTGATCTTTCATTCAAAATGGAAGATCAACCTGAGAAATCTCTGAGGGAGTTATTTTCTCCGATCACAATCAACCCTCCATCTTGCATAGTATTGCCTGCAACCTCTGCAAAGCATTTTGAATTAAAACCTCAGATAATTCAACTTTTGCCCAATTATCATGGTCTTAACAGAGAGGATCCTTACATGCATGTAAAGGATTTTTTAGAAATTTGTGAAACTTTTAGGTTCACAGACTTCTCTTATGAGTCTGTTCGTCTGCGCCTTTTCCCCTTCTCTTTGAAGGACAAGGCTAAGGCATGGTTAAATTCTCTTCCCGCTGACTCTGTCACAACATGGGACATGTTGGTGAGCAAATTCTTGTCCAAATTCTTCCCAATGGCTAAAACTAATGAATTAAAGAGAGAAATCACTGACTTCATGGAAGATGAAAATAAAAAATTTTATGAGAGTTGGGAAAGATTTAAAGACCTTTTACTAAAATGTCCACATCATGGGTTTGAAACATAGAGGTTAATACAACACTTTTACAATGGTTTAACTCAAACACACCGCAACATGATTGAATCAATGAATGGCGGTGCGTTCTTAGACTTGGGAGGTGAAGCAGCTTATAACTTCTTAGAGCGATTAGCTGAAAGGTCCCAACAGTGGGATTTTGCAGGTCATAGGGAGAGACAACATCAAGCTCCTAAGAAGGGAGGTCTCTACGAAATCAAAGATGATGTAGATGTTAAGGTCAAACTCGATGCGTTAACCAAGAAAATAGATGCCCTGACTTTGAACCGAAGCATCAATGCCCTCAAGATGAATGAAGCATGCTCTGTGTGTGCTAGCCCGATGCATACATCTCTGAACTGCCTTTCCATGAATACTTATCCAGAGTGTTATGCAGAACAAGTCAATGTCCTAAACAATTATGGGAAGCCGACAGACAATCCCTTCTCTGAAACCTACAATTCAGGTTGGAGAAATCATCCAAATTTCTCCTGGAGACAAAGTCAACCACCTATGAATGTAGGTGGGTAGCCTATGCAACCCATGCATAATCAGTTTAGGCAGAACAACTCACCTTATCCAGCTTTGTCTCAACCTCCTACTCAATACCAACAACCAGCCAATCAATCTCCATCCCTTACACAAAAACAATCCTCGTTAGAGGACACTCTCAAATCTTTCATCCAATCTACAAGCCAAGTTATTCAGTCAACTAACCAAGCTATGCTTGAAATGAAAAACTCTACACACATGAATACTCAAGCACTTGCTAAGTTAGAGACTCAAGTTGGTCAATTGGCTACTCAATTAGCAGAAAGAGAGAGCGGGAGATTCCCTAGTCAACCTGTGCCTAACCAGAAGGGCCAATTCTCCATTGGTAGTAGCTCCAATTCTTCACAGAATGAGGAACATGTTCAATCAGTTATTACCTTTAGGTCTGGAAAGTAAATTGATAATAAAATTGAAATGTCTGAAAAAGAAAGTGAGAACACTAAGACTGAAATAGAGACTAAAGAAATTAATTCTTCTCCAACTGTTGACAATGATTCTCCACCTAGGAATTTTGTACCTAGGGCACCTTATCCCCAAAGACTAGTCAATCCTAAAAAAGGTGCACAATATGGAGATATTCTAGAAGTGTTTAAACAAGTACAAATAAACATTCCTTTTCTAGATGCAATCCAACAAGTGCCTTCATATGCAAAATTTTTGAAAGATCTAGTCTCTGTCAAAAAGAAAAATAATGTTCCTAAAAAGGCATTTCTAGCAGAACAAGTCAGCTCTGTCATTCAATGTAAATTTCCTATCAAATATAAGGACCCTGGTTGTCCCACAATCTCGTGCATGATAGGGAAACATCAGATTGAGCGAGCCTTGTTAGATCTGGGGGCAAGTGTGAATTTATTGCCTTACTCTGTGTATGTGCAATTAGGTCTGGGAGAGCTAAAACCCACGATAATGACACTTCAATTAGCTGACCGTTCGGTTAAAATTCCTCGAGGTGTTGTTGAGGATGTTCTGATTAAGGTTGATACATTTTATTTCCCTGTGGACTTTGTTGTCCTTGATACTCAACCTGTTCCGAACATAAGTGGGCAAATACCTATCATTTTGGGTCGTCCATTTCTAGATACATCTAATGCTATCATTAATTGCAGAAATGGAGTGATGCAAATTTCTTTTGGGAATATGAAGGTGGAATTGAACATTTTTGACATCAGTAAACAACCACCTGACATGGATGATGTGAATGAAATAAACCTGATTGAAACACTTGTCCATGAAACATTTCTTCAAACACATTCCCAAGATCCCTTAGAGGCATGCTTAACACATTTTGGTTGTGAATTTGATATCGATCAGTCTATTGAACAAGTAAACTCATTGCTTGAGTCTGTACCTCTGATGAGTACTAAACGGTGGCAACCAAAAGTGGAGCCTCTTGCCTTATCATCATCACCAGTAGTTCCATCTAATGTTGAACCACCTAAATTAGACCTGAAACCATTACCTGCTACTCTGAAATATGCTTATTTAGGTCCTGCTGAGTCTTTACCTGTCATTATTGCATCTGACCTAGATGTGGCTCAAGAGCGTAAACTACTTGATGTTCTTGTAAAGCACAAAGAAGCCATAGGGTGGACCATTGCAGATATTAAAGGCATCAGTCCCTCTGTTGTTATGCATAGAATTCATTTGGAGGATGATGCTAAGCCTTCTCGTGAATCCCAAAGGCGTCTTAACCCTGTAATGCAAGAAGTTGTTCGAGCTGAAATCCTTAAGCTTTTAGATGTAGGAGTTATCTACCCGATCTCTGATAGTAAATGGGTAAGTCCTGTTCAAGTTGTGCCGAAAAAGTCTGGCATAACTGTAGTGAAAAACGATGCTGATGAGTTAGTGCCAACTCGAGTTCAAACGGGCTGGCGTGTCTGTATTGATTATAGGAAGTTGAATGCTTTGACAAGAAAAGATCATTTTCTCCTTCCTTTCATTAACCAAATGCTGGAAAGGTTAGCGGGACATGAATATTATTGCTTCCTTGATGGTTATTCTGGTTATAACCAAATTCCCATAGCCCCTAAAGACCAAGAAAAGACCACTTTCACGTGTCCTTTTGGTACCTTTGCCTATTTGGGTTATGCAATGCACCTGCTACCTTTCAAAGGTGTATGTTGAGCATTTTCTCTGATATGGTAGAGCGATTTTTAGAGGTATTCATGGACGATTTTTCTGTCTTTGGGTCTACTTTTGATGAATGTCTGCACCATCTATCTTTAGTGTTAGTAAGGTGTAAAGAGAAGAATCTGGTACTTAACTGGGAGAAATGTCATTTTATGGTTCAAAAAGGAATTGTTCTTGGGCATATTATATCTAATAAAGGCATTGAAGTTGATAAAGCTAAAGTTGATTTGATTTCACATCTTCCACCACCACGAACTGTGAAAGAAATCAGATCATTTTTAGGCCATGCTGGATTTTACAGAAGATTCATTAAAGACTTTAGTAAAATTTTTAGACCCTTGTGTAATCTTCTTGCAAAAGATACACCATTTGTCTTTGATGATGCTTGCAATAATGCCTTTCAGAAACTCAAATCAGAGTTAACATCTGCACCTATTATTCGGCCACCTAATTGGAGCCTACCTTTTGAGATAATGTGCGATGCATCTGATTATGCTATTGGTGCTGTGTTGGGGCAGCGAATTAATAAACTTCCCCATGTGATTTACTATGCGAGTAAAACATTGAATGATGCTCAACTTAATTATTCTACAACTGAAAAAGAGTTGCTGGCAGTAGTCTTTGCTCTAGATAAGTTTCGGTCTTATTTATTAGGATCGAAGGTCTATATCTATTCGGATCATGCTGCATTGAAGTATCTTTTATCTAAAAAAGATGCTAATCCTCGTCTTCTCCGATGGATATTATTGCTACAAGAATTTGATATTGAAATTCGGGATAAGAAAGGTTCCGAAAATGTTATAGCCGACCACTTATCTAGGTTGATAGTTGATTTTACTGATGAATCATTGCCATAACTGAATCTTTTCCTGATGAACAATTACTTGTAGTGTCCCAGTTGCCTTGCAAAGATTAATAGCTGTGTCTGGCTGAAGACGTAAAACTTAGCGCTACTGGGAGGCAACCCAAGTTTTTAGAATTTTTATTTTTGTGTTTATTTCTTCTTATGCTATTCTTGTGCTTCACTTGTTCTTTTCATTTTGATAGCTACTATAGCGTTTCAGTAGAGTGCAGGTACTATCTTTCCTTCCCTCTTATATTTATTTTCCTCAGTATTTATTTCATATCTTTTTACATTGAGGACAATGTTTCATGCAGGTTTGGGGGTATAGGAAGATATTTGTTTAGGATATCTTAGTTATTTTCTTCCTTGTTTTGACTTTTCTAGTTAAAAAAAATGTCAAAAAAAAAATTAGATTTTAGGCTGTTTGTTAGTATTTTTATAGATTTTGGTAGTTTATCCCTTCGTGATGCATACTTCAATTTTTAAGAGATTAATTTACATTGGAAGTGTGAGTAAGTATACTGGAGAATAGAGACACTTAACTGAGAAATAGCATTCTGTTACAATCCTCTTGGATCAAGTGCTTAAGCTAATAAAATTCACTCACACACACCAGTTACATAAAGTAATACCTTCTAGAGATTTGTTGAATACTAATCTTCAGTGGGATGTCTTTAGCCAGAGTCATTGGTTGATATGTGGTTGTCTGTTGAGCTTAAACGATCATGATAGACCATTTACTTGGCTATGGCAAGGGCTTGGAACCGGAAATAGGTTGAGAGTATAATACAGCCTGGACAGAATAAAGATGTGCTTGAAAATATATATGCTGAAAAAAAAAATGGAAACGAAAATAAAGAAAAGGGGCTGCTTGACTATTATAGGATTAACTTAGGCTGATGCTCAGGTCCGAAGCGGTCCATCTTAAAACCTAATGCCCTAAGCCAACTGGCTGGGAGTCATTGGCCTGAGTCATTGCTAAACCTAAGCATCTTGAAGTCAGGCCTTACACAGTCCTAATAATAAAAAAAAAAAAAGTCTATGGCGTATTATCCTCTCAAATCTAGAATGTTGGACCCGAAGGAGGCGCGCAAGCATCTGTGCTATCATGAACCTAAAGATTAAGATGACTATGTAGATTCTGATGTTCTTTGGTTAATGGGTAACACTGGATCTGTGTGAAACAGAGATTTATAGTGTATTGCTACAATGTTCTACACTTTCTATTATTTAAAGTATCATGCTATATCATATTGAGCAGAAATTTCCAAGATGAAGGTGTAGAATAAAACCACTTACTTGAGCGCTTCTATATTCCAGTTGATTATAAATGCAAGTACGTGTGGTTAGTTTTCTTAAGTATTGCAGTGTGTATTTGAAGGGATAATAGGTTTTGTGTTTTGAAGTGTTTAGTTGACTTCTTTTCATTTAGATTTAATAAGGTTAATTTTTTAATACATGTTTGTGGGTAGCATGGCTGCAAACCCTCACGAGACTTCACTCGTCCAGCCAGGGACACCTGGGGGTTTAAAAGGCTTGTTGCATATGCTAAATGCAATCGTGATTCCCTACGACAGTGGCATTTATTTTTGAGTAGTTTTATTATTTTTCTTTTGTGTTTTGCTTGAGGACTAACAAAATCTAGGTTTGGGGGTATTTGTTAAGCATGAAAAATACACATTTTTATATGCCTTTTTACCTATTTGTTAGTTGTGTGTTCTAGTTAAAATGAGGAATAAAGTGAATTTTAGTCATTTGTTTAGTAATTAGGAATTAATTAAATAATGCTCTCTAAATGGCTCAAATTTCAATATGTTCTACCATTTTATGAAATTATTTGGTGCGTCTAATTTGGGACATGTTTTATTTTGTATAGGTTCGCATGCTCGTACTGCAGAACAGCCAAAAGTGAAGCCATTAGACGGGTTTTGAAATGCCAAAGCGACCCAAGAGCTGAGATCACGCGTATCGAAGATCTGAACCGTTGATGAGTCACTTAAGAGAAGATGGGTGCTGCGTTAAGATAAGAGCCATTCAGATTTGATCAAGCGGATGAGAATTCTTCGACGGGTTTTAATTGGAAGAAAAAAAGAAGAAGGAAGAAACGAATGGTTCAGCGGTTCGATATGTGGGCCGGTTCAATGAGAATGAAAAGAAATAATAAAAAAAAATAAAGATAACCCGAGCGAAAGCTCGGGTGTCTTCTTCCTGAAACAGAGCAGGAGCTCGAGGCCATGGATGGGTTCCGGAGAAGCACGGCGGCCATGGTTGGGTCCCGGTGGAGCTCGACGGCGGCCTTAGCAGAAGGATCGACGGCAACTTGGGCACGGCAGCGGTCATACGAAGGCGACAGAAGCAACGCTCGACGGAGGAGACCCATGGCAGCGGTCACTCGAAGTTCACGGCAAGATGGTTACGGCGATGGTTCTGGACGGCGAACACGGCGGAGCTCGAGCTGGCGGAAGGCAGTGGATGGGTTCTGGTGAATCGGCGGCCATGAGGAGCAACATCAGAACCTCGATTGTGAAGGGGGGGGGGGTCAGCTCGATTTGGAAAGATTTGATTTTGGTTGCGATTTGGAAAGTCTTGATTCCAGCTCGATTTAGGACTTCGAAAGAGGCGTGAATGACTGGGAATTGGCCGGATTTGGAGTCCAAAACAGTTGCGATTCCGGATTTGGAAGGCGTCCTCAATTTGGAGATTTTGGTTTCGTCCTCAATCTGGGGTCTTTATAAACAGAGCGCTGGTCGGGCAGAAAGAACACGGGCCGACAGACGCAAGTTTTGATTTTTTTGATCTTTCTGTCTTCATTTTAGCTATTGTTCTTAGATTGAAATTGTATCGAGTTGTTTACAATTGTTGCAAACATAGAGATCGAGAGAGCAGTTGTTACAATTCCAATTCCAAATTTTAATTTCATTTTAGTTTTCCCGTTTCATTTGGTTTTCATCTGCTGTGACTGCTTGGAGTTGTTTCGAACGGACTGCCTGGAACTGTTTCGAACTAACTGCTAGGAACGGTCGAATGAAGTGGAACAGTACTCTTTTCAATTTGGTTTAATCTCATATTTTCTTTAAGTTAATTTTATTTCTTTAAATGGAGATGCAGTTTATTAATTTTCCCTGTGTTCTAGTTAATATGCTTGGCTAGATCTATTGCTAAGGCTAGGATGAGGCTGTAGTAGTTGTAGAGAATGCCTGATATATGAAAGTTAATGTTTTTCTCCTATAATTATGCGATCATGCTATGCGTTCCTATTTTTATTGTTTAGTTAATTATGGATATAGCATTAATCATGTTCTTGCTATGATTTGTAATTACTATTTCAATGCATGCTTGTTTTAATTGTTTAAATAACAAATCGGATACTAGTTGTGATTTACTCATAAGTGGATACATCTAGTGATTTGAGTTATTAATTTAAATAGCATGAAGGACGTGATTTTTGTATGAGTAATTGTGAATTAAAGTAAAATCTTCCGTAACAACGTGAATAGGATTCTGGATTGTTACGAGTATTTGGAGAATGATAAATGATTGAAGGGTTAGGGTTCTCTATAATTTATTGCATGCCGATTCCAAAGTCTTAGTATTTTGTTAATTTGATAAAGTTCAGATTTTTATTCCGTTAATTGATTTTAATTAGTCGTTAGTTAGTTAATCAATTTCTACAAATTTCATAGTTTAGTCAAGGGTTTATTTAGGGTTCGATTAGATTTCCGCTACACAAGTCCCTGTGGGTTCGACCTCGTAAGAATTGTGCGACTATACTCCAAACACGATTCGTACACTTGCGAGTAAAATTAAGAGATTAATTAAAATAACAACATCAGGTTATGGGAGGTCTTCGATTCTAGCCTCGTTGGAGGCATTTGTACCCCAATTATATTCCACAAGTTATGCTTAAGGGATGATTACATGAGGGGGTGTTGGAATATAAAATATTAATAAAGACTTCTGTTTCCTAACTGCTCGAGCTTTTAGAAAACTTCGTTATCTTACAACAAAATATTAGGCAAAATTAGATTGAACATCTAGACTAATTTATTAAAATTTCAAATCACTTTACCTATTTTGAATTATTAGTCTTTTCAATACATTGTTGTACTCTAGCCCTATCAGACATGGATTGCCATGATCAAAGATGTAAGTGTAATATACCCTTCATTTTTGTAGACATTCTTTTCCAGTTTACACTTTACATAACAACACAATGATATCAAGCTCATCAAGCTCTTTATGTCAACCATGATGTAACCAAGGAGTTATATCATCACGCATCAGAGTCTAGCATTTATTTAAAGTCCCCACCCCATTTTTTCATGACGATCACCACAATGCTCATTCTAACATAATACCATAATTTTACACTTAACTCAGCCCACCCCACTTCATCACTCCATACATCCTGTAAAGTGGTGGATATTAATGCTTCCACCACTTTGCATCCATGAATTTTTCATGGATGCAACTGTTTGGCACTAATGTAACCAAGGCAATGGAAGTAGAAAGAGAACTCTTGAGATAACTAAAATTCATTAATTAAGAGTAAAGCTCCAGAAAAGGACCTGCTAGGGACCAGTCCAAGTGGGTGACGACTTCAGAGTTAGGACCACTGTAACTTTTGTTGTGTACAATTTATAAGCGCTCAACAGGTGACTCCAACATCGTATGCCAGATCCCTGTCAAGCTGATTCTTAGTCGAAAAATGTGTGTAACCAAAGGGGCAACGGTATTGAGCATATTCTACCATTTCACTGGAAACTTTACAATAATTTGTTCAACTTGGTGTGCATTCACATTTCATTTTCATCAACAAAAGTGTGGCCAGTTAGCAGACAAAAGAACCTTGCTATCATATTTGCAACACCCACTGCATAATAGCCTCTGGAGCTTCACAGCCAAGCAATTCTTATCACAAATCCTAGAAAGTTTGTGCACATGTCCCTTTACCTCCCAAGTTGGAGGCCAGGTGGCTCATAGGAACAACGTTGTATGCTAGGAATGTCTCTTTGTTGCTATGATGAACCCCACCGGTCAAGCCTTTTGGGAATTTCCATTCTCTTGAATTCTTGGATGAGTCAGATCGCATTCAGGATGTCAAACCAAGGGTCACCTCTTTGCTTTTGAAACACTTCCTCATAAAATCTGTTGAAGTATATATAAAATGTATGAGTTAGTTAATGGCATACAAATCCTTTCTGCTGATAAGGTGAAATTAGCGTCAGGTTTTTGTATACCTTACTAATTAAGGAGACTTAATTCAACATAGAGATGGCAAAGCTTATATTGACCGAAATTTCAAAACTTAACCTACTATATATGTAACACCCGAAAAATTTGAGTGCTTACTAAAATTGATTGATCTAAAAATATTAAATTTTGATGCTTGTTTTGCTACGTTTTACACTTTGGTATTAAAGATCTTGAATAGAGCTTTCCAACGCCACCGACGGTGCGTAAATCGGAATTCGGAGCATAAAGTTATGTTAGTTTGAATTGTAGTATGTAGTCGGGGTATACGATTGATCGCCGGGATATGCGATTGATCTGGCGGGGTACGCGATTAATCGTCGGGGTACGCGATAAATCGCAACGGCATTGAATATGGAAATTGCGTTTTAAGTGGATTTTCTTGAGAAAAAGATACCAAATCCTAACCAAACTTGGAGAGGACGTTCATGAGGAGATTTTGGAGGATTTCTATTGGAGTAAAAAGTCCATGATAACGAAGGATTTACATAAGAGGTGGAAACTCTAAACTCTATATAAACCTATGAGAGGGGAGGGCTTGTGCAATTCATATCAAACCCTAGCTCTAGAAAGCTTGTGCTTTTTCTCCTTCCCACGTTCACCCTTCTCTCAAGCCTCTTCTTGGTGTGAGTCTTCATCCAAAGCTTGGAGCGGAGGCATCGCTACGAAGCGAAGAAGGCGAACGACGCGTAAAGGGCAAGACTTTTGTGAAACTAAGAGTAGGATGATTTTACCACTATTCTTTGTGATTTATTTCAATCATATGAATTTTTATGATTCAAGTTCTGATGTCAAATATGTGACCTTGTTTGGGAATGAATATGTGTGGTATTTCTATTCTTGAGTTGATTATGATTATGCTCTTATATGTGAAAATGTAGGGGTCAATTGATATATGATATGTAATATGATAAAAGGGTATACTTTGGTAATTTTAGATAATCTTAGGGTCTTTAATTGATCTAGGAAGGGAGTATGGTTGTCTGTTAATAATATATTATCACATATAATGTGTTATTAAGTGAGATAATCGAGTTTAATGAAGAGTCTTAATCTCGGCCAGAACTGTTTCTGTGCTGATAGTGTGTAGTAAATAATTCATAACTAATTCAAATAAACTCGGAAAAATATACCGTCTGTTAGGTTAGAAACTAGACTCAAAGTACTATATACAATAAAAATTTCAGAGAGTAAATCAATCTGTGCTGATGCCGGGAAGAGCCGGAAATCAACTGATATGTAAAAATAGAATACTGTAATTAGGGTAAAAGTTGGAGAAACTTTAGCAAAACATTACCCTATGCTAAAATAAGTATGCTATGAAAGAAATATGTGTTATGCAAGATCTTCCAGAAAGAATTACAGCATAATGGACTAAGTATAATACTTAAATATCGTGGGCTAATGATGGGTAGTTTGGTGTTCAGCAAGTCCTATGTGTTTTATGGTTGATATTGACTAGACTGCGTTGTCAATTAGAAGCCGAATCATCATCCCCTTTGACTAAAGTCTTAAACCTTAAAGTTTGGATCAATATTTCTATGACCAAGTTGAGTATTGGAATAGTTCCACCTATGTTAAAGCAATGTGTGACACTTCTGTCGTTGACACTTTATTTTGATACTTCTATGGTTAGTTGTGTGACGATAGGCATTAAGTAATCTCATTGGTACTCCTTTAGTGAGTCAGACTTTTGAAAGAGTATCGAAATATTTGTTGTACTTCTTTCGTGAGCTAGTTACCAGAATAAATATGTTCTTCATAGAGGATACCTTTCCTTCGAGTAAATAGTTACATCAGAGATTCGTCATAAGAACCTTGTGAGATTTTGCCCAAGAGAGGTAAATTAGTTTCCCAGGATGAGAGATGGGTAATCTCAATAGTACCTGAGTGAAGACATTCGTAGTATGCTGGTAAAAGCCATAATAGACTCCGTCCAGTTGAGAGTTGTAGAATACTCAAAAACACTTGGATTAGGAGAGACTCTGTCCGGTTGAGAGTTGTAAAATACTCAAAAGCACTTGGATTAAGATAAACTCAGCCAGAGTGAGAGCTAATGATACTCAATAGCCCCTGTGTTAAGAGAAACTCAGCCAGGGTGAGAGGTAATGATACTCAATAGCCCCTGTGTTAAGAGAAACTCAGCCAGGGTGAGAGTTAATGATACTCAACAGCCCCTGTGTTAAGGGAAACTCAGCCAGGGTGAGAGTTAATGATACTCAATAGCCCCTGTGTTAAGGGAAACTCAGCCAGGGTGAGAGTTAATGATACTCAACAGCCCCTGCGTTAATGGAGATTCAGCTAGGGTGAGAGTTAATAAGACTCGAAAGCCCCTAAGTTAAGAAGTTCAGCTAAGGAGAGAGTTAATAATACTGAAAAGCCCCTGAGTTAAAAGGCTCTGCTAGGATGAGAGTTAATAAGACTCAAAAGTCCCTGTGTTAAGAGAGTATATCTTTGGACCCTTGTTAGGTTCCCGCCCAAAGAGAGGCATTCCATAAGTACTGATAGAGCCAGTATTCTAGACATGACTGAGGGTTCCAAGGAGAGAATCTCTAGGATAGTCTAGCAAGAAACCACATGGAAGTGGTATAAATGACAGTGAGAGTTGTAGCTCCATACGCTTGTGATAGTTGAAGTCTCTGTGAATGATGTTTTTCTTATGCACTCTCAATGTTTGGATCCTTGATTAATTATATTCTCTCCATACATTCTAGCTGTTTTGGAGTCTTAGTGACTGATGATGATTTCTGGTAATGCAATTCCTTATATTGGATATCGATATTGCTGATTTGTCAGTTGTTGTTGAAATCTTATGCATTGTTATATATTGTATATTTTGTGTTGTGTGGGTTTTGCATCCTACTGGGTATTTCTTCGGAATACTCATGCATCCTGTGATGCAGGCTTGGATAAAGATTAGATTCGGAGAACGTTGCAGCAGCAGGAAAAGCTCAAGGATTGCAGTCAGAAAGTTACGAAGTTTAGGTTGCTTTTGAAATAAATAGCTGTGACATTAATGGCCTGTGTGCCAAGAAGTTTTAGTAATTTTATTAAGAGATTTTAATGACTTTTATTTTGAGATAATTTGATATTAAGAATTTTTATTTCATATGGTTTAATGATGTTGATTCATATGACTGAGTGGTTTCAATTACACATCCTTTTGAGATGTTGTGGTTGACTGGTGAATGGGTATTAAGTTGCGTGTCCGAATTTCGGCTTTAAGAATTTCTTGCCTAAGGGTCGACTTCCGCACTCTGTCGAGGCTTGAAATTTCGGGACGTGACAATATATCCAAGAAAAGTTAAAAGAAATTGAGTGGTTTATTGACTTTGTCAATTAATTGGAATCCGTTGGCTGGGTGGTTATGATTAATTAGGAACCTTTATAATGCTTCTCCATGGCACATATGGAAAGAGAGAAATCTAAGATTATTTGAAAATCGAATAAGACTCTTGTAATATCCCAAAACTTGGAATAAGATTAATTGGTTAAGAATTGGAAAGAAGAAAGAAATTCTTGAAACACAGTAAGATAACCGGTGACAAGTGTCCTACGACAACTGCTTCGTCATAGGATGCGCAGAAGCGGTTGAAAGTAAGAAACTAAGTCCTATTCTAAATTGGTGGGGAAGTGTGTTGAATGAACCACCTATTGTATGCTTTGCATGGTTTGTTTGTTATGTGTGAACGCATGTTATGGTTTATATTGAACATAATTAGGTAAGATATAATCTGGAAGCACGTTGGAAGCGAATTGCGAACCATAACTGTGTTGTAGAGTCAATGGCGACTCATCAATGACAAGTGAATTGTCGTAGAAGAGTTGTTGGTAGTCCGACAGAGAGAAATAAATTGATTGATGTTTGCATGCTTTATAATTGATAATGAATCATCTTTAGATTATCAATAAGAAATATTGAAGGATAAGTAAGATGGAATTGTTATGGTTTATCCGCTGGATTTGATTTTGTAGACCAAGCATGAACCATAGTTTTAGCGACAACTCCCAACAACAACTAAGTTGTCGGAGAGCAGTTGTCGATAAACTGTAATCAGTAATAGTACTATGTACTAAAGAGTGAAATAAATACTTCATATGTGAGTTATAGTGGAAATAACTAGTGGCCTTGTACATGAAGCCCTGCAAGTAGAAAGTAGAAAGAAGAATCTTTATCCTTGTGCACGTTGGTACCAGGATCTGGATCAAAATAAAAGATTATGCCTGATATAATGCTCCTTTGATTGCTAAGCAGTAATCTTGTATGGCAGAAGAAAGTATACTGAACGTTAGATACTTTATATCCAAAAGTAAGAAATGACTTGTAGAAAAATATGCATCTCAATGACTAAGTGACTCAGTAATAAATAGGTCATGGTGGAAGAATGAAAAAGTATGTAGTAACATGTGAGAATTACTAATAGTGTCAACCCCTTAGGTTTAATATACGAGCAATGAGAAGAAGAATTGAGAAAGATCCACAAAAAAAAGAAAGAATATAACATACCACAAGAGCAACCGTGTAAGTTGGAAGGCACAACCCTGTCTTGAGGTTGGCCGTCTCAGGGGTTCGATCTATAAAAGATCAAGTAAGCATGCTATGAGTTATGGAGAAGTTCATGGTGTCATGCTCATAACTCTGCCTGAAGGGATCCATGAAGTCCATTTGAGACTTTTAGTTGTGTAGTGAACTAGGGTCAAATGAAAGAAGAAGAATATAATAACCTAAATTATTAACTAAGGACAGAGATAGTTATTAAGTATGTGTCTAGCTTATGAAAAAGTAAGTGGTTATTCAAAGGTTTATTAGACATGTATAAGAGGTGACAACATGACTTAAGCATTGGTTAAGCCACAAGTGGACCAGTAATGGTCATAGTGCAAAAAATGACCCAAAATAATATTTTTGAAATATCTCCCAGAATATATAGAATTTATGCATAAAAAATTTTAATATCATTTTGAAGTCTCGAAAAGTTGAATCCAACGGTACTAAGTTTGTATAATTTTGAGCTTGGGATCAAAAGTTATAAATTTTATAAATCGCTCACATTTTCATAGACAACTCACAACAACAAGTAAACAACGACAAGTTAGTTATCTATATTACTTCATCATATGCAGAAACGGGTTAAACTAGGGAACCTTGTATTTATCTTAAACCTAAAGTATAAATACCTTATTCACGTTTAGTGAAGGGTTAATTGGACTCTCTAATATCCCTAGATGGAGAAGAAGTTATTAGAGGCCAAAAAGAAGATGAAGGATCGCCAGAGAAGAAGCACTTTGCTTTGATTGATGTAGGATTCTCTCAACCTCAAGTTAAATAATAACTTTTAGCATAAAAGCTTTCTAGTATGATGAAGTAATATAGATGTGCATGATTAGGGATCTATGAATGATTAATACATGTTTAAAAGTGAATAGTTGGTTATATTTCTTATTTAATGAGATTTATGTTATGATATTGGATTATTTAGCAGGTATTATGTCCATGGAAAGGCAATGTAAACCTCTCATGACATGAAGTAGAATGCATATATATGGAATTTGGATCATGCATATCTATAGAATTATGATTTATGATTCATGAAGCATGATTGATAATCAGGTTGTTAGTTATAGTTATCATATGGTAGAAGTAGAATTAACGAATGGCCTGATGGAAAAGTGGGATTCTATTTTGGCAAGTCATGTTCTTTGTCAGTGTCTGGGATAAGAGTCAACGACAAGTCATATACTCTTAACTGACTTCTTGGTGAATTACATAGTGCAGTTTGTCAAATTAAATTCGAGGAATTAATTATACTCTTAAATAAAGTTCAACGACAAGTCAAGTGTTGTTGAATGACTTGTCGGTGAAATTCGATAATAAACGGAAAGAAGTAGCATACGTAAAAATAAGTTGAAGCACATTTGCCTTAAGGAAATAAACATTGAAATAATATGAATGGAAGAATAAAGGATGTAACTTGAAGACAAAGTTCATCTAATCACCGATTACCATGCATTGACAAGAGTACTTGTCGATGATAGAAGGCCGATGAGTATGATAGCAGAGGAGTAAAATAGAAATCAAAGGTAATCCCTTTTAGAGTTGTAATGGCAACAAGAAATAAATGAAGGATTAGTAAAGTATTCTTCACATATTATGCTAGAATTAACTGTATGAATCAAAATACAAGATGTATTTAAGTAGTCTCGTTCATGAGTTGAATAGTTTTTACTTAATATATTTACAATAGAGGATAGAGACTTAAATGCGATAGACGCGTGTAGTATAGGATGTAGTGTGTAGAAAGACATGTGTGGTTGAGTAGAAAAAATGTAGTAACAAAATAGGCTACGACAGAAAGTAGTATACATGAAGTTTCATGTTAGGTGAGAATGAGAGTTGACCACCCATAGTTTAAGATCAAAACCAAGAAGTATGACCTTCTCTCCGAGTATTCACTTGGACCATGAAGGATGAAATTGAAAGAAAAATCCATGTGCCATAATAGAAAGTGTGCTAGAGGACTAGCACAAAGCCCTTGTATCAATGTTAGCCATCTTGAGGGGCTTATATATACAAGAGATCAAGAATTCATTCATAGTTATGGCATAGTTCATAATGCCCGTGTTAAACTGTGGTAACCATGAATTCCCCTGCCAGACATGGTTAGTGGAGGTTGATTCCAAAAGAATGCTGGGAGAATACACATTGACTCCACAAGAGACGAGACCTAGAATAGCATTACAATTCCAGAAGAGAATAGATCTTATGATAAACAACCCCTGGAGTATGGAGAATGCAAGTAGAAAAGGTAAAACAAGAGTCTTAGAACCTCAGGAAATATTCGAACGATTAGAGAATACGTAGATGGGATTTAGGAGAAATAATGCGTATAAGACATTTGGTTGTTCTAATTAAACTAATGTATTTAATATTAGTGTGTTGATATTAATAATGATATCACTTGCAATGAATTGTGGTATTATTGTTGGCCAATACTACTGGGTAAGAAAATGCTCAACCAAACTATTTTAACAGCTTGTAGGTGACTTGGGAATTAGAGCTATGAGAAGCAAGGATGTTAAATAGATTTGTATAATATAATTTTCTTCCATTATTAAATGTAAGCATGTGAGAGTCTGTGTAACTTTATTTAATGTCATTCTAGTTGAGACATTGTGGTTGTGTACATGAACTGGATCCTGGCGTGTTATTTTATTTGGCCAAATTTATAAATACTATATACTATGATGTACTCTAAAATGCTTGAAAAACCATTTAACACCATGTTTTTTCATATTTATTAAATGAATGTCCGCTAGATTCTGATGTATTTTGCATACAAAATGGTTTATGAAAACTAGGGTGTTGCAAAGAATTTGGGATATATAATAAGAGCAAAACCCTAGCAGGAAGCAGAATATAGAGGTAGAGAACATATCTCATGAACATGTAGGAAGATATAACAATTGTAGACACCTATAAGGAACCTAGGGGTAGTAATGTGCACAGGACGCATGGTTGTTCTAATGATTGTATGTGTTGTTGTAGTACTAATGTTTGATAGTATAATAATATCGCAGCAATCAATTATAGTATTATGATTCGATCCTCCTGGGCATGTGTAAATACTCAGCTGCACTATTTTCCAATTTTGTAGGAGCACGAGAAGAACATGAGAATATGAACGACATTAAAAAGTATACTTATCAAGCTTTCATTCTTTTAATGTAAGCTCGTGAACGAGCCTGTGTTCTTGAATTTATTTTATGGTTAATAAAGGATTGTACTATTGCACATACTAGAAAGATATGAGAGTTCAATATTTTGTTTGGTATCACTAATTATTATTATGTATTTCGATGGTTTCAAAAATATTTTTGAAAAACTAGGATAATGCACCAGATGCATTATTTTACCTATGTGGAAAACAAATAAGGATCCGTTGCACCTCCGATATTTATTATACAAAATAATATTTGAAAAACCTTGGGCCTTACAACTCTCTTCCCAAGTGGTAACTTGCATTTTTTTAGATACAATGGTAACTTACATTCTTGAAGAAGTGGAAAGGGATTGTTCTTTTTGAAGTATTCTAAACTGATGCATGATATATTTACTTTTGGGGAATTCTATGCTTGAACGTCTTGGCAAGGCTGTGTTGGGGATCTGCCGCAATGCCTTGGTACACATTGTTGGAATTATATTGGCTTATAATGACATGAGCATGATTTCATTGTGTCAACCATATGATGTAAGCAGAGGTCATCATGGCATCCTGCTCTGGCAATGGTGAGAAGCTAAGGAGTAACCTTGTTTTTTATCAAAGGACGACAGCATGTTTATAGTTGAAGCATTGATAATAAATAGTAAATTAAAGGTATGTAGTTAGTAACTAATATTAGTGGGAAAATAATATAATCACTCTACCAATCAATTAAAGTGGAGCTTCAATCTTAATAGTTCATACATAAATAACACATCATATGATGTCTGTCACGCCCCAAATTTCCAGAACCCTGATATGCGCGGAAGCGATAATCCAATGATGGTTACAAGGGTAGGAAACCTGGGACGGACCGAATACTCGATTCATCACCACAAATCCCAAAACATAAAAGGGAATAGCAGGATCATGATGACGTAAACAATCGTTCAAAAGAATTGAAATAACTAAACGAAATTACTGACTTACTAAGTGCCAAGTATTTTTACGAAAACAAAATAATAACTGAGTGACACGCAGGCCACAACTATCCAGAAAAAGATAAACATCCAACAAATAGCAAAGTAAATTCTACGCAAACAAGCCTTCACGACTCCTACGAGTACCAACCTCCACGTCCAAAAGGATGCTGATCACGCCTCTTCAGCTCTACGCCCTGCATCAGAAGATGCGTGAGTATTCCAGAGGAAATACTCAGTAGGATGCCAGAAAAACTCACAGAAAATAAAGGCAATAAGATAACTCAATGATAATCAGGTCCAATGACTCAGAACAAAATGAACACAGGATTTACTTACCTGGAAAATTACAACACCTGACAACTCTCACTGATCAGGGTAAAATGAATCAATATAAACAATATGACTCCAGACTTCCAACGAGTAAGGAGATAGGCAAAATATCTGATCGGGACAACCAATGTGTCGAAAATGTCAATTTCTGCTCTCTGATCAGTCCACTTCGTCTATGGACTTCAATACCAGAACATCCTAGAGGTTCTACGTAGGAACCCGGCCAAGCGTCTAGGGATGCTGGCCCCATCGGTGCTTACGGGCACAATGGGCGGAGATTGCAGACCTTCCGTAATGTCTAACAATCTAAAGCGCACGCGTTGCCGTCATCGGCTGAACTACAGAGGTTCATAATCATCGGAGACCACTCTGGGTCTAGCTATGGCTCGTGAGCATACTATGATCCAACCTAAGAGTATCAACAAGACTCTTGGCGGAGAAGCAGTTTACATGGAACTGGATCTGTCTACACAACATGGTGTTCTCATGAATTCATAATCTTTGTCAATAAGACTCTCAGAGGAGTTCAATGAAATTCTCAGCATTTAACAGTGACAGACTCTCATGAGGTTAACCAATAGCAGGTATGTGCCCAAGCACGGGTTGACTCGAAACTGAACTCTTTGGTATAGACTCTTCCAATGTCATCACCATACACTACTTCAATCAAGGCCATCCCTGGTCCTCACGACTCTTAAGGTGACTCAAAAGCTTACTGCTGGTAGAATAGAAAAGGATAACTCTAACCTGTCATTAGGGTTTCAATGATAGAAGATACGCGATGTTAGGCACCGCGAGGAGAACATTGACGAACATAATGCTTGGCATAAAGACAATACTGCATTCGTAAGTACCCTCCTTATGTTATATCATAGATATACATGGTCTTAGCGTAGCGTTTTATTTATAACCGAGAAAGGTCACTGTTATAGACACAACAACCCCATTCCCGGATTTATCCCGACTTACACAGAACTTAAAAGTCTCTGAAATTTTTATGGCAGACAGCCCTATGTCCGCAGGTCATTATCCAATCTACGGAATAATTTTCCAAATTTTCTACAATTATTTATGGATTTTAGAGTGCAGTCTGTCGGTGCAGGATACATCCTGGCCGAGAGCACTATATTTAGTAATCCCTCAATTTTCACTTGTTTTCACTAATCCTAACCTTAACCCAAGTCTTTTAGACTCAACACCACATCATAATAGGCCTTTATTAGCTTCTGGTCAGACCATTAAATGTATATTAATCAGCCTACAAGTCTCTTTTAAAAACTGTTTTACCAATTAGTCTTAATGGCACATTAACCCGCGAATTGGACAACTATTCCAGGACACCTCGGCTCTTGGTCAGATCCATTAGAGAGGTCTTAAGGTCCACGAGCAATGCTCCATCAAGGATTTACACTTTCTCTTATCAATACATCCTTTAGTCTCTTCTAGATAATCGTATTACTCATATATCATATCAATTAAGGCATATACTACCTAAAGTGGACAACTTTATTCGGACATCGAACCACAACACAAAGTACAACTTTTGACACAAAAGGACGCCACAAATCAGAGGATTCAAGTCTGAAATATTGCTGCTTTCGGATGAGAAACACATGGATTAGACACAAGTTAGATTGATTAGGTCAAAGCATGCAAGAACATGACATCGGTTGATGTATTTCAAGAAAGATGACAACTTTTCATGACCAGAACCTTAAACCACCCGAAACATGGTATAATCAGTAGGAATAGACAGCAAACACATGATCCAAAGTGTAGCAAAAGAATGGTATACCTCGGGGATGTCTTGATCGAATAGTGTATGCAAAAATCACAACAATAAAGAGATCGGTATGCAACAATTGAATAGATATCAATAATTAGGACAATTAATCCCGAACGAAAATAAGTCAAACTTGTCACACATCATCAGCACGTGGTACTCAACATAAAGATCAAAACTTTCATGCAAATATGCTGTGAGAAAAAGAGCATCTTACAAAAGAACCGGTACTAATCTGCACGTGAACCGGTTTGAAACGAAACCCGCTTCTTTGCGATCTCCACACGAACCGAACCACCACCAAAGCACACTCTACTTGAAGAGGCTTACTGAGGGTTAGGAGAGAAGGGGGAGAACGAAATGGGAGAGAAGAAATCACCAAAGAAAAAGGAAAAGAGGGCTGCCGGTTCCCAAAGGGATGGGCGCCCCTTTTTCCTAGGGTTTATATAGATTTTTCTCCCAAATCTCCACCGTCCGTCTCCACTTCATCCAAGGGCCAAAATCAAACCCAGCCCATCCAAATCTCTAGATTGAGATCTCCACTAACCACAAAATATTCTGATTTGATTGCAATTAAGATAGGATCTTATCTCCTCTTAAGTAGTTACCAATTTACTTAGGTAACTTACTAAGTAGAAGCAAAACTTTTAAGGACTCTTCTTGGGCCAACTATAAGCACAAGAGAGGCCCATTCAACCTCCCAAAAGAGTGCCCCACGTTCAGCCCAAATTTACTATAATTTTAGGCAATTTAAATCTCCCATTAAAAGGATTTCCAAAAAGATATCAATTAGGGTTTTGACTACAACCCAAACTACTGAATTTAGAACCCCTTAAACAGGTAAATCAGGCAAGATACGTCCCAAAGAAATCCCCCAAAATCAGTCCAAAACGTTTCCCAACAGAATTGCCTCGGGAATCGCAATTTCACTGGCGATCGATCGGTACGTATAACGCGATCGATCGTCTCGCGATCGATGCCTTACGAAGCCGGTCGATCGTCTGCCGATCGAAGCCGATCGATCGGTTCTGACGGAAAACTTCAAATTTTTGATTTTTAATGAAATTTCCAGAATTCAAATTTAATCCCATTTAGCAAGGAAAAATTTACCTTAATAATTTACGGTCGCTACAATGTCTGTGGATTTGGATTTGAAGCAGGTGATTGTTGAAGGGGATCCATTGGAGGTCATTAAGGCCTTGCAAGAAGAAAAAAAGGAGATCTTGTTATATGTGGCATACATATTGTAACACCCAAAAAATTAGTAAGTTTATTAAAATCGAAATTAAACCTTCTTGATGCTTGACTTTGTTATGTTTTGCTTCATGGTGTTAAATAAGGTAAAGAGAGCTTTCCAACGCCACCGACTGTGCGCGATTTGGAGTTCAGAGTAAAAAGATATGAGAAGTTGAATTTTGAATTGTCGTGGTTGCGATTGATCAACAGGATTTACGATCGATCGGCCCAGATTGAACCCATCGATCGCCTCACTAAACGATTGATCGTATCTACTGTGATTTTTTATTGTTTTATTTTTGGAGCAACCGATCGATCGGCTGTATCGCAATTGTTTGCGGAAAGCATGCGACGATCGATCGCTATGTCGCCGATCGATCGCCTATTGCGGTTTGCGTTTTTCTTGGCGTTTTTGGCTTGGATTTGTTTGGGAAAGATGCCAGATCCTAACTAGACTTGGATTGCACATTCCTAAAGGGATCTTGGAGCTTTCTTATTGGTGGAAAGAGTCCATGATATGGGAGGATTTGTTTAAGAAGAGATCTCCCCGAACTTAATATAAACCCTTGAGGAGTTGGCTTGTGCTATTGAAACTCTAGCCTTAGAACATCCAGAGCCTTGTTCTTCTCCTTCCCACATTCATCCTTCTCCTAAAGGCTTCTTCCTTGTAGAAGATTCGCAAGAGCTTGGAACGGGAGCTTGGTTGCGAAGCAATGAAGGCAAACGACACGCATAAAAGAAGGATCTTCACGAGATAAGAGTAGGATGGTTTTTCTCTTTTTCTTTTCTTCATCTATATGATGTTTATAAGTGTTCTTTTTCAGTACCATGATGTATTGCTTTAACTCATGTGAGATTGTTGACCTATGACTCTATTTTCCATTCTTATTGTGATATGATCATGTATGCTTTCATGCTAATTGTCTAGATGGGATTCATACCCAAAGTTGGCTACTTTATTTATTATTCAGAGTCCAGAAGTCCTAATCTTATATTGTTGACCTTAATCCACGTTGATTCTTATATCATATTGATTGTCTTATATTAATTGTCCTATTTGTGATGTATTAACATCTAAGATTGTGATATATGCTATTTAACATGATAAAAGGATGTACTTTGGTGATTCCAGACAATCTTAGGGTCTGTAATTGATCTAGGAGGGGAGTATTGTTGTCCGTTAATAATATATTATCACCTATAATGTGTTATTAAGTGAGATAATCAAGTTTAATGAAGAATCTTAATCTCAGCCAGAACTATTTCTATGTTGACAGTCGGTAGTAATTAAATCATAATTAATTCAAAAAAAATTAAAAAAAATATAAAATTAGTGAGGTTAGAAACTAGGCTCATAAGGGTAGTATCAGTAAAAAAATTTGAGGTTAAGTCTTACTGTATAGAGTCCGGAAGCCGTTGGAAGAGGACTGTTATGCAGAAGGCAGTGAGTAGAATCTGAGAGAAAATACTAAGTATCCAAATAACATTATGTAATATGGTATGAGAATAATTAACATGTCAACATCACTAATTGGACTATATGTTTATGGAATATCACAATAAGGTTGGGTTAGAGTTACTCCAATTAGGAGGGATAATCCTTTGATCAAGAGAATCGTAACCATCTATTTTAAAACGTTGATGTCGGTTTGAGGTTCCACTTGGAATTCAAATCATCTAAGACTTTTTGGTATTTTTATCTCTGATATTTGTACTATAAAATTCTAAATGTGTATGGGGAATTCCTATCTAGGGCTGAGCATGAAAAGTATGCATTGATTGTATTTATATTCCTATGATGAGTTGTCACTATCCAAGGTATTTGAGTTTCCTTGTTATTCCGATGAGAGAGTTATATGTCTTGAGAAGCTTTGTTGTTCTATTCTACTCTAGTAAGTGAGTCATATGTGGTTCAAGACCTTGATGATTCTGTTCATACTCCGTGAGTAAGTCATTATGGTAAGAGTTACCTTATTCTCAAAAAGTTGAGACCTATGTTGTTGTTTGATTTATTGTCCGGTTTAACATTGACCTATTTCTTTGCTACTTGTTTGGTGATCATAGTATGCTCACGAGCCATTGCTAGGTCCAGTGTGACCTCTGATATTTATGGAATTTTGATTCCTTATTGCCCGAAGGGAGGTAAATACGTACGTTTAGGTTGTATGATATTACGGAAGGTCTGCAGTTTCCGCTCATTGTGCCCGTAAGCACAGATCGGGCCAGCATGCCTAGACGCGTGGCCGGGTTCTAAAGGGAGAACCTCTAGGATGTTCTGGTAAGTATCCACGTGGTTGGTAAACATTGAGCAGAAATTGAATCTCTTTGCACTTTCGATGTTGAGAGGTATTATTATTGTTGATTATTCTCCTTACACCGTTGACATGTTTGGAGTGGTATATGTTGCTATTCTTTCTCTATACTTGAGAGCCAGGAATCCTTTGTGTTGACTGACCTTTCTTTTCAGGTGTATAGACCTTTGGTTCAGTCCAGATGTTGTTAAATATCCATAATCCTTTGTTGTCTTTATATCTCTTTATACTATTTGATTCTTTATCAATAGGTTTTTACATCATACTGAGTGTTTCTATGAAATACTCATGCATTCCCTAATGCAGGCGCAAAAGAAAGATGAGTTCTGGAAGTTGCAATGGAGGAAAGGCGGTTGGAGGAGCCGTGAAGAGATTGGAAGTTTACTTAGTTATTTGCTTTGTTTATTTTGATGCTTTTGACATAGTTGGCCGTTGCTTTATTCACTTCAAAAAATTAAGAGGAACATTAATTCGCAGTAGAAAGACCTCCATACAATGGAGCACTTACATTATCACCCGCCCCAGAGAAAGCTATTGAAGCATAACGTAGTAAATAATCATATAAAAAAAATGAACAAGGCAAACAAATCAGTGGACGGGTGTAATGAGTTACTAACAAACAATCAAACAAGTTACTGATCATCAAAATAGCAAGAAAAATGACGCAAAAGATGCAAGATGCAGACTTCTTTGTCGAGAAAGTTAACAGAGCTGTAATTAGTCACAACAAAAGCCAATATTTGTAGATTCTAGCTAAGGATACACTTCAAATTGTCCACCAGTTTCTCAGGCCTAACTGTTGCACCAGACGCAGCAAGCGAGTTCTCAATGTGTTCACGCAGAGCGCATATAATACAGAAACACTCTTCATCCCCTGCAATTCAAATGCCCAAGTTCACAAATTTGCCGCCTTTATCCAATTCCTCACCCAACGCCAATCTAAAATCCAAAAAAAAATCAAAAGAAAAGAAAGTGAGGGAGAAGTTACGAGGACAGGGTGCCGGGTGCCCGCAAGATCTGAGACTCTCCAGAAGCGGGACGTTATGGGTGAAGCTCTGCAGAACGGCATTCAAGAAGCAAGTATTCCCCAAATTTTCAAGACCAGCTCCCTGCCACATACATCAATCAAAGATATCACAAACATATAATCAACAATAACTTGACAAAAACCAGAATTAACGAAGAACAAATCACGCACAATTCTTGCATCTTCAGCATCGGAGGCGGAGACGGGAGCCGAAACAGATTCCGGAACAGAAGGCGGAGAATGCAGGGGAGGGTGGTGGTCATCACCCAAAGAACCAAGAACTGAAGGAGCCGATTGAGCGGGGGGCGGCTCGTCGGGACTCATAGGTTTATTTTATTTATTTTTCTTAAAGGATTATTGCTGAAATAATAATTAAGTATATTTATTTTATATTATTTAATAATGTCTACTATTGTATTACACTGACTGCGGGCATAACCGGTTACACGTCTTTTTGCGATGATTGTAATTGGTGATGAGATCGACTGTTCGGTCGCATGCCGGAATCTCTACCTCGAAATGTACTTCTCATGTTGGCTTCCGCATTTCAATCGAGGTGTGGGATTTCGGGTCGTGACACATATCATGGTGGACAGTTGCTATATGTGCTTCTCTGTCCGCTTAATTAGTAAAGCCCAACACCCAAAGTGACAATGAGGTAAATTTGATGGTCCTTGCTTGAAATCATAATGTTGAGGCTAAATAAAATGTTTGCTTAAACATTTTAAGCCCTTCTAAGCGAAACGAAGTACAAGTACTTTGCAGACTTCTAACCAAAACAGAATAGCATATTACGCTGTAGTTGAATGTTGGGGCCAAGGAGATCGTGACGCTCCTGTATGGGGACCATGGGATCTGTGGGTGCTTGAAAAAGAAGCCTTTGGACCTCAATCCTTTTCCACCCACGGTCAGCACATGTCAGTCTAACATCATTATTTCTTCATAGATATATAACTAAAATGTCATCCAAAATGTTCTTGATCTTGGTTCAACACACTCATTCAAGTTCTATCTCAACTTAAGTTGTGGTACATGGCCGGGAAGAAACTCATACTAATTTCAAGTTAGAATCCAAAAAACTTTGTTCACTAAGTGTATTGTATGGAACCAAAATAATTCATATTGCACCTGCTCAGTGCCTCCCTAACATTCCCACTAATTAGATAAGAGTTGTTTCTTTTTTAGGGCCGCTCATGTGTCATACCCACCCTTGTAGCCATCAGATACATTCAATATCAAATAAGTGGTTAGGTAGGTCTGAATCGTCCCCACCTTTGTAGCCATCAGACACGGGCTCATGCAAGCTGTATAAGACAAGTATCCTTTAAAGTTTTCATTTTACAATAAACACAATTTTATGCACGAGAAAATATCGAAGTTAGAATCCAAAAGACTTTTTTCAAGTATATTGTATGGACCCACACAATAATTTATGTTAAGCATGCTCGCTCACATGCTCATGATTAATACTGATATTTATTTCCTTTCTTCATCACAATGTCAAATCCAACTATGCAGCCCATGGTTTTCAAAATCGGACCAGACCGACCAGTCCGACCGCGGGGAACTGGCCAAAGAACTGGTTCGGTTAGGACGGTTCACCCCGGTCAATTGAACCGGCTGGTTTTTTTCCGAACTGGACCGGTTTGGTTCGGAATTTGATTGGGTTGTGGTATATTTTTTTTTGGAGAAAAAAATACCTACAACAAGATTCAAAATGAGGACTTGTATATAAGTTTAGAGATGGAACCGGTGTGGGTTTGGGTTGGGTATTGGGTTACCCGGCCCCAGAACCATTTTATTTCTTTAAATCCATAACCGTCCCGAACCCACCACGGGTCCAATTTCAAAGACCCGGAACCGCCCCGGTACCAGAACTTGAAACTCAAGCCCGCCCCGCCCCACCTCGTCCCGGTACTTGAACTTTTATATTTTCAATATCATATACATTAAACTATTAACTCTTTTAATTTTTTTATTAATAATATATATATTCATAAAAATATAAAATATTCAAATCAAGAGATATAAGTGTTTTCGCCCCCCAAAAATATTCATCCAAAAAAAATAGATACGGGTCTGAGTATATGAGATATATATATATATATATATATATATATATATATATAATATTCATAAAAATATAAACCATTCAAATCAAGAGATACAAGTGTTTTTGCCCCCAAAAAATATTCATCCAAAAAAATAGATATATTATATATATAATATAATATATATATATATATATTATTCATAAAAATATAAATCATTCAAATAAAGAGATACAAGTGTTTTTGCCCCAAAAAATATTCATCCAAAATAAATAGATACGGGTCCGAGTATATGATATATATGCATATATATACATACTCGGGTCGGGTCGGGTTTTCATATAATACCCGAACCCACCCCGACCCAATGGGTTGGTTCCTCTTTCAAGCCCGGAACCAGGTACTGCATAAGCAATTCCATAACCGGCCCAATAAGGCCGGGTCGGGTCGGGTTGGGTAAAAACTGGACCAAAGTTCTATCCCTATATAAGTTACCCAAGTCATTAACCAATTGGGCTATGTAGGTTTTACGTTAATAACGCATAAAATATATATTTATCCTATATCTGAGGTGGATTTCACTCTATCCAGTTTGACTCGCGGTTTGACCGCGGTCCAACCAGACGGGCCATCAATCCGGGTCGATGACCAGTCCGATCTTAAAGACCTTGATGCTGCACTCATATTTATTTCCTTTCTTCGTCACAATGTTACATCCAACTATGCTGCCAATCACATTCGATTATTATGAGGCCCTCTTCACATTCCCATCACTTTTTTCCTTCAATCAATGATGACTTAGGGGCCGTTTGGGGCGTGATTAAAAGCCTGTGGATGTTTTGCTACACTGTAGCATTCATATTTTTTCCATATCCAGCTGAAACACCTCAGGTCGTGTTTAATCACGCCCCAAAACATGAATGCGATAGTGGACATCCAAAATCCACTCTGGATATTTGTTTATAATCACGCCCCAAATGGCCCCTTATTGACTCCAAGTCAACACCGTAAACTCAAGCAACTAATATGTTTTACTCTGTTCTTTTCAAAGTAATAATCATAAAAAATAGTGATGAAGCGTCGATTAATTAATATTTCCAATGGACATTATTTTTACTTCATTGCATGTCCTCAATTTCAATTAGAAGGGCTTTAAAATGTTGAAACCAATTTGTCAATTATAGATGACTTCATAGTACACAAGTCTATATATAGATGCACTGGAATAAGGCAGGGTTTTATTTAAAGCCAATCCTTGAAATTCCTTATTTGTTTAGAATTATTTTAGCACTAACTCCCATTATTAGTTCGAAGATTGAAATCCAGTAGAATGTGTGTCAAACCCCTAATATTAAAAAAAAAACTTGATAGCTTTTGGACGTGCAGGACATGCACATTTGTTGGAAAGAAGACAAGGTATAACGAGAAATTATTGGGTACCCTTGGCACACTCCGTAAAACGAGAAGTCATTGGGTGCCCTTGGCACACTAGAGCACACGCTCCCGTTTCGACAAACAACTAGAGCACATGTAAAGCGTGTGCGCCATCGATGTCGTTGATCCTGGAGATCAATGGTTCCTTGGTGCCTTAGTACAAAAACGATAGTTGCTGTAATAACCTAAATTTTTAACAAAGAATTTGGATGGTTATCGAACATGAACCTCATTTATTGGTCTGCTTGTAAACTATGGATATACTCCTTCCATCCAATCAAGCTCGTTTGGATGTGGAAAAATGCGGGTTGATCATTACATCGTTGTGTTTGCTCCGTCGAGGACAAAAGACACGAAACATGAACCAACAAGCCATGTTTTCTGTACGGGCCTAAGAGACCAATATTCACTCATTTTGCAATGCAGACGAGCTTCATTGGATGGAGGGACTACATATTTTCACTTTGCATGATAAATCCACAATGTCCAGCAATATGGAAAGCATATTATGCTGTACTCGAAGGTTGGGCCTAAAGAGATAGTGATGCTTCTGTATGGGGACCTTGGGATCTTTGAGAGCTTGAAAAATGAGTCTTTGGACCTCAACCCTTTGAGTGTGTTATTCCTCCCGCTTATTTACCACGGCCAACCCCACCCCGGCCACTGATGGAAATGTTGTGAGTGGGAGAAAAGCATTTTTCCAACCCTTTTCCATCCACTGTCGTCACATGTGTGTCTAACATCATTATTTCTTCATTGATATATAACTAAAATGGCATCCAAAATGTTCTTGATCTTGGTTCAACACACTCATTCAAGTTCTATCTCAACTTAAGTTGTGGTACTCGGCGGGAAGAAACTCATTGTAATTTCAAGTTAGAATCCAAAAGACTTTGTTCACTAAGTGTATTGTATGGACCCAAAATAATTCATGTTGCACCTGCTCAGTAGCTTCCTAACATTCCCACTAAGTAGGCAAGAGTTGTTTCATTTTTAGGCATGCTTAGGTGACAAGCTGATATTTATCTCCCTTCTTCATTGTAACGTCACATCCAACTATTCAGCCAAATCACACTCCCATTACTATGAGGCTATCTTCTCTATGCTGCCATTCGATAATGGATTCACATCCTTTACAATAGAGTCCCATTTACATGCGCGGTGCGTTTCTAATAATTTTTCATTTACATGAGCCGGGACTCATGCATCTTACATTCACCAAGTCATCTCGAGCTATCCAATTTTGATTTGACGTGGGTGAGGACTCATTCATCATACATTCACCAAGTCATCTCGAGCTATCTAATTTTGATTTGACGTGGGGGTCAAATCAATAGTTAGGTGGGTGTGAATCATCATCCACCCTTTTCCTTTTACAAACAATTTTTCTCCTTTGATCAATGTAAACAATTAATATCTCCTTTGATAAATGATTGAAATAATGACTCCTAAGTCAACTCGATACACTGAAGAAACTTAGTTAACTCAAGTCTACATAAATTTTCATTTTTTTAAAAAAAGTCTACATAATTATTAACGTGCTCACATAAAAAAAGGTGGAGGAGCCTGGATTAAATATTTTCAATTGACATGTACTAGTGACTCTATTGTATGCATACGTCCTCAAATTTAAGCTGAAGGGCTTAAATGTTAAAAGCAATCAATCAATAGGTCACTTTATAATATTCTCTACAATTCTATTTAGATGCACCAGAATAAGGCACGTTTTTTATTTATTTATTTTATTCCGACAAATGTAACTTTTTTTCTCAGCTTGTAAAGAGTTGGTGTACTCTTCACTAAAAAACCAATTTTACTGAGCAATCGATTGAATATCTTTCTGGTTTTGGGCTGTTTCTCAAGAAAAGTCATGACCCTGGATGAACACGGTTCGAGTAGTTGGTCCGGTCTCCAGTTCAAACACGGATTTTACAAGCACTTTCAAGTTCTAGGCTTCTAGCTCAACCTAAGTTGTGGTAAGTGAAAACTCGTACCGTTTTTGTAATTATAATCCAAAGACTCTGGTCCCCAAGTCCACTCCTTCTCCGACCACACAATACTTTATGTTGCATATGCTCTTAGTCCCGTCCACCCTCACATTACCCACTTATGTAGCAAAAAAGAGTTGTCCCTATCTTTGGTGCTGCTCATCTGTCATGACCTCCATTTCTCTTTTCTTGATCACAATGTCACATCCAATTATGCAGCCCGGCCACGTTCCCACTGCTAAAAGAGTCCAGCTTCTCTATGTTGCCTTCCCCCAATTATATTACCTTCTCTATTACTATATAAACACCTTCCCCTTTGAAGACTTGCATACTCGTGCCCAATAGCATCTAATTACAGATCCAAGATGGCTCGTCTTCCCTTTCCATCTTTGGTTCTAATCTCTTTGCTTATGATCTTCCAAACAATTCTCGCCAGTGACAAAACTAATGTGAGTGAGACCCTCTTCAAAATTCCTTCCCATATTAAGTATCCTATTTGGTTTTTTAGAATGAACTGAAATTAGTTTAACTTAGTCCCATCATCGACGTTGGTAACAGGTGTACATCATTTACATGGGCGAGACGAGGCACGATAACTCGGCAAGGGTGGAGGAATCGCACCACGAAATGCTAGCCACTGTCCTTGGAAGGTAAATTACTTGTACATGTTTCGAAATTATATGATGTCAAAAGTACAAGTTGAATGTATTATGGTTAAGGTCTGATTTCTTTTTAATCCTCTTGAGCTACATGCAGCAAAGAAGCAGCTTCCAAATCGATAATATACAGCTACATGCATGGGTTTTCAGGGTTTGCCGCCAAGCTGACTGAGTCCCAGGCACACATAATTAAAGGTATAGACACCCTCTATCCAATGTTAATCACTTGTCTGGATTAGATAATCAAAATCAACAAATTTTACTTCATTTCGGTTTGTGCTAAACATATGTCATTTTGCATTAATTTCACACCAATCTTGTTTCCTACCTGGGGAGCTTGACAGCTGGTTATGGAAGTATATATGTCTTACCCTAATGTCGTGTATGTATGATGATGGGGTGCAGGGCACTCGGATGTGGTTAAGTTGTTGCCTAATCACATGTACAAACTGCATACAACAAGAAGCTGGGATTATCTTGGCCTTCCTCTACAAGATTCCCTTACTCCAAAGTCAAGTAACGATCTTCTGGCTCAAAGCAAGATGGGGAAAGATGTCATTATTGGCGTGATTGACTCAGGTCTCTCTCTATCTCTCCCTCACAGAGAGGAAGCTTTACATTTTGCAAATTCAATTTCGAAAAAATAGAAATAACGTGCTTTTGAAAACGTGCCCAGAACGTGTCATGTGCATTTTCTGTCAGATCATGTGGGCCCTACATTGATCTGACAGTTTCGACCCACGCACACGTTTTGGGCACGTTAATTTGTGGCATGTTATATAACACTGTTCTTCTATTTTGTGTATATATATCCATAATAAAAAGTACTTCAATGCTTTTATAATAAAAAAGTACTTCAACGCTAGTGTTGGTTTTATTTATTTTGTGATTAACTACTGTTTGTTCTTACATGAGTGCCCATTTAATGCATTCAACAAATCTATAAAAAATGGCATCATCTCATGTGGTTGTAGTTTAGGGCTTTAAGAACTGAAAAATTAGTGTAATGGAAAATATTGTTGGGCAAGTTCATGAAGTACTACTTAGCTTTTTATATGCCACACATGTACATATAATTTTTGTTTGGGGACTATTGTCTTGATGTACATTGACAGGGATATGGCCTGAGTCTGGGAGCTTCAATGACGAAGGGATGGGGCCAGTGCCTCCCCGTTGGAAGGGGACCTGCGAGGCTGGCGAGCACTTCAAGTCCACGGACTGCAACAAGAAAGTGATCGGAGCCCGCTACTACATCAAGGGGTTCCTGGCTGAGGTAGGCAATCAGCCACTCAACGCCTCCACCTTTCAAGACTACGTGTCTCCTCGGGGTTTCGAGGGGCACGGCACCCACACGGCGTCCACAGCCGGTGGCTCCATCGTCAAGGGGGCTAGCTACGAAGGGGTAGCCACGGGCGTGGCCAGAGGCGGTGCACCACACGCCCGGCTGGCTGTCTACAAGACCGGCTGGAACTATTTAGATGTGGTCGTTAGCACCGCGGACCTTCTCAAGGCCATGGACGACGCCATCCACGACGGGGTGGACGTGCTATCGATGTCACTCGGCAAGTCTCTCCCATCCTACCCCGAGACCGACCCAGACAGCGCCGTCGCCATCGGGGCCCTCCATGCAGTGTCCAGAGGGATAGCAGTGGTCTGCTCGGCGGGGAACGAGGGTCCATACCCAGGAACGGTCTCGAACGTATCACCGTGGATCATCTCGGTGGCTGCCAGCAGCATAGACAGGGCATTCCCTATTGAGATCACTCTTGCAGACAACAGAACCATTCTAGTTAAGTGGTCATAGAAACTTGTGTGTTTTATGCTTACTTTTTAAGCCTAAAATTGATGTCTCACCTATTTTTTTTTACCTATGATGGCATTGGTTTGTAAATTTAATTGGATGGTTTTTTCTCTTTAACCAAAATCGCTTAATCGCTAAAAATACTGTCGGAACCTAATGATAGCTACACTATGTTACATCATTAAGTCCCATGCACTATTTTAAGTAATTGATAATCTACCGTCTATTTTTTAATTAGTAGCTTAATTTAAGGTTTTTGTAGACGCTCTCCTCTACTTATGTTGCATATTATGTTTTCCCCGCAAATATTATATATAATTTAAGTGTATACTTATAATGATATGCTATTTGTCCATTGATTGCTACTTTGTTACTTTGCTCACCTATTTGTGCAATGGTTCCTAATTTATTATTTTTGGCCACAGGGACAAGGAATTATTTCTAAGAATATCGGGAAAAGTAAGTTGAAATTCTACAAGGGTGAGACCTTTGCTCTGCAAAGCGGAGGGTAAGTCAAAACATGAATTGGTTGAATTCAATTTACTTCTACTCCTCGTTGCCAATGCTTTAATGAAATTAAAGAACATCCTTATTGAAACTTGAAACAAGGTAAGCTTGTTAATGAGAAAATCTCATCTAATTTTCGACAATTAAATAGAGCAGTCACTTGTTTATAGGAGGCACTGAGGAGCCGTTTGGCATTTTGCTTAAAAAGAACAGGGGGCATAAGGACTCAAAAGGAGGTTAATTGTATTTTCTTTTTTTGGATTTTCCTTTTCTAAAAGAAATGGGCTTTCCAGAGCAAAGGAGCTTCCGGCTCACCATTCCCATTGCCCTCTCAAAGTCAATTTCAAGCACATATTGCAAGTCATTTTCGTCTCTTGCATTTTCACTAAAAGTCAAAGCAATCTAAAAAACATTTTTGCCTTGTAGCAAAAAAATATATTTTTGCCCATAAAAGCCATAAAAAAGGGGGAACCGAACACAAGGGACTTTTTAATTTTCACTGTGTTCCTAATTTACCACATTAGTTATTATACGAAACATACCATATGCTACTGACAATTCACCTGAATGACATAAATTTAGAGTGTTTCCCTGTTTTCCATTACAACGCAACACATAAACTGACAATTCATATCTATCACCAGGGAATGCGAGAATTTACCCGTCGATGACCCATCCATGGCGGGAAATGCCATACTATGCTTCGGGGAACCGGAAACGGGTGCCGCCATTGCCGCCAGAAATAAGGCCGCTGTCGCAATTGTGGCAGCAGATTTTAGCAAGCTAGTCGGACCATGCAGTTCTGGCCCTTGCATTCTAGTGGACTATACCCTCGGAGCTCAACTTATCCACTACTTCTACTCTTCAAGGTATGAAATTATACTCTGGTTAATGCTATACATTGCAAACACCATCACTAAATTTAAGGCCTGAACATCTAACATGTTTTGCAGCTCCCCAACCGTGATTGTAAGTGCCTCTAAGACCCTAATAGGGAAGCCCCTGACAACCAGGATCCCCTATTTCTCGAGCCGGGGTCCTAACACCATCGCACCAGAGATTCTCAAGGTAAAAGTCGTTAAGTTGGGCAAAAGGATGAAGAATCCACCACCCAGGCCATGGTTTAGCCACCTCACCCCCTACAAAATCCGTCTTAAAATACACAGCGGTGGACAAATACAAACCGTACGAAGGGGTGGGCAGGATAAACAGTGGGGTGGCGAACTACTCATACTTGCAAAGTATATATTTGCTCTACATGCTAAGGGCCCATATGGTCTTCATGCTTGGTTCCACGTCGGAATCCTATAATATCAAGAACACGGCTATTTAGACCCCCCAAAATCCTAACATCCCCCACTGCTTGTGCACCCCAAGTATTATAAGTTCAAAATTTTCTCAACTAAAACCCACTTACAATAAAATGAAGGAAAATTTCTCCTCAATTCCTCTTCTCCACTTCCAACAGCGGCATCGGCTGACGCTGTGCAGCCCACCTCTACCTCCTCCTCCTCCTCCTCCTCCTCTTGGCTTATTGCGGCCAAAGGCACAGTCTTTTTGCTCGTGCCTGCCATGGTCAGCCCAGATTAGCTGGTCGCAGCCAGTGCTGCCCGGCCATTATCAAAATAAATAAATAAAATAAAAAAGGATGGGGTGCTGAAGTTATAAAGAAATTACATATATTCATTGTTTATGGGGGATACTAGGAGTTTATTTGGGTCTAAATAGCCATGTTCTAGTATCAATATGAGCGTAATTTGAGTGGCGTACTATTAGGGAGCCCACATAAATTCTAAAATAAAATCACTTGCGAGGTCCACCTGATGGGAAAATCGAATAAGTCTTGATGGGATCCAACTATTTTAAGTAAAACAATTATGGGACCCAAAACTCTTAGTGGGCCCTGGCCCCATCAGCCCCCTTGGATAATCCCATGTTCACTATGTAAAAAGATAGCGCTTTTGGGTTCATTGTTGCTTAAAAAATTTATTATCTACCTTTTTTGGACCATGGGAGTAACCTCCATCCGAAAAAAACTATTTATCTGAAAATGAGCAAAATTAGTTGCAAAAATTTTCAGGACCCAAACGACCCCTAAGTCTATCTTTTCATGGAACCGGATTTTTCAAATGCAGACATGTTTTTTTTACACAGCTGAGTAAGATGCAAGAGAAAAATATTTTTATTACTTTTCAATAAGAGGAATTCTTGCTCATCATGCTATTGATACTTTGTATACAGCCAGATATTGCTGCACCAGGTGTGAACATCCTCGCAGCCGTTCCTCCACCAGAAATAAAAACTGGTTCCAAAGATATAATCCGGAATGGAGTATATGAATTTGAATCTGGGACATCCATGTCATGTCCTCATGTTGCTGGCATCGTCGCTCTCTTGAGATCATTGCACCCCAATTGGTCTCCTGCAGCCATAAATTCAGCCCTTGTTACCACTGGTATATGAACACTATTATACAACGTGCTCGAATGAACCATTAGATCATGTAGGACCCCACAATTTGAGGCTATCAATTCAAACATTCTGGACAAGCTTTCAAAAACATGTGTGTGTTTGTGCCCTCCGTCCAATTTTAGATCATGAATTCTGATTTCTTAACTACTCTTTCTGATTTTTAAAGGAAAACGATATTCCTACATCAGTTTTCCTACAACATTAACATACACAGTCACGTGTGTATGACAGTGAATGAAAAACTGATGTAAGAAGTTAATGCAAATGATGATATTCCTACATTAATTTTTTATTCACTGTCATACACTGACTGTTGCTGTAGGAAAAATAACGTAAGAATACCATTGTCCTTTCTATTTTGATATAAAAACAAAACTCTTAAAATAGGACAGAGGCAGCATGTATTTATGTATGAAGGAATTTCTAATAGCAGCTTAATATGCCATTGAAGTGACATCTAACTGACAAGGCTGATTGGATCTTGATATTAATTGTACAGCATCAACAACTGATGAATGGGGTGAGCCAATCTTTGCCCAAGGAGGACCGCAAAAGATTGCTGATCCATTTGATTATGGTGGAGGGAATGTAAACCCAAACAAAGCTGCCCATCCGGGTCTTGTCTATGACATGGGCATGCCGGACTACATTCAGTACATTTGTTCCATGAATTTTAAGCATGCTGACATTCCAAGGTTGACATCAAAAGCCATCGCCTGTCCCGCCAAAAAACCATCAAGACTAGACATGAACCTCCCATCCATCACCGTCCCCAATCTCAAAGCTCCGGTCACCATTTCCAGAACTGTTACGAATGTCGGCACGGTGAATTCTGTGTATCATGCTTCTGTTGTTGCTCCCCAAGGTGTGAAGGTATCGGTTTCCCCAAGTACTTTGGTCTTCAGTTCTACTGTGAGAGTTCAGTCCTTCAAAGTGACACTCGCTTCAACTCACAAGGTTCAATCAGGATACTACTTTGGGAGCTTGACTTGGAGTGATGGACAACATGTTGTGAAGAGTCCAATATCTGTGAGAACACAGTTGCTAGAAAATCTTTCAGACTTTGCTTGAATGGCCTTTCTGTAAACCTTGCAGAATTCACTTATTAAATAACTGAAGTTGGAAATGAAATATTTTCCTATTCCAATAATTATTGGATTCTGAGTCTTAATGTAGCTTTGTACTGGTAACTCGTATATGAGTTGAAGGCAATGGCAATTAGCCACATGTTCAATTGAACTATGTTGTCGCCCAGAACAAACAAATAGTAACTTGTAGCTAAATACGTCAAGCACTATTTCCCGATGACTCAATTCCGACAAATTATTCTATGACATAAAACAGAGACTAGCATCACGGCAAGTTGCTCAAAATCTGTGTAAGTTGTGAAAGTTCAGATAATTTCTAATGCGATTAGGACCCTTTAGCTATCTAAAAAAAATGGTAATCTGGAATTGTTCAGCAACACGTGACCAAACCACAATGCTAGGATAGACTGGTCTAATTCAACTACCTTCATGTTTATAACAAATTGAATGAGATTGAAACAAGGAACATTTCATTGAATCAAGACCATTCAACCAACTATTTGACATCAAGAACTTCCAACCATTTCTTACATCCAAACACCCACCAAAAGCAGCAATTCACAATCACCAGAAATCCAAACCAGAAAAGCCCAAAAATTCCAACATGAAATCTACTCTAATCACAGAACCAACGGATGGGTTCACAGCCACAACGGAAGCGCGAAGGATTGCAAATCGTGATGCGAAATTCTCCAAATCAGCCTCTTTTCTTTTGATCCTTTTCACTTGCACACAATATTAAACAATATATGTAATAATATGAATGATAATTTATATCATATCAATATAAATAAAATGAAGCGGTTTAATTACTACTAACTTTTGGACCTTTATGACCTACGATCAAACCTTGAAGATTAGAGAATTATGTTAGAGATCACCAAGGACTCTAATGTATGGACATGAGTCTCTATTCTCTTTGAGATAGAGATCTTCTTCCTCCTCGTCATGTTATGGAACTAGATCACCAAGAACCAAACCCAACGACAACAGAGCGAGAGTGCACACAAGGGAGGGAGCAAAAGCGCCCGAGGAAGAGGAAGAACCAGTCGTCATTGTTCGCGCGGTTATTGTTCACGTTCTCCCATTTTCCTATTTATATGGGTTCGTTAGAGCTTCCAAGATTTTCTCTAATTCTAACCCACTAAGTCTCCTAATGGTTATCCATAATCACCCAATCTCTCTCGTAATGTACTTCATACGTCCCATCTAGGTGTCTCTTCCATATAGTGTGGACCCCACCAGTCCCATGGGGGCCTAGCACACTCCACGTGTCCATGCATCAAACGAGAGGTCTGATTCCTCGTACAAGTAGGTTACACAAATATAGGCATAACCCATATCTATAACCAACATCCCCCACTATTGGCTCAGTGCTCATATTTGCAGTTCAACAGTGACTCATACACAAGTCCTGTCGTAATCCAAAACTATGAACATATTTAACAAACAGATCCGTTGTCAAGGCCTTAGTTAACGGATTAGCCAACATCTCAAGCGTAGGAAGATGACTAACAATTAACTTTCCCCGTTATAGTATGTCAAATATATAATAATAATACACTTCAATGTGCTTAACTCTGGAATTGATCTCCCCATTATGGAATGTTGACACAGTTGCCAAATTATCACAATAAATTTTGAGCATCAGTCCATCGTTCTAGCTTCAACCTAGCTAGAAACTCCTTAATCCGCACTGCCTCGGAAGCTGCTAAATTGCATGCAACAAACTCAACTTCCATAGTGGACTTAGTAACACACTTTTGTTTCTTACTAGCCCATGCTACGGCACCGCCACCAAACATGAATACTGAACGTTTAATATTTAAACCCTTGCAAGTGCACAAGATAATTGTATTATAATGAGTATCTAGGGTTGTCGAACCTCAGGGACGGACGGATAAATAATCTACCAAACTCAAGATAAGAAAATTTATTGTTTTAACTAATTCTAAAAAAGTAATTAGCTTTAACTACTTTAAACGAGTTTTGACCAATCTGGAGAAATATCAAGGCGACGAATCAACTACTAGACATGCAATTACTACTCTCAATTATTATCTCGCACAAATTAACATGACACGGTAACTCGTGTTCTTAGTTGGACACACGAATCACCAATGAATGCACTCACGTTCTTGGTCGGACACGAAAGTTCATCCACTATAATGTAATTAACTACATCCTTGATCGGTCATAGAATCAATACAAACCTGTTCTTGGTTAGACACAGAAATTATTAAGATCAAATTTCATTCATAATCAATCAAGTTTATGGTCGAGCACTCACAAGAAAACTTATGAAATCGCATTAAGCATATAAGAATCAAATCAACTATATTAAACTAAACAATCAAGAGTAGCAATACACATCTAGGGTTTCATCTAGCCTTGATAAAGAAGTTTAGCTAGACATAGAAATAGAGAAAAGAAAAGCCTGATTTGATAGATCCATTGGCATGAATCACTTCTTCTTCTTTGGTCTCCAAAAAACTTTTTCTCTTGCTTTTCTTTAGCCTCCAAAATAGCCTAAGATCTAATCTCTCATGCCCAAGACGTTCCCCCTTAAGGCATATATATAGGATTGAAGAGAAACCACATAAGCCCCTTTCAAATTCGACTCGAAATAGGGCTTGTTTTAAGTTGGCCGAATACGGCGATCGATCGAACTGTTCACCGATCGATCTCGTCTTTCCTACTTTATTTCCTGTGACACGCCGATTGTTTAAATCAAATCTTTGTATGCCGATCGATCGCGCATTGTTCATTCAAAAACTCCAGTAGATGGAATAGATCGAAAAGGTGATGATTGATCACTCTCTTCATTCGGCTCTTGTTCTCTAAGACAGGGGATCGATCGCGTATATTTTTGCGATCAATCAATTACTATTCATTTGCTAAAATATTTTGCTTCTTTCTCTTTCTTAAGTCAAAAAGAGTGTAAGTCTTCTTTTCTTACAAAAAATCAAAAACTCATTAAAATAGCACTACTTCTAATAAAAAACTAACATAAACATAAATTTATGAGCTAATAAAATGCATAATTCATGTATAGATCAAATATATAACCGCCAGTGGATTTCTTGTCATCTTTACACCCGACATAGACTGAATCACTATACCCTTCTAATGACAGATTCTCAGCCTAATATGTGATCAGTTTCATATCTTTGGTACCCAAAAGGTATCTAAATACCCTCTTAATAGCCTGTTAGTGTTGCATACCTAGGTTAGCTTGATATCAACTCACAAGGCTTACCACAAAAGCCAAATCAGGTTGAGTGCAGTTCATGGCAAACATCAAACTGTCAATAGCTTGCGCATATGGCATGGATTTCATCTTCATCTGATGAAGGTTCAATTTTCTCGGACAAAACTATCCCTTTACAGATTGGCGAATCAATGGTCTTCCAACCAATCATACCACAACGTTTCAACACACTTTCTATGTATGATTCGTGAGATATACTTGGCTTCCTTGCTTTTCTATCTCTCTCACTCTTCATCCCTAGGATGTAAGATATTTCACCCATATCTTTCATTTCAAATTAGGTCTTGAGCCATTCTTTAAGACCAATAATCATACTTGTGTCATTCCCCATCAATAATATGTCATCTACATATAGTGATAATATCATAAACCGACTCTCATCTCTAAAGGAGTGCACACAATAATCATAATCATTGGCCACAAAGCCATATTCACTAATCACCTTGTGAAAAGTGAAATATCATTGTCCTGGCGATTGTTTAAGTCCATACAATGATTTAATAAGTTTACACACCCTTTGTTCCTCCCCGAAAACAACAAAACCTTCGGGTTATTCCATGGAAATCTCCTCATCTAAATCACCATTTAAGAAGGCAATTTTTACATCCATTTGGTGCAACTTTAAATCCAAGTATAGCACAATAGCCAATAAACACCATGTTGAGATGAACCTAGTCACATGAGAATATGTCTCCTTAAAGTCTATGCCCTCTACTTGGGTGAACCCTTTCGCTACAAGTCTGGCTTTATACATATCTCTTGATTCATCAACTTTGAGCTTCTTCTTGAAGATCCATTTATGGGTTTTCTTTCATCTGGTAAGTCAACAATCTCCTAGACTTTGTTTTTCAAGATTGAATCCATTTCCTCTTGAACAACCTTCTGTCTTTCCTTGGAATCTAGACTACTCATAGCATGCTCAAACGTGATAGGATCATTAAGCATCGGTTCATCTACCGTTATTTCATCTTCACCAAGCATAGCATAGTAATCCTTCAACAAAACTAAAGGTCTACGCTCTCTTGATGCATGTGTTTCAACATCCTCATTGGATGTATTTCCTATCAATTGTTCATTACCAGTGACAGTGACCTTATCTTTTTCTATTTCAAATAATTCCATTCTTTGACTAGGAGTTTTAAGATCTATATCTTCCTCAAGAAAATAAGCATCCCTAGACTCTATTGCCCCAACTATCCCATCATCATGATGTACTACGAATTGATACCCTTTAGAGTGATCATAATAACTTATAAAATTATATTTTATGGTCTTATGATCCAATTGTTAGTTGATCAGGCACCCTAACATGTGTTTTTGACCCCCACACTCTCAAATTAGAAAAGTTTAGACGTCAACCCATCCATAACTCATATGAGGTCAATTTGATCGACTAAGAAGGTACTCGGTTTAATACATAGACAGCAGTGTCTAAGGCTTCACCCCAAAACTGGGTTGCTAGTTCAGAGTGGTTTAACATGGACCTTACCATGTCCAATAACGTCCTATTACATCTTTCAGCAATTCCATTTTGTTGAGGGGTATACGAAAGTGTATATTAATGAACTATTCCTTGGTTGGTATAATAGTCCTTGAACAAATCAGATGTGTACTCTCCACCTCTGTCTGTTCTTAGAACTTTAATTTTTCGTCATAATTGGTTTTCAACCTCAGCTTTAAATTCCTTGAATTTCTCTACGGCATCGGACTTCCTTGACAAAAGGTACACATATCCATACATTGAATAGTCATCTATAAACGTAATAAAATATGTCATCCCCCTTTGAGTTTTGGCATTTATAGGCCCACAAATATCTGAGTGAATGACCTCTAAAAGGTCAATGGCTAGTTGATCTTTAGGAAAAAGGTAGCCTAGTCATTTTGCCAGATATACAATCTTCACAACTACGCAAATCATCACCTATTTTAGGTAGTAAACCACTACCTGACATACGGTATAATTTTCTAACATTCATATGACATAAGCATAAATGTTGTAGCAAAGCATCATCATTCACAACCCAAGCCAAATACTCAGAATCTACCATATTATTAAAATCAGCAGCAAAGTCATTAGCTACATCAAATTTGAATAAACCATCAATCAAAGAAGAAGTAAATAAAACATTGTTCTTCTTTCCCACAGTCCCTTTGTCACCCTTGAACCTCACTTCAAATCCCTTTTGAGTCAGTAGTGGGATTGAAATCAGGTTCCTTCTAATAGTTGGTGCATGCAGGACATCTGGGAGAACTAGAGTATTTCCTCCGAAGAGATGAATACGAATAGAGCCAATCCTCAGCACATCATAATAAGTATTGTTGCCCATGTAAATCTTGTGCTCTCCGGGATTTATCTCTTTCATATCAGCAAACGACACCTTGGTCATGACCACATGTCGTGTTGCAGCTGAGTCTAACCACCATCCTTTCGTATTAGCGTTCACAATCAATGCCTCATATATCATGCAAACAATGTCATTTCCCCCACCTTGCTGTTTCTTCTTTTCATTGCCCTGGGAGCCATTAGGATAGTTCCTTCTATAATGGCCCATTTGGCCACAATTGAAACAAGTTCCCTTCTTCTTGTTCTTGCCTTTGTCACCTCCTTGAAACTGAGGCTTCTTTCCCTTTCTCTTGAAATTCTTCTTCGAGGTGTCAGCATAAGATCCACATGATGAGCAAGGTTGGCAGATGCATTAGAGGCTCTCACGTGGTCTCGCCTTTCCTGCTCTAAGCCCAGCTTGGCAGTAAGGCCATCCAAAGTGAGTTTCTTATCACTTAAATTCAGTACTACCACAACAGGCTCCCATGATGGAGGAAGACTAGTTAGTATTGTAGATACTTGGACCCCCAGAGAAATAGGATCTCCAAGCATCTCCAACTCCTAGAGATAATCGACATGACATTAATGTGTTCTAGCACATTTTTGCCTTCCTCCATCCTCATATTGTTGTAGCGAGTGTGTAGCAACCTGATATGAGCCTCATATATTTCTTTAGCAATTTTATGCTTATCAAAAAACAATTCGATATTTGACTCCATAAATATTAGCATGGTGGTCCTTGCTTGTGCATCATCCAGCTTGAACTTCTCGTACTCTCTCTTTTTAGCAGTAGAACTATTATCACTTGGAAGTTAAACTTTTTGGGCCAACAGATGGGCCAGTCTTAAAGAAACAAGATATGCCGAATGTGTTAGGGCAAAATTTGGGAGTATGATTTTATTTCTTAATATATGTCAATTTAATGTAAAAAAATGTATGGGGTATGTGAGAGGAAAAATAGGGTATATGTATGAATTGGGGTACATGTACAAATTGGGCTATATGAAGAGATTGAAAGGAGACAATTCAAGATGAAGCCACTAAGGTGAGGAAGGCACCCCAAGGGACAGTGACTGTATCAAGAACTGTAACCAATGCTGGTCCTGTCAATTCTGTTTATTATGTTTCCATTGAGGCTCCGATGGGAGTAGAGGTTGTGGTTGTGCCAAGTACTTTGATGTTCAATTATAGTGTGAAGAAGCTGTCTTTCAAGGTGACATTTCATTCAATGCACAAGGTGCAAAGAGGATACTATTTTGGAAGCCTCAGTTGGAGTGATGGGGAGCATGTTGTGAGGAGCCCCATATCTGTGAAGCCAGAAATCCCTCCATCTTTTGCAGATTTATCATAAAACTAAGTGCATGGAACAAATTATAAGAATGTGTTATATTCTATATATTTTTATGCAAGCGTATTTTGAAGGGTTGTAATTACACCTATGCAAGTATAGATGTCCCTAATTATAAAAAAGAAGTATAGATGTCCCTCTAACGCCTGAAGATATTCAGTTTTGTCATTCAAATGATACTCCCACCATCCTGTTTTAGTTGCTCCACTTGATAAAAAAAATGTTGATTTTTATTGGATAGTGGAAGTTCCAACTAATGGGTGGAAGGAGAGGTTCCAAATCCACTTAAATTGATCATATAGAGCTTCTAAAACAGGATGGAGGGAGTATTTTATTAAGATATTGAATTATATTAATAACACCCGATTTCCTACAGAATTATTTCTCATGGGGAACAATTTTTTACATTTGTGCTTGTGGCATATTTTTCTCAATTGGTTTCAAATCCCGTGATTAACAATTGTGTACTGAGGTAACAGGCGCTTTGAGGGTGGTTAACAATGTGGGGAGAGGCTTGACCTGCAATCACAGTGGGGCAACCCATCCATATAAGTGGGCTAACATAACCAAGATTGCATTGAACTGTTCATCTTGGCAGTGTTAATTGGGTGTGGAAGAAATTATTAGGTACGTGTCATGTACGGGTGTCATGTACGGGGGAAGTCAAGCTCACCACCAACAGGTGATTGCCAATTTTCATTACTATTATCACTCACCACCAAAGAGGGTTTTGTCAGGCATAAGGAGAAAGAGGAAAAAAGGGCTGAAAAGAGGGTTTTGCAACGCATAAGGAGAGTGAGGAAAAAAGGGCTGAATAGAGGAAAAAATCACAACTTTACTTAAATTTTGTGGGTCCCACCTCGACGTGGCCCTTGGTCATTCCTTGCCAGATAAGCTGGTCAGCAGACATTTTTCGGAAGATAAAATGGTTGCTTATGGTCCACATGAGCCCAGTACGTGTCATAAAAAAAGAGATGATACAGCTCACCTGTTACGAAGTGTCAATGATGCAGATTTTTTTTGTTGTTGTTACCAATTGGTGTCTGAGTCTTCAGGGACTCGACTAGAAGGGGCATAACAACTGGCCATTTACCGTACCCAATATGCAAGCGTTATCGGGAATGATCGGGCGTAAACCTCTGTAGGTAGCTTACAACTAGCCACTCACCCTATATGCAAGCGTTATTCGTTATCTGTAGGTGGCTTTTCAAGTCAGGCTCAATCATAGGATGGTCAATCTTGGACAGCCAGCCTGCTCAAATGGGACTTTGTGAAAATCGTGTTACGAAAATCGCTTCTTTGGACCATCTGAAGAGGCATCAAGCATAGGATCTAGTCAACCAAGTCCACCTCTACTAGCTAGTTCCATTCTACTCTTGTCTCTTTGTCTCTCTCAGAGGAAGAGCAGTTCTACTTTTCTTAGTCCCAACTGATCAATTATGCATTAGTGATCACCATCTCTTTTCAATCTTCAAGTCCATTATAAAGAAGTTTGGCAACGAGGCAGCGCCAAGAACTTGGAACTAAATAGAGATAGAGACCATAAGGAAACCAACCTTAATAAGTAGGATTGTCCCACTTACTGCTGTTCATGAAAGCAACCAAGAATGGAGTATCCATCGCGGCATGGGCAGCGAATTTCAGTATCTGTGCTACTCAATCTTCTCCTTCTTTTCGTATTACATCAACATGTAGTAACAGTTTTAGTCACTGCCAAAACCAATGCAAGTGACTCTCAGAGTTGTGCTTTCTATTTCTTCTTCATGTGAATTATGTTGTCATATCTTGTCTGAGCTGCTGGATGGCACATCACAGGTGTATATAGTTTATATGGGAGAGAGGAGCCATGAGGATCCGGCCACGGTTGAGGAAGCACACCACAACGTTCTAGCTGAAAGGTAATCAAGCCGCAGCGGAAGCGGATCTTGCGTCGTGTATGTGTCAAATTCTCCCAAATTCTGTTTACACGAGGAATAACCTTGCACTCATAAACACAAATACACAATAGAGTACAAGTATTTTAACAATATAAACAAACGATTATTTATATCATGAGCAATCTACAAAAATATAAGAACACATACTACTAACCTGCGGCCTTTGTGCCCAAGTTCCTCCGTTCTTCGTAGAGAATTATAATATGTCAGAGATCACTTTATTTGCAACCGTTCGTGTGTGAATATGTGAATCACTATACTCCACGAGTTAGCAATTTCACTTCCTTGCGATTCTCCGAAGCTTTTCTTTTAATATGATCTCCCAGATCAAATCTCACATAAAGCAAAAGCTCTTCCTTCAAGAAGATGGAGAAGATGGTCTTAGGAAGAAGAAGAAGAATACCCAAAAGGCAGGGGGACGTGAACAGTAATGTCCCCCTTTATTCCCTCAGCATGGATCCCCATAATTGGGGAGTTACAACCCATCACGCAGTTTCCAATTTGGCCATTTCCAAATTGGTTATTTTCAATTTAGGTATTTCCGATTCGGGTGATACATTTCAAATAATTCCCTTTTTATGACCATTCTTCCAAAACGGTTACAAACAACAAAAGTGTCTCTTCCATCTAGGTGTGGGCCCACCTGGGCCCTCGGAAGCCTAACCATCTCCTCAAGTTCACACACACAAGGGAGGGCCGACTCCTCTCAAAATGTGACAACTAATATGGGACAAACCCATATCAATGTCTTACATCCCCCACTATGGGTTCTGTGCTCATATTTGCAATCCAACAGTGACTCGTGCACTAGTCCTGTCGTAATCCAAAACTATGAACATGTTTTACAAATAGATCCGTTGTTAAGGCCTTCGTTAACGGATCAGCTAACATCTCAACCGTAGGAAGATGACTTACTGTCAACTTTCCCCGTTGTAGCATGTCAAACACATAGAAGTAATGCACCTCTATGTGCTTAGCTCTGAAACTGATCTCCCCATTACGGAGTGTCGACACTGTTGCCAAATTATCACAATAAATTTGGACAGGAGCATCAGTCCACTGTTCTAGCTGTAACCCAGCTAGAAATTCTTTAATCCAAACTGCCTCGGAAGCTGCCAAACTGCATGCAACAAACTCAGCTTCCATCGTGGACTTAGTAACGCATTTCTGCTTCTTACTAGCCCATACTACGGCGGCGCCACCAAGCATAAAAACATAACCGGCAGTGGATTTCCTGTCATCCTTACACCCGGCATAGTCCGAATCACTATAGCCTTCCAATGACAGGTTCTCGGCCTGATATGTGAGTTTCATATCCTTGGTACCCAACAGATATCTGAACACCCGCTTAATAGTCTGCCAGTGTTGCATACCTAGGTTAGCCTGATATCGACTCACAAGGATTACAACAAAAGCTAAATCAGGTCGAGTGCAGTTCATGGCATACATCAAGCTGCCAATAGCCTACGCATAGACGTTCCTCGTCTGATGCAGGTGTCATTCTATCGGACAAAACTGTCCCTTTATAGATGGGCAAATCTATGGTCTTCCAACCAATCACGTCAAAGCGTTTCAATACACTCTCAATGTACGATTCCTGAGATATACTTAGCCTCCTTGCTTTTCTATCTCTCTCAATTTTCATCCCGAGGATGTAAGATGCTTCACCCATATCTTTCATTTCAAATTGGGTCTTGAGTCATTCTTTAAGACTGAGAATCGTACTAGTGTCATTCCCCATTAATAATATGTCATCTACATATAATGACAATATCATAAATCTATTCCCATCTCTAAAGGAGTATACACAATGGTCATAGTCATTTGCCACAAAGCCATATTCACTTATCACCTTGTGAAAAGTAAAATACTATTGTCTTGGCGATTGTTTCAGTCCATACAATGATTTAATAAGCTTGCACACCTTTGTTTCCTCTCCGGAAACAATAAACCTCTCGGGTTGTTCCATGTAAATCTCCTCCTCTAAATCACCATTTAGGAAGGCAGTCTTTACATCCATCTGGTGCAATTCTAAATCTAAGTATGACACAATTGCCAACAAACATCGGATCGAGATGAACCTAGACACAGGAGAATATGTCTCCTTGAAGTCTATGCCTTCTACTTGTGTGAAACCTTTCGCCACAAGTCGAGCTTTGTACTTCTCTATTGATCCATCAGCTTTGAGCTTCTTCTTGAAGATCCATTTACACCCTATGGGTTTCGGTTCTTCTGGTAAGTCAACAATCTCCCAGACTTTGTTCTTCAAGATCGAATCCATTTCCTCTTGAATAGCCTTTTGCCATTCCTTGGAATCTGGACTACTCATAGCCTGATCAAACGTGACTGGATCACTGAGTACTGGTTCATCTACTGATATCTCATCTTCACCAAGCATGGCATAGTAATCCTTCAACAAAACTGAAGGTCTACGCTCTCTTGATGCTCGAGTTTCAACATCCTCATTGGATGTGTTACCTATCACTTGTTCATTACTAGTGACAGTACCTTTCTCTTTTTCTATATCAAAGAGTTCCACTTTCTGACTAGGAGTTTTAAGGTCTATATCTTCCTCAAGAAAATAAGCATCTCTAGATTCTATAACCCCCACTGTCCCATCATCATGGTGTACTACAAATCGATACCCTTTCGAATGGTCACAATAACCTATAAAATTATATTTTATGGTCTTGGGATCCAACTTAGTTCTTAGTTGATCAGGTACACTCACATGGGCTTTTGACCCCCACACTCTCAAGTTCGAAAAGTTTGGACGTCTTCCCGTCCATAACTCATATGGGGTTAATTTGATCGACTTAGAAGGTATCCGATTTAGTACATAGACAGCGGTGCCTAGTGCTTCACCCCAAAACTGCGTTCCTAGTTCAGAGTGGTTTAACATGGACCTTACCATGTCCATCAATGTCCTATTACGTCTTTTAGCGACTCCATTCTGCTGAGGGGTATACGGTAAAGTATATTGATGCACTATTCCTTGGTTTGTACAATAGTCCTTGAACAAATCAGATGTGTACTCACCACCTCTGTCTGTTCTCAGAACTTTAATCTTCCGTCCTAATTGGTTCTCAACCTCAGCCTTAAATTCCTTGAATTTTTCTAAGGCATCGGACTTTCTCGATAACAAGTACACATAACCATGTCTCGAATAGTCATCTATGAACATAATAAAATACATCATTCCCCTTTGAGTCTTGACGTTTATAGGCCCACAAATATCTGAGTGAATGACCTCTAAAAGGTCAATTGCTTGTTGCCCTTTTGGAAAGGGTTGCCTAGTCATTTTGCCAGATAAACAATCTTCACACACGCGTAAATTATCACTTATTCTAGGTAGTAACCCACTACCCGACATTCGGTGTAATTTTGTCGCATTCACATGACATAGGCGTAAATGCCACAACAATGCATTATCCACATAACAAGCAACAATATACTCAGAATCAACTATTTCATTAATATTAGCAAAGTCATTGGAAACATCAAGTTTGAATAAACCATCCATAAGAGAAGCAGTAAATAAAACATTATTCTTCTGTCCCACAGTTCCCTTGCCACCTTTGAACCGGACTTCAAATCCCTTTTGAGTCAACAAAGGAATTGAAATCAAATTCCTACGAATAGTAGGTGCAAACAAGACATCTGTGAAAACCAGAGTGTTTCCTCATAAAAGAGGAACACGAATAGAGCCAATCCCCACCACGTCACAATAGGTGTTATTCCCCATGTAGATCTTGTGCTCTCCTGGACTAATCTCTTTCAACTTAGCAAAAGACTTCTTTGCCATAGCCACATGACGGGTTGCAGCCGAGTCAAGCCACCAACCTCTAGTGTTAGTGTTCACAATCAGTGCCTCAGAAATTATACACACTATGTCCTTTCCTCCACCCTGCTGTTTCTTTTTCTCGTTGCCATAGGAGCCATTAGGACAGTTCCTGCTAAAGTGATCCATCTGGCCACAAGTAAAGCAGGCTCCCTTCTTCTTGTTTTTGGCCTTTTCTCCACCCTGGAATTGAGGTTTCTTTCCTTTCCTCTTGAAGTTCTTCTTTGAGGTGCCTGCATAAGACCAACCTTTCTTAGAGCCAACATGGTGAGCAAGGTTGGCAGATGCATTAGAGGCCCTCATATGCTCTCTCCTTTCCTGCTCCAACCCCAGCTTGGCAGTAAGGTCATCGAGAGTGAGTTTCTTGTCACTCAGATTCAACGCCACCACAACTGCTTCCCATGATGGAGGGAGGCTAGTTACTATCGTAGACACTTGGACCCCCAATGAAATTGGATCTCCAAGCATCTCCAACTCACTAGCTATAATGGTCATGACATTTATGTGCTCAAGCACATTCTTGCCCTCCTCCATCCTCATGTTTGTATAGCGAGTGTGGAGCAACCTGATGTGTGCCTCAGTATGCTCTCCATACCTCCTCTCAATGGCCTCATACATTTCTTTGGCCATTTTATACTTCTAAAAAAGCAACACAATAGTAAGCTCCATAAAGGTAAGCATCGTGGTCCTTGCTCGTGCATCCTCCATCCGGAACTTCTCGTACTCTCTCTTTTGAGCAGTAGTACTATGTTCACCTGAAGCTTCAACAACTTGGTCCAACAAATGACCCAAGTCATCTAGGAACAGAATGTGACGGATGCGCCTCTTCCAGGTAACAAAATTGGTGGCATTCAACTTTTCAGTCTTTGCCAACTCACTAGAGACCATACAGGAAGCCATTGCAACTTTTATGAAATCAGTAAGTGTCACAATCAAATTGAAGATAAATATCTACAATCAATGGAATTGGACAATAAGTGTTAAACAGCACAGTTTGAATCACTAAATAACTATCAGTAATTAGATAATTAAGTGGCAAAAAAATACTGCTTCAAAATAAATAGTTTTTCAAATCTTTTCCGCCGATCGATCGTGTCAAAATACCCGATCGATCGCTTAACCGATCGATCGCGTCAATCTCACCGATCGATCGCAGCCAGCCGATGGTGACTTTGCACAACTTACAGTAGATACGATCGATCGCTCTACTTCTAATGATATATTCAATCGTAAGCCCGATCGATCGCGTTTACAAGCCGATCGATCGCTTTGATTGTTGCACAAAAATAAATTTTTCCATTAGATACGATCGATCGCAAATACTGCCGATCGATCGTTTCTAACGCAATTTCGATATTGGTTTTTAACAGTAGATAGGATCGATTGCAATTACTGCCGATCGATCGTTTCCCTCTTTGAAGTGACGCTTCCAGTAACTACGATCGATCGCGAACGGAGCCGATCGATCGTTACCAGTTGTCTTCTTCGTTAGAAAACCTTTAGCGATCGATCGCGTCTGTTAGCCGATCGATTGCCAAATCGAAAAAATGCGATTTTTAATATTTTGATTGCTCAGAATTCCTCACAGATTTTTGGGAATTCTCACACCATACACGAATCGTGGCTCCGATACCACTGAAGGGTAATCGAGCCACAGCGGAAGCGGATCTTGCGTCGTGTATGTGTCAAATTCTCCCAAATTCTGTTTGCACGAGGAATAACCTTGCACTCATAAACACAAATACACAATAGAGTATAAGTATTTTAGCAATATAAACGAACGATTATTTATATCATGAGCAATCTACAAAAATATAGGAACACATACTACTAACCTGCGGCCTTTGTGCTCAAGTTCCTCCGTTCTTCGTAGAGAATTATAATATGTCAGAGATCACTTTATTTGCAACCGTTCATGTATGAATATGTGAATCACTATACTCCACGAGTTAGCAATTTCACTTCCTTGCGATTCTCCGAAGCTTTTCTTTTACTATGATCTCCCAGATCAAATCTCACATAAAGCAAAAGCTCTTCCTTCAAGAAGATGGAGAAGATGGTCTTAGGAAGAAGAAGAAGAATACCCAAAAGGCAGGGGGATGTGAACAGTAACGTCCCCCTTTATTCCCTCAGCACGGATCCCCATAATTGGGGAGTTACAACCCATCACGCAATTTCTAATTTGGCCATTTCCAAATTGGTTATTTTCAATTTAGGTATTTCCGATTCGGGTGATACATTTCAAATAATTCCCTTTTTATGACCATTCTTCCAAAACGGTTACAAAAAACAAAAGTGTCTCTTCCATCTAGGTGTGGGCCCACCTGGGCCCACGGAAGCCTAACCATCTCCTCAAGTTCACACACACAAGGGAGGGCCGACTCCTCTCAAAATGTGACAACTAATATGGGACAAACTCATATCAATGTCTTACATTAGCTACTGTACTAGGAAAGTACACACTTCTTTGTTTTGTATTACAACATCATAACCTTATGGAATTAGTGGAAGAGGTCATATGAAGGAGAGGGAGAAGAAAAGAGGTCTCGGATAGAGTTCATAAAAGAAGGATATGGCTAGACTGAAGTTAACAGTGGTGGAGTTAGCATGAGTTAAGGCTATACTGGAGGTGTAAGATCCATGTCGCTAACTACAAATTATTGGGAAAAAGCCTTTCTTAATAGGAGAAATCCAGCCCGTGCTGCAGGGGGCTAGCATGCTGGGGCACCAACTGGCTGTTAGATCATGGCCAGGGGCTTGTTCCAACGCCTGGGTATGATGATCTGACGGCAAGGAGACTACAGTGCACTAGCCCACCTGCAGCTGCAGCACTGGCTAGCTGTCCCTCTTCTTAATTATAATTATGATTACGATTATGACTACGGAAAGTTGAACTCAATTAAATTGCAGCAAAGCAGCAGCAAAGGAGTCAATCATATACAGTTGTTACAAACATGGCTTCTCGGGTTTTTCAGGAAAGCTAACAAGGTCTCAGGCACGAATATTGGAAGGTACACGATCCCAGACAGAAGCTCTCTTTTCTTAGGGGCTATTTGGATAGTGAAACCCTCCATTCACCGTCACTTCAAAAGGAATTTGTGCTGAAGTTGGTGTGGCTAGTGAAATAGGAAATTCATGTGAATTTTCAATTCACCTCCACTTTCACCCACTTTCAACTGAATTGAGGTGAATTTGCTGAAGTTGCTCTGGAGTCTTATCTGGCATTTGCAGCAGCTTCACCTAACAGGTACGGACAGATCACTTCAAATTCACTTGTTGAATTGCCTTCGTCCAAATTTCACTATCCAAACAGCCCCTTAGCATAGCCAAATAACTACTTAGCAGTAGTAAGAGGGCTGCTGCTGTGAGCTGCAGAACAATCAGAAGTGGTGCATTTAGTACAGAGTCATTTCTACAAGCTGCACACCACAAGGAGTTGGGACTTCCTTGGCCTTTCCTTACACGCTTCTGAGTCAGATAACCTTCTGACTAGGAGTGGCAACGGAAATGGCTCCATTATTGGCATAATTGACTCAGGTTAGTCTCTAAAACTATTACTCCTATTCTCAAATGGTTGATTACTGGCTGTTATCTTTTATTGGTGGAATTTGGGGAAATTGGTTATACCTGAACTTGCCTTCTACACTTTAATGATGTACAACAGGGGTTCACTTTAGGAACTATGTTCCCTGATTGCAAAGATACAGTACATTTTACATCAAAATGAATTGCTTTATATGGGAATCTGCGGAATTGTTACTCTTCTTTCAGTTGTGAAATGTATTTTGGCAAAAATATAAAGGCTAAGAATATCAGACTCATGATGCTTTAAACTGACAGTCCCTTAATTATACTCTCTTACTTAAGGGAGTACTATTGTACCAACTATTTGGAAAGGCTATCCTTATTGTGTAAGTAATTCTAACCTTTATCCTCTATATATGCAAAACATTCAATCTTGTTTAGTACTTCCGTCCAAAAGAACCTGTCTTCATTTGAAACTGAGTAAAATTTATTGGACTCAAGGCCACTAGCAAAAACAGAGTTTCCCCCACCCACTTCCCTGTTTTTGGTCGGGAGGGAGCAAAGTCTGCCATCTATTTAAGGAAGCATTCTTTTCCAAATGGAGACTGATTTTTGTGGACGGATGGAGTATTTCTTACATCCTTATCCTTCTATTCATGTTTTCTGTATTCTATTATTTCGCTTGCAGTAGCGGGGCTACTCATTCTAGAGTGTATATATATGTGCTCCTGAATGTGTGTGATGCATGATCATATATATGCCATGGGTGCTTTTGGGCAGCATAATTCGATATGCGGTGACCTTCAATGGCATGCCAATATAGCGGGGGCGAGCTGCCCCTGCTAGCCTGCCCCCTACACGCATCAGACATATTTCTAGGGGCGTTTTAGTATCAGGCAGAGAGAGAGTCTATGAAACACATACATATAAGGTAGATGTTACAAAGAATATTACCATTTGGTAGTACCGTATCATAATTCTATGTTATCTTACAATCAACTCTACATTACCATAGCAATGTCATGAAATTCTGAATTGTCAATCGGGTTGTGACTGAACTTAGTCTGATCTCGAATTCCCTCATATATTGTGACAAAAAAAATTAAATCCAAGACAAATCTATGTTTAAAAACCGGGCGCATTTCGTGGAGTGGCCGTGGCACTGAAGCAGTCCGAGCAGAACAGAAGCCAGGTTTGGTAACTTGACCGATATATCTCCAATATTTGATATTTGATACGGCATTACTTGGTCACATGTTATTAGAATCAGAAGGGATGTCAAGTTTCAAAAACTTGATCATGAAGAGGGCAATTTCCTCACATGTAATTGGAGATCTCCGATATTTGATATTTGATACGGCATTACTTGGTCACATGCTGTTAGAATCAGAAGGGATGTCAAGTTTCAAAAACTTGATCATGAAGAGGGCAATTTAGTAATTAGAGACCTTTGTGCACTTTCCCCATACCTAGTGACAAGCCCATGCTAGTGACAATTGCCCTTTTAGTCTAATTTTATAACTTACATGGGCAGGGATATGGCCACAGTCCCCAAGCTTCAGCGACAAAGAGATGAGCCCAGTGCCCACACGTTGGAAGGGCCAATGCCAAACTGGCCAACACTTCAAATCCACAAGCTGCAACAAGAAACTAATAGGCCCACGCTGGTACATCGAGAGAAGTCGAGAAATTATTGGGTATAGATATGACACTGCGCTGGCGTCCTAGCGTGGTGTCGATCACCAATGAAAAAGAGACATGCAACACAGGCGTGGGCCCCTGCTAAATTATGAGAGAATGTTGTGATCCCGTATAGAACATGAATAAAATCAAACGCCATGGTGAAAAAGGGAGAAAAGAAGAAAAAAAATAAGAAGAAAAGAAAAGTAAGGAAAAACTGGATTCAATATTGCATGCCCAATAAGGAGGAAGAAGACCTCAGAGAGGACGCGTCTTCCTAGCCTAATTACAAGATATGACCTTTCAGCTTCCTAAGTTGATTATAAGATATGACCTTTCAGCTTCCTAGCATAATTACAAGATATGACCTTTCAGTTATCAAGGTACGGTTCTGCATACTGACTTTTCACTTACCAAAATAGGAAGGATTACAAGATGTGGTTCTGCGTGCGTGCTGACGTTCACAACACTTCCTAGATTACAAGATATGACCTTTCAGTTACCAAAATAGGGAGAATTACAAGATGTGGTTCCACGTGCATGCTGCCGTTTCACAACACTTCGTTAACGCCGTCTGTATATTTTGACTTCCTGCTCACCTTCTCCCTCGGCTACTTTTGATCCGTTTCAAACCCGCCTCAGCCCCTTTCCCCTCCCCTTCACGATCTCCTCCCCGTCTCGGCCCCTTTCCCCTCCCGAATAATTTCTCCCACCGTAGAGGCTTGGTCCGCCGCTGTTCTCACTTAGCTTGCCTCGATCTGAGGGTTTCAATCATTTCCCTGAGTCAAACCACTCCGACCCCTGTGTTTGTTGTTGGATGGATGGACCTCTAAGAAGGTTGGAATTCCACTTCGGAATGTTCTTTTTTAGCTATTTGAGCTGATTTTTTTTAAGCTTCTCTACACCGGGCATTTTGGGTTCTGTGTTACAGTAGCTTAGCTGCCGGGAAATTTTGTGTTAGGTTTGTGTGTACTGTAGTGATTGCTGCTTGCTTTCTCTGCTTTCTTTGCCTTGGCGGCAAGTTTGGTAAGATTCACCCACTTCTGTCACTTTGCTACTTTCTTGATTTTGAGTATTGCTCATCTGCTTCTACTCCCTGTTTGGCTGGCTTTTGTGGGATCTGCTGGCGGTGCCTTGTGCACAACAGTACAAGTACATCACAAGAGCTAATTTAGCTGGATAAAGTTTCTGTCTTTGGTGGTTTGTGTACTGTTAACTTCTATTGGGTATTTGAATTTACTCATCTTCCTCTTTACTTGTCCTAAAAGCTTTGTTTCATAAGTAGGTTAGTGAAAGCAAAAAGATTTTGTATTGGCCTTGTTTGATTTAAGTTTCTAGATGTGTGCATGTTAGATTTTGGTTGAAATGGAACATGGTTTTTCTTCTTTGCTTAGATTTTCAGAGTTCAAGTGCATGTTCCCTGGTCTTTGTAATACACAATTTGGTTTGTGCTGGGAGACAGCTTCATTTTGATGTTCATGGTTGCCGGTGTTATGAAGCTCTAATTTGATGTTGAGCAGGCAGTTCATGAAGACGTCCTAGTGAGTTTTGTGAATTTTGCCTCTTTTACGCTGAAACTGCCTTCAAAACTCTAATTTCTCTTTTTGAAATGTGTTTAAACTGCATTTGAAGGCTGATTTATATAAATCATATATTTTATGCAGGATTTTTGTTGACATTTCCATGAATTGGTTTATAAATGGTGGAACGATGGATCATAAAGACAGCTCTATTGGTGATAAAAGATGGTGTGAATGGTGGGAAAAGTGTTCTGGGAAGAACTGGAAGGTTTACCACTACTATCAGTATATTGGGTCAAAAAAGGTCCGACGACCTTGGTGGAGGTGGCTTTTGAACATTTGGGTGTTTGGTTCATTCTTAGCGTCTTTGATGATTTTTTGGTGTATGAACTCTGCGGCTTTAGAAAAAAGAAGGGATAGTCTTGCTAGCATGTGTAATGAACGGGCAAGAATGTTGCAAGACCAGTTTAATGTGAGCATGAATCACATTCAAGCTTTGTTCATTTTGATGTCGACTTACCATCATACCAAGAACCCTTCTGCTATTGATCAGGTTTCGTTATACTTTCTCATACGTGCATTTCCCTTTACAATTTTTTGCTAGCATTCATTGATACAAATTAAGTTTTTTCTAGCTAACATGGATTGCATCTCCTTTCTGATTTGCTCATTTCTGATACAAAAAAATGTCATCTAGCTTTGAAATTTTTATGTGTGGGCGATTAGGATCTTAGCTAAAGGATCGAGAATAAAGAACACAAGGAAATTGTTACTATATTGTGCGCAACAATTCATCAACAAAAGAATATAGGATGTAAGCGATAGAGGCACATAAACTGTCTTGAAGGTGATGAAAGATTATCTTGAAGGACATTTATGTTTGTTCTAGATGTCAAACTAAGCACACACATTTGTTCTAGATGTCAAATTAAGCGCTCACATGTATGAGAAAATTTTATTGTACCTTCAGCGATGCCTACAACTCAAATCTTGTTATACAACTCATTTTTGCTGTCTTTTTGAAGATTAGCATATTGGCAATCAATATAAATGAGCCATTTATTCATATTTAGGATTTCACTGAAAAGATAAATAATAATAATAATAATAATAGTAGAAAGAGTGGAGACCCTTTTTTCTCTCTTTCTTGCCTGATACTACCAAATTATTATGCTTTTTTGTGTGCTTTCTCCTAATCATTTGATGCTAACGAGTCCAATCTATACGCAACTTTTGCAAAATACAAGGAGAAAACGGCTTTTGAGAGACCACTTAAAAGTGAAGTGGCCTACGCTGTGAGGGTTCTTCACTCTGAGAACAGTTTGAGAAGCAACAAGGTTGGACCATATAGAGAATGTATAATCAAGAGCAATTTCCTGTGAGCGAGGGTGAGTATGCTTCTGAAAATCATGAGATATCTCATGTTGAAGAGGAATGTGCTCCTGTTATCTTTGCCCAAGATACTATTTCACATGTCTATCTCCCTTGATATCTGGAAAGGTATGTTGTAATGTTTGAATTTTCTAATTGTTAGGGGTTTTTCATTTTGTATGTTGAAAGTATTAACTCTTTTATCTTCCTACATATTAGCTCATTTAGTTACCTAGAAAATCAACTTACTATAAGCCACTATTCTGTAGTGATTTAATTAAATAAATCAGATTCTTGAGAGTTTATATGTATGACCATTGTGTATACAGGAATATCGGGAAAATGTTTTGCAAGCTAGAGCATCAGGCACAGGTGTTCTGACCGAACCTTTAAGTCTACTCAAGTCCAATCGTCTTGGTGTCATACTGACTTTTGCTGTCTATAAGACAGAACTTCCTTCGAATGCAACACCAAATGCCAGAATTGAAGCTACAGATGGGTAAGCATGTAACTTGGGATATCATTAAAATATGTTTTTGTTCAGCATCTTAGCAGTTAAATTACCTCAAGTATTTGCATACATAAAATTCTCAACTTTGTGGGATGTCTTCGTAATGATAGATTGGCGCAGTCACCTTCTAATTTGAAGTTCTCATGCATGTACTCCTTTGACCAGGTACCTAGATGGAATTTTTTATATTCCATCTCTGGTTGAAGGTTTATGGAGGAGCATCCATTATTGAACTGACTCTCTCGCTCATATGATTCCATGACAGCTGCTCCTGTCATTTGGTGAAAATTGCAACCTAATCGAAGTTAAGCCTGTCTACCAGAGCTCCTACATGCGTTCAGAGAGCAGATGATATGCGAATTAGTTACTAACTTGATCCATTTCATGATGTAGTCCATTCGGGGAAAAATGATCCATTTTTAGAGTGTACATGAGTGAGTTCTTAAACACTGCCTACTGTCCTGTGGCCGCTGTAATTTTTGAATATTTTCTTTCCTACATCGAGCTGCACAGGATTTTTAGTTTGAGCCAACTCTTTGATTTGCGGTAGACAAATAGTGGAACCTAAGTAATCAGGTAGTGGAAAATATCAGAATTACCATTTGGGTAGTATAGTTTCATGATTCTACATTATTATAATATCAACTTAAGGAGAATGATAAAACACCAATTTAACAATCAAGTAGCTATCCAATTACTGTCAAAATGAATACACCTTCCATGCAATTTTAGTTCATTTTGGTTTTATATTCAGACAACTAATATGGGACATAGGGAGTATTATGTATAACATATTTCCCAAAGAGAAAATAATGGCTATCTTGGAGGTAAATTGACCCCCCATTTGTGTTCCCCTTATGTCCATGTGCAAATCTTGGTGCGCGAGTAATGTCGAAATAAGCTGATAATGATTCCTAACCAATGAAACTGTTGGGAAACAACAGTCATGTAAGAAGTACTTGACGTCATGGATGCTCAATGTTACCAAAATGTGCACTGTACAAAGGTACGCAGCCCAAAAATTGGAACCCACACGGGTTAATAGATGTATGATTTTCTATTTAGAGTACAATAAAATTTTTAACTATGAAAACCATTATTTTTCAGTTACTTAAAGGGAACAAAATATATAACAGAAAAAATGAAAATAAAACAACCAAACCACAAGCTACAATATATCCGCCAAAGCGAAAAAGCAAAAATGAGAAAGGAAAATCTTTACACCAAACTGCTACTTGGTATGTACATGAGCTACTATGAAGATTGCATCAACCTCATCAATCATCTATATGGACGAAGAGATTTTCATCCACGCTTACTACTGCCTTGAGGTCATCTGATGCCCTAGAGATTGTTCTTCTAGCTTCCGCTGAATGATTTTTGCAGCCATCCAACTGATTTTTGCAGCCATATTTTTCATCCTGCAAAATAAAGACAATTTTTTAGAAGGAAAAAAAATTCAAATTTGTAATAGTTGAATAAAGGATAACAAAAGTGTCATACTCCTTGAGGATGCTTATTATGTTGGTCCTGGTGTGAAGGAAGAGATTTATGTTTCTGTAAGGGTAGAGACATGAGAGGAAACTATAACTAATTGCTACTATGCAAAAAGTTAACCCTTGACATAAAACTTTATTCAGAAAACTTTTTCCTTTGACAATATCAAACGTTAACTCTGGGATCTGCAGTTTTAACTACAAAAACATCTATTCAAAGTTGGTTCACGCTTAGCCAAGTAGGCAGGGTAAAAATATATGCAGAACATGTTCATAAGAAAAAATTGAAAAAATATGACACCTGCTATACATACAACAACTTCAATATGTTAGATCTTAAACCAAAATGACGCGTGAAATTCAAAATGAAAGCTCATATGCTCGCTCAAACAATACTATCACAGGCAACAATGTGTAGCAATTACAAATGATTTCTTCCCTAGCGAACTAGACAATTTGGTTTCAAAGGCAGTTTCAGCCTAAAAGGGGCAAAATTCGCAAAACTCACAATGGGAAGCCAAAGAGGGAACGTGCACTTGAACTCTGAAAATCTAAGCAAAGAAGAAAAACCATGTTCCATTTCAACCAAAATCTAACATGCACACATCTAGAAACTCAAATCAAACAAGGCCAATACAAAATCTTTTTGCTTTCACTAACCTACTTATGAAACAAAGCTTTTAGGACAAGTAAAGAGGAAGATGAGTAAATTCAAATACCCAATAGAAGTTAACAGTACACAGACCACCAAAGACAGAAACTTTATCCAGCTAAATTAGCTCTTGTGCTGTACTTGTACTATTGTGCACAAGCCACCACCATCAGAACCCACAAAAACTTGCCAAACAGGAAGTAGAAGCAGATGAGCACTACCCAAAATCAAGAAAGTAGCAAAATGACAGAAGTGGGTGAAATCTTACCAAACTTGCCGCCAAGACAAAGAAACCAGAGAAAGCAAGCAACAATCACTACAGTACACACAAACCTAACACAAAATTTCCCGGCATCTGAGCTACTGTAACACAGAACCCAAAATGCCCGGTGTAGAGAAGCTTAAAAAAATCAGCTGACATAGCTAAAGGCCATGGATGATGCCACGTGCTATCCTTGTCATTTGGTGATTCCGTGCCTTTCTTCCCTGACATCCATCCCCATAATGTGGTAAGCGTAGGCGCATTCCATGCAGTGGCTAAGGGTATTCCGGTGGTCTGCTCCGCCGGGAACGACGGACCTGCAGGACAAACGGTCGTAAACACGGCGCCATGGATCATCACTGTTGGAGCTAGCACCTTGGACAGGGCATTCCCTACTGCCATCACCCTTGGTGAGAATCAAACTTTACTGGTAATCTTCTTCAGTTTATGGTTTTTGACTGTTTAGCATTCCACCTCCCAAATGGTGAGGGCTAAGCCAACACACATTAATTTTTAGCTTAAAGCTAAATGAAGGATACCTTTTCATTGCTGATTTTGCTATGTGAATTACACCAAGGGAAATGAAAAGGATCATAAAAATAGGTCTCCACAAAACTTGTTCCTATTTGGACGTGGACCTTTGCTAATTTCGGTCCTTATCTAACAATGACCATTCTACTTACGACGCATTTGGCCGCCGATTTGGGGTTAAACACTCCCTTTTAGTAAGGTCAATTTGGTTAAACACTCACTATTTGGAGATGTAGACCTTTTTTAGACAGGGTAATTTAGTAAGGTCAAATGGAGTAAATTGCTCCACCTTTTTGTTTAAGTAGGCATGAAGGTGTTAGGGGATTTTCATAATGGCAAATCGAATTTGCTAAAATTACAGTTTGGTATAGATTTTTATGGTTGTTAAGTCTTAATCATAACATGACATTGATTTAGAAATCCTGCCAATCCGTGTAAATTTGGCTGCCGATCCGTGAATTCCTTGTGAATGTTAGTTGATCCTTTTGTTCTTTGATACATCTTTGATCACACTTTGTTTATACAAATTAGATCACACTAATGACTTAGTTATGTACTTGCATATTCTTTTACGTGGCAGGGCCAAGGACTTAATGCGGGACTAGCAACTGGGTTTGCCGGCTTGTATTTCAATGAAGGTGTTGGGTCTATACTGGCGGGTAAAAAGTCGACAAAAACTCTCTGGCTCTTCAGCTTGTGTGGGGACTGATACTTGTAAAATTGGTTGCATTGTTGCAGCTCTTGTGATGGACTACCTAATGATGACCCGTCCATGGCGGGCAAAATCGCGCTATGCTTCGGCTCTCCCTTCTTTGGTTCACCTAAGGTTAAACTCAGTGGTGGAGTAGGTATCATTGCTGCAGCAGATACGAGCGCCTCAGTTGAAGAATGCCTTGACATTCCATGTGTAATTGTAGATTACCAAATTGGAGCTCAAATACTCAACTATGTTCGTTCTAGTAGGTAATATTACCAATCTTTCTAGATCTTCAATTAATTCACCCTTTGATCCACCATCGTAGTTCTAATTAGGTTTTCAAATGAAGTCGTTTTAGTTCAACTTGGAAACTAACTAGGAGCATTAAACTTGGATGGCAACACAATCTCAAGTGATAACTGTCTGATGTTGTCTTAATTTTGCTCAAGGTCTCCAAAGGTGAAAATTAGCCCTTCTGGAACATTAATAGGAAAGCCCGTCTCTATCAAGATTGCACAATTTTCGTCTCGGGGACCTAGTTCGATGGCACCAGAGGTTTTGAAGGTGAGTTATTGGTAATGTCTGTGGGTTGAGAATTGAAGAAGGAAAAAGGGACTAAGGAAAATTTTGTTAGTGAACTTTGACATATTGATTGTTTGATTTGTTGTTATGTGATACAGCCAGATGTTGCTGCACCTGGAGTCAATATTCTAGCAGCATATTCTGTGGCAAACACATCCATGGACTCAACATACGAATTCAAATCGGGAACCTCCATGGCAACCCCTCATGTTGCTGGAGCGGTTGCACTACTCAGAGCAGTGCACCCCAGTTGGTCTCCTGCAGACATAAAATCAGCTCTTGTCACCACTAGTAATTAAGCTTCTATGCCTCAAGACTCGAGAATCTTTCCATCCGGATTTATTATTAACATAGTTAGTTAAAAAATGAAATAACTAGGTTCCATTAAATCTGGATGGAGGGAGTACAATATACTCCCTTCGGTCATTTATAATAGATACCGGATGGAGTATTTTTTAGTTCATTTGAAAAAAATGGTATCTATTAAAAGTGACTAGAGGAGTACCTTATTGTGCATGATCCCAGCCTGAAATAGATTAATGAATGAAGAAAGATTACTGAGGTATCGAGTTTAAATGCCCCCTCCGTTGGCCACTCATAGAGACTGAGCATGTTAACACCCAATGCAATTAACCCCATGCCAAATACGTGTTAAAAGGGTTGAAGCCCTCAGATCAACATAGCCTGATATGTAGGCCATGTAGTTGAACAATATATACTCGGCATGGGTTCAAGGGCACAAGGTTTCTAATTTTGTGGGAAAATTGAATCTCAACTTATTCAGTCCGCGCGAGCCCATGTTGCCATTGAGGAGATTGGTGGCGGTGTACGGTGGTTTAAGAAGCTAGTTGTATTGCCCTTTCTAAAGGACTTGGTCAGCCCTCCTTAAACAGAATAAAGAGGGAACACATACTCCTCCCATTCCATACTAGTTGTCCTATTTGGTTTTTCAAAACCTACAATTACTTAAATCTATGAGACTTGCCTGCGTGTGGTGCCTGTGGTTACAGCATCTAGTACAGATTCAACAGGTGAGCCTATTTATGGATTCCAAAATGCAGAGAAAATGGCAGATCCATTTGACTTTGGTGGTGGCATTGTTAATCCCAACAAAGCTGCCAATCCCGGTCTCGTCTACTACATGGGCATGCCAGATTACATTCAGTACTTATGCTCAATGGGGTACAGCAACTCAGTCATCTCAAACGTGTCAAAAACATCTGTTCTATGCCCGAAAGAGAAGCAATCACTATTGGATCTAAACCTCCCTGCTTTCACTATTCCGAGACTCCGAGGGACCGTGACCGTATCAAGGACTGTTACCAATGTTCGCCCTGTGAATTCTGTTTATTATGCTTCCATTGAGGCTCCGATGGGTGTAAACGTTGTGGTTGAGCCAAGCACTTTGATGTTCAATTCTATTGTGAAGAAGCTGTCTTTCAAGGTGACATTTTATTCAGACCACAAGGTGCAAAGAGGATACTACTTTGGAAGCCTCAGTTGGAGTGATGGGGAGCATGTTGTGAGGAGCCCCATATCTGTGAAGGCAGAAATCCCTCCATCTTTTGCAAATTTATCATAATACTATGTGTATGGAACAATTTATAAATATGTGTTATATTTTGTATTTTTGATGCTAGTGTATTTTGAAGGGTTCGTAAAACACCTATACAAGCAGTTTTACTATTCAGGTAGCTTCTAAGAGTCCAGTAGATGTCGGCCTATCCGCTCCCGCGGTCATGTCCATTTAACTCCTGAATATATACAGTTTTGTCATTCAAGTGATATTTGTTAAGATATTGGATTATCTATTAGTAACAACCCGTTTCCCACATCGATTATTTCACATGGTATGAGATCAAGTCTGTAACTGGTTCGAATCTCATGGGGAACAATTTTCACACTTGTGTTTGTGGGCACATTTTCCTCAATTGGTTTCAAATCCCGCGATTTACGTAATTTTTTCACCCTTTTATTTTCTGGGACACACTCACATGTTCTACCAAATTCCCTAATCACCAAAATGTACACATACAAATGGTTACAACAAGATTTTTCTAACTAGTGATCTTACAACGAATTTGATTTTATTACTTACCTAGTGATCTTTTTAGTTAGAGAAGACAAGGTAAAGTAAATTAGAAATAGAGTTTCTAAGGAAAATGATGAATAATATCTTAAACCAAACATCATACCAAATTTAAATGCTCTCAACCCCCAATGTGCCTCCTCACTGCTTTGGAGCCTTGCAAGTTGCAACTTTTAGAATAGAAAATATATAATAAAGATTTCAGTTTCCTAACAGCTCAAGCTTTTGAGAAACTTGGTTATTTTACATGTATCATAGCGTCAGGTTATGGGAGGTCTTCGATTCTAGCCTCGTTGGAGGCATTTGTACCCCAATTATGTTCCACGAGTTATGCTTAAGGGATGATTACATGAGGGGGTGTTGGAATATAAAATATTAATAAAGACTTCTCTTTCCTAACCGCTCGAGCTTTTAGAAAACTTCGTTATCTTACAACAAAATATTAGGCAAAATTAGATTGAACATCTAGACTAATTTATTAAAATTTCAAATCACTTTACCTATTTTGAATTATTAGTCTTTTCAATACATTGTTGTACTCTAGCCCTATCAGACATGGATTGCCATGATCAAAGATGTAAGTGTAATATACCCTTCATTTTTGTAGACATTCTTTTCCAGTTTACACTTTACATAACAACACAATGATATCAAGCTCATCAAGCTCTTTATGTCAACCATGAGGTAACCAAGGAGTTATATCATCACGCATCAGACTCTAGCATTTATTTAAAGTCCCCACCCCATTTTTTCATGACGATCACCACAATGCTCATTCTAACATAATACCATAATTTTACACTTAACTCAGCCCACCCCACTTCATCACTCCATACATCCTGTAAAGTGGTGGATATTAATGCTTCCACCACTTTGCATCCATGAATTTTTCATGGATGCAACTGTTTGGCACTAATGTAACCAAGGCAATGGAAGTAGAAAGAGAACTCTTGAGATAACTAAAATTCATTAATTAAGAGTAAAGCTCGAGAAAAGGACCCGCTAGGGACCAGTCCAAGTGGGTGACGACTTCAGAGTTAGGACCACTGTAACTTTTGTTGTGTACAATTTATAAGCACTCAACAGGTGACTCCAACATCGTATGCCAGATCCCTGTCAAGCTGATTCTTAGTCGAAAAATGTGTGTAACCAAAGGGGCAACGGCATTGAGCATATTCTACCATTTCACTGGAAACTTTACAATAATTTGTTCAACTTGGTGTGCATTCACATTTCATTTTCATCAACAAAAGTGTGGCCAGTTAGCAGACAAAAGAACCTTGCTATCATATTTGCAACACCCACTGCATAATAGCCTCTGGAGCTTCACAGCCAAGCAATTCTTATCACAAATCCTAGAAAGTTTGTGCACATGTCCCTTTACCTCCCAAGTTGGAGGCCAGGTGGCTCATAGGAACAACGTTGTATGCTAGGAATGTCTCATTGTTGCTATGATGAACCCCACCGGTCAAGCCTTTTGGGAATTTCCATTCTCTTGAATTCTTGGATGAGTCAGATCGCATTCAGGATGTCAAACCAAGGGTCACCTCTTTGCTTTTGAAAAACTTCCTCATAAAATCTGTTGAAGTATATATAAAGTGTATGAGTTAGTTAAAGGCATACAAATCCTTTCTGCTGATAAGGTGAAATTAGCGTCAGGTTTTTGTATACCTTACTAATTAAGGAGACTTAATTCAACATAGAGATGGCAAAGCTTATATTGACTCAAATTTCAAAACTTAACCTACTATATATCCAAGAAAGGTTAAAAGAAATTGAGTGGTTTATTGACTTTGTCAATTAATTGGAATCCGTTGGCTGGGTGGTTATGATTAATTAGGAACCTTTATAATGCTTCTCCATGGCACATATGGAAAGAGAGAAATCTAACATTATTTGAAAATCGAATAAGACTCTTGTAATATCCCAAAACTTGGAATAAGATTAATTGGGTAAGAATTGGAAAGAAGAAAGAAATTCTTGAAACACAGTAAGATAACCGGTGACAAGTGTCCTACGACAACTGCTTTGTCATAGGATGCGCAGAAGCGGTAGAAAGTAAGAAACTAAGTCCTATTCTAAATTGGTGGGGAAGTGTGTTGAATGAACCACATATTGTATGCTTTGCATGGTTTGTTTGTTACGTGTGAATGCATGTTATGGTTTATATTGAACATAATTAGGTAAGATATAATCTGGAGGCACGTTGGAAGCGAATTGTGAACCATAACTGTGTTGTAGAGTCAGCGGCGACTCATCAACAACAAATGAATTGTCGTAGAAGAGTTATTGGTAGTCCAACAGAGAGAAATAAATTGATTGATGTTTGCATGCTTTATAATTGATAATGAATCATCTTTAGATTATCAATAAGAAATATTGAAGGATAAGTAAGATGGAATTGTTATGGTTTATCCACTAGATTTGATTTTGCAGACCAAGCATGAACCATAGTTTTAGCGACAACTTCCAACAACAACTAAGTTGTCAGAGATCAGTTGTCGATAAACTGTAATCAGTAATAGTACTATGTACTAAAGAGTGAAATAAATACTTCATATGTGAGTTATAGTGGAAATAACTAGTGGCCTTGTATACGAAGCCCTGCAAGAAGAAAGTAGAAAGAAGAATCTTTATCCTTGTGCACGTTGGTACCAGGATCTGAATCAAAATAAAAGATTATGCTTGATATAATGCTCCTTTGATTGCTAAGCAGTAATCTTGTATGGCAGAAGAAAGTATACTGAATGTTAGATACTTTATATCCAAAAGTAAGAAATGACTTGTAGAAAAATACGCATCTCAATGACTAAGTGACTCAGTAATAAATTGGTCACAATGGAAGAATGAAAAAGTATGTAGTAACATGTGAGAATTACTAATAGTGTCAACCCCTTAAGTTTAATATATGAGCAATGAGAAGAAGAATCGAAAAGATCCACAAAAAAAGGAAAGAATATATCATACTACAAGAGCAACCGTGTAAGTTGGAAGGCACAACCCTGTCTTGAGGTTGGCCGTCTCAGGGGTTCGATCTATAAAAGATCAAATAAGCATGCTATGAGTTATGGAGAAGTTCATGGTTTCATGCTCATAACTCAGCCTGAAGGGATCCATGAAGTCCATTTGAGACTTTTAGTTGTGTAGTGAACTAGGGTCAAATGAAAGAAGAAGAATATAATAACCTAAATTATTAACTAAGGACAGAGATAGTTATGAAGCATGTGTCTAACTTATGAAAAAGTAAGTGGTTATTCAAAGGTTTATTAGTCATGTATAAGAGGTGACAACATGACTTAAGCATTGGTTAAGCCACAACTGGACCAGGAATGGTCATAGTGCAAAAAATGACCCAAAATAATATTTTTAAAATATCTCCCAGAAAAAATGACCCAAAATAATATTTTTAAAATATCTCCCAGAATATATAGAATTTATGCATAAAAATTATATATCATTTTGAAGTCTCTAAAAGTTGAATCCACGAGTACTAAGTTTGTATAATTTTGAGCTTGGGATCAAAAGTTATACATTTTATAAATCACTCACATTTTCATAGACAACTCACAACAACAAGTAAACAACGACAAGTTAGTTATCTATATTACTTCATCATATACAGAAATGGGTTAAACTAGGGAACCTTGTATTTATCTTAAACCTAAAGTATAAATACCTTATTCACGTTAGTGAAGGGTTAATTGGACTCTCTAAAAACCCTAGATGGAGAAGAAGTTATCAGAGGCCAAAAAGGCGATGAATGATCGTAAGAGAAGAAGTACTTTGGTTTGATTTATATAGGATTCTCTCAACCTCAAGTTAAATAATATCTTTTAGCATAAAAGCTTTCTAGTATGATGAAGTAATATAGATGTGCATGATTAGGGATCTATGAATGATTAATCCATGTTTAAAAGTGAATAGTTGGTTATATTTCTTATTTAATGAGATTTATGTCATGGTATTGGATTATTTAGCAAGTATTATGTCCATGGAAAGGCAATGTAAGCCTCTCATGACATGAAGTATTGATTTGGATGATGGATGATGTCATAGAATGCATATATATGGAATTTGGATCATGCATATCTATAGAATTATGATTTATGAAGCATGATTGATAATCAGGTTGTTAGTTATATTTATCATATGGTAGAAGTAGAATTAACGAATGACTTGATGGAAAAGTGGGATTCTATTTTAGCCGGTCATGTCCTTTGTTAGTGTTTGTCACTGGAGCCAATGACAAGTCATGTGCTCTTGACTGTCTTGTTGGTTCATGAAGTATGATCGATAATCAACAAGTCAGTCAACAACACATGACTATAGAATTATGATTTATGAAGTATGATTGATAATGAGGTTGTTAGTTATACTTATCATATGGTAGAAGTAGAATTAACGAATGGCCTGATGGAAAAGTGGGATTCTATTTTGGCAGGTCATGTTCTTTGTTAGTGTCTGTGACAAGAGTCAACGACAAGTCATGTACTCTTGACTGACTTCTTGGTGAATTACATAGTGCAATTTGTCAAATTAAATTCTTAAATAAAGTTCAACGACAAGTCAAGTGTTGTTGAATGACTTGTCGGTGAAATTCGATAATAAACGGAAAGAAGTAGCATACGTGAAAATAAGTTGAAGCGCATTTGCCTTTAGGAAATAAACATTGAAATAATATGAATGGAAGAATAAAGGATATAACTTGAGACAAAGTTCATCTAATCACCGATTACCATCCATTGACAAGAGTACTTGTCGATGATAGAAGGTCGATGAGTATGATAACAGAGGAGTAAGATAGAAATCAAAGGTAATCCCCTTTTAGAGTTGTAATGACAACAAGAAATAAATGAAGGATTGGTAAAGTATTCTTCACATATTATGCTAGAATTAACTGTATGAATCAAAATACAAGATGTATTTAAGTAGTCTCTTTCATGAGTTGAATAGTTATTGCTTAATATATTTACAATAGAGGATAGAGACTTAAATGTGATGGACGCGTGTAGTATAGGATGTAGTATGTAGAAAGACATGTGTGGTTGAGTAGAAAAAATGTAGTAACAAAATAGGTTACGGCAGAAAGTAGTATACATGAAGTTTCATGTTAGGTGAGAATGAGAATTGACCACCCATGGTTTAAGATCAAAACCAAGAAGTATGTCCTTCTCTCCAAGTATTCACTTGGACTGTAAATGATAAAATTGAAAGAAAAATCCACGTGCCACAATAGAAAGTGTGCTAGAGGACTAGCACAAAGCCCTTGTATCAATGTTAGCCATCTTGAGGGGCTTATACATACAAGTGATCAAGAATGCATTCAGAGTTATGGCATAGTTCATGATGCCTGTATTAAACTGTGGAAACCATGAATTCCCCTATGGAATATCATTTGCCAGACATGGTTGGTGGAGGTTGACTCCAAAAGAATGCAGGGAGAATACAAGTTGACCACAAGAGACGAGACCTAGAATAGCATTACAATTCCACAAGAGAATAGATCTTATGATAAACAACCCTTGGAGTATGGAGAATGTAAGTGGAAAAGCTAAAACAAGAGTCTTAGAACCTCAGGAAATATTCGAACGATTAGAGAATACGTAGATGGGATCTAGGAGAAATAACGCGTATAAGACATTTGGTTGTTCTAATTAAACGAATGTATTGAATATTAGTGTGTTGATATTAATAATGATATCACTTGCAATGAATTATGGTATTATTGTTGGCCAATACTACTGGGTAAGAAAATGCTCAACCAAACTATTTTAACAGCTTGTAGGTGACTTGGGAATTGGAGCTGTGAGAAGCAAGGATGTTAAATAGATTTGTATAATATAATTTTCTTTCATTATTAAAAGTAAGCATGTGAGAGTCTGTGTAACTTTATTTAATGTCATTCTAGTTGAAACATTGCGTTTGTGTACATGGATTGGATCCTGACGTGTTATTTTGTTTGGCCAAATTTATAAATACTATATACTATGATGTACTCTAAAATGCTTGAAAAACCATTTAACACCTTGGGAGCATATTTTTTCATATTTATTAAATGAATGTCCACTAGATTCTGATGTATTTTGCATGCAAAATAGTTTATGAAAACTAGGATGTTGCAAAGAATTAGGGATATATAATAAGAGCAAAACCCTAGCAGGAAGCAGAATATAGAGGTAGAGAACATATCTCATGAACATGTAGGAAGATATAACAATTGTAGACACCTATAAGGAACCTAGGGGTAGTAATGTGCATAGGACGCATGGTTGTTCTAATGATTGTATGTGTTGTTGTAGTACTAATGTTTGATAGTATAATAATATCACAACAATCAATTACAGTATTATGATTCGATCCTCCTGGGTATGTGTAAATACTCAGCTGCACTATTTTCCAATTCTGTAGGAGCAAGAGAAGAACATGAGAAAATGAACGACATTAACAAGTATACTTATCAAACTTTCATTCTTTTAATGTAAGCTCGTGAGCGAGCCTGTGTTCTTGAATTTATTTTATGGCTAAGAAAGGATTGTACTATTGCACATACTAGAAAGATATGAGAGTTTAATATTTTGTTTGGTGTATCACTAATTATTATTATATATTTCGATGGTTTCAAAAATATTTTTGAAAAACTAAAGTAATGCACCATATGCATTATTTTACCTATGTGGAAAACAAATAAGGATCCGTTGCACCTCTGATATTTATTATACAAAATAATATTTGAAAAACCTTGGGCCTTACAACTCTCTTCCCAAGTGGTAACTTGCATTTTTTTAGATACAATGGTAACTTGCATTCTTGAAGAAGTAGAAAGGGATTGTTCTTTTTTAAGTATTCTAAACTGATGCATGAGATATTTACTTTTGGGGAATTCTATGCTTGTAACACAACATCTTGGCTAGGCTATGTTGGGGATCTACCGCAATGCCTTGGTACACATTGTTGGAATTATATTGGCTTATAATGACATGAGCATGATTTCATTGTGTCAACCATATGATGTAAGCAGAGGTCATCATGGCATCCTGCTCTAGCAATGGTGAGAAGCTAAGGAGTAACCTTGTTTTTTATCAAAGGACAACAACATGTTTATAGTTGAAACATTGATAATAAATAGTAAATTTAGGATATGTAGTTAGTAACTAATATTAGTGGGAAAATAATATAATCACTCTACCAATCAGTTAAAGTGGAGCTTCAATCTTAATAGTTCATACATAAATAACACATCATATGATGTCTGTGGATTTGGATTTGAAGCAGGTGATTGTTGAAGGGGATCCATTGGAGGTCATTAAGGCCTTGCAGGAAGAAAAAAAAGGAGATCTTGTTATATGTGGCATACATATCATGGTGGACAGTTGCTATATCTTCTAACCAAAACAGAATAGCATATTACGCTGTAGTTGAATGTTGGGGCCAAGGAGATCGTGACGCTCCTGTATGGGGACCATGGGATCTGTGGGTGCTTGAGAAAGAAGCCTTTGGACCTCAATCCTTTTCCACCCACAGTCAGCACATGTCAGGCTAACATCATTATTTCTTCATAGATATATAACTAAAATGTCATCCAAAATGTTCTTGATCTTGGTTCAACACACTCATTCAAGTTCTATCTCAACTTAAGTTGTGGTGCATGGCCGGGAAGAAACTCATACTAATTTCAAGTTAGAATCCAAAAAACTTTGTTCACTAAGTGTATTGTATGGAACCAAAATAATTCATATTGCACCTGCTCAGTGCCTCCCTAACATTCCCACTAATTAGATAAGAGTTGTTTCTTTTTAGGGCCGCTCATGTGTCATACCCACCCTTGTAGCCATCAGATACATTCAATATCAAATCAGTGGTTAGGTAGGTGTGAATCGCCCCCACCCTCATAGCCATCAGACACGGGCTCATGCAAGCTGTACAAGACAAGTATCCTTTAAAGTTTTCATTTTACAATAAACACAATTTTATGCACGAGAAAATATCGAAGTTAGAATCCAAAAGACTTTTTTCAAGTATATTGTATGGACCCACACAATAATTTATGTTAAGCATGCTCGCTCACATGCTCATGCTTAATACTGATATTTATTTCCTTTCTTCATCACAATGTCAGATCCAACTATGCTGCCCATGGTTTTCAAAACCGGACCAGATCGCCGGTCCGACCGCGGGGAACTGGCCGAAGAACTGGTTCGGTTAGGATGGTTCACCCCGGTCAATTGAGCCAGCTGGTTTTTTTTCAAACTGGACCGGTCCGGTCCGGAATTTGATTGGGTTACGGAAAATTTTTTTTTGGAGAAAAAAAATACCTAGCTACAACAAGATTCAAAATGAGAACTTGTATATAAGTTTAGAGATGGAACCGGGGTGGGTTTGGGTCGGGTATTGGGTTACCCGGCCCCATAACAATTTTATTTCTTAAAATCCAGAACCGTCCTAAACCCACCACGGGTCCGATTTCAAGGACCCGGAACCGCCCCGGAACCAGAACTTGAAACCTAGACCCACTCTGGCCCACCTCGCCCCGGTACCCGAACTTTTATATTTTCAATGTCATATACATTAAACTATTAACTCTTTTAATTTTTTTATTAATAATATATATATTCATAAAAATATAAACCATTTAAATTAAGAGATACAAGTGTTTTCGCCCCCAAAAAATATTCATAAAAAAAAAAGATACGGGTTCGAGTATATGAGATATATACATACTCGGGTCGGGTCGGGGTCGACCTAATGGGTCGGTTCCTCTTTCAAGCCCGGAACCGGAACCAGGTACGTACTGCATAAGCAATTTCAGAACCAGCCAAATAAGGCCGGGTCGGGTCGGGTTGGGTAAAAACCCGACCCAAGTTCTATCCCTATATAAGTTACCCAAGCCATTAACTAACTGGGCTATGCAGGTTTTACGTTAATATCGCATAAAATATATATTTATCCTATATCTGAGGTGGATTTCACTCTCAATATCAAATACTGGGTCGATCTGGTTCGACTTGCGGTTTGACCGCTGTCTAACCGGACTGGCCTTCAATCCGGGTGGATAACCAGTCCGGTTTTAAATACCTTGATGCTGCACTCGTATTTATTTCCTTTCTTCGTGACAATGTCACATCCAATTATGTTGCCAATCACATTCGATTATTATGAGGCTCTCTTAACATTCCCATCACTTTTTTCCTTCGATCAATGATGACTTATTGACTCCAAGTCAAAACCGTAAACTCAAGCCACTAATCTGTTTTACTCTGTTCTTTTCAAAGTAAGTATCATATATAAAAAAATAGTGATGAAGCCTCGATTAATTAATATTTCCAATGGACATAATTTTTACTTCATTGCGCGCATGTCCTCAATTTCAATTAGAAGGGCTTTAAAATGTTGAAACCAATTTATCAATTATAGATGACTTCATAGTATTGTCCACAAGTCTATATATAGATGCACTGGAATAAGGCAGGGTTTTATTTAAAGCCAATCCTTGAAATTCCTTATTTGTTTAGAATTATTTTAGCACTAACTCCCATTATTAGTTCGAAGATTGAAATCCAGTAGAATGTGTGTCAAACCCCTAATATTAAAAAAAAAAAACTTGATAGCTTTTGGACGTGGAGGACATGCACATTTGTTGGAAAGAAGACCAGGTATAACGAGAAATGTGCCTGCCGTTTCGACAAACAACTAGAGCACATGGAAAGCGTGTGCGCCATCGATGTCGTTGATCCTGGAGATCAATGGTTCCTTGGTGCCTTAGTACAAAAGCGATAGTTGTTGTAATAACCTAAATTTTTGACAAAGAATTTGGATGGTTATCGAACATGAGCCTCATTTATTGTTCTGCTTGTAAAATGTGGATATACTCCTTCCATTCAATCAAGCTCGTCTGGATGTGGAAAAATGCGGGTTGATCATTACATGGTTGTGTTTGCTCCCTCGAGGACAAAAGACATGAAACATGAACCAACAAGCCATGTTTTCTGTACGGGCCTAAGAGACCAATATTCACTCATTTTGCAATGCAGAAGAGCTTCATTGGATGGAAGGACTACATATTTTCACGTTGCACGATAAATCCATAATGTCCAGCAATATGGAAAGCATATTATGCTATAGTCGAAGGTTGGGCCTAAGGAAATAGTGATGCTTCTGTATGGGGACCTTGGGATCTGTGAGAGCTTGAAAAAGAAGTCTTTGGACCTCAACCCTTTGAGTAGTGTTATTCCTCCCGCTTATTTACCACGGCCAACCCACCCCGTCCACTCATGGAAATGTTGTGAGTGGGAGAAAAGCATTTTTCCAACCCTTTTCCATCCACTGTCATCACATGTTAGTCTAACATCATTATTTCTTCATTGATATATAACTAAAATGGCATCCAAAATGTTCTTGATCTTGGTTCAACACACTCATTCAAGTTGTATCTCAACTTAAGTTGTGGTACTCGGCGGGAAGAAACTCAGAGTAATTTCAAGTTAGAATCCAAAAGACATTGTTAGTATGGACCCAAAATAATTCATGTTGCACCTGCTCAGTAGCTCAGGTGTCAAGCTGATATTTATCTCCCTTCTTCATTGTAATGTCACATCCAACTATGCAGCCAAATCACACTCCCATTACTATGAGGCTATCTTCTTTATGCTGCCATTCGATAATGGATTCACATCCTTTACAATAGAGTCCCATTTACATGAGCCACGACTCATGCATCTTACATTCACCAAGTCATCTCGAGCTGTCCAATTTTGATTTGACGTGGGTGTCAAATCAATAATTTTAGGTGGGTGTGAATCATCATCTACCCTTTTCCTTTTACAATATAGATAATTTTTTTCCTTTGATCAATGTAAACAATATCTCATTTGATTAATGATTTATTAGGAAAAATTATATAATAAATCATCAAAAAAAATTTCCCGAAAATGACGCACTATAGGAAATATTTTTCGAAATGGTGCTCTAACAAGCCACGCAGGCGCCCACGTGGCATGGGTGCTTGCATGGTTTTTTTTAAACTAACCCGAAAGGCGCCTCTCCGTTAAAAAGAAAGGCGTTAATCGTTTTTCGTCGCATTTTAAATGGGCAGTCACTTCAACAATGTATATCTCTCTTATTTTTAATCCGTTTTCACCCATTTTTTTTCATTCTTCCTTATTTTTAAGTGCTCTTTCTAGTCATTATGATATCACAAAGATGTTGAGCCATCACATACCATTTATTGTAGTTTTATAATATTTTTTTCGATAAATAACATGCGATGGATCAACATCTTTGTGATATCATGATGATAAGAAAAAGCACTAAAAATAAGGAAGAATGAAAAAAAAATGGCGAAAACGGATTAAAAATGAGAGAGATATGCATCGTTGAAATTTGTCCCACTAAAACAAATCTGTCCCATTTTAAAGGGGCGATAACTTCAACGATGCATCTCTCTCATTTTTTATCAATTTTTGTCTATTTTTTTTCATTCTTCCTTATTTTTAGTGCTTTTTCTAGTTATCATGATATCACAAAGATGTTGATCCATCGCAAAAAAATACTACAAAAACTACGATAAATGGTCTGTGATGGCTCAACATTTTTGTGATATCATAATGACTAAAAATAGCACTAAAAATAAGAAAGAATGAAAAAAAATAGGTGAAAATGGATTAAAAATGAGAGAGATATGCATCGTTGAAGTGACTGCCCGTTTAAAATGCACTACAACAAATTTGGCTTTTAACGACTGATTATTTTTTTGACAGAAAAAAATCTGTTGATAATAGCTATCATTGGTGACAAAACTAAATCTGTCTTAAAAGATTGCTATTAGCAGCGGATTGTTTTCGGCGGATGTATATCCATCGGTATTAAAATTTATTACAACGGATATTTATGGCGGAAAGTTGTCCGTGGGTATAAAAATATTTATTTCGATAGTTTTTTTCTACAGTAAAAATTCCGTAAAAAAAATTCAACCTCAGTCTCAGTCGAGAGCAACGTCCCACATAGCCCAGCAGCACACAAACCCTCCCACCGCCCATCCCTGCTCTGGGTCTCCCTCCCCCGTGCCCATGGCTGGCATCGAAGCGATGGCTCAGCGCCTCGACATCGACCTTTCCGTCGTCGACGTCGTCTCCGTCCCCCTCCCCCCTGGCGAGGACTTCGGCATCCCAAGGTCCCTCCTTTCCCTTTCTTCCTCCCTCCAAAACCCTAATTGTCCATTGATTTGTTTCTGATCGGTTGTTGTTATTGCAGTGACGATGACGAGATGGATCTGCTGCAGGAGGATCCTCTGGAGTTCGACGTCGGATTCGGCAATGTGATTGTGGTGGACAATTTGCCGGTGGTCTTGCCGGAGAAGTTCGAGAAGCTGGAGTCGGTTATTCGGAAGATCTACAATCAGATTGGAGTGATAAAGGATGATGGGTTCTGGATGCCCGTTAGTGAGGATACCAAGAAAACCCTTGGTTACTGCTTCATCGAATTTAACACTCCTCAGGTATTGAAAGGAATAATTTTTCTATTGAAATTCGCATCTTTATACGTTAATTTACACTGTTGAGCATTCAAACTTTCAATCTAATGAAAAAATGAGTCTGGCTCTGATGGATTAGTGAGATATGGGTTAGACATTGTTGGTGTTTTTATGGGCTGTTGGTGGAATTATATTGGAAGCTGAACTTGCAAAGGAGAGGACGAATGGATATAAGCTGGACAAGTGATGGTGTTTGAGAAGGATGTGACTGAGGGCAAGTACCGGGGGCCTATTCAGATACAGAGCAACGCATTGGCAGCGCTGGAGGCAATTGACATGGAGGTTGCCGAGGCGATCATGGCCGCCGGCTCTATTATCGGGGATCGTATTAATGGGCTTGTTGATGGATTATCTGGTGATTGGTTAGTCTTTTCTTTTTCCTCAATGGTTAAGTAGGTGTTTGTCCGCATGAGGTGCATGAATGCTTTCTCTGTTTTTAATTCAGTACAACATATCTTCTACATGAGGTGCATGAATGCTTTCTCTGTTTTTAATTCAGTACAACATATCTTCTAGTAAACCTCGGAATACAATCTAGCGCTGTCTGCTGTGTTCAATCCAGGCAATGGTAAATTAGTAGGACTAGAAGGATATTTTAAGATCATGGGCCTGCTATCATATGTTTATTCTCAGAGTTGTTCAATATGAATTGTTTTAGCTTCATATGGGAAAGGATCACCTTAATTTTGATCAAGACTCTCATAATTGGAGTCTGAGCCATCTTATTCTTGTATTGTTCAATATGTTGTTGTGATGATAGAACATGGAAGTTGAGCAATCTATTTGGGATGTTATCTCCAAAAGAGGGGGAGGGTTGGGAGTGACGATTTTATTCCATTTTTGTTGTTATAATGCACTCTTGTAATCTGAACTGCACGAACTCGATATACTGAACCTCCTTATGGAACCTATATGTATAAAGTGATTGTTTCTAATATAGAGAAAACCTTATTATTGGTAACCACCATTTATGTAGTCACTAGTTGTTGTGGTGCAATAAACAATGGGAGAAGTCAGCATATACATGTTAATATATAGATATAAAATGTGAGGGAGTTAGGAGCTGATGGTATATGGTCGAAGGTACTACGATTGTGGACTTATTTGGCTTTAGCCCAATACAGCTTGGTTATTCAGTTACCAACAAATTAGGAATGATGAATTGTGTTAAATACGACGGAAGAGATTGTTTGGACATTCAGAGGCGACCTATTCAGGCTATACATTCTACACAGGCATCGCAGATTTTGTGCCACCAGATATTGAAACTGTCTGGTATGCTCTTTGCTTTGAGTTTTACTTTCATGCGTAAGGTGTGATATATATCTTGGTTCCTTAACTTCTATCCATGTAATATCATTACCTGTACTGCACATTATATAATGTCCATTCATCTTTTCTATTTTGAAGTTTCTGGGTGTTTTTGGGTCATAAACAGTACTTTGTCTCATCTGATGTGGGTGCTGGAAAGATGCAATGGTATGCATTTCACAAGGAAGCACCTGGTGGAGTTGATGAGCCTAATGGTAGATGTACATTGCATTTCTGTTGGCACTTCTGGTTCATATGTTTGTGTTCTATATTCTTCTCTGTGAATCAGTAAGAATTGTTCAATTGAAAGGCATAAGCCTCCAAATTTTGTTAGTTTGTAGCTTCTGTCAGATGACAGCCACATTAACTTACTCTGGAGAACCTAATTGATCCCAATGTAAAAGTTAATGGCATTGATGGGATAGAAGATATAATATCCTGTAAAGTTGAGAAATAGTTCAGTTTGCCTATAGAAATTCATAATTGTGTACCATGGGCCTGTTTACTTAGCAGACTGCACACTCCTAATTTGGGTAGCTGTCATTGGAGTACCACTGATATTTTCTTTATTTCACAATACAATTTCAATTGTTGTTTTTCTTGATTGGTATGTGCTTTTGGCTGGCTTCTTCGATTTGTATCAGTCAATAAGCTTGATAAAATAAAGTTAATTCACATGTCTTTGGTCTTCTACTTGCATTCTGTCACAACTACTATGATACAATTCAACATTAAAAAAATTTTAGCAGTAAAAGTTTCTTTATATTTTTTTGGTAAAGTGCTGGTTGCAATGAACTAACCATTGCAGTTGACAGGTAAGAAAAGAAGGTTTTGGTTTCTATTTGGAGGATGGTGTGATAAAGTAATTGATTTAATCCAAGCAACGGGTGAGGATGATATTATTCACCGTGACATATATGACCGTTTTCCCATTCTAACCTGGGGAAGAGGCCGAGTTACTTTGCTTGGTGACTCGGTTCATGCTATGCAGCCAAGCATTGATCAAGGAGGATGTATGGCCATTGAGGTACGCCGAAAATGTTAACATCACCACCTTAATCATGTAACTGTTGGAAATTACTAAATCTAGCCCTCCATTCGTCCTCTTGATTTGGTATGCCATCGTAATTCAGAAGACAAGATAATATAAGTGCATGTAGACCCTGGTAGAGGAAGTTGTGAAAGAAAAGATCAACTGATAAATTACTAGTTAAATCTATGTGAACCTCAATTGCCCTCCCTTTTCTTTGCAGGATGGTTATCAACTTGTTTTAGAGCTTGAGAAAGATTGGAAACAGAGTGCTAAATTTGGATCTCCTATTGATATCCCTTCATCACTGAAGCGGTAACTCATTTCCTATATTGTAAAACATGTGATAGACCTAATTTGGATATGAAATATTGCTAGAGTTTAGTTGTTTCTCTTACTTTTTGTTTAGAACGTCATTGAGCATCATGCACTATACTTCTTGTATCAGTTATGAGAATGAAAGAAGACTTCGGGTTGCTGCTATACATGGAATGACAAGAATGGTTGCTATAATGGCTACTGATACGAGGAGAATCACTAGATTAAGTAATGGGATCCGTCAAGGAATCGAAGCTCTTGCTCAAGGTTTAGCTTTTGGAGTGTCAGGTGTTGTCACAAATAATTTTTTTTCATAGTATTTATGTTTCTTCTACATATTGTTGTAAGATGATACTATGTACATATACATTGTTTATGTATACAATGTGGTACTAATTATATGAATAATATATAAGAATATCTTTTGCATTTATGAATAATGCATATTACCCATATTTAGCACAGCAGCATCAAGCTGCTGTTTTTTATTTATTTTTTTCGAAATCTGTACCGACAGATAAAATCTGTCACAAATCAGCTAAAACCGTCGCAATAGTTAACTAACGGAGTCTAGAGTCCGTTTTTAAAACGGTCGCTAAACATTTATACCGACAGCATAAAACCGTCGCTAACAATGCACTTACGACAGAAATAATTCGTCGATAAAACTGTCAGCAAAGATATGATCGACAAATTGCCATTTTTCCGTCGAAATGTCATTAGCGGCGCCACTTATAACGACCGAGCTAGCGGCAGAAAAAATCTGTCGCTATAAATTTGTAACGACGGTTTAAAGACTTTTAGCGACAGTTTTTGCCGTCGATAAAGGCCACTTTTTGTTGTAGTGATGGGACGAAAAACGATTAAGGCAGTATAAACGTCGGTTCAATCGACGTCTTTCGGGTTAGTTTTAAAAAAAAAGCCATGCGGGCGTCTGCGGGGCTTGTCAGAGCACCATTTTAGGAAATATTTGCTACAATGCATCATTTTCAAAAAAAAAAATTGATGATTTATTATATAATTTTCCCTTGAAATAATGACTCCTAAGTCAACTCGATAAATTGAAGAAACTTCGTTAACTCAAGTCTACATAAATTTTCATTTAAAAAAAAAGTCTACATAATTATTAACGTGCTCACATAAAAAAAGGTGGAGGAGCCTAGATTAAATATTTTCAATTGACATGTACTAGTGACTCTATTGTATGCATACGTCCTCAAATTTAAGCTGAAGGGCTTAAATGTTAAAAGCAATCAATCAATAGGTCACTTTATAATATTCTCTACAATTCTATTTCGATGCACCAGAATAAGGCACGTTTTTTATTTATTTATTTTATTCCAACAAATGTAACTTTTTTTCTCAGCTTGTAAAGAGTTGATGTACTCTTCACTAAAAAACCAATTTTACTGAGCAATCGATTGAACATCTTTCGGGTTTTGGGCTGTTTCTCAAGAAAAGTCATGACCCTGGTTGAACACGGTTCGAGTAGCTGATCCGGTCTCCAGTTCGAACACGGATTATACAAGCACTTTCAAGTTCTAGGCTTCTAGCTCAACCTAAGTTGTGGTAAGTGGAAACTCGTACCGTTTTTGTAATTATAATCCAAAGACTGTCTGGTCCCCAAGTCCACTCCTTCTCCGACCACACAATACTTTATGTTGCATATCCTCTTAGTCCTGTCCATCCTCACATTCCCCACTTATGTAGCAAAAACGAGTTGTCCCTTTCTTTGGTGCTGCTCATCAGTCATGACCTCCATTTCTCTTTTCTTGATCAAAATGTCACATCCAATTATGCAGCCCGGCCACGTTCCCACTGCTAAAAGAGTCCAGCTTCTCTATGTTACCTTCCCCCAATTATGTTACCTTCTCTATGACTATATAAACACCTTCCCCTTTGAAGACTTGCATACTTGTGCCCAATATCATCTAATTACAGAGCCAAGATGGCTCGTCTTCCCTTTCCATCTTTGGTTCTACTCTCTTTGCTTATGATCTTCCAAACAATTCTCGCCAGTGACAAAACTAATGTGAGTGAGACCCCCTTCAAAATTCCTTCCCATATTAAGTATCCTATTTGGTTTTTTAGAATGAACTAAAATTAGTTTAATTTAGTCCCATCATCAACGTTGGTACCCAGGTGTACATCATTTACATGGGCGAGAGGAGGCACGATAATCTTGCAAGGGTGGAGGAGTCGCACCACGAAATGCTAACCACTGTCCTGGGAAGGTAAATTACTTGTACATGTTTCTAAATTATATTATGTCAAAACTACAAATTGGATGTATAATGGTTAAGGTCGGATTTCTTTTTAATCCTCTTGAGCTACATGCAGCGAAGAAGCAGCTTCCAAATCGATAATATATAGCTACATGCATGGGTTTTCAGGGTTTGCTGCCAAGCTGACTGAGTCCCAGGCACAGATAATTAAAAGTATAGACGCCCTCTATCCAATGTTAATCACTTGTCTGAATTAGATAATCAAAATCAACAAATTTTACTTCATTTCGGTTTGTGCTAACCATATGTCATTTTGCATCAATTTCACACCAATCTTGTTTCCTACCTGGGGAGCTTGACAGCTGGTTATGGAAGTATATATGTCTTACCCTAATGTCGTGTATGTATGATGATGGGGTGTGCACTGTGCAGGGCACTCGGATGTGGTTAAGTTGTTGCCTAATCACATGTACAAACTACATACAACAAGAAGCTGGGATTATCTTGGCCTTCCTCTACAGGATTCCCTTACTCCAAAGTCAAGTAACGATCTTCTGGCTCAAAGCAAGATGGGGAAAGATGTCATTATTGGCGTGATTGACTCAGGTCTCTCTCTATCTCTCCCTCACAGAGAGGAAGCTTTACATTCTGCAAATTCAATTTCGAAAAAATAGAAATAACGTGCTTTTGAAAACATGCCCAGAACGTGCCATGTGCATGTTCTGTCAGATCATGTGGGCCCTACATTGATCTGACAGTTTGGACCCATGCACACGTTTTGGGCACGTTAATTTGTGGCATGTTATATAATACTGTTCTTCAATTTTGTTTATATATATCCATCATAAAAAGTATTTCAATGCTTTTATAATAAAAAAGTACTTCAAGGCTAGTGTTGGTTTTATTTATTTTGTGATTAACTACTGTTTGTTCTTACATTAGTGCCAATTTAATGCATTCAACAAATCTATAAAAAGTGGAATCATCTCATGTGGTTGTAGTTTAGGGATTTAAGAACTGAAAAATTAGTTTAATGGAAAATATTGTTGGGCAAGTTCATAAAGTACTACTTAGCTTTTTATATGCCACACATGTACGTATAATTTTTGTTTAGGGACTATTGTCTTGGTGTACATTGATAGGGATATGGCCTGAGTCTGAGAGCTTCAATGACGAAGGGATGGGGCCGGTGCCTCCCCGTTGGAAGGGGACCTGTGAGGCCGGCGAGCTCTTCAAGTCCACAGACTGCAACAAGAAAGTGATCGGAGCCCGCTACTACATCAAGGGGTTCCTGGCCGAGCTAGGCAATCAGCCACTCAACTCCACCACCTTCCAAGAGTACTTGTCTCCTCGGGGTTTCGAGGGGCACGGCACTCACACGGCGTCCACAGCCGGTGGCTCCGTCGTCAAGGAGGCTAGCTACGAAGGGCTAGCCACGGGTGTGGCCAGAGGTGGCGCTCCACGCGCACGGCTGGCTGTCTACAAGCCATGCTGGAACTATGGGGAAGGGGGGGCCTGCGCGGCCGCGGACCTTCTCAAGGCCATAGACGACTCCATCCACGACGGGGTGGACGTGCTATCGATGTCACTCGGCAAGTCTCTCCCATCCTACCCCGAGACCGACCCGGACAACCCCATCGCCGTTGGGGCTTTCCACGCGGTGGCCAGAGGAATACCGGTGGTCTGCTCTGCGGGGAACGAGGGTCCATACGCAGGAACGATCATGAACTTATCACCGTGGATCATTACGGTGGCGGCCAGCAGCATAGATAGGGCATTCCCTATTGAGATCACTCTTGCAGACAACAGAACCATTCTAGTAAGTGATCATTAGAGACTTGTGTGTCTATTTTCAGCCAGGCACTTGCCATGGCATATGCCCCTGCCATATTTGTGTAGCAGCTACGGTGTATCCGCATCAACGACCATGGCACATGCACCTGTTTCAATACTATTGGACTGCCAGCCAACATTACACATTATACACATTATATGGCAATTAAAAACCTTTATCTACCAAAAGAGATTAATTGCTAAAAACATTGTTGGGATCTAGTGTTAGATACATTATTAAGTCTCATATACTATGTTACATCTACACTTAATTTTAGGTTGTGTTGTAGACGCTCTCCTCTACTGACGTTGCATATTATGTTTTCCCCACAAATAATGTGTATAGTTTAAGTGGACACTTAATAGTAATATGCACTCTGTCCATTGATTGCTACTTTGTTATCTGGCTCACATATTTGTGCAATGTTTGCTAATTTGTTATTTTTTTCCCACAGGGACAAGGAGTTATTTCTAAGAGTATTGGTACGACTAAGTTGAAATTCTACAAGGGTGAGCCCTTTCCTCAGGAAAGCGGAGGGTAAGTCAAAATATGAATTATATCTACAACTCCTCGTCGCTAATGCTTTAATGAAATAAAGAACATCCTTATTAAAACTCGAAATATGGTAGGCTTGTTGAATATAAAAAATCCTCATATCATTTTTGACAATAATATAGAGCAATAACTCGTTTAGCTAGCACATGCCATAATGTTCTTTTAGCTTATTGCTGCTCGCTTTGTATAGTGTTAGGCATTTTGCTGCTAATATATCTTTGAGAGTTTTCCTTTTATGGTTATGTAATGTTGATTTGCATCCTTCCGGATTTTATCCTTACCCATTTTGGGTTGTTGATACAAGGAAAAAAAAAACTTGTTTCTATGAGGTACTTAGAAGCCGTTTGGCATTTTTCTTAAAAAGAATGGGGGCTTAAGGACTCAAAAGAGGATTACTCTTGCTTTTAGTTTGGATGTTCCTTTTCGAAAAGAAATGAGCTTTCAAGAGAAAAGGAGCTTCTGGGTCACCTTTCTCATAGCCCCCTCAAATTCATTTCCATTCACATATGCAAATGACTTTCTTCATTTTAAATACTAATTAAAAGTAAAAGCAATCTAAAAAACATTTTTGCCCATAAATGCCTATTATAAAGGGGGAACCAAACACACGGGACTTTTTTAATTCACTGTGTTATAAACCCCACTGGTTAGCTAATTAATTATGTTTAGTGTTCACTATGTTACTAAATTTACTACATTAGTAAACAAAACATGTGCGACTAACTTGTATAGAAGTAACATTATTTTCATCTGAATGACATAATTTTAGAGTTTCCCTGTTTTCCTCAAGAACTCACCACATAAACTGACAATTCATATCTATCACCAGGGAATGCGAGAAGTTACCACTTGATGAGCCATCCATGGCGGGAAATGCCATACTATGCTTCGGTGACCCAGAAACTGGAGCCGTCATCGCCAACAGAAATAAGGCTGCTGTCGCAATTGTAGCAGCAGATTTTAGCAATATAGTCGGACCATGCACTTTTGGCCCTTGCATTCAAGTGGACTATACCCTTGGAGCTCAACTTATCAAGTACTTTTACTCTTCAAGGTAACAAATTATAGACCAAGGGCTGACCACAAAGTTAATGTCATACATGGCAAAAACCATCATTAAATTGAAGGCTTGAACATCACCTTGTGCAGCTCCCCAACTGTGACCATAAGTGCTTCTAAGACCTTAACTGGAAAGCCCCTGGCAACCAGGATCCCACATTTCTCGAACCGGGGTCCTAACACCATTGCACCAGAGATTCTCAAGGTAAAAGGGCAAAAAAACAACTCCTTTATTACAATTTAACAAGTACTCCTTGATCATCTAGCTATTGACTCTTGGTATACAGCCTGATATTGCTGCACCAGGTGTGAACATCCTTGCAGCTGTTCCTCCACCGGAAATAAAAACAGGTCCCAAAGATATAATCCGGAATGGAGTATATGAATTTAAAACTGGGACATCCCAGGCATGCCCTCATGTTGCTGCCATTGTCGCTCTCTTGAGATCACTTCACACCAATTGGTCTCCTGCAGCCATACATTCAGCCCTGGTTACCACTGGTATATGAACAATGTTAACAATGTGTTCGAATAAACCGTTAGATTCTATCATTCCATAAATATCATTTTTCACAATGGAACTATTTATGTATTTATGTATGAAGAAATGTCTTATATGGTAGCTAAAAATGCCATTGAAGCGACATCTGACTAATAAGTTTGATTGGATCTTAATTTTAATCATGCAGCATCAACAACTGATGAACGGGGTGATCCAATCTTTGCCCTAGGAGGACAGCAAAAGATTGCCGATCCATTTGATTATGGTGGAGGGATTGTAAACCCAACCAAAGCTGCCTATCCTGGTCTTGTCTATGACATAGGCATGCCGGACTACATTCAGTACATATGTTCTATGGATTTCAACGAAGCTGACATACCAAGGTTGACATCAAAAGCCATCGCCTGTCCTGCCAAAAAACCATCAAGACTGGACATGAACCTCCCATCCATCACCGTACCCAATCTCAAAGCTCCGGTCACCATTTCCAGAACTGTTACGAATGTAGGCACGGTGAATTCTGTGTATCATGCTTCTGTTTTAGCTCCGCAAGGTGTGAAGGTATCAGTTTCCCCTAGTACTTTGGTCTTCAGTTCTACTGTGAGAGTTCAGTCCTTCAAAGTGACACTCGCTTCAACTCACAAGGTTCAAGCAGGATACTACTTTGGAAGCCTGACTTGGAATGATGGACAACATGTTGTGAGAAGTCCGATATCTGTGAGGCCACAGTTGCTAGAAAATCTTTCAGACTTTGCTTGAATGGCCTTTCCAAAAACCTTGCAGAATTCACTTATTAAATAACTGAAGTTGGAAATGAAATATTTTCCTATTCCAATAACTATGAGATTGTGAATCTTAATGTATCTTTATATTTGTAACCAATATATGAGTTGAAGGCAAAGGAAATGAGCTACATGTTCAATTGGACTTATGTTGTCGCCCAAAACAAACAAATAGTAATTTGTAGCTAAATATGTCAAGCACTATTACCCGAATACTCAATTCCGACGAATTATTCTATGACATAAAACAGAGACTAGCATCATGGCAAGTTGCTCATAACCTGTATAAGTTGTGGAAGTTCAGATAATTTCTAATGCAATTAGGACCCTTCAACTAACTAAAAAAATGGCAATCTGGAATTGTTCGGCAACATGTTACCAAACAAAATGCTAGGATAGATTAGTTTAATAAAAGTACCTTCATGTTCATACAAATAGAATCAGATTGAAAGAAGGCACATTTCATTGAATCAAGGCCGTTTAACCAACTAATTAACATCAAGAACTTCCAACTATTCTTACATCCAAACACCCACCAAAAGCAGCAATTGGCAATCACCAACAATCCAATCCAGAAAAGCCAAAAAATTCAACATGAAATCTTCTCTAATCACAGAACCAACATCATTACACCAACTGACATCAAAATTCCCCCATTTCTTAGTTTTGAGATCCCCCTTGACCACCGAATCCATGGAAGGTCCTCCTTGTTAGGTTTTTTCCCTCCCTCATGTGAGACCCATAGTTGTTTAGGCTTCCCTCTTACATAGAGAGGCCCACTACTTAACTCACTTTGGGTTAAAGTGTAAGTTATTAAACCAAAGAAAAATTTCTTTGTTAAAAACCAATTCTTTTTAAAAGAGGGTTTTTTTGAGAAAGAGATGAAAAGAGGAAAAAAACTACAACTTTGAAAGAACTTTAAAGATAAAAAAGGGGGGTTCTTGTAGGAATAAAGAGAATGAAATGAAGATATTTTTTAAATGTAAGGCATTCTTCTTGTGAAAGAGAAGACAAATCATAATGGTTTGTAATAATTCTTCTATCTATACTCTTTGTGTATTACACCTAAGGGGGAGATTTCTCTCTAGCTTATAAGAAGATCTTTACCTTAGAATGTTGATGTAACTCTACTAAGTAGAGTGTATCTAAAGTTAATAGTAGTAGATTTAATATCTAGACCTCGTGGACGTAGTCATTGCCTTGACGGTGAACTACGTTAAATTTGTGTCTCCCAAGTGTTCAATAAAATACTTCTTTGCTAATGTTATTTTGTGTGTGTGGTAACTTTTGCATCCTACAACATGGAGGTGTAGAAGACTCAGTTATATCATTGTGGGTGTAGAGAAGTGTATATTTGATTATGTTTCTTAGCTAACTCAAAAGAGGGAAAATGTGTAGTTTTTCCAACAGGTGGTACCAGAGCTAACATTATCAGTTATCTTTGTTTTGCTAAGATTAAGAATCACAATACAAAGATGATTAGCTTAAATGAGAGCAATTGGATAGTATGGAAAGTCGAGATGGAGAACCTTTTGTATTCCAAAGATCTTTTCAAATTGGTTTTGGGAGTGAAACCGGAGAAGACAAAGGAAGATGACACTACAACAAATTATGGCTTTTGCGACGATCACATTCGTCGCCAAAACCTCAAATTTCATCGCAAAATATTATTTGCGATGAGATGAGTTTATTCGCAAAAAAAAATAAGATTTGCGATGAAATATGTCGTCGCTAAAAGATGGAATTTAGGAAAAAAATTTAATTAAAAATAACATTTGCGACGAAATTTATTTAAAAAAGTGGAATGCTATTTTTGCGACAAACTGATGTCATCGTAAAACACGTAAGACATTTTTATAAAAAGGAGAACTCTGTTTTGCGACAAAACTATTCGTCGCAAAAGGGAATTCTCCTTTTAAAAAAAACGTCTTATGTGTTTTGCGACGACATTAGTTCGTCGCAAAAACTATTTCATAATAAAAAAAACCCTCCGCCCTGTAATAGATGCTCCGTAATAGCAATGCTAACCATTTTTTTTCTCATGGAGCATCTATTTCAAGACGGAGGGCCATAAATTATTTAAAAAACCATAATTAGCATAACATTTAATTGCAAAACATCATTCGTTAAGACTTTAACATGTACAACAGCAAAAGAGAAAAAATAATTTTGTATTTGTTGCATCCATCATGAGTTCATTTTGGTTCCTATGACATACCTAGAGTCTGTACTTGTAGAATATGTAACCAGCTATAACAGTACCAGCAACAACACCTAAAACTATAAGAGCCAAGAACCACCCAAATCTGGAGGACTTTCTACCTGTAGAGCCAAGTGCAGCAATGAGAAACTGTAACAGCTTATGATAATTTTGCTAAATATCAGTGAATTATATACAAGACATGGAAAAGGATCAACAATGCAGAATATGCACCATTTAACACGCAAAAGTAGTAACTTTTCCTCTAAACCGGTTTTACTACCTCCGTCCCACTTTGATAGTTTGAGTTGGTTTTTCACAATGAACTAAAGTCATTTTCAAAAAAAACCCAATCAGATGATGTGTGACAAAGGGTAGTATCACATTTTCTCATAATGGCATGAGAAAGAATGGATGCGTGAAAGCTCATAAAAAGAAACGATGTATGAACACTAATCCTGTTTTCATTAAGTGCAAGACAATAGAGGCAAAAAATCTCTCAATGTAACAATTATATGTGAAGAGGTGATCTTTGGTGACTTAGTCACAGTGGATGCACAAACATATAATAAATGTTTATACTTACTAATGCATGTGTCTTGATCTTTGATGTATAAATGGTCTCCCTTGCATTTGCAGTCATATCCACCCCAAGTATTCTTATAGGAGCAACTATGACATTGGCAGGCAAGACTTTCCTTGCACTCATTGACATCTGATACCACAGTTATTGCAAATATGATGTTTACAGAGAGAAGAGAACAGATTAATGTCATTGGCACCTTGACATATATAGTCGTCACCGCGGAAGCCTTCAGAACAGCTGCATCCTTTCGGCTCTGATACCTACATTAAGATAAAGTCATATTAGATATGTTGGACTTAATGCAAGCCAAAAGATATAGCGCCTATTAATAGCCAATACAAATTTATGGATAAATGCTTAGCATAAACATCACAGAACTGAGCAAGCCGAGAATGTTCATTCATTTCTTGTTTCAGACCAGCAACCCCCATTATTTATTGCACACCTTGCAGGGCCGACAGCTGAAAATTAAGATGAAATGTAATTACTTATAAAATCAATGGAAAATGCACTAGCTTTGTTATATATGGATAAAATCTTTGGATACCTTGTGAATATAGTCAACATAACCCTACCTCCTTTAAGAGACGCAAAACCACATTGAGTGAAACATTTTGAAAACCAAAAATTAAACCAAACTCATTAGGTAAACAAAAATAAATGCTTATAATGAAGATTAATAAGAGTCTCAACAAGACATAATTGGTATATAAAATTAATGTAAACAATGCTACACATAAGAACATTAAAGCTTATTGCACGTCAAGATTACTAAATGGCAGATGCAGTGAATAACACAACCCAACATCCTCCTACAAAAGTATACCTTTTCCTGATATTGTCTGAAGGCAGTATACAATTCTGCCGCATGTACAAATTAATAATTTCATCAACCTCCTGCCTAGATAGTTCGTTGATGTCTTGAATCTACAAAAAAAATAAGAAAGTATTTATTATCTGAACCAAACACTAAAAGATAAAAGTCTTTCATTGATATTACCTTATTGAGCAATATTAATTTCTCCTCGGCGGCCCTTTCAAGAGCCTTTGTAGCCGAACTGAGAAGAATAGCAAGGAACATTAAAGTGGGTTGTGGATGCCGCACAAGTGCTTGGCTATCAACAGGGCCATCTGAAACCTGTTTTTGCCCAAAATTTAGAAATTAGAAGCCACAAATCATAAAGACTAACCCACATATAACACACTGGATAGAACAAAAACAATATGCATGGACCACCTATCAAGCTATTGTACTAATATATTTCCATGACCTTAGCTTATATTGGCACACAAATTCTGGAAAGAGTAGAAAGCCTAATGAACAGTGTTAGCTCAGTTCATTGTGTTTGAGACTCTGACGAATAAAACCACATGGACAAAGGCATACATCTTTAGACTATGAACAGAAGTTAATGGTGTGCATTCTAACCTCGGCAAGGAGTCCTAAATAGGTTCTAGATCCCCAGAGTATCATTCCCAATCCCATCTTTCAAAGTACAACAAAAAATATCTTGTTGAGCAGTACATCGTATAACTCTGGATTGACCTACTTATGGAACCTGTGAGGGTTCTACTTAGGGCTGTCAATGGACTCTAATCCAGCTGATATGAGTCCGACATAGACAGGACCCATTTTGCTTCGTTTCCAGCACTTGGGCCAGATCCAGAATTGGCAAAAAAGCACAGAATAGTTTAAGAAGCGAATCCAGATGAACAAGTATATGGTGCCCAGACAAATTATATTATCATTGCCGATGCCAGAAGCATATTTCCTCTTCTAGCCCTAACCACCTGATATACATTGTAGACACTGCAAAATAGCAATAGTAGCTAATCTATTGCGATAGTAGCTAATCTCAAGTTGTAAGGAAAAGGCGCTTGGTGATTACGATTATGATTATGATAACCATAACAAAAAGTAAAAAAAATATCTACAGCATTCAGTAGGCATATGAACTAAAATGACTACATTTTCATTCGATCATAAAAGAAAAAAATTCACTCTCTAGTCAACATATAGAAAAACATCTCACTTGTATCCAACAGATGGTATAACAGCACCGATAACCATCAGAAACAGAACAATTTGTAAGTTATCTTTATTAAACATACAACATCATCATTAGTAATAGAGCGTACCTGAATCCATAGCAAAACGATGAGGAGAGGTTTCTCTCCCTTGCCCAAAACTTTCTGACGATCTCCTTCTTGAGATGGAATTACTATCGTCTGGTTATTCATCGTATGGGCGGAGAGAGGACCAACTCCTCTCTTTATACTTAAGTAGCCACGTCCATCAAGTGGTTATTACTTCCGTACCCTTAACCAATTAGAATTAGGATAACTAGTCTTGTAATTTCATTAGTTATCATGTGGGACCACTTAAGGGTAATTTGGGAATTACTTACATTCTCCCACTTGGTCCGAATGATAATTATCATAATAATAACAAGACAACATAAGGTGCACAAGATTATCCATTCAGATTGGTCACATAAGACTATAATTAAACAAACTATTAATACGAGTCATGGCGGTTCTATGTCTTTAGACGACACGGTTCCATCCATGTACCACATTATTAAATAATATGTTCAATATAGTATTTAAAAGAGGAAATCATAAGAGTCCACTTAATGTCTCTACAAATTGAGACTAGTCCTGTCATAAATATTTATTCATTCACATCGATGCATAATATGGACAGGAAAAACAAACAGAAACACGTTTATTGATATCAAAGTGTAATAGAGCATAAACATCATCATAAGGAAAGCACGATTCATACCATTATGGATTAGTCTCAAGACCCATTCTATTGGCATGTTCGATAAAGGTCTTTGGAGGTAATCCTTTCGTTAATGGATCGGCAATCATAAGGTTAGTACTAATTTACTCTATAAACACTCTTTGTTTCTGAACTTCTTCTTTAACAACAAGAAACTTTAATTCCATGTGCTTTGCTCCTTTAGAGTACTTGTCGTTTTTTGAGAAGATAACTGCTGCGGAGTTATCACAATAAATTTTCAGCGGCCGATCAATAGTGTCGACAATACCAAGCCCTGAAATAAAATTCTGCAACCATAAAGCTTGAAGTGTGGCTTCATAGCATGCCAAAAATTCAGCCTCCATAGTGGATGAAGCAATGATAGATTCTTTTCCACTTTTCCATGATATGGCTCCTCCAGCAAGCATAAATAAGAAGCCAAATGTGGACTTTCGATCATCAACACATCCAGCAAAATCAGAATCTGAGTAGCCAATAACCTCAAGATTCTCAGTCCTCCTATATATGAGCATGTGATCTTTTGTTCCTTGCAAGTACCTCATTACTTTCTTTGCAGCTTTCCAGTGATCCAATCCAGGATCCTTTTGATATCTTCCTATCATACCAGTAGCAAAACTGATATCTGGCCTTGTACAGGTTTGTGCATACATTAAACTTCCAACTGCAGACAAATATGGAATACCCTCCATCTCTTTCCGTTCCCATTCATTCTTTGGACATTGCATAAGGCTTAATTTATCCCCTTTCTGAATGGGAACTGGGCTTGCATAAGGCTTAATTTATACCCATTCATCTCTTTCCATTCCAAATCTCTCTAAAATCTTTTCTATATAGTTTGAGACAAACCCAACATTCCAAGTGAACGATCCCGGAATACTTCTATTCCAATCACGTATTTTGCCTCACCCATATCTTTCATTTCGAAATTTTTAGAGAGAAAGTCCTTGGTGTTATACATTAATCCAAGGTTATTGCTTGCAATTAATATATCATCAACATACAAAATCAAAAATATGAATTTACTCCCACTGACCTTTAGATAAATACACCGATCAACGATGTTTTCTTTAAATCCAAAGGAAGTAATGGTATCATTAAACTTAAGGTACCATTGTCGGGAAGCTTGCTTAAGTCCATAAATTGATTTCTTAAGTTTGCAAGCTAAATGCTCTTTTCCTTCAATGGAGAATCCTTCAGGTTGGTCCATATAAACTTCCTCATCTAAACTTCCATTTAAGAAAGCTGTTTTCACATCCATTTGGTGGAGCTCTAAATCATAATGAGCAACCAACGCTAAAATAATTCTGAGTGAGTCCTTTTTGGATACAGGAGAAAAGGTCTCTTTATAATCAAAGCCTTCTTTTTGAGTAAATCCTTTGGCCACAAGTCTAGCTTTATATCGTTCTATAGTACCCTTTGAGTCACGTTTGGTCTTAAAGATCCATTTGCAACCCACTTTCTTGTATCCTTTGGGTAATTCAATGAGTTCCCAGACTTCATTTTGGGCCATTGAATTTAACTCATCATTCATGGCTTCAATCCATTTTTCAAAATTAATACATTCTATGGCTTGTGAAAATGAAACCGGATCATTAGATGTCCCAATATCATAATCAAATTCTTGTAGATAAACCATATAATCATTAGAAATAGCTGGCTTTCTGATCCTTTCAGATCTTCTTAAGGCTATTTGTGGTTCTTCTACTACTTGCTCATTGATGACAGTATCATTATGGAGTGTTGAAGGAACAGTAAATTGTGGCTCATTAATGTGTTGTTCTTGATTGACAGGACATACATCAATCATGGGAACAACAATTTGTTTAGAAGTTATAGGTAATGGGACATGCACCCTAACTTTTTTAATTGCCACATTTTGTGTTGTAGCACTCCCACTGATTTCACCATTTTCTAAGAATCTGGCATTACCGGTCTCCACGATTCTTGTACTATTGTTAAGACAGTAAAACCTATACCCTTTGGATTTTTCAGGGTAACCAATAAAGTAACCACTGATTGTTCTTGAGTCCAATTTCTTTTCATGTGGATTATAAATTCTCACTTCTGCGGGACAACCCCAAACATGCAGGTGTTTTAAACTGGGTTTCCTTCCAGTCCATAACTCAAATGGAGTCTTTAGAACTGCCTTACTAGGAACCCTATTTAACAAATAAACAGCAGTTTTAAGTGCATACATCCACATAGATAAGGGTAAAGTGGAATTACTCATCATACTCATAACCATATTCATAAGAGTACGATTCCGCCTTTCAGCCACACCATTCTGCTGAGGCGTTCCAGGCATAGTGTATTGAGCACATATACCTTTGCTTTCAAGAAGTTTAGCAAATGGGCCTGGGTGTTGCCCTAATTCATCATAGCGCCCATAGTATTCACCACCTCTATCAGACCTTATGATTTTCACCTTTCTGTCTAATTGTCTTTCAACCTCAGTAATGTACACCTCAACGGCGTTCACTACTTGAGATTTATCATTTAATAAATAGACATAACTATAACGTGAAAAATCATCTATAAAGGTGATAAAATACTTTTCTCCACCAAAAGATGGAGCATCAAAGGGCCCACAAATATCTGTATGGATAATTTCAAGAGGTTCCTTACTTCTTGTGGCACCTTTCTTTGTGTGTTTGGTTTGTTTGCCTTTAATACAATCCACACACACATTTAGATCAGTAAAATCAAGATTACGAAGAATCCCATCTTTTACTAATCTCTCAATTCTTTCTCGGGAAATGTGTCCCAACCTTCTATGCCACAAGTTTGAGGAATTTTCATTAATAAGGCTACGTTTAGCACCAACAGAAGTATGTAGTGAAAGTAGTGAAGCAGCAAAGTAATCATCAAGATTAAGTCTATATAAGCCATCACATAAAATACCAGAACCAACACAAGAAGCATTCTTAAATAGGCTAAAATGCTTATTCCCAAACTTAAATGTGTATCCATCAACATCAAGTTTCGATAAAGAAACTAGATTTCTAGAAACTGCAGGAACATAAAGAGTTTCAAATAAATCTAAATGATGTCCACTATCGAGGAATAGCTGATAAGTGCCTATGGCTTCAATGGGAACTTTATCCCGATTTCCCATGAACAGGAATTTCTCCTTTAGGTTTGTGGCTCGGGTTGTAAGAAATCCCTGCAAAGTGTTGGAAACATGAGTGGTAGCTCCAGAATCTACCCACCAAGTATTAGAAGGAACTTCAGTAAGGTTAGATTCAAAAACATAAGTTGAATCAATACCTTTCTTTTGGAACCAGTCTTTCCTTTTCTGGCAATTTTTCTGAAGGTGGCCAAACTTTCTACAGAAGTAGCACTTTATGCCCCTTTCCTTCTGAGGATGGTTGTCTTTCTGGGTAGCATTATTCTTTTTAGGAGCCTTCCCTTTAGAGCTTTTAAACTTTCGCTGCTTACCTTTAACCTCTTGAGAAACCATGTGGATTGAGTTCTGTTCCAGTGCCTTAAGCCTTGACTCCTCTTGCACAAGCATATTTGCCAATTCATTTACATTCCATTTGTCTTTCAAGGTATTGTAATTAATTTGAAATGGCCCATACTGAGGAGGTAAGGAATTTAAAATGAACTGGACAAGAAAGAACTCATCCACTGACATCCCCAATGATTTAAGCTGTGCTGCCAAATTTGTCATCTCAAGAACGTGCTCATGCATACCACGAGAACTATCATACTTCATCGTGGTTAGCTTAGCCATAAGAGTGCTTGCAAGTGACTTATCTGCAGACTTAAAACGTTCTTCAACTTTAGTGAGAAATTCTTTGGCACTTTCAGTTGGAGGGAGTGTGGTCTTAATATTGTTTGCAATTGTCATTCGCATAAACATAAGGCTCAACCTGTTTGACCTTTCCCATGCATTAAATAATGCCTTATCTTCAGTGCTGCTAGTAGCAGTAATTGCAGCAGGTTTTTCAGTTCTAAGAGCGACATCAAGGTCCAAAACACCAAGGTTGAATTGGACTTGCTCTTTCCAGTCTGAAAAATTAAGGCCATGAAGCATGGGAATGGAAGAAGCATGGGAATGCAAGGAAATAGGAATTGATGCTGCAATTAAATAATCATGCTCAATACATTAGGCTATGAATTTGACATAATCAAGCACATGGATAATACATACATAAGGAATAACATAACTTTGATCTACCTTTGGGAATAATCTAATGTTATGTTATTCAACGATTATGGTGTTCCCTACCACCTGTAAGAATTATTAGTCAGGTGCACACATTAAGTCGGTTCGCTACCTTTGGGTATGCGTCACCTTCTACTGTACACGCCCTAATAATCCTGTTCAATTCAATGATCACTAGAAGATTGGTGCACCTTTGGGCCAGCCATAATATCTAAGAATCAATGAATTGCCATTTATAAAAGTTATTCTCATCACTAACACTAGGGAATGTGTTAGGACACAATAATTGACTCATTTCTATTGACATTCCAGTTAGGCCACTTTGGTGACAAACAAACTGTAACTTAATATAGAAATTAAGTCATGAGAAAACTTTTACTTACGCATGTATATAATACAAAAACTTTCATTCATCATCATCATTAAAATACATAAGATAATTCATAAATAATACATAAAAATGCATAGCGGAAGCATTATAATGACCCGACATAAACCACTTAAGGCCCCTTTCAATTTCCTTTTTTTTTTTTGATAGACCGGACCGGTTGGGTCCGGTTTAGTTCATAATTAAAGGCTGGCCCGGTTTAGCGGGTTATCCTCTTCATGAGGAACCCTAATTACATTAGAGCAGCGAACGGCGGCATGGCATGGCAGCCGCCGCCGCCTTCTTCCTTCGGCGGTCAAAGGCCGCCTTTTCTTCTCCTCCAACGCCGTCGACCCGCCTGTTGTTCCCTTTCCTCATCAGCGGCAGTGATGGCGATCGGAATCGGCGGGAGAAGCAGTGGCCATGCGGCGGCATCGAGTGGGTTCGAGCGCCGTCGGAGAAACGCTGCCTCCTTCAGTGGCAAATGCTGGCGAACGGCGATCGGAACCCGCCGGAGAAACAGCCGCGGTGGCGGCGGCGACTGGATTCGGGCGCAGCCGCTACCAAGGGCCGCCTGGGCATGGTGAAGCCGATGCGGCGATCATGATGCCGGAGAACAGAGACCCCGACCTTGGACGACACCGCGGCGGCCGAAAAGGTAAGCACTTTTTTTTTAATTATGCGATCCGATCATCGCCGGCGGTCATCGTCGTTTGCTATGGCGGCCGAAAGGGCCGCCCTTTCAACATCTTTCACGGCGATGCCGGCGGCGGCCAAAAGCCGTCACCTTTATTTATTTTTTTTAAGATCCGGCACTACTGTGGCGGTGGCGGCGTGCGACGTGCGACGACATCATAAGCGTCGTTCACGGAGGCCGCCGACACAGAGCGCTTCAGCGGCGGCCGAAAGGACCGCCCTTTCTGCCACGGCGAGGCCGGCGACGGCTAAAAGGCCGTCCTGATGGCGGTCGCCGGCGTGCCTCGCAGTCAGTTCGCGTCCGGGACGGCCATGGCGGCAAACGAAAAGGCAGATACAATAGTGCCATCACCATGGCCGTCGGCCTACGTCAAACGATCTGACGTTTGTTCATTGGCTCTGATACCAATTGTAAGTTATCTTTATTAAACATACAACATCATCATTAGTAATAGAGCGTACCTGAATCCATAGCAAAACGATGAGGAGAGGTTTCTCTCCCTTGCCCTAAACTATCTGACGATCTCCTTCTTGAGATGGAATTACTATCGTCTGGTTATTCATCGTATGGGCGGAGAGATGACCAACTCCTCTATTTATACTTAAGTGACCACGTCCATCAAGTGGTTATTACTTCCGTACCCTTAACCAATTAGAATTAGGATAACTAGTCTTGTAATTTCATTAGTTATCATGTGGGACCACTTAAGGGTAATTAAGGAATTACTTACACAATTTTCTACAATAACAGAGAATTCATTTGGCTGTCTAGTATGCTGATAACCATTTTCAATGAAAACATCCTTCTATAACATGCAGGTATTTCATCGAACACTTTGTAAGCATCTACCAAGAGCAGACAGCACAGCAGTAACCAATATGAAAAAAAATAGAAGAAAGAAACTTGTTCGAACTAGTTGATACAACTCAAGATAACTCCTTCCAAATCAAGTAGTTCTTCTAACTACGGCCAATTTACAGCTCAAATTCTCGTCCAAATTGTGAAAAAAATCCATCCTTACACTCTCAAAACAGAGCACACACCCAAAAATGAACTTGCCATTCCAGCACAAATCAATTTTTTTATCTCCTCCAATCAACACGAAATTTGGCATCTTACCTTTCTGAAACAAAGCCCAAAGTTTGATTTTTTTTCCCTGATTCGGCTCTCAACATTCCCAATTCGACCTCCCAACGCGCCATTTCCAAATCGAGACCTTTCTCTTCCTGTTCACGATCTGCTCCTCGCCAGAACCGCCATCGCCTCGCTCATGGCCGCCGTCACTTCGACCTCGCCGTCGCCGTCGGCCTCGCCTCGGTTTCGCCATCTGCTTTGGTTTCGCCATCTGCTTTGGCCACGAGCGCTCGAGCCCCTCTCTGTTCGACTGGAACACCCGGCAAATTAGCTCGGGTCGGTTTTGTTTGCTTTTTATTTTATAAAGACCCACTGAACCGGTTCGATTCAACTCGGGTTTCTCCGTGTTGCCTTCTTTCTTTCGATTGGGTTAAAACCCGTTGTAACAACCTCATCCGTTGGATCTAATCTGAACGGCTATTCACTTTAAATCAGTGTCCGTCATCTTCTTAAATATAAATCAGCGGCTTAGATCGTCTCTGCACGTGATATCAGCTCTTGGGTCACTTTGGCACTTCAAAACCCGCCTAATGGCTTCACTTTGGCCATTTCACAGTCCGAGCAATTGAACCTACATAAATAAAATTAAACTCAATTTAGGCACATAATAAAATATAACTCTGTTAAATCCAATTACTATATCTAAATAAATCAATTAAACATAATTCTTTATTAAATTCCTAATTACAAACATAACATTGATACATATTATTTATCTTTATTTTAATTAAAAATTATGACTAGCATATAGGTAGAAAGTCATATAAAAATGTGTATATTTTGTATATATCATCTAGTAAGCTGGATGTCACAACCATAATGAAAAGGCCAGACGTAACAAACACGGTCAACTAGACCATACCGTGGCACATACATATTCATATCAAAAAAGAGCATCCACATATGGCATGCCCAAATCAATGTGTATTTTTTGTATATATCATCTAGTAAGCTGGATGTCATAACCATAATGAAAAGGCCAGACGTAACGAACACAGTCAACAAGACCATACCGCAGCATATACATATTCATATCAGAAAAGAGCATCCACATATGGCATGCCCAAATCAATTAGAACACCTAACATCAGTAAAAACACATATTTTTAACCAAAATTTCTAGTTATAATCTCGTCCCTATCGCAAAAAGTCAAAACAAGCGCAACAGATATCTTCTTGCCGTAATAAAGGACTAAATTGAACCAAGTAGACCACGTATACTGTGCAACATGTTAATACTTTATGAATAAAAGAGACAAATCATGAATTCATTTTAATTTTAAGCTGCCATATAGTTAGGAGCAAATGATCAGGTAGAATTTACACTTAGAATGGAGTTTTAAAACTATGATTCAAATAAGTACATTCATATCTAGGTAAATATAGTTATCGACAGTTGATCTATTGCTAAGTTGAATTTGAATGATATGATGGATGCTAAATGTATATTTAGATCATCTTAGTGTCTTTTTTTTTTAAACGAGGGGTGTCCGACTCCTTAGGACCTAACTAGAAGGGGCATGGCAACCGACCTCTTAGAGCACTGTATCATGGTGCCAATCCGCTTAGTTTCTTCCTGCCGTAAAAATCTATCTAAAATAATATCAATGGTGACGAATTTCTATATGTCGGTAATAATGCATTGTTGCAGCCCAACTCGTACTAATATTATATCATACATGAAAAACATTATTTACATTTAGTATCATGCAACTAACTTAGTTCCATGAATGGAGGCCAATCATAATTGACCACAAGACTATCCACCTTCTTCCTCCTTTTTACCATCCTACAATGTGAACCCTTTTCAATCAAAATTACAAACATACACCATACCCATCACGCCACAATCAAAATTACAAACATACCAAAACATATATTTATTATATATCTATCATCCTCACACCTAAACTGGGTCTATCCGGTTTGACCACGGTTTGACCGCAGTCAAACCGCGGTCCAACCGGATCGGCCATCGATCCGGGTTGATGGCCGGTCCGGTTTTGAAAACCTTGCTTCTTCCCATTTTATAAAAAAATATAAGAGGATAATATTTTGCCAAAAATGTCTATTTGTTGCAAATAATGAGAATGCTAAATTTTATATATATTTAAATATTTTCTTTATGATTATACAAAAAAATACTTTTATTTATAAAAAGTAAAATATATTGTTTTTGCGATAAATGTAACACTTGGTCGCAAATAGAATACACTTTTGCGACTAAATGGCTTATTCGTCGCAAAAATACATTATCTTTTGCAATCAAATTGGCCATTGGTTGCCAATAGTACTTATTTTTGCGACTACTTTTCATGTCGTCGCAAAAGGATAAGTTATTTGTGACAATTCTTAAATTCGTCGCCAATGGGTATGTATTACGACAAAAATTGGTTTGTCGCAAAAGCCCTACTTTGTTGTAGTGCGATTGAAATAAAGAGAATAGAAAAGTCATAGCATGTATTAAGCAATGGTTGGATGATATTATATTCCACCATGTGTCTAATGAGGTTGATGCAAAAACTATTGGGGATAAACTATATAAGTTGTATGAAAGAAAGATTGTGAAAAACAAAGCCTTCTTGATCTAGAAGCTCGTGAACTTAAAGTTTAAGGAAAGTCGTTCGGTGGCGGAGCATTTGAATGAGGTACAAATATTGTGAACCAATTGACAACTATGAAGACGAGTTTTGGACGATTAGTTGCATGCCTAGTTGCTTAATTTCTTACCGGATTGTTAGGAGACTCTTGTGGTGTCTCTTAACAACTCGGGACCAAATGGAGCGTTATCTATGAGCCAAGTCACAAACGGATTGTTGAATGAAGAGGTTAGGAAAAAGTCATTGGGGTCTTCATCTCAAGCTTTGGTTTTCAAACAAAGAAGATGAAGGTCAATGAAATGTTTTCATTGTGGTGGACTTGGGCACTTCAAGAAGTTCTTAAATGAACAAAGGGAAAGTACACCAAATGAGCAAGGCAAGTAAGCTGAAGAAGCTAATGCAATGGGAAAAGGTAAAGATCTTGTTATGGTCTATTGTGATGAAAGTTGTTTGAATTCAATAAGTGTAATTAGTTGGGTTGTGGATTCCGGGGCATCTTTCCATGCAACTTCTCATAGAGAGTTCCTCACTACGGCCCTGTTTGGTTGCCCAAAAAGAAGCTTTCTTTTGGGAAATCTCCTGAGGGGATTTCCCAAAAGAAGTCATAAGAGCTTCTTTCAATGGCATTTAGTATAAAATTCAAAAAATGACAGGGACATTTTTAAAAAAAAAACTAATGATGAGGTTTTTTGTTATCAAATGCCTTTGGCTTCTTTTGAAAATTACAGTTTTTACCACTATGACCTAAATTCATCAAATGAAGTTGATTTTGGCCAACCAAACACCACTTTTCTTAAACCTAGATTCATCTAAAGAATTTGAATTTCCTACTCCTAAAAGTGCTAACCAAACAGACCCTACATATAAGTCGGGCGACTTAGGTTGATAAGGATGGAAAACCATAGGGTTTCGGAGATTATTGGAAAATGGGATGTGCATTTAGTGACTATTGTCGGTCACAAGTTGATTCTTAAGGATGTAAGACATATTTCGGACTTGAGGTTGAATCTCATATCAATGAGAATACTAAATGATGAATGTTATAATAAATCACGTTTTGGTCCCCTTTCAGCAAGGGAGAAGTGTTGCACTCTCTACAAAATTGAGGGCCGACTATCCAAGGATGAAGTGAATGTCACTCTTGAGGACTCATCCACTAACTTGTGGCATTGACGTCTTGGTCATATCAGCGATAAAGCTTTGGAGCTCTTGATGAAGAAGAATGTAGTCCAAAATTTGAAAGGTACTTCTTTGATTCCTTGTGATCATTGTTTAATTAGTAAACGACATAGAGCTTCATTTTCTATAAGTAGTACCCGCAAAATAAATATGTTTGATCTTTTTTATTTGGATGTTTGTGTACCAATGGAGGAGAAAACTCTTAGTAGCTCTTTGTACTTTGTTACTTTCATTGATGATGCATCTAGGAAAGTACGGGGGTATGACATAAAAAGTAAGGTGAAGTGTTTGACACATTTAAAAAGTTTCATATTATGGTTGAAAGACAAACCAGAAAACTTCCTGAATATCTTCGCACCAAAAATTGGGGAGAGTATACTTCAAGGTAGTTCAATGATTATTGTAGCAATCATGGGATAAGGCATGAAAAAACTGTGTTTTATACTCCTCAACACATGGTGTGGAGGAGAGGATGAACCGAACAAGACCGGAGAAAATTCGGAGCATGCTATCTCTAGCTAAGCTTCCAAAGACCTATTGGGTGAAGGTATAAGTATTGTTTGTTACTTGATTAATCAGTCTCATTTATATATGTTGGATTGTGAGGTACCAAAAAAAGTGTGGAGTGGTAGAGGTATCTCCTACTTACACTTAAAGGCATTTAGTTGCAAGGCATTTGTGTGTACCCAATGGAGCAAAGAAAAAAGTTAGATGGCAAGGACATTGAATGTATTGCTTGATTGATTTTTTAACTCTTTTTACTCGCAATCGCACGAGACTTAGTATAGTCTAGTGGAAACGAGGTCGGACCTAAAGGACTTGGAAGATTAATCTAATTCTAATGAAAGATTGAATTTTTATGATTTTAATTAACTAAAGAAGTAAACTTTAACAAGAAATCAAGTGATGAGAATATCAAAGCATCAAATCCACTACTAAACATGCAATTATTACTCTCAATTAATATTTCCACAAGATGATATGATATGGTAATTCATGTTCTTTGGTCAGACACACGAATTACCAGTGAATTCACTACATGTTCTTTGGTCGGACACGAAAAGTTCATTCACTATAAATTATGTAATTAATTATATCCTTTGGTCGGGCATAGAATCAATACAAACCTGTTATTATCTAGACACAGGAAATATCAATATCAAATTTTAGTCATAATCTTACCAGTCTATGGTCAAACACTAGATTGAATTATGAAACATGAAATCGCATTAAGAACAATCATATCAACTCCAATTTCATTAAACAATCAAGAGTAATAATACATATTTAGGGCTTCATCTAGCTTTGATAAGAAAATTAGCCAGACATAGAATAAGAGAAAGAAGAAGCCTGATTTGTTGAAGAAGTCATTTGCAGGAACACTGTTCACGGGTGTATTGCAGCAGCGACACTGTAGCACGGGTACTGTAGCAACACTGTTTATCTTCTCCCAAATCAGCCTGCAGTACTGTAGCAATCCGAAATCACTGTAGAAAATTCGCAATTCAGCCAAAAACCCGTCTTTTCTCCTCCCTTTTCTTCCCTCTTCTCCCCTCCGGCCAACTCCTCTCTTCTTCCGGCAGAAACCATGCCCAAAGGCCTGACTTTTCCGATCAAAAGTTCTCCTATACGTCTCTGTTTTCCTTCTGTCAAAAGCTCCCGTTTTCTCTCTGTTTTTCTCTTTATGTCGGTCCCCTTTCAGTTCCTCCTCTTCCTCCTTTTATAGATCTCGAGAAAGCCAAGAGTCCAATTCGAATCCTTTTCTATTTTGGGTCGAATTTCCTATTCGAGCACGCCTCTTCCGGCCCTCCGATTCCAGCACGACTCCCTCTGTTTTTGTTTCCAAATTGAGCACCCACTGTCATTCCGCCGTCATCTCCTTTCTGGATGTTTCACCACCGCCATGACCACATACGCCATTGTCAAGCTCTCCACCACCGATCGCCTCGCCGAGCATGAGCACCCATCTCGAGCTCCACCACCAACACGAGACCAATCGCCGCCATGATAGCCATCGCCATTCAATCGCCGCTTCTGCTCGAGCCTCTTCCGTCTACCTTGTCTTCCATCGCCGTTGTGATAGCCGTCACCGTGGCCCATCGGACCCAGCCACCGTTCCGCCCAGGCCACCACTGCCGATTGGAGGAGCTGGAGCAGAGCTGTGCTTCGACTGAAACAGCCGAGATCGAGCTCGGGTGGTTTTTGTCATTATTACTCCCTCTGTTCCAAAATACTATGTACATTTAGAAATATTCATTTTCTAAAATATTGTATACATTTTGCCAAATTATGTGACTTCCTCTTTTCAAAATTGGAGGAGACTTAGAAGGATTGACTTGAATTTAGTTCGTGAATGAGCATATGAGTTGAATGGGATACGAGGGAGAAGAAGTCATGTGATTTCCTTGTGGGTTTCATGGTCCAATAAAAATAAGGATTTTCTCAAATGTACATAGTATTTTGGAACGGAGCGAGTATTTTTTTTCTTTCCTGAACCGAACCACTGAACCGGTCAGTTCAGGTTCAATTTCTCTCTTCAATTTTTTTTTTCTTTTTCTTCTTTAAACCCGACGTATCAACCGCATCCGTCAGATCTTCAATCTCAGCACCGAACCAGTTTGACGTGCGTTCACTTTGGCGATCTGCATTTGGACTCTTAAAATCTGGATAAATAAAATTAAATATAACTTAGACGCATAATTAAATGTAAATCCATTCAATCCAATTAACACATCTAAATTAATCAATTAATCGCATTTATTTAATAAACACTAAATTACTCACCTAATCATGATTAACTGTTAATTATCCTTATTTCAACTAAAATTAAGACTAACATATAGGCAAAAAAATATATAAAAATGTGTATATTTTGTAGATATCATGTATCTTCTTGGGATATGATGATGATAAGTTTGGTTATACATTATGGGACTTAAAGAACAAGAAACTCAATAGAAGTAGAGATGTGATATTTAAAGAAGATCAAATAATTGAAGACTTTGGTAAAGATAAAGCACCAAAACAAATTGTGCATGAAGTCTATAATGAGTTACATGTTCCACAAGGTGTTCAAGAGGAAGAACATAGTGAAAGTGATGAACCTACATATAATAATGATAACCATGTAGAGAATGGGCTGGAATATGATGGTGTAGATTTCAATGTGGATGATTTTCTTGAGAATGAAAATGACTTAGATGAAGATGATAACTTTATTGAAGGTGATGTGGAAGAGGGAGAGTTATCACATCAAGAGAACAAATGTTCATTAAGGAGATCAGATAGAGAAAGGATTATTCATCTACATATGTGACACTCACCGAATATGGTAAACCAAAAAGCTTGGTAGAAGCTCAAGCACATGAAAATAAGGATTTATGTAATAAGGCAATGCAAGAAAAGATAAAATCCTTGCATGAGAACCATATTTACGAATTGGTTGTTGTTGTTTTAATTAATCTTCTTAATTTTACTCTCAAGTGTACGAATCGTATTGGAGTATAGTCATACGATTTACAAGGTCGAACCCACAGAGACTTATATTTTTGGAACTCAAGTTCTAAGATCAGATTAATTACCTTTTTTGAAGAATTAGGTTGATTGTATTAACTACACTTCTACTAATCAAAACCTAAAATTTATTATGCAATTGTTAACTAAACAACTAATGGAAAGGCAATTAATTAATCCCCGGAAAGAACACTAATTGACAAATAAAAATCGTAATTTTAATCAAGATTTAAAATACTAGGGCATAAAAATCAGCACATGACAATTCGAGGAGCAATTATTCAAAATCCACAATTGTTCTCACTGTTATCTCATAGAGAATTGGAATTCAGTCTATTCTCTTACAGAAAACATCAACATGAAAGCATAAAGATTTTGAATTAAAATTTGTCTTCTCTTGCATATCAGTATATAAAATAATTAATTATATCTATCATTCGATAAATCACAACTAATATCCAAACAACATTTTAAGCATACAACTCAATGCAATTAATTCGAGAATAACAATCGTTAAAGTTCATTAATTTGAGATAACAATCGCGTCATATGAATAATACTCCTACAACTAATCATGGCTTCATCTCAGCCCTAGATAGGAGATTAGCAACTCATGTTAGGGAATTGAATATTGTTCCTCCTCTCTCTCGGTCGACTGTTACAAGAAATAGTTCGACACAAATCCCCCACAGTGCAACAACCATCGGAATGAAAAAACGAACACTAAAAAAAATAGAAAATTTTGAACTGAATAAAAAAATTGCGCTCGGTCGTCTTCCTCGAGCAGTCGACCCCTTTCTACTGCTGTACTGCTATGTTTTTATATCTTCCAAGATAGTCCTCTGTTCTCCCAAATCAATACATTTTTCCAAAATCAATCTCGTGAAGAAAGATCTCCCCTGTTGCTGCCTTCCAAATCAAACAATTCGCAGCTCAATTTACTTCGAATCCGATCCATATTTGGAGTAAAAAATTCTATTTTTAAGCCATTCCAAAAAAAGCAAAAGCACCCAAACATCAACCTTCCAAACTGAGCCAAATTTGCCCCTTTTGAAATCTCAATTCGAATTCAAATTTGGTACCTTACTATTCTGAAACAAATTTGAAACTCGTCTTCCCCGATTCGGCTCCCCAATCTGAGCTTTCCAAATCGAGAATTTCTTTCATTCTGCTGTTCTGTTTTTTTCCGTTACTCCTCACGGTCGAGTGATATATATAAAATATACATATTTTATATACTTTTCTATCTATATGTTAGTCGTAATTTTAGTTGAAATAAGGATAATTAATGGTTATTAATGTTAAGTGAGCAATTAGGAGTTTAATAAATAAATGCGCTTAATTGATTAATTTAGATGCATTAATTGAATTTAATAAATTTACATTTTATTATGCGTCTAAGTTATATTTAACTTTATTTATGTAGGTTTAAGAGTTTCAGATGTAAATCGCCAAAAGTGAAGCACGTCCAGCAGCTTCTGTGAAGAGATTGAAGATCCGGCGGATAAGATTATTACAATGGGTTTAGCCCAATGAAAAGAAAAAAAAAGAATGAACAAGACCTGAACTGACCGGATCAGTGGTCTGTTCGGTTTGAAGGTATGGAAGCTAAAGAAGAATTTGTATGGGTTGAAGCATGCTCCAAAGCAATGATATAAGAAGTTTGATTTTTTTACCATGAGTTATAGGTATAAGAGTACAATTTAGGATCTTTGTGTGTTCACTAAGAGGTTTGGTGATTTTATTATATTGTTGTTTTATGTTAACGATATGTTGATTATTAGACGTTATACTAACAAGATTGCTTTGTTGAACCATGAATTAAGCAAGTCATTTGCCATGAAGGACTAGGGACCTGCAAAATAAATATTGGGGATGACAATCAATCATGATAGGAAGACTAAGAAGCAACACAAGAGAAGTACATTGAGAAGGTACTTGAGAAATTTAACACGAAGAATGCAAAGCTAATTAGCATCCCACTTGAAAGTCATTTTAAATTGCATAAGAAGCGAAGTCCTCCAAATAAAATGGAGAAGGAAGAAATGACTAAAATCCCCTATGCATTGGCAATAGGGAATTTTATGTATCCAATTTTGTGTACAAGGCTGAATATTGCATATGTCATTGGAGTTGTTAATAGACATCCTTCAAACCTAGGGAAGGAGCATTGGAATGTGATGAAGTGGCTTCTTCGATACGTTTATGGTATGTTTATGGGTTACTGATTCGGATAGGTTCCTCTATGGTATGTTTATGGGCTTGGAGATTGTAAATCTTTGCTTGAAGGATTTGCGGATTTTGATATGGTCAGATATGTTGACTCAACGAAGAGTACTTTGGGGTATTTTTTATCACAGTTTTGTGGGGAGCCGTGTCATGACAATCAAGATTGCAAAAATATGTTGTATTGTCTACAACAGAGGTCGAGTACAATGTAATTACCGAAGCTTGCAAAGAGATATTATGGATGAAGAGATTCATAGAAGAGTTAGGATGAAAGTAATACAACTATATTGTACATTGTGATAGTCAAAGTGTCATCCATTTGAGCAATAATGCAAGTTTCTACTCTGTGAGCAAACATATTGATGTGCGGTATCATTTGATAAGAGATGTGTTAGAGAAGAAGCACTTGGAGTTGAGAAATATTCATACTGGCAACAACTCATCGGATATGATGACCAAGACCCATGGAATGTCGTATCGGATATCGATAAAATATCGGTCGGCCTAAGAGACGAAATATCGGAGATATTGTGTAAAAAAATATCGGTAGTTAAAAACTAGTTTTTACCGTATATTTTCACAATCTAGCTTCTAAAATGAGTTATGCTAATTTAAACAAAGAATAAATTTCAAAATATGCATATTAGCATAGAAAACAAACATGAAAGGTTTTTTTTTCAAAAAAAAAAAAAATTGAAAATTTTTTTTTAAAAAAAAATATTTTTTTAATTCAAAAAATACCGATATATCGGTCCGAAACCGATATATCGCCGATATATCGGCGATATTTGGAATTTTTTGAAAAAACGATACGGGTTGGTATCGATGTATCAGTTTAGTGCCAATATCCCTAAGGTGAATAATGAACTTTATAAATGTTGAGACGGTGTGAGTGAGGTTAGCCTTCATATGTAATATGGGGGAGCTCCCACATGAGTAGGGAGGGAGAGAATTATTGTGTTTTTTCCCTCGTCATGTGAAGCCCATAGTGTTTGGACTTAATTCCCTCTCATGTGGAAATGATCACTACTTAACCAATTTTGAAGTTAAGTGTAAGTTGTTAAAATAAAGAAGAACTTCTTTGTAAAAACCCAATTTTTCTTAAAAAAGGTTCTTTTGAGAAAGAGATTAGAATAGGAAAAGACTATAACTTTGAAGGAGCTTTGAAGATCAAGGAAGGGGATTTCTTGGAAGAAGGAGTAGAAGAAAATGAATAAACTTTTGAAGAGCAAGGCATTCCTCTTTTGAAAGAGAAGACAAATCATAAATGGTTTGTAATAATTTTTCCATCTCTATTTTTTGTGTATTACACCTAAGGGTGAGATTTCACCCTAGCTTATAAGAGAGTTTTTTACCCTAGAATGTTGATGTAACTTTACTAAGTAGAGTGTATCTAAAGTTGATAGTCGTGTATTTAGTCTCTTTATCTCGTGGACGTAACTATTACTTTGACAGTGAACCACGCTAAATTCGTGTCTCCCAAGTGTTTGATGAAATACTTCTCTATTAATTTTACTTTGTGTGTGTGATAACTTGTGCATCCTACAATATTGAGGTGTAAAGTCTCACCTACAACATTGTGGGTATGGAGAAGTGTGTATTTGATTGTGTTTCTTAGCTAACTCAAAAGAGGAAAAAAATTTAGTTTTCCAAACACTCCCCCCCCAGCCGTGTTTTCTTCATATTACCTGGCGCCAACTTTTGTTTTCCCATATTACCTGGTTTTTCCAGTGAAATCCCATATGACCCGGAATCGACACGAAAAGTACCCAAAATACCCTTAAGTTTAGGTATAAGCACCCACACTCTTTGTTTTTCCATATTACTCGGAATCTGAGGAGGTACTCGGAGAAACTCGTGTTCAGTCGGAGAAGAAGGCATTCCGTTCGGCATCTCCGCCCATATCATCGCCGGCGCCGGCGCCGTCCAAATCGGGAAAGGTAATCTTCGCGCCAAAAAAGCGAGAAAACGAGCGGGATGAAGGGATTTTGATGTAAGAGCAGCGGGGAAGCCCTCCCAACTACAAAAATTAAGATCTACATGTAAAGAAACACATATAAAGATCACCCATTAGTGTTGGACCGCTCCTGGACATGAAATAAGAGGATAAAAATGGGCAAAAATGTGAAATACTCTTCGGCGAGTAACAAGTTCAATTTATATATCTTTCTGTGATCCTAATGAAAGGGAAGAGGAGGAAAAATAAGGAAGAACACAAAAAATGGGCAAAAACGGATGAAAAATTAGCAAATTATCAAATTTTGAAAATTTCTATTTTATCGTGTCGTCGAAAACACGAAAAATATCAAAGTCGTGTCTTTGGAGACACGACTTGAATTGAGTCGTGTCTTGTACGACATGATAAAATGGGAATGTTCAAAATGTCATAACTCGCTCATTTTTTATCCGTTTTTGCCCATTTTTTTATTGCGTTCTTCCTTATTTTTCCTCCTCTTCCACCTCATGAAGATATATTAGGATAAAAGAATAAGAAAAAATAAGAAAAAAGAAGAAAGTGGAAGCTCTTCGTCGGAAAGCTTCTATTTTTTCTTTTTTCTTATTTTTCCTTCTTCTTTCATCCTAATATATCTTCATGAGGTGGAAGAGGAGGAAAAATAAGGAAGAACGCAAAAAAAATGGGCAAAAACAGATAAAAAATGAGCGAGTTATGACATTTTAAAAATTTCAGTAAAAACGTATTTTGAAAGAGACGACTTGCAGTATAGTCGTGTCTTTCAAAACACGTTTTTACTGAAATTTTCAAAATATCATAACTCACTCATTTTTTATCCGTTTTTACCCATTTTTTTTTCGTTCTTCCTTATTTTTCCTCCTCTTCTATCTCATGAAGATATATTAGGATAAAAGAATAAGAAAAAATAAGAAAAAAGAAGAAAGTGGAAGCTCTCATCGGAAAGCTTCTATTTTTTTTTCTTTTTATTTTTTCTTCTTCTTTCATCTTAATATATCTTCATGAGGTGGAAGAGGAGGAAAAATAAGGAAGAACGCAAAAAAAATGGGCAAAAACGGATAAAAAATGAGTGAGTTATGACATTTTGAAAATTTCAGTAAAAACGTGTTTTAAAATACACGACTTACAGTATAGTCGTGTACGCGACGACACGACTATACTGCAAGTCGTGTCTTTCAAAACACGTTTTTACTAGAATTTTCAAAATATCATAACTCACTCATTTTTTATCCGTTTTTGCCCTTTTTTTTTTCGTTCTTCCTTATTTTTCCTCCTCATCCATCTCATGAAGATATATTATGATAAAAGAATAAGAAAAAAATAAGAAGAAAGAAGAAAATAGAAGCTCTTCGCCGGAAAGCTTCTATTTTTTCCTTCTTCTTATTTTTTCTTCTTTTTTCATCCTAATATATCTTCATGAGGTGGAAGAGGAGGAAAAATGAGGAAGAACGCAAAAAAAAGGGTAAAAACGGATGAAAAATGAGCGAATTATGACATTTTGAAGATTGTCATTTTATCGTGTAGGATATACACGACTTGGGTATTTATCGTGTACACGATAAATACCCAAGTCGTGTATATCCTACACGACACGGTAAATACCCAAGTCGTGTATATCCTACACGATAAAATGTCAATCTTTAAAATGTCATAACTCGCTCATTTTTCATCCATTTTTTGCCCATTTTTTTTTGCGTTCTTCCTCATTTTTCCTCCTCTTCCACCTCATTAAGATATAGTAGGCAGAGAAATGAAGAAAAAATAAAAATAAAAAAGAAAGTAAAAGCATTCCCACGTTCGGAGCTTCGCCGCACTACCCACGGTAAAAAAAAACTATGATAAAGAGATTTTGATGTAAGAGCAGCGGGGAAGCCCGCCTAACTATAGAAATTTAGATCTACATGTAAAGAAACACATATAAAGGTCACCCATCGGTGTTCGACCACTCCTGGACATTAAATAAGAGGATAAAAATGGGCAAAAGCATGAAATACTCGCCGGCGAGCGACAATTCAATTTATATATGTTTCTGTGATCCTAATGAGGTGGAAGAGGAGGAAAAATGAGGAAGAACGCAAAAAAAATTGGCAAAAACGGATGAAAAATGAGCGAGTTATTACATTTTGAAGATTGACATTTTATCGTCTAGGATATACACGACTTGGGTATTTATCGTGTATGTCGTATACACGATAAATACCCAAGTCGTGTATATCCTACACGATAAAATGACAATCTTCAAAATGTCATAACTCGCTCATTTTTCATCCGTTTTTGCCCATTTTTTTTGCGTTCTTCCTCATTTTTCCTCCTCTTCCACCTCATTAGGATCACAGAAAGATATAGAAATTGAATTGTCGCTCGCCGGCGAGTATTTCACGCTTTTGCCCATTTTTATCCTCTTATTTCATGACCATGAGCGGTCGAACACTAATGAGTGACCTTTATATGTATTTCTTTACATGTAGATCTCAATTTTTATAGTTGGGTGGGCTTCCCCGCTGCTCTTACATCAAAATCTCTTGATCATAGTTTTTTTTTGGCATGGGTGGTGCGGCGAAGCTCCGGACGTCGGAATGCTTTTAATTTCTTCTTCTTATTTTTTCATCATAATGAGGTGGAAGAGGAGGAAAAATAAGGAAGAACGCAAAAAAAATGGGCAAAAACAGATGAAAAATGAGCGAGTTATGACATTTTGAAGATTGTCATTTTATCGTGTATGATATACACGACTTGAGTATTTATCGTGTATGCGACATACACGATAAATACTCAAGTCGTGTCGTTGACAACTCGATAATGGGCAATTTTCAAAATGTCATAACTTGCTCAATTTTTATCCGTTTTTGCCCATTTTTTTTCGTTCTTCCTCATATTTTCTCCTCTTTCACCTAATTAAGATCACAGAAAGATATAAAAATTTAATTGTCGCTCGCCGGCGAGTATTTCACGCTTTTGCCCATTTTTATCCTCTTATTTCATGTCCAAGAGCGGTCGAACACCAATGGGTGACCTTTATATGTGTTTCTTTACATGTAGATCTTAATTTTTGTAGTTGGGCGGGCTTCCCCGCTATTATTACATCAAAATCCCTTCATCCCGCTCGTTTTTCTGCTTTTTGGCGCGAAGATTGCCTTTCCCGATTTGGACAGCACCGGCGCCGGCGATGATATGGGGGGAGATGCCGGACGGAACGCCTTCTTCTCCGACTGAATGCGAGCTTTTCCGGGTACCTACTCCTCAGATTTCGGGTAATATGGAAAAACGCAAAGTGTGGGTGCTTATACCTAAACTTAAGGGTATTTTGGGTACTTTCCGGGTCATATGGAAGAAAGACAAAGATTCCGGGTAATATGGGAAACCCAAAGTTGGAAGTAACTATTACTTTGACAGTGAACCACGCTAAATTCGTGTCTCCCAAGTGTTTGATGAAATACTTCTCTATTAATTTTACTTTGTGTGTGTGATAACTTGTGCATCCTACAATATTGAGGTGTAAAGTCTCATTTACAACATTGTGGGTATGGAGAAGTGTGTATTTGATTGTGTTTCTTACCTAACTCAAAAGAGGAAAAATTTTTAGTAAATTTAGTGCATCCTACAATATTGAGGTGTAAAGTCTCATTTACAACATTGTGGGTATGGAGAAGTGTGTATTTGATTGTGTTTCTTACCTAACTCAAAAGAGGAAAAAAATTTAGTAAATTTAGTTTTCCAAACACTCCCCCCCCCCCCCCCCCCAGCCACTTGAGCGCATGAACCACATCCATTGTGGTCACCGTCTTCCTTCTCGCACGCTCCGTGTAAGTCACAGCAACACGTACGACATTCTCCGTAAAGATCTTCAGCACCCGTCTTGTATCCTCGTAGATTAGACCAAAAATATGGTTAATCCCGCCTCTGCGAGCCAGGCAACGGATGGCTGGCTTTGTGATGCCCTAGATGTTGTCCTGTAGCACCTTCCGGTGCCTCTTGGCTCCCCCTTTGCCCAGCCCCTTCCCTCCTTTCCTTCGTCCCGACATCTCTCATTTTGCTTTCTTCTTTTAACTCTCAAGCGATTTGGGTATTTAAACACAGAAGGTGAAAAGACGGGAATTTCAAATAATTTCCATTGCTACTTGGCATGAAGTAGAAACGATTATCAGCGTTGGATGAGATCCCATCAACAACAAGGAGTCATCCGCTTGACTTTTGATTATAAACAATTTGTCGTTCGTTTTCACGATCAACGGCTTGTAAGCGTTTGCAGAGGGGTGGTGGAAACTGAGAAAGTTAGTAGGAATCCTGTAACTCGAAGATCGCAGCAACTAGTTTACTGGGATGGGCTTATTCATTGTTGAAAGATGAGCCTATTATTTAGTCTACTGGGCTTGGATTCTTTTCATTTTAACTAGTCGGCCCAACATTAACCAACGGGGTGGTGGCGTTAATGGCCATTGGCCAGGACAGCTTCTCCAGAGGTCCAGTGTTTGAATCCCAGCTATGTTGGCCACCCACCTGGTAATTCATCCCAATTTACTTGGTGTGTGGGATGGGTGGGCTTTGTATGTGGTTGAGGGGACCGGCGGCACGGTGCTCTAAGAGGCCGGTTGCCCTGCTCCTATTCAGGTCCGAACTACTGAGGGAATTCCTTCTCTGGCTTTATTTTTTGCTGACTGCCAATGTACAATTTCCAAACAAAACCGAAGTCATAATCTCAAATCATTTACATAATGTAAAACCAGCTAAGCGACCATTATTTCATAATTACTGGCAATAATGCATATAGCTAATTGGAAAGCATGCATAGTTCGGTAAAAAAATTGCCTTTTACCCTCCAGTCACTTTTAATCGACACTGTTTATTTCAAATGAACTAGAAAAAAATTGTATCTATTAAAAGTTACCGGGACTCGTTATCAAAAAAAAAAAAAAAAGAAGTCGGCCCTTGATTAAACAACATTAGCCCCAAATACAACTAAACTTTGTTCTATAACAGTAATGACTAAATGCCCTTACGATTCATCTCTTATTACTAGGGAGGGACTGACTCCAGTGGCGGGAAACAAGCTTCAATTATTTCCCACCCTCTCAACCTCCGCCCAACACGTGGCATATTTTCCACCCTCCATCTCACCACCCTCAAAGATATTTACTCCTCCAACTTTCCCGAGCCGACAAGTGTCCACCCAAACCGGTGACCGGTAACTTGCCACGTCATCTCCGAAGCTGCTACTCCAGTTTATGGTCATTGGCTGGAATTCATGAGCATCATCATCATTAATCAAAACGGGACAAAATCTATCCAAAGAAGCATAGTAGCTGGAATTGGATTCAGATATTTTTTGCCCTTTTCCTTAAAATTCGCCGGAATTATCGGCCTCCGATCGCCGGCGATAAGGCGGTGCGGCGGCCGGTGCTGATGGGGGAGGCGGGGAGGGGAAAGAAGGAGGCGGTGGTGGTGAGATGGGAGAAGCTTCTGGCGAGGAGGCATCTGAGGGTGCTGCTGGTGGAGGCCGATGACTCCACCCGGCAGATCATCGCCGCGCTGCTTCGGAAGTGCAGCTACAAAGGTAACGTCTTTCTTGCTCTTTTTTCCGTCTAATTACTCATTTTTAATCAAATTTGGGATAAGATGGAGTGAATTCTGTTTAACTGCAATCTGCAATCTTGAACTGGTAATCTGAAGATTTTTTAAAAGAATTATGTTTTAAGTTTTTGTTGACCTTATGTTGTGATGAGTTGAATGTGAATTGATGCTTTTGTAAATTCGAAATGAGGTGGAGTAAATGTTGTGTCTCAATTAGAGAGTTTATGTGTTCGAGCCGCAAGCTGTTTTCTTTGTCGCTTTTTTGCGGCATTGAAGGCGGGTTTGAGGCTGCAATTTGAGTGGGTTTTGGGAATTCAGTTCTCGTTATCATGACACATTTCTGTGGAAAGTGAGGCGCAATTAGCCCAAAAAAAATCGGAGGTGAGGAAGTTAAGCGGTTGGCCTGATGTTATGTGGGGTTAAAGCCTTACAGGGAATAGCATTCGTGATTTGTTAAGGAGTTGGTGGGAAATGGCTGCAGTTCTCATAGAAAGTTGAGCATAGCAACTTTTATGTATTTGACCTTCTCTGATTAAGTTAAATTAACTGTTTTGTTGGCTATCAAATATGGTTGATGAGATTGTAACCTGACATCAAATTAAATTTTGGAGAATCATCAGCTAAATAACATTAGCTGTGAGTTGAGAGCATATTATAGTTGACTTGAAGTTTTTTACATATTTTGAATGAAAGTTTGATCATTTACTTTCTCAAGAGGGAGGTTACTGTTACCTGTTGAAATGTGATGTGTGCATTCGCTCAATTTCACAAATCAGAATCAGATTATCAATCTTTTCTGTTTGTTGTAAGCATTATTCAGATGTGTATGTAGGCAGCTGAATTGGATTCCTGTTGCATGCCATTATCCTCGATCCTTGATTATCTAAAATGAAATAGGAAAGCTTTCCCTATTGTGGTTTTCCTTGAAGGCATGCTTGTAGATAAAGAATTTCTGAAGGATTATTATATCTGATTACTTAATCTCCTTCCAAAAAAATTCAACAGTTGTGGCAATATGTGATGGATTAAAAGCATGGGAAACACTCAAAGTGAAAGGAAAGTATATTGACCTTGTTTTGACAGAAGTGGAACTTCCCAGCATCTCTGGCTTTTGTCTTCTTACCATGATAATGGAACACGAGTCCTGCAAAAATATTCCTGTTATAAGTATGTTCTAACTTCCGTCAACTGTTTGGTTCGCTTTCAAAATGTTTGATTAATGTGAAAAACCTCTTCCGTACTACTAATGTTGCTCTGTATTCAACATAGTGATGTCATCACATGACTCCGCCAGTGTAGTTTTCAAGTGCATGTTGAGAGGTGCTGCAGATTTTCTTTCCAAACCCATTAGGAACAATGAGCTAAGGAATTTGTGGCAGCATGTTTGGAGAAGGCAATCTGTATGTCTCTATCTTGATTTTATAGGCATCATAATTCTATGTCTTTGTAAAGGAATTCTGAAACCGAACGATATGAATTATCCTTATGCAGTCTACAGGTGATAAACATGCAGAACAAGATGGGATCCATCCACAAATAAAAACGGACTCCACTTCAGAGAATAATGCTACAAGTACCCATTCAATTAATGATGTCGCTATTGCACAGAAACTTATAGAATCCAGTGAGAAAGGAAGTGACAACCAAGTAAGTGGTTTGTTTCTTTATTACGCAGTTTGATTTTTTTATTTTTTAAGTGAATAGATGCATCCATGCAAAGAGCAGTGCTGATATGAGAGCTTGAAGAAGTAAGTTTAATGTATAAAAACTACCGCTGTATCTTTGATAATCTTCCTATTCAACAAAGTTCATGTCCTGGTTCTTGACAAGTAGTGAAATCTCTTGGAAAAGTAATTTGAAAAATGCACCTATCTTCTGCCTAGTAAGGCATTCGGTAAGTGCTGTTCACTGTGAGAATAATAAATTTTTAAGTACTTGATATGGCCACTGATGAAACTATGCTTGTCTAGTGAGCTGGTTCAATGGTATGATTTACTAAGCAACTCCAATTTATGATTTTCAAATGCCTATAAATTTCATTCCATTAATTTAATCTGCAAAATTTATAGAGGTCTTGCACAAAGCTAAACACCGAAGCTGAACATCCAATTATAAATGTTGCACAACAGAAAATGCATACCAAGAGTTGGAAATCACTCCTTGCAGACAATAAAGACTCATCAAAAGGAGATAGAGATGTGAAAGCAGTCAGCATATTACCTGTAACTAATGGTGCACATGAAGGTATTTTTTTTAACTTTTAGCTCTAATGAAAGTACGATCAGTATATGAAAAAGGGTTCTTATGTATGCAGATAAATCAAGAATATTGAGTGCACAAGTGGCTCTTTATGACCAAGCAATTGGCTCCATTGAGATAGAGAACAAATCAGTTTACAAAAGTAACTCATGTGATAATAGTGGAAAAATGTTAGAGCCTTGTAAAGAGGCTCCTGATTTGATTGCAACGGCAGAAAATCAGCCAAAGTTGAATCAGTGGCAGACTGGTCCTAGTTTTACTGGAGGTGGTGAGGATGCAGAAAGTCCTGTTAGTGCAAAATTTGATGATCTATGCACTTCAACTTCTTCGCCACCACTTCAACTTTCTTTGAGAAGCTCTCTACCACAAGGCTGTGAAAAGCGTGAGATTGAGGAAAGGAGCACCTTGAACCATTCTAATGCTTCAGCCTTTTCCTGGTCAGTGCTCCATTATCCATTCTTCGATAAACATGATTAGTAACTTACTCATTTCAGAGGTTACTTCAGCCCAAGTTAACGTGCAGGTACAGTAGCAAGTTGGGAAAACCGAATATCCTGCCATCTGGCAATAGAAGTACGAAACTAAAAGAAAGTACTGATAGTTGTCAGTTGTATATGCCAAACCAAGTTGTTGATGAAGTGGGGAGCTCTCGAGTTGGATTTATTCCTATCCCTTACCATCTTGGAGGCTTTAATGGATTTTCTTCTGGATATGGAGCTCTGGTGGAGCCCCTGTTGTGTGGACAGGCAGGCTCGCCACTCTGGACTATGCATTCAGTCAGGCAACAGGATGGAGTTAATTATAATTTGTCAACTCAGTCTGGTCCCGATGTTCATGGCTATGAGCAGACTAAGTGGCTGCATGGTCAAAATGCAAGTAAGATTGATAAGCCAATTCTCAATGTGAATGTAGATGCCATTAAGGTCATTTCTGGTGTAAGTGAAGATAACTTGTGTAATGGGAGGAAAACCTTTCTTAGGAGCAGTGGGTGTGACAGTGATGGGAGTAATGTGAACTCTATCGTTCCTGCAGCTGCTGTTGATGGTAAGACTGATGAGAGGCATTGTGAAAATAATGTTGTTGGGGTTGTCGATTGGAGGAAGTCTTGTCAAAGGGAGGCAGCATTGACCAAATTTAGATTGAAGAGGAAAGACCGTTGCTTTCATAAGAAGGTACTGCTGATGCATGTTCCATAACTTACAGTTAATTAGCAACAAGTATGAAAAGGATGGTAAAGATTAAAAAGTCAGATTCGATAAAAAAAATGGTTATTATAATAATAATAATAATTATTATTATTATTATTATTATTATTATTATTATTATTATTATTGTTTTATTGTAGTGGTGTAATTTTTATCACTATCACTGATGTGGTCATCTTCATTATGTTTGTTTGTAATTACTGTTTTTCTAACGGCATGAGACTATTCAATTACCATCAAAAAATCTTTATAATTGAAAAGTCAAATTTCCTTTATAGTAATTTAGACGGATGAAAGATTGTATCCTTTGGTGTGGCTATGTATGGAAAATATAGTCAATCAGACTTTTTGAGCATGCACCAGAAAGGGTGTCCCTTACTAGAAGAGGATTTAAAACTCGAGAAACACGAATTGTCTTTGTTATTATGAATGAAAGCACTTGCAAGATGTTAAACACAATTACAGCAGGAGCTCAGTTTTGGTTTAGAATTTCTAAAAGAAATTAAAATGTGGTAGTTCTAAGGTTTTTACTCTTGTAAAGGGTGCTATATTTGACTAAGGCGATAACTCTATAATGTTATCATGCTTTTCGTTTATGTTATGTGGTATGAAATTGCAGGTTCGATATCAAAGTAGAAAAAAGCTTGCAGAACAGCGTCCGCGAGTGAAAGGACAATTTGTTCGGCAGTGTGATTCTTGATATGAGCGATTCTGCCATCGAAATCTCAACAATGAGACTCAGATTCTGATGACAAGGACCAGGACCTGCTATGGACTGAATTCACGTGTTAACAAATGTCAGGAAGCTAGCTATTCCATTTATTTTCTTGCAGGATGAAAATGGGCTATAACCGAAAACAAGGATTAGTTAGTTTTTTACTGGCCTCGTTAAGACAGATCAGGAACATATTCCCCCACCGAGAAATAAAACAAAGTGAGTACGGTATTGTGGGATTGTTAGCTGTAAGGTTCTACCAAAAACTTCTCGTTTCTTTTTTGTTGTATTGTTTATATGCTGTAAATGCCATAAGTTTTTGTAGTTAGCTGCTTCACACCCGAGCTTACGTCTGTATATGTAGATGCGTGTCTGTTCAGAATATAATGTAAAGTCGTAGTTTGTTAGTAGTTTTTGCGCTCCCTGATACTGTGTTTCTGGAGATGATATTTCTATCATGCATCGCATACGCTTTGGTAATACTCTCCTGACTCAATTGAAATATGCAGTGAAGCAACCCACAAAAGGTACTGAAAAATGTCAATTTTTACTATGCTCCACAGAAACAGCTGAAACTTATATGATGTCAGGTGGTGTTAGTGCTTCCAAAGATAAAGGGAAAAAAAATCAAGAACACAAAATCCGAGCCCAAATCCTGTAAAAATTTTCTGCTCCTTGAAAAATGCACACGCACCCTACTTGTTTTGCCTGCTCAATTGAAGAAAATTTATCTCACAGCTCTTTCGAGTTAGCTTGTTACTGTTTTCTTTTTCTTTGACCATTAGCACAAATTGGAATCACATTGAAGGAGAAAAAGAGATATCTGAAGCAGCCTGTCTGTGGACCAGATGATCAATACCATCTTGAGCACAAGGGCAAAGGTTGGGGAAGAGGGTGACCCAGTCAGTAATCAGGTATACCCAACAAAGCAAAAAGAGGGCCAAGGATGTTGAGACATTAAACACAAGGGGTCCAACTTTTCCACAGTATGACGAGGCATTGCGTGGATGCAATTCCCATGCAGCAGGGCTAGGATTTATCCGTTTGTCGGCCAGTGTAGGTGCCTTTCTCACAAACTCAACCGGCCACTTTAGCATCCATGGCCGCAGCATTGGTTACTTTCCACTCCACAATAATTTTAAAGGTAATCTTCACTTGAAAAAGATAAAGAAAAGGGTTCACACCATCTCTTTTGATAGCAACGCTAATTATTTTTTTAGCATGGAGCATCTATTTCTGGACGGAGGGAGTATTTTTTTTTGTTCGTACATTAGAATTTAGAACCAAGTCCTCTAAGAGTAGATGCTTATCTATGAAGGGAAAAGTTTAAATGAGATCGCTCTCATATAGCTTATATGAGGCCACTTTGAATCGTAGCCCTTCGATCTTGATCTAACGGCTACGTAAAGCCATAATGATCTCACCCACTCCTTGATGTGACACACTCACCTACCCACTGATTTGATATCCATCCTCCGATCGGAATCCAACGGCTATAAAGATTGGCCTCATGCTCCTTATATGAGAACGATCTCATGTAAACCCCTCCCATCTATGAATGCATAATTATACGCTTATTATGAGCCGGTGCTCAATGGGAATTGAGAGCAGGTTGAGCTCCTAATATTACTGCAAATTGTATATTGACGCAGAATGGTGAATCAAAAGAGTAGGATAGATGTCACAAGTTTGGCAAAGAAGATGAGGTGGATATATGAATGAGGGGGTAAAATCCACTACCAAACGAAATAGGACATTTGCGCCAAAACAAAAATAGGACACAGAAAATGAGTTTTTCATGTGGAAGTTACTCCCGATAAAGGAAACCAGAAGTTCCAAAATTTAATATTGTAACTATAAAATACTACTATTAATTACAATTTTTTATACCATTCTTAGTTGGGCATCAACTTTATGCAAAATTAAATATTTTTACTTCTTCAAAAATAACGGAACATTTCGATGAGTTGTTACATATTGCCCAGTGAAACAAGATTATTCCTAATATTTTTTACTTTGACCAAATCTTTCGTCTAGACTTGATCCAAATAATTTTGGGGACCAGCCAGATTGTTGAGCTCTTGAACATTCATAGATATATGCTCCCATCTCCTATGTACATCAATTAGATTTATTTTGTTGATTACAAATATGCATGCTACATTAATGGTCAGAGTCAGAATATTACAGATCAGGTCCTGAAGTTTCATGCTTCGAAGTTCAAACCATCCACAATCTATTTATCCTATGGATATAGAACTCCACTTCCACAATCTTACGTTCATCAGATTGCATTCGTTGACTAGAAATATGGGGCAGATGATTGGCGAATGTTATAGCTAGAGCATTACAGCATGCTGCTTTATGGGCTGCTCCTACCATTTTGCCTAAAGAAGTCCTAGAAACAAAAAGAAAAAAGAAAAAGCAAAGAGAAAGCACCAAAGACATGGAGAAAAAAGAAAAGAGGTTCCCATGCACACATCAAAAGAGCTTCTTTACATGCCATTGTTCACCAAATTCTTTCCCATTGCCTTATTGATTAATCTATCACCTCTTTCCAACCTCCATATTTGACATCACTGTCCATGTCTCTCAATATATTACTCCTTATAAACCATCCTACTCCCTCTCATCAGTGAACAAGACCAAGCACAACAAAAAATGACAGAAGACTCCAATGGCCACAAGCAATCAAGCAAGAAAATGGCTGTAACCTACTCTGCGATCTATCTCCGTCGTCTAGTCTTGACAACCATTGCCATCTTTCTCCTCCTCGCCGGCGTAGCCGCCTTACTAGTCTGGCTTGTCTACCATCCCACTGCCCCAAGCTTCGTCATCGTCGGTGCCTCCATCTTCTATGTGAACACCACCTCCTCCACTATGATTTCCACCACCATGCAGTTCACCGTGGCGGCCAACAACCCGAACAGGCGAGTCTCTATCTACTTTGACCACTTGACAGCCTATGTCACTTACAAGAATGAGGCCATTACGCCGCCACTGCCTCTGCCGCCGCTTTTCCAGGGACACCGGAGCACGGTGGCAATGGCGCCAATGCTCGGAGGCACACTGGTGCCAGTGTCGCAGGAGGTAAGGGATGGGCTGGTGAGGGACCGAGCTTATGGGGTGATAGGCCTGAGGTTGGTGCTATTGGGGAGGCTCAGATGGAAGGCTGGGGCCATCAAGAGTGGAAGGTATGGATTATATGTGAGATGTGATGTGCTGGTTGGTATGAAGAAAGGGCATACAGGCCCAGTCCCTTTGCTAGGCAATCCTGATTGTAGTGTGGAGATCTAAAGCATTTCAATTGTTAGATGCACAATTAGCACATGATTTGGGATTGCTGATTTTTCAGTGTCACTCATCAAGTGAAGATGTAGACGGGCGTGAAGAAGATGTCCAATTTGTAACAGAAAAAAGGATGTTATAGTACACTGATAGTGGCGTGTAATGAGAAGAATTAAGTGGTTCAAATCTTAGTTTGTGGATAAATGGCGCTGTAAATCATTAAATGAAAAGTTCCAAAACCATAGCTACAAAACTTTCTTATTCGCACCTTGAACAATAAGAGTAAGATTACTTAACGTATTCAAACTTCTTCACTGACACATCCATTGAGAGTGCTTTTTCATTAAAGTAGAGCAATGAGAGTTAGCAGCCAAGAGGTGGCTACAGAAGTATCAGCTTATATAGTTTAATTAATGCTATGGAGTATAAAAATTAAACGTCTTGCCTCCACAGTAAGCATAGCTCTGGTCTTGTTAAAGTTGCTCTTGAAGTGGGAAGATGGATTATATGTGCTTGTGACATGGCCCTCATCATTCAATACAAAAACTAGTAAAAGAAACAGAAAATGTCACTCTACTCATTATACTTGGGCACAATCTTATTAAAGCTAATAAATCTTGAACTATTTCTCAAAATCTTTTGCATTCCTAACTTTGGAGTATATTCGCCTTTTATAATGTTGTTACCAAGAGCTGCCTCACCAATGTGAAATCCTCCTAGACCTGCATACTTTGCATAAAGCAGCCCCCCCAAGGAGCACACACCTGCCCTCCTACATGCCAACCTTGCACTTTAAGAAAAAAAATTCCATCCTGAGATCCACTTAAATTACAATCCTAGCAAAAGAAAAGTCACACTTTCATCACAATCATTTTTCGCCAAACATGTAGCCTTTAATTGGGACGAGCCTCTGCAAACTGTTGCATAAGATTTGTGGTTGACACGCACAATATGTGTTACCATGAGAGAAAACAGAAAGGGAGAGAGAGAAAGTAATCACAAACCTTTCATTGCTTTCACTTATCTCCTCTTGCTTGCTAACATTTCAATCCCTATCCACTGCGCTTTCTAGCGCCCTTGTTACTGTTGAGTCACGGTATCAACATGTCTATTATCTAACCAGCAACAAGTATTGCATGTATATATGTAGAGACCGGTTTACATGAGATCGTTCTAATATCCAATTCATCTCTATCCGTCAGATTATGATTTAATAGCATGTGTCAAATCAATGGATAAGTGTGAATCATCACATCTTATTTATTCGGCTCATGCAAGCTACATGAGAACGATCTTATTTAAACTTTTCCTATATATATATATATATATATATATATATATATATATAAAGAGAGAGAGGACGGTTTATATGAGATCATTCTCATATAAAGAGCATGATGCCAATCTTTTGGGCCATTGGATTCCGATCCAAAGGTGGATATCAAATCAATGAGTAAGTGACTGTGTCACATCAGGGAGTACGTGAATTCTATGTAGCTGTTTGTAGCCATTAGATCAAATCCAAAGGCTATGAATGGAATTGGCCTCATATAAGCCAAATGAGAGCGATCTCATTTAAATTTTTCTCATATATATATATATATATATATATATATAAACTAGCAACAAGTCGGGACAGAGGAAATGTCCTCTCTCCCACATTCTAAAGGAACATTATACTAAAAGAAGAACATAAAGAACCAACACTTTTATCATAAGGTGTTCAAGAACTAATACAGTGATTTATTAAAACAATAAGTTCAATCATAAATCACATAACACTTCTTTTTATCGGTATATGACACTTTTTTTAGGTATACAGTTCACATTGCATATATTTCAGTCTATGCTTATTCATTAAAATGACCCAATTTCAGCCACAAGCTTAGTTCATAAGAAAATTTAAGTCAGAAGAGAAATCAGATGAGATGCGATGCTCAGGATCCCATGGAGTAAGTTTATGTCAAGGTAAAGTTCTGGAATTTATGCGAGTTTTATGGTCTGCTCTTCTTTGACCTTCTGCAATGACAACAGAAGTATGAAGGAAAAGACGAACTCTGTTAGTTCAAGAGAAAAGCTAGTTATTTTATGGAAAACCTAGCGCACATACTTTTACTTACATTGGAGATGTTCATCCATGAATCAAGTGTTCTGATCTCCTTCTCACATAAAGCGCCAAGGCTACTACACCTTCACCAAGGCTGCCTACACATCCACTAACTAAAAGTGCTGCTGCAGCATTCAGAATCTGACAAAAGAAGATCGCCAAAACAGGTCATACATACAGGCAAAAAGAAAACCAACAACAAGATTCTCAAGTCTGGCTATTGTTGTGTCTGGGTGTGTAATGTGTTGTAGAAAGATGGAGAGGATTCAGTCAGTTAAAGTTAAAGCTCGAATCCTTGGATGGGTACCTATCACAGAAAAGGGATCAAAGAAGCAGCAATGCAAATAATGTTACTGAAAAGACAACTCACAAGTGCATCTTCAATTGCTCCTTTCTCACCGCGAGGACATTCCTAAGAATTTCGGCATTGTACTGTGGGTCACCTCCTTTCAAGTTCTCTAAAGAGCAGCGAGAAATGCCAAAGTCCTGAAGAAAACTCATGTTACGTCAGTAATACTCATAAGAGGAAGACTAAAGTACTTGTTAAAGTGGAAGAGAGGACAAGTAACATACTTGGGTCTAAGGGGAATTTCTCAATGCTGTCTGGAGTGACATCAAGAACTATTCCAGGCCCTTTCAACCCAAAACAGAGGTAATGCACGTATTAATTACCAATCTTTAGATATGCTACATAAGGAATACACAAATTGGAAATATCTGTCTAATCATAGTAACTGAATATTAGGTAACTCCTGGGGTAGAAAGTAGTGAGGAACAACAAGACAAGATTACTAACCAAGAGGACTCATTTCATCTAAACCTTCTGAATGAACTACCAGTGCCCTTTTCATGCCAAATCTTTGCAGTGCCTTAGCCATTTTTACAACCTATGAAAGCAATCCACATTTTAATACAAAATAAGAAAAGAGAACATGCCAATTGACGAGATTATCTTAAAGTAGACCAACTGAGACAGTGACTTATACACAGTTACACGCACCATATAATGCTGTACAAATCTGCATAATGAGACAAAACACATCGATGCAATATTTATCTGTCAATAGCTAGCTGCAGTTGTGTTTTTATATACATTTAAGATCATCTTGAGATATAATAATTACTCTTGAAAATAAGTCAGTTGTGAACTTATGAATATAAAACAGTGTTCAACATCTAGCAGCTGACACAGGAAAATAATATATGCGTGTATAAACATATTTTATGCACCGTATATATTCTATACCATCCTTCAGTCACAGTAAAAGATTTGCCTTTCCACGAGCAGGTAGATGCATGACTTGATTCTCAAGTCACCTTAATTCCATAGTTGTCCTATACCCCACGCAAAAGTTCCATTACTGGTTACCCACCCACTGATTTACGAGAAAAAAGGCCATATCTGAGTAATATTGAATACGTAATCATTAAGGGAGCCCCAAATTGATATAGGAAGCTTAAAATTAATCATCATTCAATCTAACCCTGCACTCATCACCCTCATCATTCATCATACTCTCATTTTGGACAATCATTAAGGGTGCCATGAGTGTCCTTCTTTACTAATAAATCACAACATCAATTTATTTATGCATTAAGAAATGAATCATTATAATTTAATAGTTCAAGAAAGGTGCTTACAAGATTCCCATGATAGACGCCCACAACAGCGAAAGGTACTCGTGCTGGATTCAACATAGGACCCAAGATATTGAACACAGTCTTCATTTTAAGCTTTTTCCTCACCGGGGCAACAATTTTCATAGCTGGGTGGTATTTAGGAGACATCAAGAAGCCAGTACTAGTTTCTTGTACTCAATTCTTTACTTCCTAATTTTTTACCCAAAAAAATCAGAGAAAGAAGGCATCAGTTAATACTTTAAAAATGAATTAATGCTGCAACATCTAGAAAAGAAGGAAAACTCTCCGTTGAATGAAAATACCAAGAAAAAAATTGATACGAAAAAAATTAAAATTTGAGGCCCCATAAGGACTGCACACAAAGAATATTCGAATCTAAGCATGCTCCTCTCGTGGAGATTAAAAATAATGTCCATTTATTCACGAGATGCTCGCCACATAACATAAAACTTCTTTTAAAAGCTTTAGATTCAAGTCTAAAATGTTACTTTCATCCCAATGAAAGGAACTCCACAAGTAGAATCCACATTTGTCCCTTAGACCTATTAATCTTTGGCTCAAAATGAGACTCAAACTCATTTTGAAAACCAGGAATTACAACGGCTACATCCCATTGCATCAGAAAAGTCTAGATTTCAATCTATAACTTTTAACTGAACTAAATCTATTCTTTCAAGTAGCCTTCAGTGTCAATGTCAAATCAACCTGAACTATTATCCAGCTTTTTTAGATTGGCATAGGCAAAGAGCATAGCAATTGGAAAAAAAAAGTGTCGACACATACAATTTTGCCATGGCAGTATAGCTATCAAGTAGCATTATAAAGCCTCAACACTCCTTAAATCAAATTATAAGATCTTGAGTAACTTATTTGTTCATGAATAACCAAGTTAATTTGCAGATAATACCAAAATATTGAAACAACAAAAAATGGACATCTATGAGGATAACATCATTCCTCCTCAAATACAGTCAAGAGAATGGTACAAAATTCCACAAGAAAGCATAAAACTTAAGAGATTAACAAAATAGCATACAGATAAATAGAATTCTTATACTCTTAAGAAGGTAATAGAGAAAGCAACTAACCTCAGGATCCATATCAATATTTACTCCTAATACTTCTAATACATCAGCACTTCCACAGGCTGTAGAACTAGACCGATTCCCTTGCTGTGAGAAAAAAAATAGTCACACCCACATTTCTAATATTAAGAATTAGCCATAAAAAGAAATCACAAAAGAAACAAAAACATTGTTACCTTGATCACTTTCACACGGGAAGCTGCAGCAAGTATAGAAGCACCTGTGGAGACGTTAACCTTATTAGCCCCATCACCACCAGTTCCAACAATGTCAACTCCATCCTCAACTCCTTCAACCTTCCTACAAACTTTTAGCATTGCCCTTGCCATGCCTACTATCTGCACAAAATAAAAGTACAAACAAATTACTAGAAGGGGTGTAATTTTCACCTTATGATTTTTTACTCATACAGTTAGTTCTTCAGCCTTCACATCAATGACAATGATAAATATTTCAATCAGAAAATGGAAATTACATATTCCAAGCACCTACCTCTTCATAGGTCTCTCCTTTAGCTGCCAAGAGAACAAGGAAAGCGCTTATGAGAGCTTCACTTGCCTCATTCAGTAGGAAATCAATAGCCTACTCTGCTTCCTCTTCCGATAGATTAATTTGATTGATCAAAATTTCTATTATCTACATCAAAATTGACAAAGAACAGAAAGAACAACATAAAAATCTTATAACACAAACTAAAAATAGAATCAAACAAGCCAGCTATACCTCCTTGAACTTTGCTTCTGAAAGCTTCGGGCTTGCGCCAAAACAAGGCAAGCTATTTGATGGGACAGCAGAAAGAACATTTGTTTTTTGTATTCGACTTGCCTAGCTACTATACAAAACCTTTCTTGTATCTAACTGCCTTGTGTTTGTAAAAAATATAAGGAACGCATATAGAATGACGTCATAAGAAAATAACAGGCATAAGGCGAATTTAGATGGATTTAATAAAAAAAGTATATAATTTTACTATCTCCATAACAGGCTGAATGGAAGCCAAGATCAATGTCGCCAACCCCGTATAGTTGGAAAAAGGTTCCACTTAATTATGATTATAATATAAAATGATGTCCACAGGTTTCATCAACCAAAAAAAAACACAATAATGTAGAAGCACATTAAAAAACCAGCCTCAAATTTGGCATAGACCTAATAGAACATAACCATATTAAAGCCAAACTGTAAAGCAATTCAATAAAAAAAAAAAAGAATACAAATGACAAGCATAAAATAAATCTGGTCTAAGATAGAGTGCATGGAATTTAATTTTAAAGAAGATAGAACTATAGGTAGAGCCTTAGTTGAAATCATGGAATGTCGTATCGGATATCGGTAAAATATCGGTCGGCGAGACGAAATATCGGAGATATTGTGTAAAAAAATATCGGTCGTCAAAAACTAGTTTTTATCATATATTTTCAAAATCTAACTTTTAAAATGAGTTATACTAATTTAAACAAAGAATAGATTTCAAAATATGCATAAAAGGATAGAAAACAAACATGAAAGTTTTTTTTTCCCAAAAAAAAAAAATTTCAAAATTTTTTTTTTCAAAAAAGGCCGATATATCGGTCCGAAACCGATGGAAAAAATTGAAAATTCGATACTTAATGGTATCGGAGTATTGGTTTGTGTCCGATACCGATATATCGGTGATATATCGCCGATATATCGGCGAGCTGGCATTCTATGGTTGAAATAGATGGGCAAGAAAGCCAAAGTGTGATAAATTCCGTTACTTGTAATCTATTATCCATAAAGAAATAGATATTGATAATGATGTGGTGCATAAGATAAATGCGGGGTGGGTAAAGTGGAGAATAACCTCGAGAGTAAGATCTGAAAGTGCTGTTTAGTCTTAGAGGGGGGGGGGGGGGGGGGGGGGGTGAATAGGACAACCACTTAAAAGACTCACTCTATTTTACTAACGGATATTAATTTAAACAATCATTCCATACAACATTCTCACGTTAGTAAGCAATTGGAAGCTCATGAATGAGAGAGACTTAAGAGGTGTGGAAAGTGTGTGTGAGCATGTGTAAAACAATATGCAAAATGAGCAAACATAATTAATCACACAAGGATTTATAGTGGTTCGCCGCCAAGCAACTCGCTTCAACGAGTACGTCCACTCTCGGAGCACCTAATCCAAGGGACCTCCGACATTCACTAAATGAGGGTTTTTAGTTCACCCACAATATCATACACCTACCGGTTTTGCTTGGATCACCGGGAACCATACAAGAGTGATTCCACACTCACTATGGGTCACACCGACCCAACACTCTCAAATAAATAGTTCGACCCTATGGTCTACTACACAATCTAACACAAGTAATAGAGAGATTTAAGAGTACTTACTCTAGGATGGAATAGTGAATAGAGTACTTACCCTTGAAGGGAGGATGTAAGGTATCCTACCCGGTTTGCTCAAACTAGTATTGAGCTAATGGCCTTCGATTGTCCATCCTTGGATTCACCTAATAATGCTCCGAAATTGTAGAGGCTTTTTGGACAAGGGATTGGTTTCTCTAAGGTTGGATCATATAGTATCTAAGAAACTTAGGCCATATGGAACATTCTTTCTTCCTCAAGTTATGTGGATAGATTCCGGTGAAAACTTGAAAGGGAAGAAGAATAACCCACAAGCACAATCACTTCTACAAGTGGCACTTAGCCTTGGCTCCTTGGAAAACCAAGTGAAACCAGTAAAAGGATATGTGCTTCCTTAAGCTATGACTCAATGATAACATAAGAGAACTTAGTAGCTTAAGAACAAGGTGGGTGTTCTATGGATTCACTTATCATATTCTCTATAAGATAGAGAAGTATGTTCTTCTTTTTAGGTGTAGACTTCATATAGAGTAGGAACTCAAGAAGCAAGCTATATAAAAGAGAGAAAGTGAAGATCCATTGATGGAATGACTTAGCACTCAAGAGCTTAGCTAAAGATGTGGAGAGGAGAACCAAGCTAAGCCCAAGAGGCTAGTCAAAATCCATGCCAAAGAGAAGAAGGATAGAGGTCTATTTATAGACAAAGATCCTCCTTGGGATGGTTTAGGATCACTTGGGATCACTTTGGTTCAACCAATAGATCAATGATCTATGGTTGTGTCCTTAGATTACTTAGGATCACTTGAGATCACTTTGGTCTTACCATTAGATCTAAGATCTATGGTTGGTTCTTTTAGCCCATGGGCCCATTTTACAAATGGGCTTTTTCTATGTGTCTTTTCCTAAGGATCCTTGGAAGAAGCTTTGGATCACTTTGGTTAGTGGGTTTTTCTTTGAATACTTTGAACCCAACCAATTTTATCCAAAAGCTATGGGCCTACAATAGGTAGTGTCTTGATCATGGGCTTTGTAGTGTGCCTTCTCTTCTTTGTGTTAGGCCTTCTCTTTGTGATGTGCTCCCACATTGTCTTGGGCTTTTGTAATCTTTATTTTCCTTGAGCTTCATCTTGGGGTGCCTTCCTTACCTTGGTGGCTTCATCTTGAAATTGTCTCATCTCAATCTCTTCATATAGCCCAATTTGTACATGTACCCAATTCGTACATATACCCCATTTTCCCTCTCACATACCCCATATATTTTTGTACATTAAATTGACATACAATAAGAGACAAAATCATACTCCCAAAGTTTGCCCTAACAAGATCTATGTCGCCGACCCAAAATAATTGGGAAAAGGTGCTACTTGATTATGATTATGACAAATGACCAAGCCTTCAATAAATCCGCACATTTATGTGGTAGCCACCTGGTACTTAATCTACCAACATAGCGCTTCCCCCCACCTCATACTATATTTTATTCATTTCTCAAAAAAAGGATAAATGACAAAATATTAGATTACTAGGAAATTGATTGCTTAATTAGTGTGTATAAGCAAAGACCTTGGATTTCCAAATTTACAACTACCAAATTTCAATACTAAAGATTAAGAAAAGACCAAAAGATAAGCTAGGATTATTAATCTTTTCACTCCAACATAGTCTTCTGCCATTGCTTGTTGTTGCTGAAGCATTTACCATAACATATAAAACATTCATATCAACTATCTTAAGAACCAGGTTCATGGTCCAACTACAAAGGAAAAATATTACAATTTTGGATGAGTCGTCAGATGAAAATCCAACGGCTAGGAGCTTTTTCCCCTGGTTAATGGCTGACCAAGGGAAAGCCTCCTCCTCCCTCCTCCAGCCCTATGAATTGCGGAGGAGCCTGCATTAAGGGGAGGCTCGGGCAAGGGTGCTTGCCTGAGCCGGCAGGAGGTCAGGGTCCATGGAGACCGGTCTCCGGGGCTAGGACGCTTCCCCGTGTTTTGCAGGGTCGAGGCCGAGGCCGGCCGCAGGGATGCCGACGCAGGAGAAGGCATGCGGCAAGAGATGGAAGGGGAAGGCAAGGGTGGCTCATGCGCATCTGCATGAATTGAGATGATCTAGGCCGTCGAACTTTGCTCTGGTGCGGGCGACAGAGAGCATGCAGGTTTGAATGGGAAATATTTTAGTGACCGAGTTTGAGGACCAGATTGCAGGACCCCTATGCCACATTGGCATGGGGATCTGCAATTGTGCGTCCCCATGCACAACTGCAGGGCCCCATGCCAATGTGGCATGGGGTCCTATAATCTAGTCCTCAAACTCGGTCACGTTAGACACCCTCGGTTTGAATCACTGGCTGCCCTCTGCGTCGTGATATCAAAATTAGATGGCCGAGATCGTCTTAGCTCATGTATATGTGCATGAGTCGGTCTCATATTAGCTTTTGCCATTTTGATATCTCAATTTATGGAATGTTTTACGCCTGTACAGGTCAGTGTTGCAACCATTATCTCTAAGGGGCTGTTTGGATTGTCAAAAATCCCAAAAATCTACTGCGAAAAATCCACTAACCAGGGATTTTTGTGATTATCCACTAACCAGCCATGAGGTGTTTCAGGCTGGTTAGTGGATAATCCCAAAAATCCGGTTTTTTGGGAGTGGATATTTTTTATTTTTCACGCCCCAAATGGCCCCTAAGTTCTACGATTCGGCCCATAGCACTGAGAAATTATCCGGTGGACCAGCAGCTTGTGAAAGGTGAGCCTTGCTTGTAGGCCTTAGATCAAATCTGATGACTCAGAAAACACACTGCAACTTTTTAAGTTGCAACCCAACCCTTTTGCACCTCAGATTTTGGATAAATTATTGGGTGTAGATAGGACACCGTACTGGTGTCCTATCGTGGTGTGGATCACCAATGGGTGAGTGACACAACACCCATTGGTGTCTATCACTTGCCCATTGGTGTCAATCACAAATGGGCAAGGGCCCACAATGAGTATTGTGTGTCACTCACCCATTGGTGACAGACACCACGATAGGACACGAGCATGGTGTCCTATCTACACCTAATAATTTTTCCAGAATTTGTCACAACTACTTCACAATCATGAATTGATTTCCTAAGAATCAGCATGCCTTATAAATTTGTTCAACTTTCTAAAGCAGTCCATGGTTCTTTTGCATCAAACAAGCAAGGTCGCTGTTTCTATTTCATCATATACAAAACTTCCCCTCATATTTGTTAACAATTAGGGGTGTTAACAAGCCGAGTCGAGCCAGCTTTTAGGCTGATTTGGCTTGAGCTTGAAATTTTATTTCAGAGTTCGAGCTGAGTTCGAGTGGAGTTATTTTAGCTCACGAGCCGACTTGGTTTAGTTGGTTTTGATTTTCATATCAACATTCCGGACTATGACTATAAATACTGGAATGAGAGACTCTTATATACATGTGTGTTCTAATTAGCTTGGATCCATACTCCATAGACATTAAAAATGGTCTTTGTTCTCATGATACATATTACCTATCACTTTCAAACACAAAGACTAAAACAATTGTATATAAAAAAAAATAAAAAATGACATAAGAGATAATAAATTTGAGACTTAATTGTCATGAAATCCATACATAAGAGTATAATATATGCATGCAAGTACATGAATAATAATATATAAATGATGATTTTTAGCTTTTCTTGAACTTCGACGAGTCGAGTTGAACAAAAGTATGATTGAGCTTGACTTGACCAACTTCGAACTTGAGTCGAAGACGAGTCGAGTCAGATTTAAAAAACAATGTTTGAAACTATAACAGATGCCCATGGAAAGAGACTTAACTAAAATCAAATATTTTGAATATGTTGTTGTCCATAGAAAGAAACTCTAAGGATGCTGCCTTGAAGTAGACGTCATGAGTTTGAAACACACTCCGCTGGACACCCAACAAGATTATATCCCGACTAACCTAGTATGTGCCGTGTACGTGCCCTGCGGGGATTGACAACAAAATACGGTGCTCTAGCAGGCTAATTGCCCTGCCGATCTAAGAGGTTCCAAAGGATTCAGACACCCCTTGTTATAAAATAAATAACTAATGCACAGAGGTCTTGTTGATTATCTGATCGTCGGTGATGTGTAATAAGAACAACTCTATTCATTCAATTATTTCATTTAACTTTATCAAACCTTCCACATGTTAATGTCTCCAGCTTAAGACAGAAATGGCAAACAAGCTACCGAGTTCGTCACACGGGTACAAAGAATTTGTGGCTAAAAAACAAGCTTACCGCTAATCAAACCTAATAACGCCAACAAATTCAATTAGGAGTGCTTTTTATCCACATATAAATTTGGCTCCTTTGGACTTTGGATGCACATCTACAAGACATTGTCTGCATGGAAAATACAAGACGTGCCCAATGAAGGACCTAATCCAAACCCTAAAGCATACAATTCCCATGTTTGTGCTGGGCCCACACATCATCCAGCAAACTCTAGACGTGCCACACGTGTGAAACAATCCCCCCACTTCCCAAATTTCCCCCAATCTCTCCAGTTCCACGACTTTGACCAGCTCCATATATCTCGACCCCAGGCGCACGTTAACTTCCCCCCGCCCTACGCTACTGCAATCTGGCACCACACCCGGCTCACGTTAGCACACACCCATCGAATGGAAAAATATTTTCCTTACCAAGCACAGTGACCAACAGCCCGAGTCCATATGCCCTATTAGTTATCTAACTTATCTGCATGAGAAAGCCAAAATGAAATAAATAAAGTTCACAGTTCACACCCATCCGTGGAGTTTTAATAGTTCTATCTACAAAAATGTTGATTTTTATTGGATATGAAAATCCCAAACTAAGGGACCTACTTCTATGAATTTAACCAACTTAAATTGGGAAGCATTTTTATCCCCCTCCATGATATCCGCCTGGATTTCTACTAATATACAGGAGCCGTCGATCACCAGGATCGACGAATCACACAGATCTACTGTGTCTTTCATAAAGAAGCACACTACATCCATATATTATGATGATCGATAACTTTGTATTGACAGAGGATTGGCTAAAGAATAACTTGGCAACCGATAGAAAATTATAATCAAGTAGAGTCTTTTTCAACTTTTTGAGATCAACAATATAGATCTTACGCTCCCAGGCCTATTTTGTGCCAACTCTTTTGTTAAAAATAGATAATTTTTTTATTAATTCCATCTAAGTTTTTGTAGGTCTTCTTCTCCCTCTTTCGGAATAATTTACATAAATCTCTTCCAATCTTCTCAGTTGTGCATTTATTAGTCTTCTTTGCATATGCCTCTACCAACGCAACCTACTTTCCCAACTTCTCTCTCAAAAATACTATCCTTAAACTCTCATAAATATATTTATTTTAATATTATTTCTTCTAATTATCCTATTCATCATGTTAATATTCTTATTTTGGCTACATTTAACTTATCTATATAACTTTTTTTAGTGCCCAACACTATGCTTTATAGAATATTGGATGTTTAATGATTGTCCTATAAAACTTGCCCTTAAGCCTTTGACGGGTAGAGAATGCTTCCTTTAAATTGACGAGATGGAGCATCTAAAACTAGATTGTCTTTTTTATCCCGTGGAAGCTTCTAATACAGGACAAAGTTTGCTATTGATTGATTTAGAAGCTATTGATTGATTTAGAGAGAATTATAAGATATCTATGTACGAGGTTACGCCGTATAAGGTAGGTCAGGATAATTTACATCCAACCTCGCTCATGGCTTGCTATTGATTGACGCAGAGATAATCTCACCTAAGTCACGATAATTATCCTGTTATCCTGACCTAGGTGCATTAGATGACTATTGATTATAGTCAATATAAATCAATAGTGATAACCTACCTAGGTCAGGATAATTTGGTGACGGCCGCCGGTCACAATGCGGGCAACACCCCCAAATAATAAATATTTACGTCCAACCTCGCTCATGGCTTTTGCGTAGCAGCAGCAGACGAACAGAGAAGACGAGAGATTCAGCAGCTCGGCCTCGCCTCGACCAAATCAATCCACAACGCCCTCTCCCATCTCCGCCCACGCCACGCCCCACCCCCCAATTCCCCCCGCCCGCCCCCCAAAATCCCATCTTTCCCGCCCTTGATCGCCTCCCCAGATCGCTCCCTTGCCCGCACCACACGCCCCAGCCTTGCAGGGGGCCTTGGCGCTGGTGGCGTTTCCGGCGCGCGGGACGTTTTTGCGTCAGTGAATGCAGGTGGCGGGATTGATCGGCGGATTGCATGGTTTAGCATGCAGAGGTAGTGAGCACGTCGGGTGAGGTGGGACTTGGGAGAGGAGGGTGAGAGATGGCCGGGCAGGTGGTGAAGGTGCGCCGGGAGCTGTTGGCCGCGTGCATGACGTGCCCCCTCTGCAATAAGCTGCTAAAGGAGGCGACTACCATCTCGGAATGTCTTCATACGTGTGAGTGGCTTTAGTTTCAATGGTAGTCTTGTGTTTGTGGAGATCTGTTCGTTGTTATCTTTGGAATGAGCTCGTTTCGTAGTTGTTTGTGGAATTGTTGCACTGTTTGTGGGTTACGACGTAGTAATGCGATGTTTTTATGTTGTTGCATTTGTTTACGTTTTTATTTGTAGTTATATGCATGATTTGATCTGTTCGTGCTTTAGTTTGACTTGTTTCGTAGTTTTTATATCCGGGTCTCTGTAGTTTTATGGAATTGTTGCAATGTTAGTGGATTACGACGTAGTAATGCCATGTTGTTGTGTCAGTTGCTTCTGTTTACGTTTTAATTAGTAGTTATATACGTGATTTGATCCGCTCGTGCTTCTGATGAGCTCATTTTGTAGTTGTTTGATCTGGGTCTCTGTTGTTTTGTGAAATTGTTGCACTGTTAGTAGGTTACGACCTCTGTAATGCGATGTTTTTATGTTGTGGCATTTGTTTACGTTTTTGTTAGTAGTTATATGCATGATTTGATCTGTTTGTGCTTCAGTTTGGTTCGTTTCGTAGTTCTGTGATATGGGTCTGTTGTTTTGTCGAACTGTTTCTGTGTTTGTAGGTAACGACGTAGTAATTCCATGTTTTCATGTCATTGCATTTTACCTTTTCTTTAGTAGTTATATGCATGCTTTGATCTGTTCGTGCTTTTGTTTAGCTCGTTTTGTATTGGTTTGATATGGGTCTCTGTTGTTTTGTGAAATTGTTGCACTTTTAGGAGGTTGTGACATAGTAATGCGTTGTTGCAATGTTTACTTTTTTGTTAGTAGTTATATGCATGATTTGATCTGTTCGTGATTCAGTTTGGTTCATTGCGTAGTTCTGTGATGTCGGTCTCAGGTGTTTAGAGGAATTGTTGCTGATTTTGTAGATTACGATGCAGCAATGCCATGTTTTTAATTTAGTGACATTGGTTCTTCATTGTTCATGTTATTGTTTGCATTTACCAGTTTGGGTTCTGATATTTAGGCGGTGTCTTGTTTTGTTGTCTCTTGCTGAAGAAGAGTAGATATTGGCTTGTTCATTTTAGGTATTAGATTTTAATTGCAGTTCCTACAGGTTAATGATTTTCATGTTATACTCTTTCCTATTGCTCGCGTTTGTGTTCTGTTCAATTTTCAGTTTTCAGGTATAATTATGTGATTCCTGTCTGTTCGGCTCTGAATTAGGAAAGTGTACCTGAACATCTTATCATGGTCTGTCCAATTTTGTCTCCTCTCCAATGATTCATTCAGTCGTGCTCTTACTATGAGTTTCGCTCTTTGAGGAAACATAAACACGATGTCCTGCCTATTTAACTTTTTCATAGGACTTGTGACATTTGTTTTTAGGTTGCTAGGTAGGGAAGGGGCGTGCATAGCGCAATATATGGAACTGCAGATACATGTAATTGGCTTTGGATGATCCTGTAAAGTAGTAAATGATCTTCCTCACTTCATTTACCTTGTGTGGTGTAGGAGAGAGCTAGAATATGTGTGCTTGTACTTGATTATAGACTTTCTGCAATTTTGATGTTCCCTCTGTGCTTTTGCTACTTTACGTTATACAATGTTAAATAAGTATGGAATCTGGTGTGTGAAGATATATTAGGTCTAATTATTAGTATGAAACGGCCCGTTTATCTATTTGAAAAAATTATTTTTTTCTGTCCAAGCTACCGGTGGTTATTCCCTTTCTTGTTTCATTTTTTTTTTGGGGTATGTGTGTATGTTTTGTTTCCTTAAAGAATCCTGTTTGACTTCACCAATTCTCTTTTCCTCTTCTCCAAATTGCCAGTTTGCAGGAAGTGCATATATGACAAGCTTACTGAGGAGGAGATTGACTCCTGTCCAATATGCCAGATTGATCTTGGTTGTTCTGCAGTGGAGAAACTTAGGTCAGTGTTAAATCTTGTATCTTTTTACTTTGCTTTGCGATTGTGTTTCATTTGTTCGAGGCTTCTATGTTCTTCCTTTTTCCTTTTTTATTTATAAATCTAATGAAGTACACGTAGAAGAAATTATACCAAAGATGAAGATGGTCAAATGATCTATATTTCTATGAAGTGAATGGCGTTGGCACATGGTTTCCATTTCCTGCATATTGTAATAAATAGCATATAACAGTACCTTGTGAAGGGCTTACTGATTGTTGCAATTTCGAGCATATTATATTCTATGATTCTCAAACACATTGCCTGGGGCCTTCAGCTTATTTTTTCTTTCAGCTAATTGGTTATGCATTAGTTTTATTGTTGAAGGAAGCATTTTCTTGTGCTTCAGGCCAGATCATAATCTGCAAGATGTAAGGGCAAAAATATTTCCTTTGAAGAGAAGAAAGGTTAAAGCTCCTGAAATTGTTTCTGCCTCTCCCTTACCTATTAGGAGAAAAGAAAGGTCCCTATCTTCCTTGGTTGTGAGTACACCACGAGTGTCTAGTCAGATTGGTTTGACTGGGAGAAGGACCAAAGCTGTTGCTAGAAAAGCAGGGGCATTGCGAAATGCAAATTTTCCTCTTAAAGACTGCATTAAACAGGAAGACGAATCTTCGGAAGACCGGCCCACAAGTTCCAGTTTTCCAAGTACCTTTAGCAAGATTTCACACAATAAACGGCAGGTGATGGGAAACGCCACTTCTCTAATATGGTTAAAAACAGCTGAAAACACGTCAGCTTGTGTGCTTTTCTCCTAATATTACTTGAGTATCTGATCTTCTATGAACTGCTGCAATCATCGTCAGCTCTTAGTTGTCTCTTGCTGGCTATGAATACGCGCTCTAATAGGGATATTTTTGCCTTGTAGAACGGATCTTAATGTTTTTCTCATTCTTTCTCCTGTAAATTGTGAATTTAGCTGAATGATGTTGTCCATGCAGTTCACTGCTGATTCCTCGGACAACATTTCTATTAAAGATTCAGAGAATGGTGGTGAACACTGGTCACCCAAAGGGGACCTCTGGAAGCCCTTGAATTGTCTAGTAGAAGCTGCAAATCGAACAAAATCGTTCAAGTCGTCTGCTGTAAAATCAGAGCAATCTCATGGCTCTGACAGTGGAAAACAATCTTTGAAAAGAAAAATGAAGGAGCATAAACAAAAAGCCCAGGATGACAAGAATGGTGATCTGGCAGCTTCTTCAGGATTGGTAAAAGCGAAAAGATTCAGAAAGAAGGCAGCTACTTCAAAAGAATTGAGCACCTCTGCTCTGGCGCTGTTTGATTCAGCAGGATACAAAGTTGAAAGAAGAATAGGTCCCATTTGGTGTTCATTAGTTGCATCTGATGACCAGTAAGGATCCTGTTTGGAAATAAAACATGCATATTTTCAACCACTCCGATCAATTTATACTCATACCTTCACACACGAACATATGCATGCATAATTCATATATGTCATATACCATCGCTGTAGATATTCAAGAATCCCTTTAATTGTGTATCTTTTCAGAAACACTGCCTTCAAATATTATATCAACTTGTTCTATTTCACGTTCTTTTTCAAATATTGAAGAATTTGGTGAATCTACTTTTCCTTCACCTGAATAACATGGAAAGAACACTGGATTGTCAGTCAGTGGCTGTAGGAAAACGTGATTGGAAACATTTAGCAAGAAGCCAAACCTTGAATCTTCTTAACAGGAATCTTGATTCACTGCCACCTGCTTGGAAACATTCATAGCAAGAATCAAAACCTTGATTTTTCTTAACTTGAATCTTGACTCTGGATAAAATAAAGCCTTAGTGCAAATGCTTCTTAAAAAAAGCATAGAGCACTGTAAAGCATTGAAGAAAGGCCTCTTTCTTGGAGGTTGTTTTACCATGACGTTATGTTTATAGACTATTGTAGCCAATTCTAGTTTCGCACTCCATCCCATGTCAATAGTGCGATTTAGTTCATTTTGAAAATTGAATCTGACCACTAAAGGGGGATGGAGGAATGTTTTATATTGCTTGTTCTTTCCTCACTGCCATATATACGTGGCTTTTTCAGGCAAGGAGATGCACCACTACCACAAATTTCAGCATCTTACTTGAGAATAAAGTGAGTTCTATGTCATTACTCTATGTACTTTAAGTCTCTTGGCCTGCATATTGCTATTTTGTCCTGCGGTTCTTTTCTTTCTCCAACATATTGTAATATTTATACATGGACTTATATATTTTGTAAATTTCTGTTAGATTGCAGGAAATTGTAGTGGTTTATTTTGTGTCAAAACCAGTCCACAATTTCAGTGACTAGCTTTTTTTCTATTGATATACCTGATAGACCGCAGGAAGTTGTGATGATTTATTTTGTGTTGAAAATAGTCCACAACTTGACTGACTAGGAATTTTGATTGAATTATCTGTTTCCTGATTATTGCAAGTAATATGAGGATATTGCTCTTTTTTATATTTTTTTATGGTCAAACCTGTTACATTTCTATCTGGTTGCATTTTTTATGATTTCTATGTTGTGCTGGCTGTGTCAAGTGACTGGTGCTAGTTTTCACTTTTTTACCTATGCTGAATACTTTTGGGGGCTTAAGTAACGGCCAACTCCTTTGTGAACTAAAACATCTGAAAAATAACATCACCTGCTAACAGTCTGATCTGAAATTATGCTACCCTTATCATCTCAATATGGAACTAATCTTTGTTGGCCACACAAAAATTAGCCAAGACCTGGGTCCATCTAGTCTGACCCCTGAAAAGGAAAGCTTGAGGCATTATCCTTCCCATGTTTATTTAACTTTTGTTGATTATTAAATTTGAGCATGTCTGTCGTATGCTATGAGAATTGAAGGCAGAGAAAGCAAATTAACTGAATGAGATTTCTCTTGTTCAATAAATCATGGACAGTAAATTGGTTCTCCAGGTCTAGGGTTGGTTCAACCCTGTTACAACTTATCTGAACCAAATCAAGTTGCACATTGAATAATGACTTATGCCCTATCACATGCAAATCTTCGAGTACCAAGGATCAGCATAGTCCTTGGAGTGTTCTGGTCCAAACAAAAAGAGCATTCTATTTTGTCATGCTTCTCTGAGTAAGTTGTGCGGTAACATGTGCACTGTGCATAGTCCAAAAAATACTTTGTGGCCCTTCTAATCATTTAGGACATAAAATCCTTGCTTCAGGCTTTATAGTTATGTGCTGGTTGAATAAATACTTTATATTAAATTATTGGATATCGACACATCTTGCAGATGCTTTTTTTGGTTCTCTTTTTTTTAATGTGTTGGAAAATACAAAACTTGAGCTATGTATGCTTCTTACAGTACGTAGGATCTTCTTTTGTGGGCTTATGTCCATAGCTACCTCGTGATGATTTATACTCCTTCCGTCCAATGCAGCCTGCATGCATTTGGAAATGAGTTAAAATTTATTGGACTCTGTGGCCTGCGCAAAAAACACAGAGTTTTCTCCCCCCTGGTGTTTTTGGTTGTGAGGGAGCAAAATTAGCCATGTAACAATGGATCCATGTTTATCCAAATGCAGACAGGCTTAATTGGACGAAGTAAAATGGCAGTGTCAGTGAAAACATAGACCATTCTAAAGGGCAATGTAAATGACGTGATGCATTTTTTTTTTGGAATTAATAGTGTTTTGCTACTACTGGTAGTTTTCTCTACAATTCTTTCCATGTATAGCACCGCACCCAATGCACATATTATCCTTTGCATATATCCCACAAAAACACCGACTAACTTCTACCATCTGATGTGGAGGATTGAGAGCAGGTCCATTGGATTTTTTTATTATCTTAACAGCTAGCATATATACACTGCTTACTCCAGTCAATTTTCCGATCTTAGCAATAGTAGTATCTATATCAGCAGCCAATTTTGTTGAAAATTGACATGTAAATACTAGTAGCAATTAGTGACATAGGCTGAGATGGACATGATGGATTGGTCCCTCTTCTGTGTTTTCTCTTCCTCACTCCCCATTGGTCGATGTCCATAAATTTTACTTTGGGAGAGGTAGCGTGAGGATTTCTGAATGATAAGATCTTATACGGTAAACTATTGTATTATCATGAATGCCTTATGTTCTGCTTTTATTTTAGCTTTAGTAGTACGATTTACCCCAACAATAAATGCACTCTAAACTTATTTTGATTTTCTCAACACACACTCTTTGCTTGTCCATTTCTAAAATCTGCTTTATATTTGACCGTGATAATAGGATACTTTTAGAACAGCTTTTTTTTCTTTTCTATTTGCTATGTTTACAATCCATGGTTGGTTCTGTGTTCTTATTTGCTTTTTCTTTTTGTTTCTATGATAGAGATGGCAGTTTACCTGTTTCATTCATTAGAAAGTACCTCGTAAAGAAACTGGATCTTACAAGTGAAGATGAGGTAAGAATTTTTTCTAACTGTTGGATTATAAGTCAAAGCGTATGAAAACACTTCAGAATTTAGATGTGCTAACTAAAGATATGAGCTTTTGACTTTTTGCTTGCATGTATTATTAAGCCACCCAAGCATGTCTTATGAGTTCTATGCTGCACACATTCCAATTGAAATCTGTTGTGTAGAAGACAGCAGAAAGATACGCAATTCTTTTTATTATTCAACTTTTCCCTCAATGTTATTTATGTTTAAGTTGCATTTGAACAATAAGTGTTAATTAGTCTAAAAAGACCAAGCAATCAGAGTGCACCCACAATTTGAGGGAAATATTAATTATTCCCTTGAAGTTGAGTTTTTTTTTTATGTGCACTCTAAGGAGTATATCATTTATGCGCTTATTGCAACTTCTATACCAGTTATACGCCTAGTCAAATTATGAGGCCCTTTTAATGAATAATGTTCACATCAGAATTGATTTATTATCCTGTTAATTTGTGTTTTATGAATAATCTGATAACATGAAAATGGGTGAGTTTATGATACGACTGGAAACAGTTTGAGGGTAAAAGGTGAGTTCAATTTTTGACTGGGGGCATAATTGAACTAAGTTCACAATAAGGGGTGGACTACTATAAAAGCTTTGATGGGTGTGCATTTGGAAAGAGTTTAAATTCTGGGGCATTAGTGATATTTTCCTTTCTTTATTGAGAAAGTTCCATAGGTTTCTTCCCTTGTAAACTAGGTATGTTGTTTGTTGAACAAAGTGTGAGCCAACACTGGAAGAAAGCAAAGTTTTGGATGAGTTACTAGTTTAAATATAACCAGTGCAAATAGGTTTTCTTTGGATGAGTTACTAAAGACTTGAGTGGTTGATCTTTAAGAATTTGCATAATTGTACTAGCCTATGAGTTCATTTGATAAATTGAATCATCTAATCAATTTTTTCCCTCATCCAATCAATTAATTTGAACTGCCTCATTTTAAATGCACATTCAGTTGGAGAACAGTCGTGACTGAACTTGACCGCTCAGTTGAGCCTTCTGGTCCCTTTTTTTAAAAGAAAATTAAACACTGGCTTTCACGTTGGCGTTGTATATGTTTTTGATGATCAAATTAAGACAAAGTTTCCATCCCATTAAAGTGCCTATTCTGGGGTTCACACTTCGTCCTGGATCTTGCTCGTGCACTCTGTATGAAGACTTTCACGAGATTTTTATATTATTAGCATTGAAGTGAATGATTTTGTACAAGGGTTTCTCAAGCTCCTTTAAGAGAACCTGTTTTCATCTTTGCCCGGAAAACATTCTGTGGTCGAATTGTATTCCCTCTCTAAATCTTTAGTTTGTATCGTGCCTCATGTGATTGCATTTTTTTTTTTCTGTTCGACTGTTTATTTGCTAGAATACCTTATCATTATTGATTCGCTCTTGGACCTGTCTCATGACTGACAGACATACTTCTTATTCAAATAGGTGGAAATAGCATGTCAAGGGCAGCTAGTGGAACCTGCATTGACCTTGCATAACCTGGTAGATGTATGGCTGCAAACAGCTGCAACATCAAAAAGGGTAGCGGCAGCAGTGGGCACCTCTGCTAAAGACTTCGTGATGGTGCTCACTTATTCTAGAACCTCTCATGCCTCTTGACGCATTAATATCGCGTCTTCTTATTACTAATAATGTAACACGCAAGACAGCTCTCCATGCCCGGTATCAAAGATTCTTAGTTGTAGACGTTGTAGGCTATATCCAATTTTACAGCATGTTGTTTCATTATACTGTTTGACCATTTTGCTGAGTGCACTTGACCCATGATCATGACCATTTAGTTTTCCAAGTGTGTTTGTACCAATAGGAAACAAATTTCTTTATATAGTTATAAATAAATTTAATTATTTGTTAAGTGCGTCTCTTTTGTCATAATATCTATAGAGAAGAGTTTATATGAGATCGTTCTCGTATAAGGAGCATGAGGCCAATCTTTATTGCCGTTGGATTCCGATCGGAGGGTGGATATCAAATCACTGAGTAGGTGAGTGTGTCACATCAAGGAGTGGGTGAGATCATTATAGATACTTGTAGCCGTCAGATCAAGATCCAACGGCTACGATTTAAAGTGGCCTCATATAAGCCATATGAGAGCGATCTCATTTAAACTTTTCCCATATCTATAACCATGTTTATCAAATGGTTGACCCTATGAAGACCCTGCCCAGAGAAATTATTTAGTACAACTGACAGACCACGTGGGATTTACTCCCACTTTGTCGGAGCAGGATGGGCAGCGCACAGCTAGAAACCATTTTGTGGAGATCAACGGCTCTAGGCGTAAAAGTGACTTGGCCTACAAGGAGTACTGAATAATTCCTCCTCCGCCCAAGGTGAACTCTGATTAATAACTCCAAAATTTTACTGAAATAGGATAATGTACAGGATTGCACTCTGATAATAGATTTCTAGATTGAAGACGTCCCATCCTCAAGGACCCACTTCCCCCAACCCAATACTTGTTCTTACGCGTTATGAAAAGCCTCTGTTTGAGGCAGACATTGAATTGCAAGATATCAGCTTTTATGTTCATAATGGTTATAGGAGATTCCCTATGTTGCTTTTGGTTTCTTTTATGGACAAATTAGAAAAGCAAACATGACCCACGTCTTGAAAACTTAGATCAAGTGTGCACACATAGTTTAATGAACCAGAAAATAGTAATCATGTCCTTCCCTTATCTCAGCCTGCTTCTATGTTTTCATTCTCTTGTTTTCCTTTGTTCAAGTCTAGAAACCTTATCTTCTGAAACTACCTGTTAAGAAGCCTCCACTTTTTCCTAACTTTTCTAGTCCGTATCTCTCCAATCTTTGTAAAGCCTAGTCATGCTACATATTTTATGCTGCTTCACTTTCTATCCATTGTCGAGAGAAGGCCACTCAACTCTTATTCCGGCTCATCATTCAAGTATCCATGTATCCCACAGTATAAACCCTCCTGAATCCTGCTGGATTAGCATCTCCACTCGAGTATCTTCCCATTCTCAAAAGTATAATAAATTCAGACCCTTCTACAGTACTCCCTTCCTTCCAAAATACTATGTACACTTAAAAATATTTAATGTTCTAAAATATTGTGTACATTTTACCAAATCACATAACTTCCTCTTTCCAAAATTGGGGGAGACTTGGAAGGATTGACTTGTACTTAGTTCATGAAGGAATATACGAGTTGGACGGGATATCAAGGAGAAAGAGTCATGTGACATACTTGTAGGCTTCATGGTCCAATAAAAATGAGAATTTTCTCAAATGTACACAGTATTTTGGAACGAAGGAGTATAATACTAAGGAAAGGGTTAACATGCCGCCTGCTCATGCACATTGACATGTTCAGGTTGCTGCGAGAGATCCAATGGCACGGATAGTATAGGGGGTGGACGGGCAATTCAAACCCTCCTCCCTCTGTATTAACACGTGCTGTGAGATTGAAATCCGATGCCCGCGATGCCTTGGCATGCACATGCCGTTGCGTGTGAGCGGGGCTGCATACTAACCAGACTCTAATATCCACCATTTACTTCAGTCTGAATCTTATTAGCAAACAAGGATACCTACAGTGGAAGGGAAGGTCCTTCTCTCTTTTGCAGTAGGACCCAATAGATAATGCAGTTTTTGTCTTCATTGGCTACCTCTCCTCTTTGCTGTCTCCCCATCTGCATAATTTTTCTTCATATTTCACTGATAACATGTAAAATCAGTGAAGCCACTTGGTATACCATAATAACCTTTTAGGATGAGGCACCTCACTTAGAGCTACCAGTCAAAAGCCACCATATGCAACATGATTGCAGCTTTGTGAATTGTACAGGAACTCTCTTCCTTTCTATCTCATGTTTAACTTAGCCTAGTCCCCTTCCTCTTCTTTATATACTACTACTTATGTCCCTCACATTTACCGCATACCAAACCTACTAGCCTTGGCCTGCAAATGTCTCAACTCCTCATAAGCTCTCCCAAACACTGCGCCAACCACGGCACTAACGTAGATAAGCTCTACAAGAGACTAACCTACATCTTTTCCACCATTGTCCTCTCTCTTCTCTTCATAGTCTTCCTTGTTTGGATCATCCTGCGCCCTTCCAAGCCTCAATTCTCCCTCAAGGAGGCTAACATCTACCAGCTTGATCTTGCTGGATCTCATCTCCTCAACTCCTCCATACAGGTCACCTTGGTGTCCAAAAACCCTAACAAGAAAGTTGGTGTGTACTACGACCAGCTCCAAGCTTATGCTTCCTACAAAGGCCAACAGATAACCGCAGACGTCTCGCTGCCTGCTTTCTACCAAGGGCACGAGGACACCAACCTTATATCGGCGTCGCTGTCTGGAAACTGGCTTCCCGTTGCGGCCTCTTTCGGCTACGAGGTTAGCCGGGACCAGACATCGGGGAAGATGATGGTGAGCCTCAAGTTGAATGGCAGGCTTAGGTGGAAGGTGGGTACTTGGTCCTCCACTCAATACCATTTTAATGTGAATTGTGTTGCAGTTATGGAATTAGGTCCAAACTCTGTGCTCACTCCCCTTAGTACTAGGCAAGGCGCTGAGTGTTCCACTAGTGTTTGATCAACAGGAAGCCTTCAAGAGTATGTCTTTGCTTTCATATACTTGTGCATATTGTCTGTAAGGCTTATCAGCTAGTTGTTACTAGGATTATGTCTCTATAAGTGCTGTAAGTTTATGCATGGCAGTTCTATGATAGAACTATTTTGTAACAATTGTGCCCTTTAGCTATGTTTACAATTAGTAAATATAAGAGCATTTGTAAGGGTGTTTATAGTAGATTGAGGATGGGAATCTTAACTTTGTAACTTTGGTTTGAAGAGATGGGTGTGATGATGAGATTCTTGGTGATGGGCAAAACAAAAGAGGCCGGAAGTGCAGCTGCTTTCGTGCAGGGAATCTTCCAATTTACATGTCACACTTGACTTTTAATTATGGAGCTGGTGGAAATCATACAGCTTTTATGGGCCCAATCTTAACACCTCTTTTTACAGTTAATGCAGCTAAATACACATTGAAGGCTATCAGCTGATGTACAAAATACAAACATATATTGAGTTAAGTAAGAGGATATGTAGCAAAGAAAAGGTTAAGCAAAAGGATTTTCATTAACTCCGCCGTTGTGTCTCACACTACCGGTCCTATCTCGGACTAAGGAGGAGGGTTAGAGTCAGGTTTACAACCGGTTGTAAAAACTCTCAATTTCTATGGATCTTACATCGCATATTCTAACTTTAATTATGATTAAGGATTCCCATGGCTAAACTTGGATTCAGAATCGTGTATAGAACTACATATGAAGAAAAATCCGATATTTGGGTAAATAACCTACTAGATTCACTTATAAAGAAGATGGGAACTATCTTATGGAGTGTAAGATAGCACTGTTGATTGATCAATCATTCATAGATGCATGTATTATTAAATTGTTTGAGTGTCCCCCAGTATGACAAATGGAGTGCTTTTGTATGATTGAGGAGTCAAATTGAGCCAACTTTAGACTTTTTTGAATCCCCAATTGCTTGTACGTGGTCATTAAAAGTTGGCCCTGGATGAAGGTATGGTACATGATTATCTATGGACCCACAAAAAAATAGCATGGCCTTTTCTAAGTTTCAACAAAGACAAAAGCAAATAGGTCTTGGAATATTCTTTACCTGATATTCTAAAACTCAAGACTCGGACTCGACTCCATATGCCATGGAGTGGAGTCGACTCGGAGTCTTAACGGAGTCATAATGGAGTCATGCAAGTGAAAGTTTTCCATTTTTGAGGAGGATATAAAGCAAAATTATGCTATAAATTTTATCATACATAAAAAAATAAGAATTATAGTACTTTTCTACAACTTAGCAAAATAATAGATGTCATTATAGTAGTTTTGCTTATATAAGTAGTGAAATCAGAGATTATGACATGCAGTCCCGAAGTTAAGCATTGTTGGTTAGTAGATACCCTTTTTAGTTTTAAACAATGGAGGATGTAAATTCAGTGCAAAAACAAACTAAATTACATAGAATTTTTTTTTCTTGAGGCATGAATTGACTTGTTTCTGTAAATAGTCACCGTTCAATATGGAGAAATTAATCCTTGAGCTAAGAACCCAATGACAATTAATGAAAAATAATATATATACTACAAAATTTGAATAAATTTGAAAAAAATATAATATCTAATACAATCTGTAATACCTTTTATGCAAGTTTCGAATTTGCAGTTACTATTTATAATGCCTTTTAATACAATATAGGTCAAAAAATATATTTTCAATGGAATTTATCCGTCACTAAAGACTAGATTTAGCGACAGTTTGAAGTCCGTCGCTATATGTATCAATCACTTTCAGCGACGGATTTTTCCGTCGCTAAAGGCAATTATTGTTGAAGTGATTCAATTGAGTCACGAGTTTGTTTGTCTCGGATGAGTTGACACGGCGAGTCATTAGAGTCATATCTTGAGTCATGCAGGTTTGAGTCAGTAGGCGAGTCTGACTCGTTTTGCAACTGAGTCGAGTTGACTCGGACGAGTCTGTGGAGTCAAAACCGAGTTTTCAAACTAATATTTTGCCTATTATATAGTTTATAAAATCATGTCTATTATCCATCTTTTTTTTTATAATGAGAGGTGTCTAAGTCCTGACCATGGAATGTCGTATCGAATATCGGTAAAATATCGGTCGGCCAAAGAGACGAAATATCGGAGATATTGTGTAAAAAATATCAGTAGTCAAAAACTAGTTTTTACCATATATTTTCTCAATCTAACTTCTAAAATGAGTTATACTAATTTAGACAAAGTATAGATTTCAAAATATGCATAAAAATGCATATTAGGATGGGAAACAAACAAGAAAGTTTTTTTTCCTTTTTTTTACGTCTTTTTTTAAAAAAATGGCGATATATCGGCGATATTTGGAAAAATTCAAAAATCCGATACTAGGTCGTATTGGTGTATCGGGTGGGGCCCGATACCAATATTTCGGCGAGCTGGCATTCCATGGTCCTGACTAGAAGGCCTCTTAGAGCACCGTTTCCCACCGCCAATAATATTGGGTGGTCTATTATCCACCTATTCTACATACAAAAATGATTTGCTCTCTTCAATCTGTAGACCAATTTGGGCGGCTTGGGTTTTTTGTTTTCTTGCAAAGTTTATGAAGAATGGAGTAGTAACCAGTGATCTAGCTAGACTTAATGCTTCTATTTAAATCGGTACAATGCAAGGAAAAGGATGACGCAGTGAATCACTTAGTCCTGCAAGGTCCATATGCTCGAGCTTTTATGATTTAAAACTTTCATAGGATACTTGGATTATTTCGATAATGACGTCAATATCATACATTGGTTTAGTAATAGTTCTAATAAGTTAACCAACAGGGTGTTGGTGTGGTGACCAGAGGACTGCCTTGAAACAAAGGTTTGAGTTCGAAGCTGAGGCCACCTACGGAGATTATATCCTGACTTAACTAGTGCATATGTTGTGCCACATACGCATCCTATGGGATTGGCGGCAAGATCATGTGGTGCTCTAAGAGGCTAGTTGCCGTGCCCCTTCTAGTAAGGTCCTAAGGACTCAAGACACCAAAAATGACATGATAATTACTTCCATTACACATGCACTAACTTTAGGTATTCGGACAAAATGTTGAAGTTTGAGTAAATTACACTCCCTACATCCTGTTATAGACGCTCCATAGAGCTTTTTCCATATTACCTGGCGCCAACTTCATATTTCCATATTACCTGATTTTTCCCGTGAAATCTCATATGGCCTGGAATCTAGACTTGAAGTACCAAAAATACCCTTTTTCTATCTTTTTCATTCTAATACTGTGCTAGAAGACGTGTTGTATACAACACAAAAAACACAAGGGTTTCTCCGGCAATTTCCATGGGCGACTCCACCGGCGAGTTCAAGTGGCAATTCCACCGGCGACCCCTGCGGATTTCGACGGTCCTATTCACATCCCCTTGCTCGATTTGGAGCTGCCCCCCGCTGGATTTCGACGACACGACTGATGGAGAGTGCGCAAAGGAGGCGATTTGAAGCGTATACCTCAAGGGATTTTGGGGCTTCAACTTGCTGAGTTTCCCCCGTGGCTCCCTGTGCCTTCCTGCAATCGGCGGAGTGACCGATTGAGCTTTAGTTTACGGCGAGGAAGAGTGTGAAAGGCACCTGCCAGGAAATACACACATACACATGACTAAACCGCGGTAAGTTACAACAATCCTTACTAATTTTAGTTTCAGAATGTCCGAAATTTAGATTTTTAATTTTTACTATGAACTCTAAAGTCTTGTCTGAAAGACACGACTTTTATGTTTTCGTGTTGCACCGACACGACTTTTCTACTGACCACTCTACCTATCTCCTTGCAGATGGATACAAAAAGAGAAGATTATATGGAGGAAATATCATTCAACGAAGGAGGAGGAGGTGAAGGACGATCAGGAGGCGAAGGAGGTGGTGAAGGAGGAGGAGAAGGTGAAGGAGGCCATAGGCGTAACCTCATCCTAGCCTGTTGACGTTGATCTCCTCCAAACCCCTCAAAAGGCAAAGGCTACAATTGCACTCCTAGAAAACTATGCTAGTTTGGAGTTATGCTTCGCCATGGGGGTATTGTTAGAGCGGGATAGAGTGGCAATAGATGGATGGATCACCAATCCGATGAAGGCTTATCTAATCTCAACGCTATGTAATGACGACTACGTATCCCTCCTGCAAACCACAGAAATAAACATCAATGTAAGTATATATTATGTTTTCGTTTTCCTCATATGTTTCAAGAAGCTGTCATTTTGCGTCGTCTTTGTACACTTCCCGCACTGTGTATGGCGCTTCTACAACCCGTTGTCCGGCAGATCCCAGTTGTACACCTATCACAGGAAAGCAGCTGACAAATTCACGCAGTTCATGAACGTTGTGATGGCACACAAGCTGGGGTGGATGGGTTGCATCGACTGAAAGATGACTTAGATCACCAAAGTGCCATGACAAGATAACTCAAAAGACTGTGGCATCTTCATAATGATGTACATGGCGCAGTTGGCATCCAATGTCAACCCACTCGAGTTTGATCAGTCCAAAATTATATGTTTGTGGCACCCAGTCATTGCTGCAACTATGATTCGCGGGGTTATTGACAACAAGTTTGACGACGATTTAATTAAAGACAAAAATCAGGAAGTCACAGTTGCAGGTTTTATGAGGATGTCGGATGAAGACTAAATTTATTTTCTCACATATATTCTTTGTACATATATTCTTCTTCTTCTACATATTTTCTTTTTCTGCATGTATTCAATTCTACCCACATTCTTTTATTGTACAAAGATTCTTTGATGTACATACAGTATTCTTTCAATAAATTCAAATACATTATTTTCATGCAACACGACTTCAACAGACGACTATAGTCGTGTCTTATGCAATACGACTTCATATATAGTCATGTACTTAATTACACGACTACGTATATAGTCGTGTTTCATAAGACACAACTATATACTTAGTCGTGTACTATTATAGTCCCCACCATTCTTCATAATATTTGACTATTATAGTCATGTTAAGTCGACGACATGACTATTACGATGTCTTCTTTTTGTATTTACCTATCATTGACAACATGGTTATAATTGAGATTCACTACTGTAATGGAGATACATGTATGATGCATGAAAAATTTTTTACACTTCCGGATATTTTTTTCTGTACAAGCATATATTGCGATATAAGGTAATCTTTGTTATACAAGAATTTTACTACACTCTAAGTGAAGAATGGTGGGGGCTTAGGTAAACCGGAGCGGCATCTCTGCATAGACTCATTAATTGTAAGATTGCCTTGTTGCGGGAGTCTTTGATTTTTGCACTTCCTTGCTTCTTTCTCAACAGTTAGGTTAGTACACCTTTTACGGTTATGATCAACTTGTCGACAATTGCCACATTTCAACCTCTACCTTTCTAGCGGATTGGGCTGTGACTCAATTCTCTTTGTCTGTCTCCTCCGCATGGGTGGTTCACATTTGAATAAAACCCCATAATCCCCCCATTGACTCCTGTCTAAGTAGGGAAAACTACTTCTTTGTACGTGGTGCGGTATAAACTTGCGTAGTACCACTTCTCACAATATTCTACCGGGTCGAAACTCCTCTCATCGATACATGCAATGGCGTGCTTACACGAAAGTCCCAGGCTTTGGAAGAAGCCACATGTGCAGGTTCTCTTCGTCAGGTCAACAACATCCTGAGGAAAAAAGATCACAACATCACAAAAGAACTGTATCAGTAGTCGTTTCTTTGGCAACACGACTGTATGAATAGTCGTGTTGTGAAATAGTCGATTATTTGAATAGTCGTGTCCCTAGTCATGTTTTTCACTGACACGACTATTCTGGGAAGACGGTTTTATCTGAGACAATTGCGGAATGAATTCTTACCACATGGTAAAAAGATGTCACTTCAAATTGTCGTAATGATAGCGGTTGCACTCTGACTGTTCCAGCACTCTTATTCCTCATTTCGTTGATATGATTCTATGCATACTTTGCTAACGGTGTCGTTAGCCCTTTTGCTTCTATGCGGCATTTCTCAAAATGAGAGGTTGTGGTCGCACGGGTTTGCTCGATCAAACGAGTTATTGGCCAAAACCTAGCCTTCTAAAGCATATGATTTACACTTTAAGATCTGCTTGAAGTGATAGTGCAATATCTTTTACCCGGATATTCCACGTTAGCCCAATTTCTTTTATTTATCTTCTGAACATATTTCTACGCCTTCTCATTGTGTTCCTTCATCTTCTGCATGATTTCATCGAATTCTGGTCTCCTGAAGTATTTTGCAACTTAGAATAATAGTTCCTTCAGGTACTTATCATTCCAATGATGAAGCATATTAGCGGCCATATGCCTCAGGCAAAACCCATGGTGAGCCTCGAGAAAGACATCAGCAACTGCTCTGAGAAGTCTCTTCTGTCTATCTGAGACAATTGTATCCAGAGAGGTCGGGGGTCCGTAAACAGGGTGGCTTTCAGTAGGCCAAGGAACCATTTCCTACAATTCAGAAATTAGAGTGAAAGCATATTAAAGAAAGAAGAGATAGGTTGTACACAGTCGTGTATGAAACAACACGATTGTATGAGTAGTCGTGTGCTCAAAGACATGACTACTCATACAGTCTTCTTTATATAAGTACCATATATTTTTGTCTCTTTCTCGACATCTGCATATGCAAGGCACATTAATTGTTGGTTCCCGTCGAGTTCTGTTGTAAGATCCCTCAACTTGAACCGGTTTATTTTAGTGTGTATCAGTTATCGTATAGTTTAAATGTTTTCGGGTTTAAATTTAGTAGTTTTCAAAAATAAATGGTGTTTATGAAGTTTTTAATCAAAAACAACTTCACAATCATGAGTTTTAAATGACTTTCGATCAAACCTGAATTTTTGGGATTTTATGATATTTTCACCAATTTTCCGAAAATTAGGGTTTAGCGGGACCCCGGTGGGCCCCACTAACAAAAATAGTTTTTCTTTGCCAAAGTGCCCCAGACATCAAAATAAGATACTATAAAAATTTTCAGAATTTTTTGAGTTTGATTTTGGGTTAATATTGGCAAATTTCCAAATTCTTACCAAAAACCCTATTTCTACCCCACATTTTATTTAGGTCTACCCCAATTTTTTCTATAAAACGAATGGGCTGTGCCATTTTCCATTTTGGGAATAGGCTTGGCCAGGAAACTTGAACCCTCTTCCATATTAGGCTTGAAAGAGAAAGGATTAGAGGTAATTAGCTTAATCTCATCTTGTTTCTTTAGACTTTTCTTAAGAACCTTCTTAATCTTGATTTCCCCATTATTTTAATCTATTTTGAAAGCATAAAAACTATTGTTTTATATCTCTTCTCCAAGCCTTAATCGTCAAAATCTTTTTTTTTATGCTTCAAAAGCTTTAGATCTAAGGTTTCTTTTGGTTTTGGTTTTCAGAGCTAAATCGAGATTAGTAGTGTATTAACATAGAATCATGGTTTTTAGAAGGTGTTGAAAAAGGTTGAAGGTCACTCTTTACAAGTCAAGGTAATGGGTTCTTCAATCTCAGCCTTGTGTGGTAAAAATCTTATTTTGAATAATTTTATTGAAATGGGTTTTTGTATACTTAGTCTATAATGGTAAGTTTAATATGTGTTAATCTCATGCCTCTATTTCTTAGGGTTATATCTTAGAATGATCTAGATTAGTATTTTGGAAGGTTTGATGAGTTTTTAATAATATTTGATACCTTAGATGAATGTTGGAAAATGTATTAATGGAGTCTCGGTTTTTGAATATTTGAAAATGGAAGAGATGACCCACGATCGATCGGCACTATTCACCGATCGATCATTTTTTCGGTTTTGCTCTGCAGCTCGATTTTCCAAGGGTCATAACATTTTACTCCAAACTCTGAATTATGCGTGGTTAGTGGCGTTAGAAAGCTGACTTATTGAAATTTAACATGAAACTTGAATCAATCTAATCAAAGATCTGTGCACGAAGTTATGAATATTCAAATATTGGAGTCATTTTTCACCTCATTTCTGAGTCTTACACTTGTTTTCCTACAAAAACTAAAAACTACATGAAAGTATCACTAATTCTAATCAAACACCAACATAAACATAGGTTAAAGGGCTCATAAAATGCATAATTCATGTGTAGATCATATGGCTTATGAGTAATTGAGGTGATCATGTTATGGTTTATTGTATGGTAAAAGAGCATGCTTGTAGGAGTAAGCCTTCAACTCTATATTGATGGATTTAAGCTTGATGATAGAAATTGCTTTGATTTCGGTTTAGAATAATTATTTTAGAAGGTATTTAAGCATGCAAATATTGCCCAATGAGTTTATGTCGAAGCATGAATCATGTGATTAGAATACGCATGAGTAGACACACACATGAGAATCTATTATGAGATTTTAGTTAATTATGCTTTGATTATGATGCATGAAGGGATGGATTTAGAGCACGTTCAATGTGTTGGAACACACATAGGTCTTGCTCACGGATGTACCATGATAGCATGCATCATGTATCGGACTTCATGGATGAAGTTTTACCGCTGTTTAACTGGTATTGATCGATTGTATGCAATGCTTGAGATTGCTTGCCAAATTTATCGATTGGTGGATTAATCAAAACTTGGTTGGTCCGAAAGGACATATTTTCGATTTCGTCCCTTCGTGGGACAAGTATATTCCCCTGGTTGAGTTGAGCTGAAATGATTTTACATTGAGATACATGGGGGGCGAGTTGTGTACTTGCCTTGCGGATGAGATTATTGAGATTGTTATCTGGACTTGAGCATCCAGAGTGATACGCTTCGTGTACCAGCTACCACGTGTTCTAGGGTTCCTTGTGTGGGGATTCGGGCTCTCTCCCACCACAGGAGATGTCCCAGGGTGAACACACCTGCTCTAGGTTCTCTGTGTGGGAATCGGACATCCTTGGCCAGGATCGTCCAGGGCGAGAAGACTTAGGGGCCGACAACCCCGACCTTATATTTCCTATGTGGAAACCGAACTATGATACGCCTTTGTGGCCTTGACTGGATACTGCCTGTGGGGCGATGCCGCCTTCATGGTGATGATTGTGTTTACTCCTTGATGGTGGCATTCATTATATGTGATTGAGATATTGTTATGCAGGATTTTGTGTTATGAATGCATGAGTGGAAAGTATGTGAATGAGACATTATTATGTAGGATTATGTGTTATGAATGCATGAGTGAAAAGTATGTGAATGAGACATTATTATGCAGGATTATGTGTTATGAATGCATGAGTGGAAAGTATGCGGATGAGACATTATTATACATGATTATGTGTAATGAATGCATGAGTAGAAAGTATGTGAATGAGATATTATTATGCAGGAATATGTATTATGAATGCATGACTAAAAAATGGTATAATCATGTCGATTATGGATCTATATTGCTATATTGTGATGCCAAATGACTTTTGATTATTGTCGATTGTATAAAAACCATTACTGAGTTTTATACTCACCCCTCTTTCCTTGTTTTATTTTCGGGTTGCGTAGTGTGACACACAGATGGACAAGATCCTCTGTATGAGGAGAGATCGGAGAGAGCTTGGGATTAGGCGTTGAGGCCTTTAGATGTGACTATCTTTTCTGCTGTACTTTGTTTAGTATGGAACATAGTGGTTGATGATACTTATATCAAACTTATGTTTAGATATTTTCCAGATCCCTTTTGTTTCGAGCCCGGTGTGTGGCTCAGGATTCTAGTTGTGGGTTTAAGACTTGTGGACAATTTTAGACTTAAAGTCCTCTTTATATCTTCTTATTTACTCTTGCTCAAAGTAGTTGGCGTAACTCTGTTTGATGGACTACCTGTATGTGGGGTATGTGTCTTCCGTTATATCTCTTTTAACGTCGCCCCCTTGCATCAGTTCGGCTTTTGGATCGGGTTCAGTTCAGATCGGGCGGTGCCCAGGGTGCGACAACTGTTGCAACCAATAAAACTCTGGGTACTTTTTTTAGGAATGTTCCATCAACAGTGAGCAGCGGCCTCAGTGATCTTCGAAATGAACTTGCGACCGGGCTGAACATCCAAAAGACACGTCTGAAGTCGTATCTAGCTACCTCAATTTCAATTTCAGGTATATCAGAAGATCTTTCTATCACCACATGTGTACCTGGATTAGACCGCTTTAATTCACCGCTTTAATTCCTTTCCTTAATGTGGCAAAATCCAATATACATCTTCCGGGTTGCCATCGATCAATCGAATCAATTTCTCTTTCGCCCTCCATGCCCTTTTATAGTTAACTTTTACACCCCAATATTTCTCAATGTACTGTTGCATATTAGCTATTTTTTATGGAGTTTGAATCCTTGTGGAGGCCATGACACTTCCGTGCAATCCATAAGTGTGAGGCCAATGGATGATCTTTAGAATTTATCGAAGTGTCGCATGTATGCCTTCCTTCTCTCCTTGTCATGGTGACTTCGTCAAGTAGATTCGAAGCCCGTATGTACCACCCTCTAATCTTGCACTTTGCAGCAAATGTGTCCTTGTTCTCATTCACCACTTTGAACATGAATTTCCTCTTGATTGCAAAATCAGTAAGAACTATCTTGAACTACTTCACGCTTCCGAATCTAGCCCCTAAGGCAAGTTGTGCCTCATAGTCGTCTGCTTGCAAACTGCCGGTCAACATCGTCTCCTCCTCATAATTTTTTGAAGGGCTGGCCTGTGGTGAATAAGTACCACAATCTCAAGCACCGTCACCATCGTCCTCTAAATCTTGCGACTCCGACGCGACAAATTTCCCTTGAGATGTGTCTCCTGCCGTGGGAACTCTAGAAGTCGATGCTATTCCCGTGGGATCTGCCTGGCAAAAATTTTGTAGCTTAATAGGCTCATCCCACTCATCCGGAGACCACGGTAATTCTTCTTCATCGAAGATTTCTTCTTTATTTACATCTTCATCTTCATGTTGGTCTTCATCTTCACCTTCTTCCACATCTCCCAATCTGCGTGAAAAAATTTGTATGAATGGACTTGAGAACACGACTGGAAGTAGTCAAGTCTTGTCTTATGCAACACGACTTCATATATAGTCGTGTACTAAATTACATGACTATATATATAATCGTGTTGCATAAGACACGACCAAATTTCTAGTCATGTACTATTATAGTCGACTATAATAGTACACGACTTCCCTGTATCCGCGCCTTAGAAATCTTACCTCGCAGCTTCAAATGAATAATCTTCATCTCTTCCTCCTTCAACTGCTGATGCGGGTTTCTTATTGCCAGGGATGGACGGCCTCTCCTGCGGTGTCTTATTGGCCGGCCTTACTTCTGCCTCTTGTATCCTCTCCTCCTCCTTATTTGCACTGGAATTCATTTCCTTATTGAGAGTGGAAGTCTCCATGTTATTGCCAGTAGAAGTCCACTCCACGTACAGGTCGAGTAGTCCATTTGTGCCTTGCTTGCTCTTGTGAAGGAGAAATATTGACTCCAGGTCTTTATCATCTTCAAGGAGGTATGGGGATCCAGAATCAACATGATATGACACAGATAATGTATCAGCTGCAGACTTCGGCAGTAATCTTTCTTCCACTTGCTGTAATAGTTCCAGGTATTACTTGTGTATCTAGTGGCATGAGCTTCCGTTTCCCGCCCACGTACGCAACAGAATTTATAAAAACTTTATCATAGTGTAAGCACACAAGTATCTTATCCATCAGTACCTGCCATTACAATACCGAAATAAGTCAAAAAATCGTAAGACATGATATATTGAAAACCGTATATGGGTGAAAAGCAGCATTTATGAGTCTTGTTGCATAAAACATGACTATTGTTACAGTCGTGTTGTCGAAGACACGATATTATAAATAGTTGAAAACTTGGCAAGTTTTCAACTTTCTTCTCTGGAACCAACTTTCATTATATAAATCGTAGTATTTGAACTTGACATACCGTTTTTTGATGTATGATGCCTTGTTGAAGTTATTTTTGCGTACTCGATCTTTTTTGCTCGTTTTTTCGCTTTTTGGCATGAAGATGACCTTTCCCAATTTTAACGGCAAAGACGCCGGCGATGATATGGGCGGAGATGCCGGACGGAACTTTTCCGAAACGCTCCGCCTTCTTCTCCGACTGAATGCTCCTCAAATTCCGGGTAATATGGAAAAACGCAGAGTGTGGGATGTGGATGGTTTATACCTCTTCCTGGGGGTATTTTGGGTAATTTTTTGGGTCATATGGAAGAAACCAAGAGATTCCATGTCATATGAGAAAACGATAGTTGGCGCCAGGTAACATGGAAAAAGCTCTGCTCCATATGGAAAAGAGAACAATCCCATTTTAGCTACTCCATATGGTAAATTTAAGTGGATTTTGAACCTCTTCTTCCCCCGGGTTTTGCAGATGGTTCTATTAAAAGAGGGAGGGAGGCAGTACAACTTCAAAGAAGAAAGTATAGCACAATGTGGGCTTGTAGCATCCGCTCAATGGTTTTACAATTACAATTGGCCCAAACTTTTCAAAATTTCAAATACATATGAAGCCCATAAAGAGGTCCATGCCCATTAAAATCCCCTCCATAAACCCTCACAAAAATGCCACCAAACCAAAGCCCAATTCCGCCGCCTAATGCCCCTCCCCCGCCACCGAGATCCGCCCTCCTCCGCTGCCGCCACCGCCCCCATCCCGGTCGAGCCGGAGAAACCCGCCCAACCCCGGAAACCAAACCAAACCGCCCGGGCCCTCGCCCGGCTCGTAGCCTCCCATCCCCGGTGGTCCGACCGCCTGGCCTCCGCCCTCTCCGCCGCCTCCTCCGCCGCCCCACTCTCCAAAACCGCCGTCCTTCAGACCCTCCGCCTCCTCCGCTCGCCCGGCCGGGTTCTCCTCTTCTTCCGATGGGCGCGCTCCCGCCCCAGCTTCCCCCACCACTCCGACATATACGCCGCCGTCCTCCGCAGCCTCATCCGCGCCCGCCGCCTCGACTCCGCCCGCAACGTCCTCCTCTCCACCGCCACCGTCCCCCTTGATGATCGCCTCTTCAACCCCCTCGTCGCCGCCTACGGCCGCGCCGGCCTCCTCGACGAGGCCGTCCACCTCTTCCAGCAGATGAGCTCGGCGGGCGTCAGGCCCTCCGTCGTCTCCTTCAATACCCTCTTCTCCGTCCTCCTACGCCGCGGGCGGACCGAAATGGCCAAGAAGCTCTACCGGGAAATGTGCGGCGAGGGAGGCGCGGCAATGCCGGACGTCTACACTTTCAATATCCTCATCAGGGGGTTCTGCCTGAACTCCATGGTGGAGGAGGGGTTCTGGTTCTTCAAGGAAATGTCGCGGTTCAATTGCGCGCCGGACGTGGTTACGTATAACACGCTTGTGGACGGGCTCTGTCGCGCCGGGAAGGTGAGAATTGCGCACAATTTGGTGAACGGAATGCAGAAGAAAGGCACGGAGTTGCATCCCAATGTGGTAACTTATACTACTCTGATCAGGGGCTTCTGCGGGAAGCGGATGGTTGGAGAGGCATTGGCGCTTTTGGATGAGATGGTATCGCACGAGCTGCGGCCGAATGCGATTACATACAATACGCTTATTCAGGGCCTTGCGGAGGCGGGGGAACTGGAGAAGGTGAAGGAGATTTTGGAGGGGAGTGGCGGGTTTCGACCCGATACATGTACGTTTAACACGCTTATGACTGCTCATTGTAATCATGGGAATTTGGGGGAGGCATTGAAGATGTTTGCGAAAATGTCTGAGTTGTGCGTACACGCTGATTCTGCGACATATAGTGTTTTAATTCGGAGTTTGTGTGAGGCGGGGCATTTTGAGAGGGCGGAAGTGCTCTTTGATGAATTGTTGGAGAAGGGGGTTCTGCGCAGGAGTGACGGGTGTGTCCCGCTTGTTGCAGCGTATAATCCGATGTTTGAGTATTTGTGTAGGGAGGGGAAGACGAAGAAGGCTGAGAAAGTGTTTCGGGAGCTGATGACGAGGGGATTGCAAGATCCACCTGCATTCAAGACTCTCATCATGGGGCATTGCAAGGGAGGTGCATTTCAGGATGGCTACCAGCTTTTGTTGCTAATGCTGAGGAGGGGATTTGTGCCGGATATGGACATATATGGTTCTCTGATTGACGGGTTTTTGCAATTGAGAGATTCAACTGTTGCTTACAGGGTTCTGGAGAAAGCACTAAAGAGTGGCCATAAGCCAGGAACTTTGATTTTTCACTCAGTACTTGATGGACTTGAAAAAGATGGCTGTCCACAAGAAGCTGCAAGTCTTATTATGGTGATGATAGAAAGAAGAGTTCGGCAAAATATCAATCTATCGACAAATGCTGTTGTCAGTTTATTTAAGAATAAGCTCAAAGATAAGGCTTTTGAGATCATTCGGTTGCTGTATAGTAATGGGTACTTTGTAAAATTGGAGAAGATAGGAGAGTTTCTTTGCCTTGAAGAAAGGTTTTTATGGGCCAGAGAGCTTTTGCTTTTAATTTTGGAGGGAAAGCAAGATTTGGATGTTGAAATTTATTCTAAGGTTGTAACAGGGCTTTGTAAACATAGGAAGATTATGGAAGGGTTCTCTCTTTTCTATCAAGCAGCTGATTCAGGGAAGCAGCTATCCTTGAGTTGCTTGGAAACTTTGAAAGAGTCTCTTGAGGCAGTTCAAAGGCTGGAAGAAGCAGAATTCATAGCTAAACAAATACTTAGGAGGCGTCAATAGTAATCAACAGCTTTTGACAGCTTCATTCGCTATGCTCAAGTGTCTATGTTGTCAAATGACAATCTAATTGTGGTTAAACCTTGATAAGCTCATTATCGAATGATCACTTCAAAATGTAAGTCAAGCATTTGATGTAGAACTATTGATTTAGGAAGTGATCCTCTGTAATAGTTCAACGAAGTATTTGTGCTTTCCATTCATGTTCATTGAGTAACCTTCCCTTCGATGTTTTTTTCTTTCCAGGAAATTCTCCAAACTGCTTGCTGACTCATATTTTGAAAATTTTTAATTTTTGGGACAATGGTACTGCAACTCACTCCATCGTGTTAGTTGGTGTCTTCTAAATTAATCTTTGTAGCAATACTACATCGGAGCAGTAATGTTTATAGGAAGATGCTAATGAGGCGAAAGGAAAATTAGCATTAATGTAAGTCATCAAGTACATTAGTGTTGACCACATTGTTACTGGATGGACTGCCCAATTTAACATGTTTGTTCATGAGAGTATTTATTTTCTCTTTGCGCTGATGGTGCAGGTTTCTGGATTTGTGGATCGTGGGTGTCCATATTGTTGAAAGCTTCGCTGGTGGGCATCTAAATGCTGCAAGCTCACTTCTGATCAAAAGAACCTTTATGCTTTGCACATATGCAAAGAGTATCATCTATCATCTATCATCTGCTTCTCAGAGTCTAGCTCATCGTTTGATTTTGTTGTCATGTTTTTTACGTACTAGTAAATGACACTATTTTCTGAAGTTTGACTTTGTGCCGGATGTATAGTCATTTTTGTCTTCTACTGTTGATGATGTTGGCCTTCTTTTGAGGGTTGCTTAGGGAAAGTCATCTAGCATGAAACTGTTACATATTAGGAGGTTATTTTATAGAAATCATATCACCCATGATGCTATGAATGCAGTGGAAGCGAATGAGTTCTTTGGTGCAAACCTAAAACTTAAACTTTCGAGTCTTCTCAGAGCAGCATTTATACTAGCTTTAACTTTGCCGATTCCTCCTTTTGTTTTCTTTTTTTTATTGCAAACGTGTTTTTAGATATTAGTACCTTTGTTTCTTTGGTGAACGACATTATTGTACATCTCTTGATTGAATGTCATGTATTACTTCCTCTCTGGCAGCTTGGTGTCTCTGTGGCCATGACCAGGTCGAACAGCCACCTATGAGGAGAAAGGTCAGTTTTTCTTATAATTCCTTGAACTAAACCTGGTAGGACAGGGTGAAACCTAAGGATGTTCAAGGAAAAACGGTGATAGTTTTAGTAAATTCACTGTCCTTTACGAATCTTAAAAGTTTTTGTAAGAGCTACCCAATAAGGTTAACAGCCAAAGGAGATTTTGAAATTTCTCCTCTAGCCAAAGGACATCATTAGTTTCCTTTTTCCTGAATGTGCGGCTAGCTTTGGCTGTATGTTAAACATGCTGTTTTTTGGGCTGAGCTCTATCAGTCTGCCTAGTTAATGAGTTAAACTGGTTCTCTACTGACTCATTTTGATATGTGCAGCACTTGATGAACATCCTGGACCTAACGGCTGATATCTCATAAGAGAAGCCCACAATTCAAATTTCCCCTATCCAGGCCTATCTGACCCCTTATCGAGTTCGCATAGCTAAATGTAAGCAAACCTGCTAAAATGTTACCTTGCTGGTTGTTGCCTCTAGAATGAGCCTTTTGGATCAACTCTCTATCTTTATGTAAAATTCTATAACAAACATTATATGTACTCTGCTAATTGTTGCCTGTAAATTTTAATGTTTCATGGTCATATAGCTAATCCGTATTAGCATATAGCATACAACCTTGTACAGAGAAAAGAAACAATGTACAACTAAACTGTGCCTGACTGATTCAAATTTGCTTGTGTATTGGCCTTAACTCTGAACCAATTGAAAGTGGGCTGATACAACATTTTCACCAGAATAATGCAGTTGCAGATTCTGTTTTCGTTGACGCTGGTTGAAGCCGTATTACTCCATCAAATGAACATATGTATCCTGTATCTGATTTCAGGGTTATCCAGACTGGTAGGACTAAAGAAGGCCACTTGATAGTGAACAACTGCAAGAGCGATCATCACACCGAAAGTTCGAACAACATTGGACTCCAACTGCAAAGCTCAGATAATATTAGAAAAAATGCTAGAAATTAAGGTTGATTGATGCTGGAAAAAAAAAGAATTTCGATATATCCTTGCAGAACTCTAGAGCTCTGGAAGGAGTAAAGAAAGCTGGATTAGGGTTCTACATGCAAATCACTTGGCAGGCAGGTATATAAAGAGCCCTATTTTTATGTGTGGCCGACTTTTGATGGGACAACTGCTCTAATACAGGTTAGGCCAAGGTTTTAAAAATCGGACTGGTCATTGACCTGGAATTTTTGCCTAGTAGGTCCAATCGGTGGTCAACCCGGGTCAATGTTTTCAAAACCAAACCGGACCGGCCGGTCCGACCGCGGAGAACCGGAATTGGCTGGAAAACCGGTCCGGTTCGGACGGTTTAGGCCGGTTCATCAAACTGGCATATTTTTGTCAAACCGGCCGGTTTTCCCGAACCGGTGAACCGGTCTGGATTATAATAATATTTTTTCTTCGAAAATTTTTTCGCGAGAGGGGGGATTCGAACCTTAGACCCCCTCCCTCGTCAAGTATGACTTAACCACTTGAGCTACACGCGTTTTGATGTTAGTGCTATACAAATACATGTATTTATCACTCTTTTCACCTAAATCGGGTCAAACCGGTTTGACTGCGGTCAAACTGCGGTCCAACCGGACCGGCCATCAATCCGGTTCGATGGCCGGTCCGGTTTTGAAAACCTTGACCTGGGTTGACCTAGTTACAAATGTCATCAATACAAAAAAATGGAACCCCCCCCCCCCCCCCCCAAAAAAAAAAAATTTATATGATATAAAAACTTCACATCCAGTGTTCTCTCTATAGTAATTTAATAAATAAAACAACCACATTACAAAAAGCAAACTCCTAACTCTTATTTTTATACATAAATTTTTAATTTTAAATAAATAAAGTTACATATTCTATGACTAAATTTTAAAATCCAAAATTAATATTTCATATTCTACAAAGTTTTACATTGTATTATAAAAGTTCTTTGCTCCACATTCAAGAGAGAGGCAATCCATGTATAGCAATTTGGTAGAAAATTACAATTCACATTTAATAACAAAGCTCCTAATTTCTTTTTTGTTCACGGAGGGCCGATTGAATACGAGAAGTCAAACTGGGTGTTGTTTGACTCTCGTATTCTTTTTTGTTTACAGTTTGAATACGAGAGTCAAACTGGGGGGAGGGGGGGGGGTGGTGAGGGAGGAGTTGTTTGTCGATCTGCCTTGACCTATCGCTTGATTCGCTGGTTCGACCGAGCGGCTCATTTTGGCCTGGCCGGATCAATCTGCTTGGCAGACCCGGCTGATTCTGCTCGAAAAAACACCGCTCAGGTTGAACTGGCTAGGCCTGTCCGGTTTTTAAAACCATGGATTTGGCTGGCCCTGCCTGTGCACCCACACCATGGCCCCGCAGTCCATATCACTGAACACTGATCGAAGGATCGCTATGTGCTGGCGCATATTAACTGTTTCCATGTATAAAAAAGTCAACAACATAATCAAAGAAAATTACCAGAAGTTCATGCGGCTGATCAGATCTTCTCCCAAACGGAAGTGTGAAGAAAAAGTGCCACCATTTCGTTTAGGATGGGTTAGGGGTTAATGAAAATTAGAAATAGAAAATTATTTTACATGAAAATAGTTTTTTCACCGGGTTAGGGATTAAAGAAAAATAGGGTCACAAAAATTTACTTTTCCAGAAGGCCTGAAAATAGCTTTGCAAAGGGCCCGAAAATGGCCCAAAATTTTCGGACGTTGGAGGGTATGAAAGTGCTTTTTCGGACTGAAAAAATATCGGGGGCTTGGCGAATCGACCTCCCTCCCTGCCCTCGCTGCTCCTCAGAGTGCGAATCGAGCTCATCGGGGTTTTGTCCGGCGACAATCGCCGGACTTTCTCCTACCTACAAGCATTCCTCCATTCGCTCGGCTCCCGCCTCTCTCCATATTCCAGGTAAACCTCAAATCCATCATCATCTTCCCTCATATAGTCTTTCACCAGCTCATCTACTTCCATGTTCTTAGACCACATGCAAATCCCATTTCAACTTACTACTTCAGTTCAGAGTCTTCAGACAAAACTGAAAAACCCTTCATTGGTTTTAATCTTGTACTTCTGTGTCTAATTTTTGTCTTCACCCACCAAGCCAATCACTGAAATTGTCCCAAAAAGTGCAGCGAAGGATGTGCTTTTAGTCCACTCCCTGTAAGTTCCTCAGTTCTCCCAAAGTCTCAATCTGTTGGTGTTCTAAAGATTTTTACTTACTTTTGTGTTTCTTCTCTCTGATCTTCATTTGCATGCGCAAAAAGCAACTTCCTTTTGTTAGGATTCCTACTCCACCTTCCTCAACTCGCCTGCTCCTGTGGTTCTTGTTGCAGCAGAGGAGCCAGATCAACAAAAAGGTATCATCCTTAAGCTCTATCTGGATTTCCAACTTCATTGTTATGGTTCCTTGACAAATAATGTTTGTATAGTTCTGTTCTAGCTCTTGGTGAGGAGTTCTTCTAATATTTTGCCTATTTCTATTAGAAAGATCCTATTTTTGCAGTAACAAAAGTGGAAGGGGGATCGAGCTCTGCTTATGATCCCACCAATGAATCCTATGTCTGGGATGTACAACCACTGCGCACCTTGACCCCGATCTTCCCTGGATCTTATGGTTTCCTATTAAAAAGATTTTCCCTGGACCTTAGCACTCAATCTATTATCTTCAATTAATTGAGTATTTTATTATCATGTTGTTTTTTCTTTTTATACAACAGAAAATGGTGAAAAAGAAAAACAAGTGAGAAGTGGACTACTGAAGAGGATCCCTGCACGTGAGGGCATTTCTCATTTTGCGCATAAATGTGATGTGCCTTGCTTTTTCTGAAGCATCAGCATTATCCAATACTCAGAGAGTGAACGTTAGTAAAATTTCAATTTGTGATCGCTATTTTCTTAGCTGATTGATGTACTTTGTAAACTCAATTATTTTCTCAATGTCCACAATATTATTGGTTTGGAAATCCTTTCAAGGAACATTAGGTTGATGGTTTTGGTTACCAGATTTTGTTTAATGTTTATGAGCTTGCTCCAGCTTGAAACACGTAATCACTTCCATAATGTCTTATAGTTGACTCTTTATGCATTTTATTGTCCTTTATCTCTTTGCTTGTAAGTTGATTAAAGTAATTATTCTTTTTTCTGCATTATCTTATCAAAATCACTATGTGGCAGGTCTTTGCAACTAGAGCATGCAGTTCTTGATCAGTTTCTGTTTACTAAGCACAGTCATTAATATGTCTAAAGTACTGGGTGATGAGAAATATATAGTACTTTTGAACAACCTCACGTGAGCCTCCAACAAAGGTCTGGTTGCGTCGACTACTACATTAATTGTGTTCTTCAGATTGCATGTTGCTTACATTCAGGTGTCCAACATTGTAGGCTTGCTGCAAATTCACATGGCATCGCCTGCAGAAATGGTTGGGATTCAACTGTCGGCAGATCTGAAGCAAGGACATTGGATGAGTATGTTGGAGGGGATATGCTTGAGCCAAGAGAAGCAGATTTACTTGCTCTATTATTGGTCTTGGTTGTACTGCCAATTGTCACTTACATTTTACTGGGAAAATGGAACGAGGTTTCGAAAAAGCAGGCCAACTAATAGTTGTTTTTGTGAAATAGAGTAATTAATACGGGACACATAATTTTGATCGATTTGGAACATAGTGGCTATTTTAATTTCATGTTAGTTCTAAAGGATTAGTATTATTTTTTTTAGGATATTTTCGTTTTTACATTTTCTAGAACTCCTAACTAGGCCGGAAAATTGATTTTGAATGAAATTTTCATAAACATTTTCGATAACCCCTAACAGCTTTTTACGGAAAAATCTATTTTCCATGAAAGTTTATTTTTTTGGAAAAAAATATTTTCATGAAAAATTTTTATTTTCCATAACCCCTGACCCACCCTTAGCATAATCATTACTAACCTTGCGAACACAAGCACCCCAACTGCTTGCGATCTTCTTCAGTGATATGGACTGCGGGAGCCCACATATGGATGCACTGAACCTTGACATTATTTCCCTATTTGATACAACTCCATCCTCACTAGTACTCCACGAGACGAGCGAATTTGATTAGGTATGCTGATCGGGTAAAGTGTAAAAACTAAGCAGAGTATGCCAAGAAAATATCACCTTGAATCATTTGGAAATTTGTTCAAGATTATAGGAGAGGTATCAGGATAATTTGCAGGAATCAGGATGCTCAAAGGTTTTATAGGAAACTGCAGTTAAACCAACAAGAAACAAAATTAGAGAAGCCAACTGAAGCAGAAACAAAAGGAGAAATGCCGAATAAGGTTTGAAGAACACTTACTGTTTTGATATCCTAGTTCATGCAGAAGCTCCCAAGAAGCAAGAAAGCTTGATGGTGGTGTAGATGAATCAAATGAACTTGAGAAGACACAAATCGAGGTACTGAACGAGACTAACTCTCTGATGATTTTCTTGTTTCCAGTAAGAATGAGAGAGAGAGAGAGAGAGAGAGAGCTAATCAATGAAGTTGACAGCCAAAGGAGATTTTGAAATTTCAGAGGAGTTGATGATGAATTTTCCTTTTTTTTATGTAAATAAACTGTTGTATAAAAAAAAAAGTTAATAAACTGTGTTTAACAGTGTATACACCCGAGGGGATTGACGGTGGAATACGGTGTTCTAAGAGGTTGGTTGCCCTGCCCTTTCTAGTAGGGTCCTAAGGACTCAAACACCCCTCGTTATTAAAAAAACTGTCTTTAATAGGAAAAAAATTAAACAATTGTTGCCAGCTTTGGCTGTATGTTAGACATTGTCTTAAGGGTGCATTTGGAAGCTGCAAAAAATAATTTTTCAACCTTGTGCTGAGCTACAAGACAATGGGTTAAACTGGTCCTCAACTGACTTGTGTTAATATGTTCAGCGATGAACATCTTGGATCTAGAGGCTAAAATCTCATAAGAGAAGGCCCACATATAGCTACATGCAGACAAACCTATTGAAATGTCACCTTGCTAAATGTTGCCTGTAAATGAGCATTTTTTCATCAACTCTCTATCGTTGCATATAATTCTATATGTAATCCGTTAACTGTTGACTGTAACTTCTAATGTTTTATATAGCTTTTGGCATTATTGTTAGGATTATGTCTTGAATCCGGTTTGAGGAAGATAATTGAAGCATTATCGGTCGACTACTAGAGTTGATCGGTCAACCGACAAGTTGATTGGAGTTTACAGTTTTGGCGGTCAAGTACCGGTCGACTGGACATTACGCGGGCGGGTGCGTGCTTATGCAGGTTTTATTAGGCTTCTTTCTTCTATTAGGCTAGGATATTAGGATTCTTTCTTCTATTAGGCTAGGAGAATTGTGAATGTCGAAGGCATATATAGAGAAGGTTCAAGGGCTTCTTAAGGTGTATCATCTTTGTGTTTTTGGGGGTGTTTAAGAAAGATCTTTGCAGTATAAGGGTTATCTATGTACAAGGGTTAAGAGGCTGTTTGGGCATCGATGGCTTGTAATCTATGGGATTTAGAGAGAGTATCTTGTAATCTTATTTCTACGACATAGTGGAAGGAAATCTTTTCTTAGTGGCAAGGCGGTGTTAGCCAAAGCACATCAATTATTCGTTGTGTGTTTCGTGTTTTCCGCTTTCTCAAATTTTTTCTTTTATTTCTTCGATCATCTAACGAGGTTAAAACCCAACAATTATCACATAGTGTACAACTTGTGTTGAAAAAAATAATACGATGAATAACTAAACTGCGCCTGACTGATTCAAATTTGCTTGTGTATTGGCCTTAACTCTCAACCAATTAAAAGTGAGCTAATAGAGCTTGTCACCAGACTAATGTTGTCGCAGATTCTGTTTTTGAAGTTGAAGACGTTTTCCTCCATCAAAATGATATATCTGACTTCAGGGTTTCCCCAGACAGGTAGGACTAATGCAGCTCAGAAATTCTCCAGGCGGAATTGTGAAGAAAAAGTGCCACCACCATTACGTTTAGCATAATTACTAATAACCTCGCGAACACAGCCACTCCAACTCCTTGCGATCTTCTTCAGTGACACGGGCTGCGGTAGCTCACGTAAAGATGCATCAAACCTTGACATTATTTCCCTATTTGATACATCTCCATCCTCACTAGTATTAACTTCTCACTTATGCCCACAGGATGGAAAGAGCATTTCACAATGGTGCCTTTATGTTCAGCTGAATATTCAGATTCTTCACCAGAAATCTCCAGAAAAGCATCCATCAACCAATCATTTGTTTCCCGGATCATTTTCGCCACAACACTTCTAGTCTGCATCACCAAGCCATTCATTCTTTTTAACCGAATCATATTAGCAATTATTCTTACCAGCTTATGTTATATCAATATGTTGATTGAATCTAACTAATGCTCCCTCTGTCCCATAACAAGTGTCCTATTTGGTTTTTCAAAATGATCTTCTTTCACTTCACTTTGATAAATCAAATAGGACACTTTTATTGAATGCAGCGAGTGCAACTTTTTACATTCTTAGTTCCTTGCTAAGTATTTCGACAAGAAATTCAAAGGTAGCCATATTTAACATGCATTCAGCAACCCAAGTAAACTTTTCTTAAAATTGCAGACGTTAAAGAAAATGAAGATTGATTCAAACCAAATTGAGTATGAACAAGTCAGGACACAATAATCACTGTACCTCAACTTTCTGCTTCTTCACCCTAGGTATTTCATAAGTGTAATCATGGATCTTTGATAGCTGAAAACTGTCATTGTTGAAATCAGGAAATGACGAAACCGTATTCGAGGAGGCGAGATCAAATTCTTGCCGCATAACTCCTCTATAATCGAGTCCCTGATCAGTTTGCCTAGACTTCAAAATTTGCATGTGCAATTTTGTTTCAGCTTCCAAATCTTTCCCTATCACTGCTTTAGATTGATGATTTCCAGGTGCAGACCCTGGCATTATGTCCGTCAATGCAACTACAGAAGCTATATCATTCACAGCTGAATTAAGTACTTCAGCAGACATATTGTTGATCTGCATAAAAAAAACACAACGAAATTTTTTTTTAGAACTGATAGTTAATTATAAAAGCTGATACTTCTCCAAATGCAAGTTATGGAAGAAATAAATCTATTAAACTCAGTCTAACTAACCGCTCCAATCAATTGCTGCACGGCGGAAAATCGTGAACTAGCAGTACTTTCAAGAGCATCTTCTGCAGACGAGGGAGAATTCTCAGGGTTCTCTCCCTCCATTGTTAGCGCTTCCAAGCTCCAATCCAAGAAACCAGACAGAAAAGAACCCAAGAAACCAGAAAGAAAGAACCCGGTGTTGGTGGATGGAATGGGTCTTGAAAATCACTTGAAACACCTTTCCAAGATCTCCACAAGTCAATCAATCACCACCCACATATGTAGTAATAAATTGAAAAGTGAAATAGGTTGGAGATGAAGGAATAAATCACAAAGAGCACATAAATAATATCAAACCACAAAGAGAAACACAAGAGATTAGTGGTTCACCAATTTGGCTACACCACAAGGAAGAGCAAGCTTTCACTATGAAGTCTCCAAAGCACTTACAAGAGTTTGACACTCAAACCTCTTCAACCTTGCTTCACCTTCATCCAAGAAAGCTCTCACCTTTCCCTATTTGACTCCCAGTCTCTTCTTCTCCCCTTTTTAGTTTTTGGTTCCTCCTCTACATTTGAGAGAAAGAAGAGAGAATACATATTGGTCTAAGGTTTTAAACTTATTCTCTAGAATTACAAGTTTACCCTTACTCTAGACCCAACCTAAAGGAAAACATTTCTTAGAGTTTTGAACCAAACCCAACAATCTCCACCTTGGCGAAAAACTTCTCCACCCCTTGGAAATTGTCCTAAGTGTCTCATACACTTCAACTTTGGCGAGAAACATCCTCCCACCAAATTTGCACCTCCATCCTCAAAGAAGAGGTGCTACCTCCAATCACTAACACATAGAGATGTTGAGCAAGTCTAGGCAATGCCTAAACTTCTCACTAGTCACTGGCTTAGTAAGAATGTCGGCCGCATTCTCATCAGTGTGCGCCTTCTCGATAGAGATTTCACCCATGTTGACCTAATCCCAAACTCTATGATACATCACCGCAATATGTTTTGTCTTTGAGTGATATACATGATTCTTGGTCAAACAAATTGCACTTTGACTATCGGAAAATAGTTACACCTTCTCTTGTTTCAAACCAAGCTCATTCACCAAGCCTTTCAACCAAATAGCTTCCTTAGAAGCCTCCGTGATTGCCATGTACTCGGCCTCTGTAGTAGACAAAGCCGTTGTGGATTGTAGCACCGATCTCCAACAAATAGACCCACTAGCAAGAGTGTAAACATACCCCGTAGTGGACCGCCTCTTGTCAAGATCCCCCGCATAATCCGCATCAACATACCCCACTATACCATTTGAGTCTCCTTTCTTCTCAAACACAATACCCAACTCCTTGGTGCCTTTCAAATACCTCAAAATCCACTTCACCGCATTCTAATGCTCTTTACCTGGATTTGACATGTATTTACAAACCACACCAACCTCTTGGGCAATATCTGGCCTTGTACAAACCATATCATATATGAAACATCCTATCGCATTAGCATACGATATCTTCTTCTTCTTCAACTGTACTTGGGCATTGTTTTGCACTCAAAGCAAAGTGACAAGCAAGTGGTGTAGAAACCGGTTTTGCATCTTTCATGCCAAACCTCTCCACCACTTTGGAGACATACCTCTTTTGTGATAGCCACAACTTTCCTGCATTCCTATCCCTCCTTATCTTCATGCCCAATATCCTTGTGGCCGCCCCAAGATTTTTCATGTCAAACTTATTGCTCAAGTTAGATTTGAGCTCATCAATCTTTGTGATGTGTCTACAAGCAATAAGCATATCATCCACATAAAGTAACAACATGATAAGAGAATCATCATCAAGCACCTTGTAGTAGACACAACAATCATACTCACTTCTATGGTAACCAATATGCAACATAAAAGAGTTAAAACGTTTATACCATTACCTTGACGATTGCTTGAGCCCATAAAGAGACTTCTTTAATCGACACACAAAGCCTTTTTTGCCCGCTTCTTCAAACCCTTCCGGTTGCTCCATGTAAATTGTTTCCTCCAAATCCCCATGAAGGAAAACCGTATTTACATCAAGTTGTTCAAGCTCCATATTGAACTCCGTCACCATAGCCAAAAGCACCTTTATAGAAGTGTGCTTTACAACCGGGGAGAATATTTCATCATAATCTACCCCAACCTTTTGTGAGTATCCCTTTGCCACTAACCTTGCCTTGAAAGTTGGTTTCTCATTTTCATGCAATGCTTCCTTCTTCTTGTAAATCCATTTGCAAGCTACCGGTTTACGGCCTTTTGGTTTTGGCACCAACTCCCACACGGAGTTCTTGTGGAGAGATCACATCTCTTCCACCATTGCCATCATCCATTCTTCTTTTTCACCCGATTCCATAGCATCTTAGAATGTGGTGGGTTTTCCACCACTTGTGATAAGAGCATAATGAGCCTCTTCCACCGATTCCCATCCAAGCCTATTAGGAGGCTTAATGGTTCTCCTCTCTCTTCCTTGAGCAATACTATATGACACTTCTTGAGGCTCTTGTTGTTCCACCCAACTTGAACTCCTCTCTTCCACTTGAGAGTCTTGAGGTTTTGTTAAGTCATTTGATGCTATTGGAACTTCTTGTGCCATTTTCTCCTCTTTGCTATGTCCCTCTTCCTTTTCTTCAAGCTCCCTATTCAACATAGAGGTTTCATCAAACACTACATCTCTACTAAATATTTTCTTCTTGTTTACCGGATCCCAAAGCTTGTACCCCTTCACTCCCCTTTCAAAGCCAAGGAAAATGCACTTGTGTGACTTAGAGTCTAGCTTTGACCTTTCATCATGTGGAACATGTGTGTATGCCGGACACCCAAATACCTTTAAATATCATGAGTAATCTACTTCTTTTCCACTCCACACCTCTTCGGCTACCTTGGAGTCAAGAACCTTTGAAGGCGATCTATTCACCACATAGCATGCATGATTTGCCGCCTCCGCCCAAAAGGACTTTGACAACCCCGCATGGAGTCTCATGCAATTAGCTCTCTCCAAGAGAGTTCTTCTATTCATCCTTTCTGTAACACCATTTTGTTGAGGATTCTTTGCTACCGTGAAATGCCTTTTGATCCCTTCATCTTTGCAAAATTGTAGAAACTTCCCTCTTTATATTCACCGCCATTATCCGATCTCAAGCACTTCACTTTTCTTCCCGTTTGGTTCTCTACTTCCACCTTCCACTCCTTGAACTTAGAAAAGACCTCAGACTTTTGCCTCATGAAGTAAACCCAAACTTTTCTTGAGAAATCATCAATAAAAATCACAAAGTAGAAAGCTCTACCTTTTGACTTAACCGGGGATGGCCCCCATACATCCGAATGAATGTAGTCAAGAACACCTTCACTTTTGCATTCTTTCTTTATGGTATTGAAGGACACCTTTGTTTACTTGCCCGCCAAATAAAACTTGCAAAGATCTACCTTACATGTTTTCATTCCCTTCAACAAATTCCTCTTGTGAAGTTCACACATGCCTCTTTCACTCATTTGCCCCAACCGCACATGTCATATTTTAGACTCATCACAATCACTATCACCCTTCTCTATTGTAGAAACAGTAACTCCAACCAATACCGTTTCTCCCATGAGCTTGTAAAGATTGTTACCCATTCTTGTACCCTTCATTAGTACTAAGACTCCTTTGGATACCTTGAGGATGTCATCCTTTCCATTGAAAGTGCAACCCTTAGCTTCAAGTACACCCAAAGATATTAGATTCTTCTTAAGTGCCGGCACATGTCTAACTCCACCCAATGTACGAACTACCCCATCATACATCTTAATTTTGATGGTCCCCATCCCAATTGTCTTACACGGTGCATCATTCCCCATCAACACCGAACCACCATCATAGGCCTCATAAGTATCAAACCATTCACGATTTGGACACATATAATAAGAACAACCGGAATATAAAATCCACATATGAGATGAGTTATTACCTTGAGAGACCGAGTAGAGTTTTCCTTCACTTTCGGAAGCCACGCTAGCGGAGTCACCATTCTTGGATTTCTTCTCCTCCTTTAGTGTCTTGAACACTTTACACTCTCTCTTATAGTACCCTTTACCATTGCAATGGTAGCACACAACATCTTTCTTGCTCTTTGACTTGGACCGGGAGTTCTTCTTGCCTTTGCTTATTTCTTTACTCCGTCCTCTATCACTTGATTCCCATTTTACTAGGAGACCCACCACATTAGAATCACTTATGGAAGACTTTTTCCTTGTGGCATTAGAGATTATGTCTTGGGCCACCTCTTCAAACTTAAGAGCTTCTTTCCCGTATAATAGTGTGGTGACAAAATGATCATAAGAGTTCGAAAGAGAACTCAACAACAAAAGTGACTTGTCTTCATCATTAAACTTCACTTCTAGCCTCAAGAGGTCACTAATCATTCGGTTGAAGGTATTCATGTGTTCCAACACATCTTTGTCTTCCTCCATCCTTAACCCATAGAGTTATTTCTTCAAGTGTAGCTTATTTGATAAAGACTTCTCCATGTAGAGCTTCTCTAATTTCTCCCATAGGCCTTTTGCCATTTCCTCTTCACTTACATTGTATAACACCTCATCCGAGATGTATAATTGAATAGTACTCACCTCCCTTTCATCTACATCAACCCAATTATCATCCTTGATTTTCTCCGGCTTCTTTTCCTTTCCCAACAAAGCAACTTTGATCCCTTGTTGGATTAGAATGTTTCTAACCTTCATTTGCCATAATCCAAAGTTATTTCGACCATCAAACTTCTCAACTTCGAACTTAATCCCACCGGATATAGTAGTTCCCTTTGAGGCCATTTGACAAACACCTTGTGGGCACAAAACTTCTCAATCCCGGTTTTGAAGAAATAGCCCCACCAAAGATACACCAAATGAGTATAAATGAGGATGAAACCAAACTAAGCTCTGATACCAATTGTTGGTGGATGGAATGGGTCTTAAAAACCACTCCAAACACACTCCCAAGATCTCCACAAGTCAATCAATCACCACCCATATATGTAGTAATAAATTGAAAAGTGAAATAGGTTGGAGATGAAGGAACAAATCACAAAGAGCACATAAATAATATCAAACCACAAAGAGAAACACAAAAAATTAGTGGTTCACCAATTTGGCTACACCACAAGGAAGAACAAGCTTTCACTATGAAGTCTCCAAAGCACTTACAAGAGTTTGACACTCAAACCTCTTCAACCTTGCTTCACCTTCATCCAAGAAAGTTCTCACATTTCCCCATTTGGCCCCACTCTCTTCTTCTCCCCTTTTTGGTTTTTTGTTCCTCCTCTACATTGGAGAGAAAGAAGAGAGAATACATATTGGTCTAAGGTTTCAAACTTATTCCCTAGAATTACAGGTTTACCCTTACTCTAGACCCAACCCAAAGAAAAATATTTCTTAGAGTTTTGAACCAAACCCAACACCCAGTTGGAGAAAAAGCAAGAAAAATCCAGAGAACTTACCAAGAAATGAGATTAGAGAAGCCAACTGAAGCAGAAACAAAGGGAGAAGAGCTAAAAAGGGTTTGAAGAACACGTGCTGTTTTGCTATCCTACTTCTTGCAGAAGCTCCCAAGAGGCAACAAAGCTTGGTGGTGCTGTGGATGAACCAAATGATCGGACTTGAGAAGACACAAATGGAAGAACAGAACCAGACTAACTATGTGACGTTTTTCTTGTTTCCAGTAAGAACGCGAGAGAGAGAGAGAGAGAGAGAGAGAGAGGTGGCGGGAAGCTTTGTTTGAGTTGGAGACTTGGAGTTGAAATAGTACTGGCCCAGAGGGTGCTTGCAAAGGGGAGTTGGGTGGTGGGCCGCAAATTTTGTAATTTTGTTAGTGGGGGCCCAAAGTTTGTTTGGGCAACAGAGGCCCATATTATCATCTTTTTTGTGGTGTTATCTCGCAGCCAATGTCCTCGGGCCCAGTAAAAATGGGATACACATCATACGAACAAGGTTAACTGGGATACAATTGGGTTATATCCCTATTTAACTGGTGCCTATGATGGGTAAGCTTTGTACGTGCCCAAGGGCAATGGCAGGGGATACAGTGCTCTAATAGGCCACTTGCATGCCCCTTCCAGTTGAGTTCTAAGGACCATGATACCTAGGGCTATAAACGGATGCGGAGAGGGCATATTTGCAGCCGTCCTTTTACACATGAACATCATGTACATATGTCCCCATTTGTCTATTACCCACATAGATGGATAAGAATGGACATGAAAATGAAACCAGGGTGCGTTTGGCAACGTGGATTTAGACACTGATTTCACCCTAGACCATGTGAAACTAGGGAAACATGGGTTGGTTCTTCTTTGGCAAGATAAATCACGTGATCTGTCTAAATCCTACGTTTGACAACTCCTTTTTAGTACAATTTGATTCTTCCCCAAAATCTCACCCTAGAATGACACGATTCTAATTATAACATGAAAGTGGGTTGCCCAAAATGACAGGCCCGACCCTGTCATTTGTGAAATCACACGAGATTCTTTCAACGATTCTTGAAATCAGACCTCTAAATCCAAATCAAGGTTCTTGGAATCACACGAAATTCTTTCAACAATTCTTGGAAGCAACCCCTAGAGAAAAGAATTGGAGGAGCGGCAAGCAGACGAGGTGCAGGCTGGGCGGTGGTACTTGGAAGATGACTATAACACCTTGGATTTTCAAAAATAATTTTTATATGAAAAATTATCGAAGTGTAGCGGATCCGTTCTCTAAGTTATGGGAAAACATGAGCCCAAGGTGCTTCACTGGTTTTTTACAACTCATTTCAAAAACATCGGAGTACACATATTAGATTTCTCGGTCAAGCCAATGTAGCAAGCCCGGATACATCCATGGCACAACCGACATTGGTCTCATCTAGAATTGCAGTAAATAAACTTACATAGGCATTTACAAGGTTTACATAAAAAATGAAAGCAAGGAGTATACCTCAAAAATTTTACTATTCTGCACATCTCACCATGAGGCCTCCCAAGCCACCTATCACATGCATAAATATGCTCAAAAGACCCAAAAATCCATCAACAGTCCCAAGCCAGCTCATCAAAGTGCTCTAGGGTATCAATGGCCAAGAGAGTCAAATATCACTCTCTGGTCCATTGATAGCCACTCATCTATACCATTTAGTTGTCGTCGAGGTTGTCGATGGACCTGCTGACCGTGTTTGCCCTGCTGAAGAAAACCAACCCACGTCGAGGCCTCACACACAAATCCAGGCATGAAATACATAGCATATGCACCCAAAGTATCCATTTTCAAGCCATATAGCATCCATTAACATCCAAGCATCCCAAAACGCCCAAGTTTGGAGTCTTTGGACTACGTTGCAATTTCACCAAGTCCATATCAATCAGGGGAAATCATTGCATGCATGATGAATTCCGACCAAGCATTGAATCATCATATCCACGCTTTAAACAACATTCTTTACACGTAAAAGGCATGTGATTGATATGATTTTAATTAGTTTACTCGCAATTGCACGAGACTCAGTATAGTCTAGTGGAAACGAGGTCGAACCCAAAGGACTTGGAAGATTAACCTAATTCTAATGAAAAGATTTGAATTTTGCGTAACAAGTTATAATAGAATGAAAAATTCTAATTTTTAACAAAGCAAGAAAATTTATGCAAAGCATACTAAAACTTCGAATCCACCCAAACCAAATAGTTATCATCTCCGTTAAGCTCGTACAATTCTAATTAATAAATCATACATGCCCCTCTCGAAGTCACGCACAATTGGAAAACGTGTGCAAATCCTCTTGAACATACAACTAGGCAATTAAATCCAATTAGTAAATCTCCCTCTCTTGAGCAAAGATTAACCATAAAAATACAATCTTTATTCAAATTAATACTTAAGAACTTACTAAGATCTCTCGATCATTAGCAATCCCTTAGTTTAATTTTTCTAATAATTAACTTTACCATCTCTCAATAAGTAGAACAATTATAGCAAAATTTTATTAAGCATATGGAATAAAGTTATCTACTTTAGAATTGCAAATAAAATCATGAGAGTCATACACAATTCAGCAAGACTTCATCTAGTCTTAGTATAAATAAAATTAGCTAGACATGAATGAAAAGGAAGAAAAAGCTTTTTTTCTAAGATTCATTGACATCTGTTGCAATCTGTCCTCTATCGTCTACAGTAGTTCTTCTTTCAGCAACAGTTCTTCTCAATCTGTCTTGCTCTACTGCAATCCAACCATAACAAAACTATTCTCCTCTCTGCCAAATATTCTGAATCAGTTCGCCTCCTTTGCAAATCAATTGTTCTCCTCTCTCGAGTCAAAACAATCTCCACCAGTATTTTGTCTTCTCTCTTGAGCAAAAACAGAGCACATTTTTCTACCAGGAGTAGCTCTCTCTCACTACTGTTCTGTTGTTCTCCCCTCTTAGTCAAAAGCTCATCTGTTTTCTATTTATAATCTACTCAAGAGCCCCGTCCAAATCAAATCACCCTTGAGCTCAACAATTCCGAGCTTATCCCAACCTACCAAAGACCAAATTTGAGTTGATCCAAATCCCATCGCAGCCAGCGTGCAGCCCCATTCCGAATCTGCGAATATCCAAGTTGAGGGACTCTTTCCAATTCGAGAATAAGCATATGCAAATCCAATTCCACCCTAACCACGGCTCTGATCGAGCCAGCTTCAAATCCCACATTCGATTTGAGTTTATCCAAATCACAACTAACTGGATTGAGGACGAGTCCCAAATCTGAGTGCCGACAAGAATCCAACGCGAAGAAACCTCTTCCAGCTAAGCAGTTGAGAACCATGCACAAACACGCCTCTTTCAAAATCCAATTCAAACTTCTGAGTAACCCAAGTCGAGCAGGACTCTTCTCCTAGCTGCTGTTCACAATCGATCAAGCATCGCGCCACCGTGACCGCTATCATTTCCTTCTCGTCTTTAACTTTCCCGATCGAGACAGACCCCTCGCCATTGCCGCTACCTGCAACCATGCTCAAAACCATCCTGACCTCAATGTCAATCCATAGCCGCCTCATCGTCGTGGTCAGAATCGTCGTCGATCGCAGGTTCTCCTTCCCCTTCACCAGTGACTTCTCTCGCTCGAACAGAGCTCTGTTTCTGAAAGTCTCGAGCTTCGTCTTGGGTCGTTTCGTTATTTTTTTCTTTATTTCTTACTGAACTGACCACTTAACCGGTTATTCTTTTTTTTTTCTTGGGTTAAAACCCATCGCAGCAATCGCATCCATCAGATCTTCGATCTCGGCACAAAACCCATTTGACGTGCATTCACTTTTGCCGATCTGCATTTGAACTCTTAAGACCTTCATAAATAAGATTGAATCTTAAGTTAGACGCATAATAAAATGTCATCATCATTAATTATCATTACTTCTACTAAAATTACGACTAACAGATAGGTAGAAAAACATAAAAAATGTATATATTTTGTATATATCAGCATGCATTATGTGGAGATTAGCAAATCCTAGCTTGAATGGACAGAAAATCACCTCCGCATTCTTCCCGGAGCGTCACGAGCGCGTTCTCCTTCTCTCTGGCCACCTTTGCTCCACGCTGGCTGGGGAGTCCAAAAATGACTCCTCCATTCACCCTAAGGCGAGTAGCCAAGCTTTCCAATTCAATACTGTAATTCCGCGCTTCATCAACACATACATAGTGTCGGTGAGAGTATCGATGCCTCAAATTGCTAATTTGATTTTTATAATGCCCAAATTGTCATAATTCAAAATCCCAAAATAATTTTGTGATTATTTCCAAAAAAGGTTCTAATATTTTGGGATATTAGAGTGAGGTGGCTAGTGGAGGAGGCAGAGGAGGGGAGAGGTTGGAAAAAGAAATGGAGAGAGAAGGAAGAGAAAAAATGTAATAAAACATTATTTTAGAGATCATGGACATCGAAAGGTTATGTCCAGATAAGTCCGCTTTCAAGGGCTGGACAACAAAAGCGTCCATTCTAGGTGTGAACGGATGCGAATGGACAGCAGACAAACGGACAATTAAAAGAAATGGGGACATTTTTCATGTGTTTTAACCACTTGGACTACAACGGTTTTGTGTTAATATGATACAAAATTTATATTTATTATATACTTAACCCTATTTACACCTACACCAGTTCATTCCGGTTTGACCACGGTTTGACCGTGGTCAAACCGCGGTCCAACCGGACCGGCCATCAATCCGGTTCGATGGCCGGTCCAGTTTTAAAAACCTTGGTTTTAACTCATGAACTCCCGATTCCTAAGGCCATCCCACCAACACTTCTTCGTTATCGTTACTACATACAAAAGGATGTTTTTTGCTTTTAGAATACAACAAGGGGAACTGATTACAGTTGAGAAAGGAAGAAAGTTGGAACAATTAACAAAAGGATAAAGTGAACATGAATCAAACTATAAAATTCCTCATGATTAATGCCATTGCAATTTATGGTCCCCTTCCCCAACCTTTAGCTTTCAGTCATATTATTTTTCCTTATCAGACTTCCAATAGAACAAGATTTGCTTCCTATTCTTGAAATGGACGGACTAATCTTTGCTTTCTTGCATTGGATGATTTTGTTTGCCCACCCTAGCAAATTTGTTTACCTATCTTCTCCTAGGATAGATAGCTTACATATATTTATCATGGGACATGGGCAGATATGCAAGAAAAGATCAAGGATTATGCCCTGAAGAAGGGAAGTATAAGGGGATATTATTATAATCTTATTTTCTTTCTTCTTCACTAGTAGTATTCACAGAATCTCCAACTATTGATGGTGATTTATACAATAGCATTTTCTGATCTCTTATCTGGCTCCACACTTGGTCTAATGACTGGTGACTGCATATACAGAAGACAAATTCGTTAAAAGGTACACATCCATGATTTTTTTTAAAAAAGGAGTAAAGATCATGTATTGACCATATATTAGTACTTCAACCCTCACATATAGCTGTCTGTCCAAATGCTGCAAATGAAGTTGTTTCCTCTGGTGAGCCATACTTTCGGGGTTTTCATCGCTTTTGGTATGGGCTTAATATAAGAAAATTAGTATTCTTAATGCTGTGAAGAAAACTTAGCCAAAAAAGAACTCATTGGACTCTAAAGAAAGAGCATATGCCATATGCTTTCCAATGGTGCTTTGCCTTTGTGATTAGCAATAAGACATACTTCCTTAGATAGCATGCAGGGTCTTGTCCCCCTGGCAGATATTTGCACTAATTGGCTTCCAGATATTGGTGCACTAGTAGCTGATCCATATCACGAGCAAATTCTCAAAACATGTAATAAACACTGTTTTTATCATTGAAGTGATCTAATGCAATAAGCATTCAGTTAGACATCTTTCAAATATTGGGTGTTTTCTTCCTTATCCTCAAATTTGGTAATAAGACATACTTATTTCCAACTTCTTGTGTTAAAAATCAAACAATGCCTGAAATCACTACTCCCTGAATGCTACCTGCTCCCCCTTCTCTATCTGAAATGAATCCATCGATCACAGGATAAATAGTTTAAAAACAAAATATATCCAAGACCAAATGCACGTAAATTTATACTAAAACAACGTAAATAAAATAAAATCTGTATTATTTGACTTTTGATCACTATGTGTGAGTACTTAATACCAAATACTAGGTACTTGGGGGCTGTTTGTCAAACCTTTATGAAGCAAATGATCTGCCTTTTCCTTTGTGAGGTAAAGTACCCTTGAAAAATGTAACATGCAACGATGACTAAAAATGCCATTTAGGTTCTAAGTTGTAAAGGTCAATTAAGTCACTTTAACACTGTCACAGTTCTTAAGCTCATTTGTGATACTTACTTATGCTGGAAAGGATCATTTAGCAAACTCATATCTGAGATGAAGGTAAATGAAGCTCCCAAATGGCCTTAAAGACCTTTTTGCAAATGGGAAATGGTATTCCAAACAGTCCCTGATTAATTATTGTACCATACAGTGATCAAATACCAACTTCAGAGCAGGCCTTGAAGGTCCTTGCTTCATAGCCTTTTTTCCATTCTCATAGGACTGACACATGGTAATCATTATTCTTGGAATCCCCCCATCAAACATAAACCAGTCCCCTCTCTCCCCTTTTATGGTCAACAATGGCATCAATTTCCTCTTTTTGCATCTGACTCTAGAAGCACTTGGACAACTTTTATTACTGACCATTTGATGAGGCACACCTCATAAATCGTGAATTTGTTAGTCTTTATATTCCAAGCTGCATGCTTATGTCTGCATCCTTTCCCTTCATCCCACATGCCAATGTCTCAGCATGTGTGATCATGTGATGCTTGCCTCTCCGCCTTTTCTGTTTCTCTTCCCTTCATGTCTTCACGAATCAAGAAGAAATAGCAAAACCAGTTCTCAGAAACGAAGGATGAGAACCATTGAAATAAACACCATTTTTAGCTGTACAAATTCTTCATTCCAAAAACTCTGAGCCATAAAATTATGATTTTGAAAAAGAATCTAAAACATATACATAAAATTCTGTTTGTCTAAATATTCACCCCACAACTCACCAATTAAATTCAAAGGCTGATGGGGGGACCTCAAAATAAGATGAAAAAAAATACATTCAATTCTCTTCAATATCTCACCAGATCTTCACCAAACAAATAAGAAATTCTCTCTACTACCCATGAATCCTTCCCAGTACCCCTCCTCTCCTTCTCCTCCTCAGGCATCAAAGCAGATCTGCACAGTGGGCAAGTCACCTGACCAAGATCGACCCACTTGTCCAAGCACCCCACATGGAACACATGGTTGCAATTAGACAGCTTCCTGATCCCATGGTGGCCCTCAAGGCAACTCAGGCAGATTACGCAGGTCGGCGCTTCCTCCTTGTCGTCTCCATCCTCGCCGATACAGGCCTCAATTGCAAATTCGGCAAATTGAACCACCGGTAGGCTTTCCTTAATCGTCTCGGGGGAGGCGGGCGACAGAGATGGGCACGGTACCTGTGGTGGAAGCTGGCGGGGCAGCGTGTGGCCCTCGTAGGCTGTGGTGGTATCAGTTGGATCAAAGAAGCCCATGTAGAAGAACAGTAGCCTGATCATTAGCTTGAGATGGTTCCACAGGTCTAGGAGGTCCACTATAGGCCCTGGCATGACAATGCCATAGCAGATTGAGGGGAAGCCCATGGGGAAGGTCTTGGAATGGAGGCTGGAGATACTGAAGGTTGAAGAGAGATTGGAGGAGGCTCAATGGTTGGGAGAAGTGGGAAGGAAGGGAGGGAGGAGGCTGGTGGATGGTGGCTTAGGCCTTGACTTGAGTTGAAGGGAAGGAGGGAGGGGAGGGGATATAAATAGACAGTTTGGTAGGTTGAGTAGTAAAAAAGGACAAGATCCTTTTTGTTAATACATAAAAAAGGACAAGATATGAAGAAGAGGTGGAGGGTGGTGGTGCAATTGTAATCAATTAAAGTAATCTAATTAAGGTGCTATTAATTATAGTAACCTTGAGTTGATCAAGCTTTCTGCTTATCCTAAGGCAGCTTTTAGCTATGGCTCCTAGTCACCTTTATCAAAAAGAGGGATTGTCATTGGGAGCTGAAAATTCCCTGTAGACTAGACATTAGTGTCTTTGATCAAATTAAACTAAGGAAAAGATGGAGATTAGAATAGTTTTGTGAATAGGAGAACTGGCCATTTATTATGAGAAATTTGGTTAGATGGGGTCCATAACTATTGACCCATCCTTTTCTATAGGGTTACGCGTTGAACTTAAGCTAATGTGACACAAATTATTTGGTAAGAAATCAGTTGGACTACCTGCCAATTGATTCTTGTGCGAGCAAGATATATACAAGGTTGTAGTTTTCCACTTGTGCTTTATACAAATTTGGATAAATGATGATAAATGTCTGTGAAGCCCATTAATTGTTGTGCATAAAGATTATAAGGGTAGGGTTTTGTGTTGATTAAGAAAGATAATCAAGATTTGCATGTTAATAACAACTTGTTCATTAATTAGCACTTGTGAATGTTAGTAGTTTGGAAATTGCTTTCAATAGATTACTAATATCTCCATAAACAGGAAATACCTTAGCTCTTTCAGGGTTTGTGAATCATTAAGATAGAGACTCTTTTTTAGCACCTGTGTCCATTTCCCCGTGAACGTGTACCTCATGCATCAAATAGTGGTTTTTATATTGTTAGCTGTCTCTCTCTAGATACATTTATAATTAAAAAGTTCTAATGCAAGTTCTCTTCCTGTTACTTGCACCATTAAAAGAGGCCACTACCTTTCCCAGTGTAGCATCACCAGTTCACCACGATGGAGGCCCAATTCAGCAAAAAAAAAAATTAAGATGGAGGCCCTTAACCTTTCCACCATGAACGTTTACCTCATGCACCAGTTTTGTTTGGGGTAGACTGCAACATTTTTCCGCGGTAGAAACCTCATGTACTATATATAGTTTGGATTGTTACGCACGCTCTCGCAGTGTACGCGGCGCTTACAGTGTTTTAATTTTACAAGACTTAGATATCAAAAGGGCAACCGTTGTAGAGGCCCACGAAATTACAAATTTTGGCATTTTTTTAACTCCCTTCGTCGCATTATTTTTAATCACATGATTCTTAAAGCAAGGCTTGAAATTGTAATTATGACTTGGGCAGCTGGAGAGTGTGAGATAGATGTAAGGCAGATTGGAGTTGAGATTAGGGACAAAGCAAGGAAGGCCATGGTAAAGTATTTTTAATGTTATATTTAATAGATGAAATGGTAGAAATTCAACAAGAAAATAAAACCAATGCACAAAACACAAGAAACAATGGCAAATTGGTGTGGATCGGCCAAACTGCCTCTCCACTGAGAAATTATTTTCTTCCACTATATCGTAGAAAATAAAGTAGAAAGAACTCTCTCAAATCCCTCTAAGGTAACAAGCTCTTAACCCAAACCCTTCTCCAACCTTGAGCACAAACAAGCATTGTGCTTCAAGCTTCTCAACTACTCAAACCCTTTTGAGTCAACTTATTGAGAATACAAGAGATAGACTACTCCTTAGAAAGTCATAAAACCCCCTTTTATAGTCCCTTGAACATGCACAAGTCCTCTAAACTATTGGGATAAGGAATGACATGAAATACACCTCAAAATCACCCAAAACGGAGGTTTCCAAGTTTAGACTGCAAGAGCCATTCAATCGCCAATAGACAGCTAATCGATCGGGCATCACTATGTGTGGACAAATGACCTGACAATCAATCGCCCAAATGGAACGGAGATCGATTGGCCCTTTTTTTTCTTGTATTTACGAAATTGTCACCTGCAACCCCTTCTTCTTCCTCCTCTTCCTTTTTTCCTGCACCTTCTTCTTCCTCCTTCGGTTGGGATTCAAGGCAAACCCTAACAGATACGTGTAGTAACATCAGGTTTAATCCATTATGGCATGAATTGTGTGCCCACACTATTACACAAATCCAATAGCACATGTTTGGATTAGCGCATGCCCCCACGGTTGAATAAGTCCTATATGCATTTGGAAAAATACCAATTCTATCTAATTATTAGATGGCTGACTTTACTCCCGCGCAACTAAAAACACAAGAAAGGGGGAAGAATTCTATTATTTATCTATGGGACTTAGATCCCAATAAATTTAGCTCATTTTCAAATACGGACAAGCTTTATTGAACGGAGAAAGAATTTTAGATATGTGACCTTGTGCATATTAACACTTTTACAGCATCGAATGGATGCCAAGCCAATCAAGTGGGGGTGAGTTAATAAAAAGGAAAAAAAGTTTAAAATAAATAAATATAATGGTGAGGATTGGAGAGTGGTGGGAATGTCATCAACCACTGGGCTCCAAGGTGGCCAACTTCATAGAGGTGGGCCCCTCCCTGCGGTGTGCTAAGCCCAAGAACTCAGCCCGCGTTTGGTCTTCCCTAATCTAGGAACAAAGATTGTAGCTTCCTTGGGGCTCCACACTTTGATTGTGGTTGGACCTACCACACTCTTTTGTTGACTGTCAACATTTGAATCAAGGTCTTTGTTTAGCTCAGCTAATTTTGACCCATGGAAACAACCTAATGTGTGGCCTACCCCACAGGGTGGTGTGAGCCACATTGGCTTCCTTTGGACTAGAGACAATGGATTGCTATAGTGCACCTTGAAGCAGAGGTCTAACTTCGAATCCCCTCTCCGTTAGGCATCCACATGAGTTATATCCGAGTATGCTGTGTGGGTTGTTTACACAGCCAACCGGATTGGTGGCAGGATATGGTGCTCTATGAGGTTAGTTGCCTTGCCCGTTCTAGTTGACTAAGACACCCCTCATTCATTATTCATTATTAAAAAAAAAGGAAGTTACTTGGTTATTAACGTGGGGGGCATGAATGTCAGCCCACTTGTTAGTATAGAACAATATCATAACTCAATGACGAAACGAGCACGCACTAAGCAGTTATTCTCTTAATGGCAGCCTCCTACAGCTTTGTTTTCTTTGCAATAATGATTGATGGATGACCAATCTAACTTATCTAATCGAAGTGTTTCACTCAATAGTGTTACATGCACTCACCCAGCTTAGTTAATTTAGACATTCGAAGCGATTTTTTTTTCATAATTGGAAGCGAGGTTGAGATGTTTACAAAAGCAGACCCAAGTTTGTCTTAATATCTAACTGACTTTCTATGACTAATCTGTTCCTTTTGCTAACAAATCACATTTTAATAAAAAGATGAAAGAGTACTAAAGTGCATAACAAAATAGCAAGATAATAAGTGTATCTTATTTCTTTGGGCACTTAAAAGTAAGTTGTCATTCCATAGTCGTAATTCTATTTTCTTTTTTTCTTTTTTTTGGATAATTAAAAAATTATATTAAAGAAAACAAGTGAGTACAACTTCACCTCAATACAACAACAACTCAAGAGGCGTGAACAACCCCTAAGAAAATAAAGGACAATACAAAGTACTAAGTAGACTAGCCAAACCAAGAAAGACGAGCTCAAAATAGAATAAATCAAAAGACAACAGAATGGTCCAATCGATCGCTAAATACGGGCCGATCGATCGCATGCTGATCGATCGAAGCGACTGTGGTCGATCAACAGCTGATCTATCATAACCTCAGCTGACACGATCGATCGGGAAGGGTGCCGATCGATCACCTATATCACCAAATGCCAAAAATAGGGTCAAAAGTAGTCAATCCCATCAGATCTCAAGATCCCACAAGTCCCCTTGTTGTGCTCATCCCAAAAGGTGTGCAAGAAATAATAGTGTGTGAAGCAAATATCCTTGAGATGGAAGGCATTAAGGATCTTCTTTATGATCGTTTAAATTTAAACCCTTGCAAGTGCACAAGGCAATTATATTACAATGAGTATTAAAAAGTTGTCGAACCTCAGGGACGGTTAAATAATTTACCAAATTCAATATAAAGAAAAATTGCATTTTGGTTTAATCTAAGAAAGCAATAAATTTTAACTACTTAAAATGAGTTTAACTAATATGGAGAAGTACCAAGGCAGAGAATCTACCACTAGACATTCAATTACTACTCTCAATTATTATTACGCCCAAATTGACATGATACGGTAACTTGTGTTCATGGTCAGACACACAAATCACAATGAATTCACCCACATTCTTGGTCGGACACGAGAGTTCATCCACTATAAATTATTGTAGGTAATTCTATCTTTGGTCGGGCATAGAATTATCATTTGGGCTAATGATCATCTTATCCTTGGTCAGGCATAAAAATAACACCAGCCTACTACCGAAAATTACTGCTCAAAATCACTATAGCAACACTGTAGCAAAGTACTGTTCACGCACGGTTACTGTTCATCGCCTTCTTCGATCAGCTGGTTACTGTAGCAGTCCAAAATCACAGTGTTTCTTCTTTCTTCTCTCCTCCGGCTATCTGCTTCCGCTTCCCCCTCCTTTTCCAACCACAATCGCACCAGAATCCGGTGAAAGAACGCCCAAAACGTCTATTTTTCCGGTCGGGCGTCCCTCCTCAAAGCTCTGTTTTTTTTTCATTTTCCGGCCAAAAGCTCGGTTTTTATAGGCGATTGAAACTTCAAATCCAACTCTTAGTTGATTCCCAGTCCAAGTTGGATTCGAATCGAGATCAAATCCGGCAATTTTCAATTTTAACACGTCCGTATTTTTTTCAAATGGTTTCCTGATTGAGCATAGCTTTGTTCCGCCACTCGTCGATCCTGCTATCCATCGCCACCGGTCCACGCCGTTCGAGCCCAGCCGATCATCGTCATCATCGCCAGCCTTGCTAGCTTTCCATCTCCGTCGGAGCTCAGCCCATGCCAGTGCTCGAGCAGACGTCCGGGCTTCTTTGTTCTAGACGAAAGGCCCGAGCCACTCGGGCCGAGTTTCTTTCTTTTTTTTTAACTTAACCGAACCGGATCGGAACAGAACCGGTTCAGTTCATATTTCTTTTCTTCTTTTTTTTTCCTCACTTAAAACCAACACCCGTCGTAACGATCTCATATGTCAACTCTCATCTGAACGGATCCTCTTTAATTAGCGCCCATCTTCTTCTATATGTACGTCAGCGGCTCATTCTGGTTCGATCGCGTATAATGTGCCAATAGATCACACAGTATTTTTACGTATAAATCTTCAAATGATCATAACTTTTTACTCATAACTTCGAATTGCGCATAGTTTATGGCGTTGGAACACTGACTTCTTGAATTTTAACATAAAGCTTAAATCAGTCCAATCAATGATATGTGCACGAAGTTGTAAAGATTCAACCATTTGAGTCGCGTTTCACCCATTTCTGCATCTTGCTCTTGTTTTCTACAAAAACCAAAAACTATATTAAAGTAGTAGTAATTCTAATCAAACACTAGCATAAACATAAGTTTTGAAGATAATAAAATGCATATTTCATGTATAGATCACACCCCCAAACCTACATTTTGCTAGTCCCTAGCAAAACAAAGCAAAATAAAATCAAACAAACTAAGGGAATTAATACATAAAAGTAAACACCACTTTCGTAGGGAACACGATTGCATTGAGCGTATGCAGCAAGCCGTTAAACCTCTAGGTGTCCATAGTAGGACGAGTTTTGTCTCGTGAGGGTTTGCAGCCATGCTACCCACAAATATGTATTTATTAATCTAATTAACCTAAGTGCAAAACAAAGCAAAAAAATAAAACATTGCAAAACAAACAAACTTATTATCCCGACAAATACAAACTACAATGCTTAAGAGAATTAACTACACGTACTTGGTTCATAATCAACAAGAATATAGAAGCCCTCAAGTAAGTGGTTTTATTCCACACTTTCATCTTAGAAATTTCTGCTCAATATAATATAGCGTGATAATGTAAATAGTAAAAGTGTAGAACATTGTAGCAATACATTCTAAATTTCTGTTTTATACAGATCCAATGTTACCCATTAACCAAAGAACATTAGAATCTACTAGTCATAGTAATCTTTAGGTTACCAAAGAACATTAGAATCTGCGCATCTCCTTCAGGTCCAACATTGTAGATTTGAGAGAATAATATACCATAGATTTTTTTTTCTTTTTTTTCTTTCAATAGGACTGTGTAAGGCCTGACTTAAAGATGCTTAGGGTTAGCAATAACTCAGGCCAATGACTCCCAGCCAATTGGCTTAGGGCATTAGGTTTTAAGAGACTGCTTCGGGCCCGAGCATCAGCCTAAGTTACTCCTATAAAGTCAAGTAGCCCCTTTCTTTCATTTTGTTTCCATTTTTTTTTCATTTTTAGCATTCATTTTTTAGCACATCTTTATTTTGTCCAGGCTATATTATACTCTCAACCTATTTTCGGTTCCAATCCCTTGCCATAGCCAAGTAAATGGTCTATCATGTAATTTTAAGCTCAACAGATAACTACACATCATCTAATGACTGTGACTAAAGACATCCCACTGTAAATTAGTATTCAACAAATCTCTAGATGGTGTTACTTTATGTACTAATGTGCGTGAGTGAGTTTTCTTAGCTCAAGCACCTGTTCCAAGAGGACTGTAACAGAAAGATACTGCTCAATTAAGTTCTCTATCCTCCAGTATACTTACTCACACTTCCAATGTTAATTAATCTCCTAAGAATTGTAACATGTATTATTACGGGATAAACTATCAAAACCTAACAAAAATACTAACAAACAACTTAAAAACTAATTCAAATTTTTATGATTTTTCAATTTTTTTATTTTTTATTTTTTTTATATGTAAGCAATATTCCCTCCCCCAAACGTATTATGAACATTGTCCTCAATGTGCACAAAATAGAAAATGTCAATGAAACATAACAATAAAAAGAAGAAAATGAGAGAATACACCTGAATATGGGGGTTACCTCCCACCAAGCGCTAAGTTTAACGTCTTCAGCCAGACGTAGCCAAAATCATTCTGTAATTGTCGGATCATCCAAGTAAACAATCATCACATCAATATCTGTCACAGCCTCGAGATATGGTTTCAATCGGTGACCATTGACTTTGAATGTAGGCCCATCCTTTGGATTATAAATCTCAACCACTCCATGGGAGTAGACTTGTTTCACAATGTAAGGGCCATACAACTGAGAACGAAGTTTCTCAAGAAATAAGTGTAGCCGCGAATTATAGAGTAACACTTTCTGATCAGGCTGAAAAGATTTCCTGGAAATCATCTTGTCATGTACAGCCTTGGTCCTCATCTTATAGAGTTTGGCATTCTCATATGCATCAAAACGCATCTCCTCTAACTCTCTCAGTTGGAGTTTTCGCTGCTCACCTACTTTATCCATATCGAAGTTGTACGCCTTAATCGCCCAATAAGCTCGGTGTTCCAACTCAACAGGTAAATGGCAAGCTTTGCCATATACCAATCTGTAGGGAGACATGCCAATAGGTGTCTTCAATGCTGTCCGGTAGGCCCATAATGCATCATTCAGTCGCAAGGACCAATCCTTTCTATCGGGGCGAACCGTCTTCTCAAGAATCTGCTTGATTGGTGATTTGAAACCTCCACTTGTCCACTTGTCTGAGGATGGTATGGTGTAACTTTGTGGGTGACAGAATATTTCTTGAGAAGAGCCTCAAAAGACCTGTTACAAAAATGAGAACCACTGTCAGTAATAATAGCTTGAGGAGTTCCAAACCTGCTAAAAATGTTAGATTTCAGAAAGTCCAACACAACTTTTTGGTCATTGGTCCTAGCGGCAATAGCTTCAATCCACTTAGACACATAATCAACAGCAACAAGAATATATGTATGACCAAACGATGGTGAAAAAGGTCCCATAAAATCAATACCCCAAACATCAAATAATTTAACAATCAAAATAAGTTGTAGGGGCATCATATTCCTTTTAGACAAGGCTCCCAATTTTTTGACACCTATCACAAGATTGACAATAAGCATGGGCATCTTTAAATAGAGTTGGCCAATAAAAACCGCTTTGAAGTACTTTGGCCGCGGTTTTCTTTCCACTGAAGTGTCTATCACAGGCATGAGAGTGACAAAAAGATAGGATGCTATGAAACTCACTCTTAGGGACACATCGTCTTATGACTTGGTCAGCACATATCTTAAACAGGTCAGGGTTATCCCAATAGTAATGTTTGACTCGATAGAAAAATAAGTCTTTATCATGTTTAGACCTAAAGGTTGGGATTTCACCCACAGCAAGATAATTCACAATATGTGCAAACCAAAGTGGGGATGTAGTGGAGACAACAAAGAGCTGCTCATCAGGAAATGAATATCTTAGAGGGTCATGGCTATGTAGATCAGGAATAGGAATTCTAGATAAATGATCAGCCACGACATTCTCAGAACCATTTTTATCTTTAATTTCAAAGTCAAATTCTTGCAGGAGTAAGATCCAACGAATCAGCCTCGGCTTGGCATCCTTCTTAGAAAGAAGGTACCTCAAGGCTGCATGATCAGAGAAAATAATGATCTTACTCCCCAAGAGATATGACCTGAACTTATCTAATTCAAACACAACAGCAAGCAACTCTTTTTCTGTGGTGGTATAATTTAATTGTGCATCAGTGAGTGTCTTGCTCGCATAATAGATAACATGAGGAATGTTGTTTATGCGTTGGCCTAACACTGCCCCTACAGCAAAATTGGATGCATCGCACATTATTTCGAAGGGTAGTGCATAGTCAGGGGGCTTAATGATGGGGGAGCTAGAGAGGAGGGTTTTTAGTGTTGTAAAAGCTTCTTTGCACGACTCATCAAATTCGAATGTCACGTCATGACCAAAAGGTGACATAGTGGATGTGATATCTTGCTAAAATCTTTGATAAATCGGCGATAAAACCCTGCATGGCCAAGGAAGGACCGTATTTGCTTAACTTATGTAGGTGGTGGTAAATTAGCAATCAGGTCAACCTTGGCCTTGTCAACCTCTATACCCCTTTTTGATTTAACATATCCAAGCACAATCCCCTGTTGGACCATGAAATGGCTTTTCTCCCAACTTAACACTAAATTTATTTCCTCACAGCGTTTTAAAACCAAAGCAAGGTTGTGCAAGCATTCATCAAAACCAGCGCCAAACACCGAAAAATCGTACATGAAAAAAATGGACATCATGCATCGCTGAAATGTCGCAGGGGCATTGCAAAGACCAAAAGGCATCCTTCGATACGCGAATGTACCGAAGGGACATGTGAAAGTCATCTTTTCCTAATCCCTGGAAAAACTGGCACTTGATTATAGCCGGAGTACCCATCTAAAAAACAATAAAACTCTTGGCCTGCTAGTTTCTCTAGGATTTGGCCAATGAATGGGAGAGGGAAATGGTCTTTACCGGTGTTAGAGTTCAGCTTCTTATAGTCAATGCACACCCGCCATCCTGTGGTCTCTCTCACAGGCACTAGCTCACCATCAGAGTTTGGTTTCACAGTTAAGCCTAACCTTTTAGGTACAACTTGGATAGGACTCACCCACTCGCTGTCAGAGATAGGGTATATAATTCCAGCGTCTAACAATTCACTACCTCTTTCATCACCACTTCTCTCATGTGTGGGTTCAACCGTCGCTGCCCCTCCCTAGAAGGTTTGGCCTGATCCTCCAGGTTTATATGATGCATGCACACAGAGGGGTCTATACCCCGGAGGTCAGCCATTGTCCACCCTATAGCTCGCCAGTGTGTGGTAAGGATCTCCAACAACTGGGCTTCCTGGTCAGTAGATAGGTTAGATAAGATAATCACAGGAAGGGTGTTGTTGGGTCCTAGGAAGACATATTTCAGAGAGCTAGGAAGGGGTTTCAGCTCAAGTGTGGGTGGAGATTCTATGGAAGGATTCAATGGTGGGGCGGTGGACACAGGAAGAGGGTCGAGGTGGGGTCTCCATGGGATATGTCCAGGATATAGGGCAGACACTAAATGGTGATGGACCTCAAGGTCAGGTGTGCCCTCATATGCATCTAGCCAGTCATAGAAAAGGGTATGCTCTAAGGCATCCTTAAGCATAGTAAAGGGGAGGTACTCCTAAACTAGGTCATCTACCATCAGACACGCAGCTTCGCTAGAGGGTTGTTGGGAAGCATAAAGATGTTTAACTTAACCTTTATATCCCCAAACGAGACGTTCATGAGCCATGACCTACACTTAATGGTGGCATCGGCTGTGGCTAGGAAAGGGCGGACAAGGATAACAAGAATCTGGGATTTGGAATAGGCAAGTGGTTCCATATCTAAGACAACAAAGTCAACAGGGAAGTAGAATCGGTCAACTCCTACAAGAACGTCTTTTATAACACCTCTGGGTCGGCAGATGGATCTGTCTGCTAACTGAAGGGTGACTGAGGTGGGCTGTAACTCTCCTAAACCAAGTTGTTTGTATACGGAGTACGGGAGGAGGTTGACACTGGCCCCTAAATTCAAGAGAGCTCGACTAAGGGTATGGTCACCTATGACAATAGAGATAACAGGGACACTTGGGTCCTTAAATTTTGGTGGCATTTCACTGGTCAGCAAAAAGCTCACTTGGTTAGTCAAAGACCTTTTAGGTGATGTTGGATTTGGCTTTCCTCTTTTGGGTGCATAGGTCTTTCAGGAACTTGGCATAGGCAGGTACTTGTTTGATGGCATTTAATAAGGAAAGGTTTATCTTGACCTGCTTGAACACCTCTAACATTTCCTCCATTCTTTGATGGGACTTACTAAACGGGGAGGGTTTGTTGAGGCATTGGGGAAAGGGAGCCCTAGGGATATAGGATTTTTCATTAGTGGGTTCCGTAGGGGCATCCTGCTGCGGTGGGGGACTCAATGGAACATGTGTAGTAGGAGTGGTTTCTTTAGGTCTCTCTGATGAAGTTCTCTCACTCTCAATACTAGCGGATGGATTTTTAACCTGCTGATCTAGTTGCTTACCACTTCGTAGGGTAGTAATGGTTTGGACCTACTCATTGGGATAGTGGGAACCTTCGACAGCAAATTGGCCCCTTGGGTTTTGCTGTGGTTGGCTGGGCAGTGTACCTACTTCCCTACAGTTCATTGATTGAGCCAGCTGTCCTAATTGAGTCTCTATTTTGGCTATAGATTGTGTATGTGAGTGGACAAGTTGGGCTTGAGTTCTTAGCTCACCTTTCAGCTCTCTATGTTTGGATTCTATCTCAGTTTTTATATCAGCTTTTATTTCAGTTTTCATCTCAGTTAAGACGGCTAGCATTTGGCGCATTTGGTCTTCTAGGGATGGTTTCTTGTTGACTTGGCCAAATGAGGGAACTGTGGCTGGCTGGTAAGGCTGAGCATGGTTTTGGAATTTCTGTCTTGGGGCCTGGTTAAAGGCGGGCCCCTGGTTAGGTTGTTTCCAGGTAAAATTTAGATGATTTCGCCACCCCGTGTTATAGGTATTTGAATAGGGGTTATTGGCTTTAGGGTAAGTCTGTGCAAGGTTGACATGCTCCTGTACAAGGTCAGGATACTGGGAGGCTGAGGGGCAGTCAACTATGGTGTGCATAAGGTTGGCACAGATGACACATGCATCTTGAGAGGTTGGGGTATATGGTGGAGTCTGAGAGAAAAACCTGTTAAACTTCTTGGTAAGGAATGCCACTTGGTGTTCTAGGTTTGTGGTGGCTTTAACATCGTACATGCCTCCCCTTGAGACACTCCTGCCAGGCATATGGCCTTCAGATCTATAGAAGGTAGCACTGTGTAATGAGTTTTTGCTCAGGTCCTCTAGTAGATCCCAAACATCATCCGGGGTTTTCTTCATGAATGTGCCTCCACAAGAGGCATCTATTAGGGTCTTGTGCTGATCGCACACACCCTCATGAAATCTCTGCACTAGTTGCCATTTGGGCACATCATGGCGGGGACAAGACCGGAGTAGGGCTTTCATTCTCTCTCAGCTGTCATGGAATTGTTTATTAGGCAACTGGGTAAATGTGATGATTTCATGGCGGATCTTATTGGTCCGCCCCACAAGAAAGTATTTCTTGAGGAATTCGGCCTGAAGTTCCTCCCAAGTGGAAATAGAGTTATGCTCAAGGGAGTATAGCCATTCCTTGGCCCTATCTTTTAAGGTGAAGGGGAACAACCTAAGGCGCACCTGGTTATCAGATAGTGTAAGTTTAAAGGTTATGTTAACCTCCAGGAAATTTTGTAGGTGCCTATAGGGGTTCTCATTTAATTGGCCATGGTAGGTGGGTAGCATCTGGATGATGTTGGGCTTAATTTCAAAATTAGCCATATTTTCTGGTAAGATTATGCAGGAGGGGGAGGTGTAGGTGGTAGGCCTGTAATAATCCTGTAGGGTACGAGCATGAGGCACTACTGGATTCTGGTTTAGGCCATTCCCACCCCCAAGGTTCATATTATCTGCCATAGGATGAGTTTCAAAGATTGGGTTGCTGTGAGTTCTAAAGGCTCTAGACAGTCGCTCAGGATCAGGATAAAAGGCCATGTCGGGGTTCAGGGAACGACGACCATGCATGCACAATATAAAGCAACAAAACCTGTAACAATCCTAATAGCGACAACTAGCAAGCATCAACCCTAGATAGCGACAACTAGCAATCCTAATAGCGACAACTAGCACGTCATGCAATCCCACAAAGAAAATTGAAAACACCAAGCACCCAAATTTATCTAAAAGAGAAAGGATAAAAGAATGCAAACTATGGGAAGGGATGGCCCTTCCAACGTTGGCGAGGATTCCACGTCTTCTCTTAATCCTGCAAAAGAAGAAGAATGCTATTACGCTACTGGAAAGCAATCTAAATTAAACTAAACTAATCTAAAACTAGACATGCAATTGCTACTCTCAATTATTATTATGCCCAAATTGATATGATACGGTAACTTGTGTTCATGGTCAGACACACAAATCACAATGAATTCACTCACATTTTTGGTCGGACACGAGAGTTCATCCACTATAAATTATTGTAGGTAATTCTATTCTTGGTCAGGCATAGAATTATCATTTGGGCTAATGATCCTATCCTTGGTCAGGCATAGAATTAACACCAGCCTACTTTTAGCTAAGCATAGGAATTAAAAAGATCTAGGGCTTCATCTATGCCTTGGATGCGAATTTAGCCGGCCATCAGATGAGGAGAACGCTGCTGATTTTTTGGAGTCATTTGGCACTATTCACCAAAAATTACTGCTCAAAATCACTGTAGCACCACTGTAGCAAAGTACTGTTCACGTGCGGTTACTGTCCATCGTTTTATTCGATTAGCCGGTAACTGTAGCAGTCCAAAATCACACATTTTCTTCCTTCTTCTCTCCTCCGGCCGTCTGCTTCCGCTTCCCCCACCTTTTTCGACCACAATCGCACCGGAATCCGGCGAAAGAATGCCCAAAATGTCTATTTTTTCGGTCGGGCATCCCTCCTCAGAGCTCTATTTTTTTTTCATTTTTCGGCCAAGAGCTCGGTTTTTATAGGCAATTGAAACTTCAAATCCAACTTTTAGTTGATTCCCGGTCCAAGTTGGATTCAAATCGAGATCAAATCCAGCAATTTTCAATTTTAACACGTTTATATTTTTTTTCGAATGGTTTCATGATTGAGCACAGCTTTGTTCCGCCGCTCGTCGATCCCACTGTCCATCGCCACCGGTCCATGCCATTCGAGCCCAGCCAATCAACGTCGTCGTCGCCAGCCTTGCAGGCTTTCTGATCAAACCCAAGAGAAGGTTGACAAATTGTAATATATACTCGGTAAGTCCGAGGTCGAACCACAGGGAATGATGTAGGATTATTCTATTCTAAACTAATTTAAACACTACTTAGCTTAGCAAATTAAAGTTCTTATCAGGAAATTATGCAGAGAAATTGTAATTTAACTAACTACTAAAATGATGATTAAAGATTCAATTAAAACTAACTAAAGAGAGCAAAGATAATCGATGAGAGATATCAAAACTTCAAGGATCAATTATTTAATTAATACTCTACGTCTATTCAATTACGCAATTAGATTCAAATAATGATTTGACCTAATCGGATGATATTTCATTCACGTTCATCATATCCATTAACATAAAAATATCAATCGAATATTTATCATTAACAAGCTCAGTCTACTAATCACAGGGAATTATAAGCATTCGCCGTACCTTACGTTAACGACAAATCAAATAATTATATAGATTATGACTTTATCAAAACATCGCATTCAATCAAATAAGCAATAAACACTTTTTCATAGACATAGAAATATCAATCAAATAACGTCACCTTTAGCTTTGACAAAAGATTTAGCTATTCATATTCAAGAGAAAAATCACATTTAGACTTGAAATAAATTGCATCAGAAAACACTATTGCAGGAACACTATTCACGATTTACTATTCACGGGACACTATTCACTGTCTTCCCCAATCAGCCAACACTGTAGCAGTTCGCGTTCACTGTTCACCGAAGCCAAAAATCCGACTTTTTCTTCTCTTCTCCTTCTCCTCTCGATTCCTCTTCAATTCCGCCAATTCCCGACGAGATGACGACCCAAATCCGCCGCCAAAGCTCTATTTTTTCGTCAAAAACAGAGTCCAGAACCTCTGTTTCGTCCCTCTGTCCCAAGCGCTCTAACAGTCCAAAAATCCGTCCCAAAATCGCCAGCGCTTCAAAAGACCGCTTCGGGCCCGAGCATCAGGCTAAGTTAATCCTATAAAGTCAAGCAGCCCCTTTCTAGCTTTTTGTTTTCATTTTTGTTCATCATTTTTTTTTCTTTTCATCAACATTCATATTTTCCAACAATCTTATCATGTCCAGGTTGTATTATACTCTCAACCTATTTCCGGTTCCAAGCCCTTGCCATAGCCAAGTAAATGGTCTATCATGATCTTTTAAGCTCAACAGACAACCATATATCATCCAATGACTTTGACTAAAGACATCCCACTGAAGATTAGTATTCAACAAATTTCTAGAGGGTATTACTTTATGTACTAGTGTGTGTGAGTGAGTCTTATTAGCTCAAGCACATGATCCAAGAGGACTGTAACAGAAAGATATGCTCAGTTAAGTGTTTCTATCCTCCAGTATACTTACTCACACTTCCAATGAAAATTAATCTCTTAAAAATTGAAATATGCATCATCACGGGATAAACTATCAAAACCTATAAAAAAAAATACTAACAAACAACCTAAAAACTAATCAAAATTTTTATTTGTTTTTTTTATCAAAACAATGTTATTCCTATATACCCCCAAACCTAAACTAAACATTGTCCTCAATGTTAAGAATGAAATGAAGGATAAAATAAAGAAATAAATAAAATCAAGGATAGATGTTACCTGGAGAACTGCAAATTACTAAAATCCCATGCGAGTGAAAAACATCAACAAATAAAAAGATGAGAGCAATCACAATATCCAACAAGAAAACATCATCTAACTAACAAATACCCTAAAACAAATAAAAAGCTGGGCTGCCTCCCAAGAGCGCTAAGTTTCTTGTCTTCAGCCAGACGTAATCCCATTTTTTTTTCCAAATTATCCAGGATCTTTTAACCTAACATTCATTCCACCTGTGGTCCTACTCTGCACATTAGGATTAATTAAAGCAACTGCAAGTGGATCATCATGACAGATAAATGGGAATGCATCCTCCACTAAAGTTTCAATCATGTCAACTGCAAAAAATTCATCTGACTCTGGGGGTTGTTTACAAACATTAAATATATTCAATTCCAAAGTCATATTGCCAAATGAAAGTTTCATCACACCATTCCTACAATTAATCACAGCATTTGAAGTAGCAAGAAATGGACGACCTAATATGACAAGAATATTTGTACTTGCATTTATAACAGGATGTGTGTCCAAAACAATAAAATCAACAGGAAAGTAAAATTTGTCTACTTGAACAAGCACATCTTCCACCATTCCCCTTGGAATTTTAATAGAACGATCAGCAAGTTGAAGAGTAATGGTGGTGGGTTTAAGTTCCCCAAGACCTAGCTGAGTGTACACTGAATAAGGCAAAAGATTAACACTAGCCCCAAGATCAAGCAAGGCTTGGTCTACTCTAAAGTTCCCGATCACACATGAAATAGTTGGACATCCGGGATCTTTATATTTGGGTGGGCTTTTGTGTTGAATTATAGAACTTACCTGTTCAGTCAAAAATGCTTTTTTCTGCACATTCAACTTACGCTTAATAGTACACAAATCTTTTAAGAACTTAGCATAAGAAGGTACCTGTTTGATTGCATCTAACAAGGGAATGTTAATTTTCACCTGCTTAAAAAGTTCAAAAATTTCAGCATTTTGGTTAAGCTTTTGAGGTGGTTTCAACCTCTGTGGAAATGGAGCTGGAATAGGACATCTTACACCTTCACTTGACCCAGACTTATCAATTTCTTCATTATCATGTTTTGATTCATCATTCTCAGAAGATTTTTGGGCCTTAAGTGGAATTGTTTTGTCAATTTCTTTTCCACTACGAAGAGTGGTAATAGACTTATCATGTTCCAATTGTGAATCAGAAGGTTTTGTGTCCATTGTGTGAACTTGCCCCTGTGGGTTGGGTTGGGGTTGAGCAGGAAACCTACCTTTCTCTTGAACAGCTAGAGAAGATGTCAATTTAGTGAGAGAGTTCTTTATATCATTAATGGCTTGTGAGGTTTGTTGATTAATAGTAGCTTGCCCTTGCATGAAAGTTTGTAGTGTCTCCTCAAGTGTCTTCCTGTGAGGTGGAACATATGGAGTATAATTGGAAGATGCTTGAGGAGGTGGTGTGTGTGCAGCATTGTCATTCCTCCAACTAAAGTTGGGGTGATTTCTCCATCCTGGATTGTAGGTATCTCCATAAGGAGATTGCCTCTTGAAAGGGGTCATGGAATTTGCTTGGTCATGTAACACCTCCTTAAAAGCAGGAATGGTAGGGCACTCATTAGTAGGGTGTCCCATGACATCACAAATTCCACAGGCCTCTTCTGTAGCAACAGACTTAACAACATTAATTTTCCCTACTTCCATAGCCTCCACCTTCCTAGCCAAAGAGGCTAGCCTAGCACTCAAATTATCCTCCTCCCTAAGATAATGCAGACCCCCACTAGTAGTTGAAGACTTCGACTTATTAGAAACATCAGAGGGATCGGTGGGATCCCAAGAATCTGAGTCTTCAGCTATTTGATCTAGAAAATCAAGAGCTTCATTAGGGTCTTTATCAAAGAATTCCCCATTACACATGGTTTGAACAAATTGTTTCATTGAAGGCATCATCCCATCATAGAAAAAACTGATGGTGCGCCACTTCTCATACCCATGATGTGGACAAGAATTTAACAAATCTTTATAACGCTCCCAACATTGATAAAATGATTCATTTTGTTTTTGGGCAAAATTTATTATTTGTCTTTTCAGAGCATTTGTCCTATGAACTGGAAAAAACTTTTTAAGGAATTCAGTTTGTAGTTCTTTCCAAGTTCCTACAGATCTAGGCTTAAGGGAATTTAGCCAAGTCTTGGCTTTGTCCTTCAAAGAGAAAGGAAACAATTTTAGCCTGATAATGTCTTCACTACAAGCTTGCTCAAAAGTTGCACATACTTCCTCAAATTCCTTTAAATGCAAATAAGGATTTTCAGAATCAAGACCATGGAATTTGGGAAGCAAGTTTATCATTCCAGGCTTAAAAGTAAATTGATGAGCTTGTAGGGGCAATATAATACATGAAGGTGTGCTAGTGCGTGCAGGTTGCAGATAATCACGCAAGGGCCGCATTGGTGCATCATGTTCACTCTCATTTTCATTAAGATCATGGTTACTACCCTGATCAGCCATTTGATTAGGTGTGTGTGATGGAACAGAAAATTCAAACGAAGGAGTCTCAATCAAAATAGCAGAATTACTTCTAACCAATCGTCCACTGGTATCTCTATTCCACGAGTGCATGCACAAGCAACAGAAATTTTAAAGAGAGATGGAACGAGTTTACCAAATTTGAAGAAAAATCCAATGAAAAGCCTTTTTATTCCAGATAGGACTCCAAATTCCTGCAAAATAAACAAGCTAAATTAAACTAAGAATAATTGAAATTAACTAAACTACACTAGAGAGAAATAAACTAATTGGAAGATTAATCCTAAACTTCACTCCCCGGCAGCGGCGCCAAAATTTGATCAAACCCAAGAGAAGGTTGACAAATTGTAATATATACTCGGTAAGTCCGAGGTCGAACCACAGGGAATGATGTAGGATTATTCTATTCTAAACTAATTTAAACACTACTTAGCTTAGCAAATTAAAGTTCTTATCAGGAAATTATGCAGAGAAATTGTAATTTAACTAACTACTAAAATGATGATTAAAGATTCAATTAAAACTAACTAAAGAGAGCAAAGATAATCGATGAGAGATATCAAAACTTCAAGGATCAATTATTTAATTAATACTCTACGTCTATTCAATTACGCAATTAGATTCAAATAATGATTTGACCTAATCGGATGATATTTCATTCACGTTCATCATATCCATTAACATAAAAATATCAATCGAATATTTATCATTAACAAGCTCAGTCTACTAATCACAGGGAATTATAAGCATTCGCCGTACCTTACGTTAACGACAAATCAAATAATTATATAGATTATGACTTTATCAAAACATCGCATTCAATCAAATAAGCAATAAACACTTTTTCATAGACATAGAAATATCAATCAAATAACGTCACCTTTAGCTTTGACAAAAGATTTAGCTATTCATATTCAAGAGAAAAATCACATTTAGACTTGAAATAAATTGCATCAGAAAACACTATTGCAGGAACACTATTCACGATTTACTATTCACGGGACACTATTCACTGTCTTCCCCAATCAGCCAACACTGTAGCAGTTCGCGTTCACTGTTCACCGAAGCCAAAAATCCGACTTTTTCTTCTCTTCTCCTTCTCCTCTCGATTCCTCTTCAATTCCGCCAATTCCCGACGAGATGACGACCCAAATCCGCCGCCAAAGCTCTATTTTTTCGTCAAAAACAGAGTCCAGAACCTCTGTTTCGTCCCTCTGTCCCAAGCGCTCTAACAGTCCAAAAATCCGTCCCAAAATCGCCAGCGCTTCAACAGTCCCCAAAAGCCATCAGCCTTCCTCCTGTTTTTATAGCAATTCGAGAGCCCCAATTGATGCCAGCACTCCCTCCTAAACCCAGCAGCTTTCCATATAAATTTCGCTCAAATTTGTAAAGAAAAATCCGATCTTTCCGTATAACGACCATTCCTTTTGTTTGCCGCCGAAATCATCGCGATCGAGCCCCAGCTCTGGTCGTCGCCGTGAAGCTCAATTGCTCAATGGCCGCCGTCATCAGCTCCGATCATCAACCGTCTTGCTGCTCCTCTGTTCTGCTCCAGCTCCGGTACCATTGCCGTCGCCTGCTGTTACTCTGTTTCTGCTGTGAATCTCGCCGCCGCAATCCGAGCTCTTCCTTCGCCTCCCAACTCCGGTCGCCGTCCAACTCCGCCGTCAGCTCCGGTCGCCCAGCCGTCGTCAGGTCCTGTTGTCCCACCGGCGCTCGAGCAGAAAGCTCGAGCGTCGGGCTTCCTTCTCTCTTCTGGAACACCCGAGCCCGATGGCTCGGGTTGTTTTCTTTTTTTCTTTATTTCTAAACCGAACCGGACGAGACCGGTTCAATCCTTTTCTCCTTTTTTTTCTTTTTCTTAAATAAAACCCGTCGTAACGATCTCGACCACCAATTCGAATTTACACGCCTGTCTTCAAATTTCACGCCCGTCTTCGTTAAAGTAGTCATCAATGGTTCAGATTCTTCAACACGCGTCATATCAGCTCATGGGTCACTTTGGCATTTCAAAACACGTCTAATGCGCACGTCTGCTAGTGATCTGCAATTCGCAATTTCAAACCTACAATAACAAAACCAAACTAAAATTAGACGCATAATAAAAATATGATTCATTAAATTCTTTAATGCATCTAAAATAGTTAATTAGAGTAAATTAATTAATAATCCCCTAATTACTACCCTAATCACAAATAACCCGTTTTATTCATGTTTTATCACAAAAACTACACTAGCATATAGGTGAATAAGGCATATAAATGTGTATATTTTATGCTTATCACTTTCCATCTCCGCTGGAGCTCAGCTCACGCCGGCGCTAGAGCAGACGTCCGGGCTTCTCTGTTCTGGACGAAAGGCCCGAGCCACTCGGGCCGGGTTTCTTTCTTTTTCTTTTAACTGAATCGAACCGGACCGGAACAGAACCAGTTCAGTTCCATCGTAACGATCTCATACGTCAACTCTCATCTGAACAGCTCCTCTTTAATTAGCGCCATCTTCTTTTATATGTATGTCAGCGGCTCATTCTGGTTCAATCGCGTATAATATTCCAATAGATCACACAGTATTTTTGCGTACAAATCTTCAAATGATCATAACTTTTCGCTCATAACTCCGAATTGTGCAAGTTTATGGCATTGGAACGCTAACTTCTTGAACTTTAACCGAAGCTTAAATCAGTCCAATCAGAGATATGTGCACGAAGTTGTAAAGATTCAACCATTTGAGTCGCGTTTCACCCCATTTCTGCATCTTGCACTTGTTTTCTACAAAAACCAAAAACTATATTAAAGCAGTAGTAATTCTAATCAAACACTAGCATAAACATAAGTTTAGAAGATAATAAAATGTATATTTCATGTATAGATCACTTTACTCTGTGGATAAGGTTTTGGCCCAACATATATGTCTCAAGCTTTTGGTCTTCAAAGATTTGTCTGTCCCGCTCTTCCCAAAGCATAGTAATAAAGCTTCTGAAACCAGCTTTGATTATATACTCTGTGTGTTTATTGTTCCTGATCAACTGAGTCAGCCACTCCAATTCCGTAGAGCACCCCCAATTGTATGATGAATATTGCACTTACGAAGGAATATACGCATACCACCTTAACATATAAGCATTCAAACATTAGGTGCCTAGTTGATTCTTCATTTTTCCTTCATAGAACACACCTGTTAACTAAGGATATCCCTCTTCTCTTCAGGTTATCTAAAGTGAGTAGCCCTTCATTGAGAGCCATCCAGGCACAAAAGGAGTTTCGGTTCACCCAATGTTTGAACCAAATAAGGTCATGCCACGGCACCTTCCCAGATTTCACTCTAAATGCATCCCAGGCACTCTTAAAGGTGAACTTTCCAGATTGGTTGAGCCATCCATAAGAATCCTCCAAATCAGTAAACATCTGCTTCCTAGTCATCTAGATGGAGTTGGTGTTGAGATACACCCCATGAACCCAAAGACACCAGAGAGATTCTTTACAGGTAAGACATCTCCAAAAAAGTTTTGGCAAGATTTGCATTGTTGATGTCTTGAATACGTCTAACCCCAAGACCTCCTTCAACAAAGTTTCCGCCAGGAACTATTGTGAAATTCATTGGATTGGGTGGTACCTTTCCATAGGAACGTGGTCATGATGCTCTTTACTTTGTGACAGACTTTTTTGGGGAGTTTGAAGCAAGATGTCCAATAAACATTCAATCTATCAATAATTGATTTAATCAATTGTAGCCTCCCAGTATATGATAGGAGTGCAGTTTTCCACACATTTACACGTCCAGATATCCCGTCAAGAAGGGGCTTACATGCTGAATAGGATATACTCTTAGAGGAGAGAGGCATACCTAAATAGGTAATCGGAAAGCACCCTTCTTGAAATCCAAGCATTTCTAGGATGGTTGACTTGTGTTGGCACCCTATGGAGAAAAATATAGAGCTTTTGCTAATGTTTGCCTGAAGGCTCGACATATCTACAAAATCTGAGAGAATGTCCCGAATGCACACTGCTAATTGTACATTCTCCTTAGAAAACAACAAAACATCATCGACAAAGAGGAGTTGTGAGATAGGTATACCTCCCTCAATGGTTGGTGCCATGAGATTGCCGTTCAATGAGGCCTGATTTAACATAGCTGACAGTCCTTCCATGCATAATAGAAATAAGAGAGGCGATAATGGGCATCCTTATCGAAGGCCACTAGCACTGGAGAAGTGCTCATAGTTCGACCCATTGATGAGGACGCTGAAAGTGGGAGTGCAAATACACTGCCAGGTCTAGTGGATCCATTTGCTATCGAAACCAAGGGACTCAAGGGTATAGAAGATGTAATCTCATCTCACCATGTCATAGGCTTTCCTCAAGTCAACTTTTACACATAGCCTTTTTTTACCCACATGATGATGCATGTTGCGCACGAGTTCATGAGCAAGCAAGATGTTCTCACCAATGATTCTCCTATTTACAAAGGCCGACTGATTGAGGCTAATAAGAAGAGGGAGCACTACGGCCAACCTGTTTGCCATAAGTTCTGAGATAGTTTTGTAGATGAAATTGCAGAGGGCAATCGGTCTGAATTCTTCAAAGCTCTTTGAATTCTCCTTTTTTGGGATAAGAGTTAGGAAAGTGTTATTTAAGGCCCTGAGCAGGTGCCCTCTCTTAAAGAAATCTCGCACTGCCGAAAGGAAGTCCGGGCAAATAATGTCCCAAAAGTGAATGAAGAATTCTTTCTGAAATCCGTCCGGACCTGGAGCCTTTCCATCGGGCTCCTAGAATATTACCCCTTCGATCTCATCATCACCTACATCATAGAACAAAAAGGCAGCTTGGTCCAGAGTAAGAATCCGCGAGAAAGGGAGTGGTACCTGAGAGGTTGCAGTGGTAGGAGTGAAAAGGTTTTTATAGAACAACTCAGCTTTGATCATCAAATATCTCATGTATGGTGTTCCGAACACTGTGAGAAGCGACGGAGGCATGGAAGAATTAGGAATACTTGTCTCCCTCTTGGAGCCACTTAATTCTTGATTTTTGCCGGTAAAATTGTTCTCTAATACCATCCTCTTCACAAACTTTTTACCACACCAAGTTGACACTCATCCTCAGATCATCATCAAGAGGATGATTTTGCAGTGCAGTGAGTTCAAGAATTGTTGCTCTATATCTTAAATCGGTTTTGCTATCAACATCAGTTCAACCCCCTGCACTAAGAGCTCAATTTCCTAAGAAACGAAGCTTAATCCAATGTTCATTAATTTATCACCTAAGTATACCAACATCTGAAAAGACGTCATCTTAATTGTTAATATGATGAACTTTCTAAGAAACTAAGCTTAGTTCAAGGTTCATTAATCTATCACCTTCAGTAGACCACCACCTGAAAAGAACGCTGCCTAATTGTCAATACGACACGCCTGCTACCACCACAACAGGTTCCACATCAACTAATTGCACTGCAAATAAGATGGCCTGATATACTTCATGTATAATGTTCCCGGATGATATGAATGGTAGATAATTCTAGGCACGGCCTATGAAGAAACTTTGACAGGAATGACCATGGTTTTCAAAACCAGACCGGACCGGCCGGTCCGACTGCGGAGAACCGGAACCGGCCGGAAAATCGGTCCGGTTCGTCTGGTTTACCAAACCGGCCGGTTCGGATTATAATAATAATTTTTTTAGAAAATTTTTTTACAAGAGAGGGGATTCGAACCTCAGACCCCCTGCACCCATATAACCTTAACCACCTGAGGTACATTTGATTTGATGTTAGTGTTATACAAATACATATATTTATCACTTATTTTACTTAAACTGGCCAAACCGGTCCGCGGTCCAACCGGACCGGCCATCAATCCGGTTCGATGGCCGGTTCGGTTTTGAAAACCTTGGGAATGACCCATATAATTATGTAAAATGACATGGGCCCATACTGTTTTGGAAAAAATATATTCCACCATGGCCCAATCCCTCAAGGGAAGGAGACTCCCTCATCTTGTGGTCAAATCTCTATTACCTGATTAACGAACCAATTGCCAAAACATAGCTTAATCCTCCTTCCATCCGAACTAATTGTCTTCATTTGAATAATCATGAACCATATAATTGTCCTATTGCATTTTATGCTTAAGTTATCACATGTTTTTTCAAATGTGGCCACCAAATTTTTTCATCCTCATGAGGAAATGCTACCAAGTAGGGGGCAAAACAGAAACAAATTTGAAGAAAGAACATCTTGCTTGCTAGAATTGAAGAGTATATGTTGCAGAGTTGTCTGCAATGACCTCCTTGCATTGGGAGAGAGATTCTTAAATTTTACGTGGTCTCTCACAAAGTCGGCTTCTTAAAATTGATTGCCAATGTTTATGAAAAACAAATTTAATAGACTTTAAAGTTAGTGATTACATTTAGGCTATTCTAGGCTGTCTCAATTACTTTAAAAGGGAGGTGCCCCCTCTGATGAAACTTTGGATCATGTAATTTAGGCCTCCCCTTCTTATTTGTTTCATGACCTGTATTTTCCTATTTTTGAACCTTGAATGAAATTTATTACTCCCTCCAGTCACTTTTAGTAGATACAGTTTTTTTATTTCAGTTGATTAAAAAAACTGTATGTTGGCCATTTGGGGCGTGATTAAAAGCAAAATATCTTCTGTGGATGTGTTGCTACACTGTAGCATCCATATTTTTTTCCTATCCAGCTGAAACACCAAAAAAAACATAGATGCTACAGTGGATCTGAAAAATCCACTGTAGATATTTGCTTATAATCACGCCCCAAACGGCCCCTAAAAGTGACTAGAGGGAGTATTTGTTCCAAATTCTTAGGACAGACCAGCCTCTTAGAGCACCTTATCCTACCCCTATTCCTCTTGGGCATGTACATGGCCCACCAATATACCACCGGGTAAATTGGGATAGAATCTTGAGTGGGCAGTCAATTGAGTTATTGTTAAATGAAATTTACTTTACCTACAATAAAAATGTTGCAGAGATAGATGAAAGTGGCTGGATCAGTAGAAGCCGAAGGCATCTAGATTTCCACCAGACAATGGCATTGGGCATGCACACTTCAATTCGTACGTTTTTGGGGATGTCTTGGGGTCCCTGTCCTTCAATTAAATTCGAATGGCCTTATCCTCCTCAACTCATTTCCTTATACCATATGGCAAATGTGGATGAAGATAAGGCCACATCTTCTATCCCTATCATTCTCGCATACTTCTTTTGTTACATCAGATGAACACTCACCAATCACGCCATGTCACCGACAATGCTATCATGTTTGTGCGGCCATTTGTTCTTACCTCTTTTGTGCCAAAACTAGATTGTTTTCAGCTAGTTTACAAGTCAACATGTATATTGTCCACAAAGATATCAACAGATGGAAACAACCAATATAAGTATGAGATGTAGAGAGAGAGAAAGTTTTTTTGTTTACAAAAAAATCTAGGTTTCTCAAAGTGATTGGTGCTGGATTTGGCTAAATTTTATTAGAACAATTGTCAAGGTCAATTTTGAGTGTTGTTCCAAATTGGTTATGCCTTTACTTGTCAAAGAAGATGTGTTTTCCTTTTATTCATGAATGTCAATTGTCGTCTATATAGGTTTCTTCTGCTCACAAATTCTCCCCAACTAATTAGGTTCTCTTAGTGATCATAATTGTTGTTCCTCTAAATGAAATGTATTAACATTCCCACCAGCAAAAGAGGCTTTAATGTTCACCATCCTATAAAGAGGCTTTATATACATAAGATCAGAACTATATGAAAATTAAGCCTCCTTCAACCCAAGGCAAACACAGAAAAAGAAAACCAACCCTCCCTAAAAGGTAAAAACAATAAAAGAAGAAACTATTTTTTTCTTCTACGTCCACCTCTTCTATTGAGCGTTTTCTTCTTCTTTTAGAAACCATCTTATGCTCTCTCCATCCATAAAGGATAGGTAGTCTGGGGTCCGGAAAATGGCATGGTTAACCTTATTTCTTGGCCACATAGGACTTTTCCTACATGTGGGTTCACTGTGTCTTAAAAAATTAATTCTCCACACTGTTCCTATCTTTTTTGGAAGGAGGGAGTATGAGGTAAAGTTATCATGGGCTAAATTCCGGAAGGAAGTCGTAATAAGAAGTTAGAGGGACTATTATACTACATTCTACAAAAGAGTGTCTAGAATGTCCAATACCCATTTTTAAAAATTTTAATTAGTTAATAAAATGTTTTCTCACTAGAGTCACATCTAAATACATGTGTCGGCATCCGCCAGGCGCTTTTGGGTGGCAAGAATATTTCGGCCATGCCGGCTTCCAAAACAAGCAGCAGGCGGGTTTGGCTGACCTGCCTGCCTGCCCCTACATGCAAGCTGTCAGATTGCAATCCAATGGCTTGCATTACAGTGAGCGAAAATCTTTAATATTAGCTATTTCCTTGTACTCCCTCTGTCTGGAATTATTATCACCATAAGGTTATCCAACATAAACTAATTTTCGAGTAATTATGGTTATATCATGAGGAGAAAAGCAAAAAAATTGAAGACCACCGGCATTTAAAAAACAGAAGACAGAGGAAAGGTTGAATGTTATTCATGATAGGGCAAAAACCAGCTGTGTCCTGCAGCTGTAATAGCAACAAATATGTTATGCAGCGCTGGGGTTATGCTTGCACAAGCGATGTCACTGTTGTGGGCCAATCCGCCCCAAGGCAGATGCCTTGCACATAGATGTTTCTTGTCCACATCCAAATATAAACTCTTGGAATAATTCTTGGCATGTGATTGCCAGACCTACTTGCCCTCTCTTAGAAGATACTAATTCACCATGGTGATTATGCTTTTGTCTCTTCAGTTTGTCTTAAGTGTTCAAGTAACATATAGAGTGACAATGGGCATGGCTAGGGTTTGGTTATGTATAACATATAGGAATGGTGGAAGAAACCTATGTGACAGGGCACCAGTCCAATCCCTGATGCTTCAAGCAAAGATGTTTGGCTTTTGGTGGTATACTTCTCTTGAGCGGAGACATAAAAGTGCAATCTTCCCACATGATTTTGAGGGCATCTATCATGTGAACTCAAGCTTGCCGGGGCCCTTGCAAATTATTCGGGAAAAGGAAGCAGGTATGATAGTAGGACTGGGATGGCTGCATATGAACTATTCCTTCCCCCTCTTCTCGGCCATGTCACAGTGGTGATCACATGAGTGCCATTAGTCGTACATCAACGTGTGTTGCGACATCACGGGCTGTTGGGTTTTGATCCAATGGCATGGGGTTTTAATACTGAGGGCAGGTGGGTTTAAATAAAGGAATGTCGTATCGGATCTCGATAAAATATCGGTCGGCCAAAGAGACGAAATATTGGAGATATTGTGTAAAAAAATATCGGTGGTTGAAAACTAGTTTTTACCATATATTTTCATAATCTAACTTCTAAAATGAGTTATACTAATTTAGACAAATCATAGATTTCAAAATATACATAAAAATGCATATTAGGATGGGAAACAAACAAGATATTTTTCCACCTTTTTTTCAAAAAATAAATTTCTATTTTTTTTGTTAAAACATTTTTTTTAAATGGCGGCGATATATCGCCGATATTTAAAATTTTTACAAAAAACGAGATTGGCTCGTATCGGTGTATCGGGTGGGGCTCGATACCGATATATCACCGAGCCGGCATTCCATGGTTTGAATCACTTGTCTGACCTTTCTATTAACATGCACCATTGGATCTCTATCCTGTAGCTCACATGCAAGCCTCTGCCTTAGCCAGCCTACCCCTCACAAAGCTTTTATCGTCTAGCCTGACTGGTAGCCGATTTGGAAATCTTGTGACCACACTACATAGAAAACTAAAACAGTGCATAGCTATGTCAATGTACTAAAAATTAGCACACGAACGCTAACATAATATATAGAGCATCTCTATGTACTACGATAACGCTATATATAATGGTCACGGGGTGTGGTCATGATGCTAGGTCAGGACAACGCTTTTTGACGTTTATTGGTCACTATTATGGTTCATAGAAAGACTCTGTTGGAGCCATGAAAAAGTGACTGACAAAACTCTCTCTTTTTTTCTTGGATTTGGGAGTCCTCCCGCAGGAAAGAAAAACACACTAAATCTTCTAGTAACACACTAATGGTCGAGCAAAAGAGGCGACCTGTTAACAGAAGGAGTTTGAGCAAACCACACTTGTTGATCTACCTCCCCAAACAAAGCTTACCTAGCCAAAGCATGAGCCGCGCTTACCAGTCCAACGAACAAACAGGAATGATGCCTGAGACCACGCATACCCAAAAATGCATAATTCACCAACCTACCAACCGTCGACGAATCCCTCTCTCGAACAATAAACCGATCGATCTCAGACTTGCAGTCTCTTTCAAAGATCACATTAGAAAACCCCAACTCTGCAGGAAACAACACACGCATTAGCCGCCACCATGGCTTCAACATCTTATGGCTCGAAGTCCCACTTGAAGCTCGTCCTCTTAAAAGCCACCACTTTTGGGTCTTTGGCTTAGGCTAGGCTGTCTGAAGTAGTCACGATAAGGTCAAATCTCATTTAGGACTAAAAGATCAGAGTGCGGAAGCCTTTAAGTAAATCAATCAAAAACCGAGATAGGAACCTTGGGACGTGACCGAATACTCACTCGGGTCAATTACATCATCACGAAAGAACGTGTAATCAACATCACCAGGAACTCATAACAAAACTCAGAAATTAAGAACTAAAAAATTCTTTATTTAATTTCAAATAACATTATCAATGTAGTAAATAATTCCTACTTAAATTATTACAGTAGAATAAATAAAATTGTCAAATAATTCAAGCATCAAATTCAAGGCACACACTGGCCAACATTAAAAGAATTCTAGCAAAAGAAATAAAGTAAATAAAAGCAATTCTTCAAAACATCCTCTGCGAATCTGCTCTACCTTTTCGAGCTGCAAAGTCCTGACTTACTGATCCTTAAAGCCTGCATCAGAGGATGCATGAGTATTTTATTAAAATACCCAATAGGATGTAAAAATCCACTAGGAAGACAAAATAAGATATGAAGAATAAGTCACTCAGATAAACAGGAATATATACTCTCTGAGAGACTAAACAAAGGTTTACATTACCTAAACAGAAAGGTCAAATAATAGCAGTCCCAAAGCATAAATGTAGGGAAGAATAATCTCAATAAGACTCCAAACAAATATCGGTGTAAGAAGATAATGGTTATAATACCAAAGGCTCGAAGCATCCTTAGTGCAAGAAATTACAATTTTTGCTCGCTGAATTTATCGATCGCAAGAGGTTAAATATATACCAAAATATCCTAGAGTGCAAGAAGTTACAATTTCTGCTCGCTGAATTTACCGATCGCAAAAGGTTAAATATATACCAAAACATCCTAGAGGTTCTCTGTTTGGAACCCGGCCATGCGTCTAGGCATGCTGGCCCCATCCGTGTTTACGGACACGATGAGCGAAGACTGAAGACCTTTCGTAATGTCAACCAATCTAAAATGTACGTATGTGCCTCCTTTCAGGAAGTGAGGAATCAAAATTCCATAAAAATTGGAGATCCCACAAGATCTAGCAATGGCTCGTGAGCATATTATGAGTCCACCTCAGAGAGATCATCATAAGGCTTCTAGTGGATAAATAGGTTAATGCCAAACTAGACAATGATTTAACAAAAGCAGAGGTCTCAACTTTCTAAGAATAGGGTAACTCTTACCACAATGACTCACTAATGGAGTCTGAATAGAACATCAAGGTCTCTCGACAATAAATGACTAACTCTCTGGAGTATAATATGTAATCGCTCTTAGTAGCATAAAGTTCATCATAAGAACACAATTTAGATTTCAAAGTTAGGCCGATGGATAACTCACTGTAGGAGTATGAATTTCACTCATCGATCACACATCATGCATCATAGCTTTACCTTTGATAAGAACATCTCTAGGTCTAGAGTTGTATTATCTTTAATATTAAGTTAGCTTTAGGAAGGTTTGATCTCCAATTGGATACTCAAACCGACTCCACGCTGTACAAGGGAAACAATAACAGTCTTAACTCAAAGATACACTAATTCCTCCCAAAATCTTAACTTTTTGGACTCCCTTACTTACAACAGTAATCCTTAAGAAGTCTTACCATATTGTATTAGTATTATTTTGATCAAATTATATCATATTATGAGCAATAATACTTATTAGTGCTTTAAAACCCTAATTTTAGTAAACTATTTTATACTATACAGCCCATTTAAAACTGACCCCACTGTCAACATAGAAGGACTCGGACTCTGAAACTTTTACAAAAGATTGTCCTATGAGTCTAGTTTATAACCCCACTAACGGTGTATTTTTTTGAGTTGTTTACATTTAATTATAATTTTTATACTGAGCACTATTGGCTCAAGAACAGTCCTAGCCGAGAAGACATTACTTGCTTATAATAAGTAATCTCGTATTAATACTCATTAATCATGATAATATGACTTTAATACCCTTAATTACTCCCCTCCTAGAGTAATTCTAGACTCTGGTGCCTTCTAGAATTTAATGATTTCATGACTTTAGGTGCTGTTAAAACCTTAAGCTATGCTCAAGGCATAACCCTTGCTCTAATGAAGCTTTTAATATCATTAATACATCCCTTAACCATATTAGACGATTAAAATAGAACATTACATAATAAAGAAGAGAACTTTAAGTCTTCCTACGTTCAAGAGACATAACTATATAGATATTTCTAACAAAGGTAAATATATATGCACTAACACAAGCATGAAACAAGATAACTCAACAAGAATACTCTTACTTGACAAACAACAAGGAATCTCTCATGAATCAACATTAATACAACCTCTACCTCTGAGATAATATCAATAGGATCATCAAATAATCATGCTAAGAATGAAGCAAAAGAATATAAATCAGATTAGTTAGGAAAAATTATCATACCACTTAGATGTATGCGAAATACACCTCCACCGTGTAGCTCCTTCGCTTTTCTCCGCGACGATGTTTTTACTCCTTTGTTCCAACGTGAGATATGGGTGAAAGAAGAGATGGAAGGCTTCTGGAGTTGATGGGAAAGAAGAAGGAAAAGCTAGGATTTGCACAAGTCATCCAAGTGCTTGGCGTGCAATAGGCATGGCCGGCCTCCTCCTTGGCTTTTATAGCCAATGCCTCCTTCAACTAGGATATCTCCTAATTAGATCATTCATAATCCCAAATCCCAACTTACCAATGAAAAACCTTCTACAAATAGGTCAAGATATCCAACAATAGAGATCTCCCAATTTGTTAGGATTTCAATCTTTTTAGTTAAGATATTACCTTATCAAGACCACTCCTACTATAATTAGGAAACTATCAAATCTAAGCCAACCAATTAGACGCCCCCTTGCACATGACGTCCCCTTCCTATTGGCTGATACAAAATGCTCTAATCACTTTCTTTTAATTAATATTTATCTTCATAATTATCTCCGCTGAAAAGATAATCTTCCGATTTACCGCAGTACTTACCTTATCCACCGCGATTAGGTCAACCCGTAGATTTGCACCAAGATTCACTCCAATCAACTCGAGATCACTCCAACCATCTGAAGATCACCTTATGACAAGTAACCCCTGGGCCAGTGCCACGTGGCTCAGCGCCCAGGTCCTGCATCTTGGCTTGAGTCCTACGCGCACATGACTCTGACGTCCCACAGTTGCACTACTCGTTAAACCAACTCGCGAAACACACATCAAAACCAAATTCAATTTAATAATTAAAGATGATACACTGAACACATGCCCTCGCCCTCGGCCCCACTCCTGAATTCAGGTGTTCTCAGACCCTAGCGCCAAGTTATGCCCAATGACAGGACCAACCCTCACGTCCTTGTTTTCTACTACTATTAGTCATACGATTAACGAATCATACCACATCATAAAAGTCAAGTAATACATCAAAGCACACCGCATAACCATAAATCACATAAGGCAACAAAATTTTCTTATTTTAGAACACTTTCCTAAAATAGAAATTTTTAGTTAACATACCAATTTTTCGGGTGTTACCGCATCCAAAAAAACTAGAGTTGACTAACAAGTTCATGAAGTGACTACAAACTTGGACTCCAAAAAGGGCCCTAGAAAGTGTAACAATGTCAGCTTCGAAGCAAAAGCAAAGTAGTTCATCATCAGATTCAAAGAAAGTGAGCATAGTACTCAATAATAAGAAGAAGAAAATGATAAAAAGGCTCCTAACTGTGGGAGACCACCCCCGGGGCTCAAAAGCTAAAAGCACTACAAAGGCCATGCACATACATCCCAAAGCTAATAGCTCTTTTCCTCGGTTCTTCATCCCCTTTCAGCTTGCACATATAAAGAGGCACTAAATAGCCCTTTAACGTGTATAAACAATGCTTCCATGCAGCCCAAAATTGGTTAACGTGTATAGCCTCTGCACTTCCACTTTCATACATAAAATAAGTTTAAGATAGTTATGGCAACATTATTCTACTCTAGCGAATCTTACATATGCAGTAGGGCCAATTACTACTACTTCTGTTTGTAAGGATGCGCATGCACAGTGTTGGATGTTAAGTGAAATGAATAGCTTGATAGTTTGTTCTTTAACAGCTTAAGCTAATGATATAAACAACGTTTATCTAACATGGTGTCCGAGTTCTTGGGTCTAAAAGGTCCTACACTATAAGTTCAAACATTCTTGGTGGCCTCGTCTCTCCAAAGTTGTGTTCCACTTACTTTTATCACGGGGGAAATGCCTTTTTTATCATAAGAGGAATAACCTTTAAAAAGACCCCCACCCCCCTCAAACATAAGTGTTCAGGCCCGACTCGAACCTGGGGCCTCACCAACAACGGGGAGAGGTTCAAAACACCACGCCTTAGTGTCTTATGGCATTGGCTTGGGGATTGTTCCAATGCCTTTATTAGTCCATGTATTTCAGTATCATTCACCATGGTCAAGTGAATGATGAAATACAAGGACAGCATGGTCTGCGAAATACACTACTTGCTCTTGGGTATGTTTTTTTTTTTTTAGTAAGAAAGTGAAATAAATGTAGGATGAGGAGTTCACCACCCCACCCCCCTATACACAGATGGTGGATATCCACCGTCTGAAAATACACAGACTATGGCCATCCGTCGACTATAGGGGTGAACTACTGATACATAAGTATATTGATGCTTCACTTAACCCAACATCTTTAATTAGCTCGTAGATCACAGGCTAACAATCTACACTATCGCAGAAACAAAAAAAATCAATGTACGCCTAAAATCAATTAGGCTTTCATGAAAACTTTAGCCAAAAAAAAGCCTCTCATCTCATGAAAATAAAACTAAATTTTTTAAAAACAAGGACCACCACCTCCACTAGGAAAGTGAACATCCGCCCTCCGGGACATCCCAGCCTGATATCAACAGTTACATCATCACAATTATTTCAAAACCTTTATCAGCAAAGGTGTGTAAGAAACCCTGATCAAAGTTGGGACTTGGGAAGAGGACCAAGCCCCTCTCTCTTCGAACTTCGAAGCTTCCCAGCTCGGTAGTCGGTACTCGAAACTTGTACCCAAAAACGTCTGTTTTCCCTCAATAATGCCCGCCATCTCTCCCTCAAATGACAGATGACCCCTCTTGAACATCCACTGTAAACTTCAAAAACTTGACAGTGTTTTTACGTACTTTATCTGAGGACCATGGTGGCACCATGGCCTACTGGGAGCCTGCAAGGACAAGCACTTGTTAGTCGGGATCCTCGTCTCATCTACCAATGCTTCTCCATTAATTTATCCAAATCTTGGTGGTTTCCAAGCCCTTGTAAGAGTGGAGGCTATGGTGGGAAGTGGTGCTCCAGGCCTAAGCTTGCCAGGCCTCGGGAAGAAGCTTCCAGTTCCTGACCGACCAAGAGAGAAACAAGAGAGCTAAAGAGTCAAGGTTTTAGTCATTCAAGAAATGAGGACATAATCCATAGAAAGGAAAAAAAGGAATGAGTGAAATAGTTTGTTAATCATTTGAACATGCAATTAGACAATGGTAATCACTTATTATTGAATTGAATTTGCAATAAAGATGTGAGCACGACCCACATAGGGGTTGTCTCTGTGTTCGAGCTTTTTGTGATTTCATTTAAGAGGATTTGGCTTTTGCTTTTGTTGTTTCCTCCCTTCTCTGTGTGTGTGTCTCCAATCGCCCATTGACTTAGCAGGAAAATGACCTAATTATGCCAATGGAAAATGTGCCTCCACTCCATGTTCTTGATTAGTCAAGGCAAGGCTGCAATATATGGTAACTCTTTTATTTGGTAATAAAAGCAATATATAGTAACTCTGCAACTCTTAATTATCGGGAAAAAAAGTCTGCAACTCTCAATGAAATGTTACATTTGTGCAAGGGAAATCATGGCTTTGTCATGTACAAATTGCATGTCATCATTTTTTGTCCTGGTTGGTACTCAAGCACAAGATGGGAACTCCCTAATGGCAATTGCACTAATTTTCCCCGACCTCGTCAACATTGGTACTTTTTTATCACCTCACAGGTTTGACACTGACATCATTAAATGACCACGGCCTAATAATTCATTCCTGTACTGATAGAAAGGAGTGAATAGTCCCTGTGAGAAGATGATATTGTTAGTACATAAGGCATAAGTTTGACCTTTTTTAAGTTAGGCCCTTGGGCTACCTTATTTTGGTTGGGGAGTGATATATTGGATCCATGCACCTAAGTGGGTTAACTCACATCCGCGCGCCATCGCCGTCGTCCGTCCGGCTCGGTTTACACAGCTGGCCGGGTTGGGTCAACAAGATAATCAATTTTTGAAATAAATATATTCCACCGTGGCCACAGAATCCCTCAAGGGAAGGAGACTCCCTCTTCTTGTGGTCTAATCTCTATTACCTGATTAATGAACCACTTGCCAAAACATAGCTTAATCCTCCCTCCATCCCGAACTAATTGTCTTCATTTGAATAATCATGAACCACATAATTGTCCTATTTCATTTTATGCTTAAGATATCACATGTTTTTTCAAATGTGGCCACCAAATTTTTTCATCCTCATGAGGAAATGCTACCAAGTAGGGGGCAAAATAGAAACAAATTTGAAGAAAGAACATCTTGCTTGCTAGAATTGAAGAGCAAATGTTGCAGAGTTGTCTGCAAAGACCTCCTTGCATTGGGAGAGAGATTCTTAAATTTTTCGTGGTCTCTCACAAAGTCGGCTTGTTAAAATTGATTGCCAATGTTTATGAAAAACAAATTTAATCGACATCAAAGTTAGTGATTACATTTAGGCTCTTCTAGGCTGTCTCAATTACTTTAAAAGGGAGGTGCGCCCCCCTCTGTTGAAACTTTGGATCATGTGATTTAGGCCTCCCCTTCTTATTTATTTCATGACCTGTATTTTCCTATTTTTGAACCTTGAATGAAATTTATTACTCCCTCCTGACACTTTTACTAGATACAGTTTTTTATTTCAGTTTATTAAAAAAAACTGCATGTATTAAAAGTGACCAGAGGGAGTATTTGTTCCAAATTCTTAGGACAAACCAGCCTCTTAGAGCACCGTATCCTACCCTAATTCCTCTTGGGCATGTACAAGGCCCACCAATATACCACCGGGTAAACTGGGATAGAATCTTGAGTGGGCAGTCAATTGAGTCGGGGTTAAATGAAATTTACTTTACCTACAATAAAAATGTTGCAGAGTTAGATGAAAGTGGTTGGATCAGTAGAAGCCAAAGGCATCTAGATTTCCACCAGACAATGGCATTGGGCATGCACACTTCAATTCGTACGTCTTTGGGGATGTCCTGGGGTCCCTGTCCCTCAATTAAATCGAATGGCCTTATCTCCTCAACTCATTTCCTTATACCATATGGCAAATGGGGATGAAGATATAACCACATCCTTAAAGTTGGTCCCTTCATTTGTTTCAGCAGATGAATACTCACCAATCACGCCATGCCACCGACTATGCTATCATGTTTGTGCGGCCATTTGTTCTTACCTCTTTTGTGCGTGTTTTTATGCCAAAACTAGATTGTTGTCAGCTAGTTTACAAGTCAACATGTATATTGTCCACAAACATATCATCAACAGATGGAAACAACCAATATAGGTATGAGATGTAGAGAGAGAGAGAGAGTTTTTTTGTTTACAAAAAAAAATCTAGGTTTCTCAAAGTGATTGGTGCTGGTTTTGGCTAAATTTTACTAGAACAATTGTAAAGGACACTTTTGAGCGTTGTTCCAAATTGGTTATGCCTTTACTTGTCAGTCAAGATGTGTTTTTCCTTTTCTTCATGAATGTCAATTGTCGTCTATATAGGTTTCTTCTGCTCACATATTCTCCCCAACTAATTAGGTTCTCTTAGTGATCATAATTGTTTTTCCTCTAAATGAAGTGTATTAACATTCCCACCAGCAAAAGAGGCTTTAATGTTCACCATCCTATGAAGAGGCTTCAAGTACATAAGATGAGAACTATATGAAAATTACCCCTCCTTCAACCCAAGGTAAACACAGAAAAAGAAAACCAACCCTCCCTAAATTAAAGGTAAAAACAATAAAAGAAGAAACTATTTTTTTCTTCTACGTCCACCTCTTCTATTGAGGGTTTTCTTCTTCTTTTAGAAACCATCTTATGCTCCCTCCATCCATAAAGGATAGGTAGTCTGGGTCCAGAAAATAGCATGGTTAACCTTATTTCTTGGCCACGTAGGTCTTTTCCTACTTGTGGGTTCACTGTGTCTTAAAAAATTAATTCTCCACACTGTTCCTATCTTTTTCGGAAGGAGGGGAGCCTTTTCTATATTACCTGGCGCCAACTTTCGTTTTCTTATATTACCCGGAATATCTTTTTTTCTTCCATATGACCTAAAAACTACCCAAAATGCCCTTCTTCCCTCAAATGTAACCTAAGTCTTCCTTCTTCTCAAAATTAGCGATTAACTGGAGCATCCAGCTGGGGAAGAAGACATTTCGGTGAAGATTCGCCCATCATCGCGGTTCAAATAACCACCGGCGCCGTCAAACCCGAAAAAAAATAAAATTTAATGCCGAAAAATAACAAAATCAACGAGAAAGACGTGAAAAAAATCTATGATGAAGGGATTTTATTATAAGAGTAGCGAGGAAGCCCACCTAACTACAAAAATTAAGATATACATGTAAAGAAACATATATAGAGGTCACTCATTGGTGTTCAACCGCTTCTGGTCATGAAATAAAAGGATAAAAATAGGCAAAAGTGTGAAATACGCGTCGATGAGCGACAAGTTCAATTTATATATCTTTTTGTGATCCTAATGAGGTGCAATAGGAAGAAAATAAGGAAGAACGCAAAAAATAAGCAAAAATGGATAAAAAAATGAGTGAGTTATGATATTTTGAAGATTGTCGTAAAATCATATGTTCGAGTACACGACTAAATTCCGTTCATGTCTTCAAATACACGACCTGAATGGATATTTGAGGTCGTGCCTTTGAAGGCATAATTTTACGGCAATCTTCAAAATTTTATAACTTGCTCATTTTTTTCCATTTTTGTCCTTTTTTTTTATTCTTCCTTATTTTTCCTCATCTTCTATCAATGGAATGCCAGCTCATCGATATATCGGTATCGAGCCCAAACCCATACACCGATACCACACAGTATCAGATTTTTGAAATTTTCCAAATATCGCTGATATATCTGTCCGAAACCGATATATCGATATTTTTTGAAAAAAAAATATTTTTTTGAATTTTTTTTGAAAAAAAACATTCATGTTTGTTTTCTCTCCTAATATACATTTTTATGCATATTTTGAAATCTATTCTTTGTTTAAATTAGTATAACTCATTTTAGAAGTTAGATTGTGAAAATATATGGTAAAAAATAATTTTTGACGACCGATATTTTTTTACACAATATCTCTGATATTTCGTCTCTTAGGCCGACCGATATTTTACCGATATCCGATACGACATTCCATGCTTCTATCTCATTAAAATATATTAGGATGAAAAAAGAAGAAGAAAGAAGAAGAAAGTTGAAGCTTTCCGGCGAAGGTTCGAAAGTCGCGGCGATCCAGACCAAAGTCGACGACCGCCCACATAAAAAAAACTATGATCAAGAGATTTTGATGTAAGAGTAGCGGGGAAGGCCGCCCAACTACAAAAATTTAGATCTACATGTAAAGAAACACATATAAAGGCCACCCATTAGTGCTCAGCCGCTCGTGGACATTAAATAAGAAGATAAAAATAGGCAAAAGCATGAAATACGCGTCGGTGAACAACAAGTTCAATTTATATATCTTTCTGTGATCATAAAGAGGTGGAAGAGGAGAAAAAATAAGGAATAACGAAGAAAATGGCAAAAACAGATAAAAAATGAGTAAGTTGTGGCATTTTGAATATTGCCATAAATCGTGTCTTCGAATACACAAGCCGTGTCTCGAAGACACGATTTTACGACAATCTTTAAAATGTCATAACTCGCTCATTTTTTTTCCGTTTTTGTCCATTTTTTTTGCATTCTTCCTTATTTTTCTTACTCTTTTACCTTTTGAAGATATATTAGGATAAAAAAAAAGAAGAAAGTGGAAGTTTTCCGGCGAAGCTCCGAACGTCCCGACGATCCAGACCAAAGCCGACGACCGCTCACGCTAAAAAAAAAAAACTATGATCAAGAGATTTATGATGTAAGAGCAGCAAGAAAGCCTCTCCAACTACAAAAATTGAGGTTTACATGTAAAGAAACACATATAAAGACCACTTATTGGTACTTGACCGCTCGTAGACATCAAATAAGAGGATAAAAATGGACAAAAGCGTAAAATATTCATCGGCGAGTGACAAGTTCAATTTATATATCTTTCTATGATCCTTATGAAATGTAAGAGGAGAAAAAATAAGGAAAAACGCAAAAAAATAGATAAAAAATGAGGGGGTTTGACATTTTCAAGATTGCCGTAAAATCGTGTATTCGAGTACACGACTCAATTCAAGTCATGTCTTCAAATATACGACCTCGATGGAGTCGTGTCTTCGAAGGCATGACTCTATTTGCCCATGAATCGGAATATGCCTGAGCGTGGTCAATGAATAGAGTAAATGGCATAATCTTGGGCACATGTATACATGAATTGGAATCGAGTGAGATATTGTGTCTGAGCAAACAGATCATTTTCATGTTAGTTTCGTTTCAGAATCATTTCACTAATCTTAGGAGTGAATAAAAATTGCTGCTAGGGAGGATGATGTCGACCCCATCATATAGTTAACATGCAATTGCTTAATCACAACAGCACATAAAACACATGTGAGTGGGTAATTCCATTTGTTGGCAGCCAAAACATATCCGACATGCATTGTTTTCTTAAGCATTGTTTAGGAAGATTTCTCTATTCGGGATTTGGAAGTTATGTCTGCAACTATTTGATTGTTTTCTTCATCAAATAGAGTCGTGTCTTCTCTAGGTCAAAGACACGATTTTACGGCAATCTTTAAAATGTCATAACTCACCCATTTTTTATTCGTTTTTGCCCCTTTTTTTGTTCTTCTTTATTTTTCATCTTCTTCCATTTCATTAGGATCACATAAAGATATATAAATTGAACTTATCACTCGTCGACAAGTATTTCATATTTTTGCCTATTTTTATCATCTTATTTGATGTCCGCGAGCGGTCGAGCACTAATGGGTGGCCTTTATATGTGTTTCCTTACATGTATATCTCAATTTTTGTAGTTGGGCGGGCTTCCCTGCCGCTCTTACATCAAAATCTCTTGATCATAGCTTCTTTTTTGCATGGGCAGTCATCGACTTTGGTCTGGATCACCGAGACGTTCGGAGCTTCGCCGAAAAGCCTCCACTTTCTTCTTATTTTTTCTTCTTTTTTCTTATTTTTTCATCTTAATATATCTTTATAAGGTGGAATATGAGGAAAAATAAGGAAGAACGCAAACAATAGGTAAAAACGAAGAAAAAATGAGCGAGTTATGACATTTTAAAGATTGCCATAAAATCGTGTCTTCAAAGACACGACCTCAAATAGAGTCATGTCTTGTGTTTGAAGACACGACTTGAATTTAGTCGTGTACTCGAAGACATGATTTTACGGCAATCTTCAAAATATCATAACTCACTCATTTTTTATCCGTTTTCCCTTTTTTGCGTTTTTCCTTATGTTTTCTCCTCTTCCACCTCATTAGGATCACGGAAAGATATAAATATTAAATTTGTCGCTCCTGACAAGTATTTCATATTTTTGCCAATTTTTATCCTCTTATTTGATGTCCACGAGCGGTCGAGCACCAATGGTAGCCTTTATATATGTTTCCTTACATGTATATCTCAATTATTGTAGTTGGGCGGGCTTCCCCGCTGCTCTTACATCAAAATCCCTTCATCATAGTTTTTTTCTCGTCTTTCCCGCTGATTTTGTTATTTTCTGGCATAAAATTTTATTTTTTCTAGGTTGGATGGCGACGACAGTGATTTGAACCGCGATGTTGGATGGACCTTCGCCGGAATGTCTTCTTCCCCAACTGGATGCTCCCGTAAATCGCTGATTTTGGGAAGAATGAAGCATTTTGGGAAAATAGACATTTTAGAAAGAATGTCATTATGTGAAAATGGGCCGGTCGCCATAGGGGGCGCTCGAAATCGCCGCTACAAATCACTGGCTTTGCTTATTAAAATCAAGTTGAGGTGATCGTGGCCTCTTCAACACGACCCTTCGGATACAAAAGGCACGAAAAAACGTAAAAGAATGGCATTTTCGGTACTTTAGGTGTCGATTCTAAGCCATATGGGATTTCACGGGAAAAATCATGTAATATGGAAAAATGAAAAGTGGAAACCAGTTAATATGGAAAAAAACTGTCAGGAGGGAGTATGAGGTGAAATTATCATGAGCTTAATTCTAGAAGGAAGAGGAAGGAAGTCGTAATAAGAAGTTAGAGGGACTATTATACTACATTCTACAAAAGAGTGTCTAGAATGTCCAATACCCATTTTTAAAAATTTTAATTAGTTAATAAAATGTTTTCTCACTAGAGTCGCATCTAAATATGTGTGTCAGCATCCGCCAGGCGCTTTTGGGTGGCAAGAATATTTCGGCCGTGCCGGCTTCCAAAACAAGCGGCAGGCGGGTTTGGCTGACCTGCCCAGTGTTTAAAAACTCAAGACTCGGACTCGACTCGGAAGCTCATGGAGTGGAGTCAACTCAGAGTTTCAGTGGAGTCAAAATGGAGTCATGTCGCTAAATTTTTCAAATCATGTATAATTCAAAGCATTTAGTTTTGCTCGCATCCACTTTTATATGTAGATCAAGTTTTTATATGGTGGTCGGATTCTCTTTAATTCTTGATATGAACATTCTGGTAACTCCATGTAAGTCATTGGTTGATGGAAAGGTTGCATAGCACCGTTTCTTTAAACTAATATTGGCCTCTATTATTTCGAAAACTTTGGCAGTAGGAGCTAAATTGGTGGCATGCTGATTTTATTTGGTCAAATAATCTCAGCATTCATACTATAATTATGTAGTAAATTATTTATTTAATATTTATATTTACTAAGGAATATAATAGGATATGAATATTTAAAAATCCGTAGTTTCGGTGCAACTGGGGCGTGGTTATTATCGATGGATTTAGCGACGGAATTTGTCCGTCGCAATAAGAAACCAATGAAAGCGCTTCAGTGACGGAATTTTTCGTCGCTAAAGGCAAATTTTGACTCGACTTCACAAGACTCGAGTTGACTCGCCGAGTTTTTGGAGTCAAATTCCGAGTTTTAAAACTATGGACTTGCCTGCCTGCCCGCCCCTACATGCAAGCTGTCAGATTGCGATCCAATGGCTTGCATTACAGTGAGCAAAAATCTTTAATATTAGCTATTTCCTTGTATAAGGTTATACTTTTCTCCGGAATTATTATCACTATAAGGTTCATGAACTAATTTTCAAGTAACTATGGTTATATCATGAGGAGAAAAGTAAAAAATTGAAACCCACCGGCTCCCATTTTAACAGCAGAAGACAGAGGAAAGGTTGATTGTTATTCATGATCGGGCAAAAGCCAGTCGGTCCTGCAGCTGTAATGGTAACAAATAGGTGATGCAGCGCCAGGGTTATGCTTGCACAAGCGGTGTCACTGTTGTGGGCCAATCCGCCCCAAGGCAGATGCCTTGCACATAGATGTTTCTTGTCCACATCCAAATATAAGCTCTTGGAATAATTCTTGGCATGTGATTGCCAGACCTACTTGACCTCTCTTACAATATACTAATTCACCATGGTGATTATGCTTTTGCTCTCTTCAGTTTGTCTTAAGTGTTCAAGTAGCATATACGGTGACAATGGACATGGCTAGGGTTTGGTTATGTGTGGGAAAACCTAAGAGAGGGCACCAGACCTACTTGTCTTTTTTCCATCTTATAGGCAGACACAATGCCCTCTCTTATAATATACAAATTAACCATGGTTAGTATGCTTTTGCATTCTTCAGTGTTCAAGTAACATATATGGTGACACGGGACATGGCTAGGGTTGTGGTTCTGTATAACATATAGGAATGGTGGAAGAAACCTATGTGACAGGGCACCAGTCCAATCAATGATGGTACTAAGAGCAATTGGCAGAGTTTTGAAAGCAAAGATGTTTGGCTTTTGGTGGTATACTTCTCTTGAGCGGAGACATAAAAGTGCAATCTTCCCACATGATTTTGAGGGCATCTATCATGTGAACTCAAGCTTGCCGGGGCCCTTGCGAATTATTTGGGAAAAGGAAGCAGGTGTGATAGTAGTACTGGGATGGCTGCATATGAACTATTCATTCCCCCTCTTCTCAGCCATGTCACAGTGGTGATCCCTCCCTGCTCAGGGAGTTGACCCCGTGAAACCAAAGGAAAGAGAGAAAAGAAAGACAAGTCATGGCTGGTGAAAATGCATACGATAATGATCACGAGTGCCATTAGTCGTACATCAACGTGTGTTGCCGCATCACGGGCTGTTGGGTTTTGATCCAACGGAATGGTGTTTTAATACAGAGGGCAGGCGGGTTTGAATTACTTGTCCAACCCTTCTATTAACATGCACCATTGGATCTCTATCCTATAGCTCACACGCACGCCTCTGCCTTAGCCAGCCTACCCCTCACAAAGCTTTTGGCGTCTAGCCTGACCGGCGGCCGATTTGGAAATCTCGTGACCACACTACATAGAAAACTAACACAGTGCATAGCTATGTCAATGTACAAAATTAGCACACGAACGCTAACATAGTATATAGAGCATCTCTATGTACTATATACAATGGTCACGGGGTGTGGTCATGATGCCCGGTCAGGACAACGTTTTTTTACGTTTATTGGTCACTATTATGGTCCATAGACTATTGAGCCATGAAAATGTGACTGACAAAACTCTATTTTTTTTCTTGGATTTGGGAGTCCTCCCATAGGAAAGAAAAGCACACTACAATCTTCCCTTAATACACTGATGGTCGAGCAAAAGAGGCGACCTGTTAACATAAGGAGTTTTAGCAAAGGGGAGTGATAACCCTACATCAGATTCCTACACATTTCTATACATAGCTGATGTGTATGGAAATGAGTGGGTAAGCTGTGTATGGAAATGTGTAGGAAATCTGATGTACAAATATTATTTTTCTTTGAGCTCTTTACATATGACCCGGCCCCAACCACGGCTTTCTCATATTATCCGAAATCATTTACTTTTTTTCATATGACCCGGAAAGTACAGAAAATGTCCTTAGGTTTAAGTATAAGTACCCACACTCTCCGTTTTTCCATATTACCTGGAATCTGAGTGGGTACCCGAAGAAGCTCGCGTTAGTTGGAGAGAAGGCGTTCCGTCTGGCATCTCTGCCCATATCATCGCCGGCGCCGCGCCATCGAACTCCAGAAAGGTTATCTTCGCGGTAAAAAGCGAGAAAACGAGCGAAAAAAACCGAGTATTGAAAAATAACTTCAACGGAGGCAGCGTACATCAAAAAACTCGTAGGTGAAGTTCAAATACGACGATTTTTATCATGAAAGTTGGTTCTAGAGAAGAAAGTTGAAAACTTGGCAAGTTTTTATCTATTGTTACAGTCGTATCTTCGACAACACGACTGTAACAATAGTCGTGTTTTATGAAACACGACTCATAGACGTTGCTTTTCACTCATATATGGTTTTCAATATATCGCGTCTAACGGTTTTTTAACTTATTTCGGTATTTTAATGGCAGGTACGGATGGAGAAGATAGTTGTTTCCTTACACTACGATAGAGTTTTTACAAATTCTGATAAGTACGTGGGCAGGAAACGGAAGCTCCTGCCTATAGATACACGAGTAAAGTACCTGGAACCGTTGCAGCAAGTGGAAGAAAGATTACCGCTGAAGTCCACATCTGGTACATTAACTTTGTCATATCGTGTTGACTCTGAATCCCCATACGTCCTTGAAGACGATAAAGACCTGGAGTCAATATTTATCGTTCACAAGAGCAAGCAAGGCACAAATAGACTACTCCGCTTGTACATGGAGTGGACTTCTACGGACAATAACATGGAGACTTTGACTCTCAATAAGGAAATAAATGTCAATACAAATAAGGAGGAGAGGCTACTAGAGGCAGAAGTGAGGCCGGCCAGTAAGACACCGCCGGAGAGACCGTCCAGCCCGGGCAATAAGACACCGGCATCAGCAGTCGAAGGAGGAAGAGATGAAGAATATTCATTTGAAGTTGCGAGGTAAGACTTCTAAGGCGCGGATACAGGCAAGTACACGACTAGAAATGTGGTCGTGTCGTATGCAACACGATTATATACCTAGTCGTGTTTCATAATATACGACTATATACCTAGTCGTGTTTTATAATATACGACTATAAATAAAGTCGTGTTGCATAAGACATGACTTGACTACTTCCAGTTGTGTTCTCAAGTCCATTCATACAAATTTTTTGACGCAGATTGGGAGATGGGGAAGAAGGTGAAGATAAAGATGAAGACCAAGCTGAAGATTCCAGTCCAAATGAAGAAGACTTCTTGGATGAAGAGGAATTACCGTGGTCTGCAGAGGAGTGGGATGAGCCTATAACACTACCAAATTTTCTTCAGGCAGATCCCACGGGAAGAGACCACTCTGTGCCCAATATAGAACTCCAACATGCAGCAATAGCATTGACTTCTAGAGTTCCCATGGTAGGAGACACATATAAAGGGAAATCTGTCTCGTCAGAGCCGCAAGATTTAGAGGACGCTGGTGATGGTGGTTGGGGTTTGGGTATCTATTCACCACGGGCCGGTCCTTCAACAAATTATGAGGAGGAGACGATGTTGACCAACAGTTTGCAAGCGGATGACTATGAGGCACAACTTGCCTTTGGGGCTAGATTCGAAAGCATGAAGCAGTTCAAGATGGTTCTTACTGATTTCGCAATCAAGAGGAAATTCATGTTCAAAGTGGTGGATGAGAAAAAGGACACATTTGCTGCAAAGTGCAAAATTAGAGGGTGCACGTGGTACATGCGGTGTTCGAATCTACTTGACGGAGTCTCCGTCACAAGGAGGGATGGAAGGCATACATGCGACACTTTGATAAGTTCTAAAGATCATCCATTGGCCTCACACCTATGGATTGCATGGAAATGTCATGGCCTCCACAAGGATTCAAACTCCATAAAAACAGCTAATATGCAACAGTACATTGAGAAACATTGGGGCATCAAAGTCAACTATAAAGGGGCATGGAGGGTGAAAGAGGAATTGATTCGATTGATCGATGGTAACCCGGAAGACGCATATCAGATTTTGCCACATTACGGAGAGGAATTAGAGCGGTCTAATCCAGGTACACATGTCGTGATAGAAAGATCTTCTGATATACCTGAAATTGAATTTGAGCATGCCAGATACGATGTGAGACGTGTCTTTTGGATGTTCGGCCCAGTCGCAAGAGCATTCCGAAGATCACTCAGGCCGCTGCTCACTGTTGATGGAACATTCCTAAAAAGAAAGTTCCCCAGAGTCTTATTGGCAGCAATAGCACTCGACGGGAACCAACAATTGATGTGCATTGCATATGCAGTGGTCGAGAAAGAAACAACAAATACGTGGTACGTGTGCAAAGAAATCTGAATGAGTAGTCGTGTCTTCGAGCACACGACTAAGCATACAATCGTGTTGGTTCATACATGACTGTCTACAAGCTATCTCTTTTTTCTTTAATACGCTTTAACTCTTATTTCTGACTTGCAGGAAGTGGTTCCTCGGCATACTAAAAGCCACCCTGTTTATAGACCCCCCGGCCTCTCTGGATGCAATTGTCTCTGATAGACAGAAGGGACTTCTAATAGCGGTGGCTCATGTCTTTCCCGAGGCTCACCATGGGTTTTGCCTGAGGCATATGGCCGCTAATATGCTTATTCATTGGAATGATAAGTACCTGAAGGACCTGCTATTCCGTGCTGCAAAATGCTTCAGGAGACTAGACTTCGATGAAATCATGCAGAAGATGATGGAACACAATGAGGATGTCTGGAAATATGTTGAGAACATAAATAAAAGACATTGGGCTAATGTTGAATATCCAAGTAAAAGATATGGCACTATCACGTCAAGCAGATCTGAAAGTGTAAATAATATTCTTTGGAAGGCTCAGTTTTGGTCAATAACTCATTTTATCGAGCAAATCCGTGCGACCACAATGTCCCATTTCGAGAGACGCCGCATGGAAGCAGAAGGGCTAACGACTCCGTTAACAAAGTATGCACAGAATCATCTCAACGAAATGAGGAATAAGAGTGGTGGAACGGTCCGAGTGCAACCACTATCATTACGGCAGTTTGAAGTGACATCTTTATACCATGTGGTAAGCATTCAGTCCGCATACGTCCTTGAATAAAACCATCATCTAGGAATAGTCATGTCGTTGAGCGACACGACTATGGGTATAGTCGTGTGTTCGACTACACGACTATTCAAATAGTCGACTATTTCACAACACGACTATTTTTACAGTCGTGTTGCCAAATACACGGCTACTGATACAGTCCTTGTGTGCTGTTGTGATCTTTTTTCCTCAGGATGTTGTTGACCTGACGAAGAGAACCTGCACATGCGGCTACTTCCAGAGCATGGGACTTCTGTGCAAGCACGCCATTGCATGTATCGATGAGAGGAGTTTCGACCCGGTAGCATACTGTGAGAAGTGGTACCACGCAAGCCTGTACCGCACCACGTACGAAGAAGTTGTTTTCTCTACTTTAGACAAGAGTCAGTGGGGGATTACGGGGTATTATTCAAATGCGAACCGCCCAACCTTGAAGCCCCAAAGAAGGGGAGGAGACAGACAAAGAGAAGAGAGTCACAGCCCGACCCGCCAGAAAGGTTGACGTTGAAATGTGGCAACTGTCGACAGGTTGGTCATAACCGTAAAAGGTGTATTAACCCAACTGTTGTGAAGGAACCAAGGAAGCGCAGAAATCGAAGACTCCCACAACAAGGCAATCCTACTACTAACGAGTCAACGTAGAGACGCCTCTCCGACTTACCTATGCCCCCACCATTCTTCACTTAGGATGCAGTCAAATTCTTGTATAACGCATATTACCTTATACCGAAATGTATGCCTGTAAAGAAAAAGAAAATCAGATATGAAAAAAAATCTTTCAATGCATCATACGTGTATTTCTATTATAGTCGAATATTATAGTACACGACTATCTATACATTCGTGTACTGTGAAACACGACTATGTACAAAGTCGTGTCGTCTAGTACGCGACTATATATAAAGTTGTGTTGCCTGAGAGACATCTATATACGTAGTCGTGTTGCATGAGGGACATATTCAAAGTCATGCAAGCATGTGTAAAAAATAAATTCGAATTAATTGAAAGAGTATTGTACATACATCAAAGAATCTTTGTACAATAAAAGAATGTCAACAAAATGAATTTGAATTTAGTCTTTATCTGGCATCCGCATAAAACCCGCAACTGTGATGTCATCTTTTTTTACTCTACTTGAATCGTCGTCAAACTCGCTATTAATAACCCTGCGAATCATAGTTGCAGTGATGACTGGGCACCAGAATCGTGTAATTCTGGACTGATCAAACTCCGGTCGGTTGACATTGGACGCCAAGTGCGCAACCTACATCATGATGAAGATGCCACAGTCTTTTGAATTCTCTTGCCAGGGTGCTTTGGCGATCTGAGTCATCTTCCAGTCGAGCAAACCCAACCACCCCGCTTGCTTGCCATCACAACATTCATGAACTGTGTGAATTTGTCAGCTGCTTTTCTGTGATGTGGGTATAACTGGGATCTGCCAGACAGCGGGTTGTAGAAGCGCCATATACAGTGCGGGAAGTGTATATAGACAATGTAGTGACCGTAAATTTTATTTTAATAAAGTGAAATTTTTTTTTGCTCAAAAGGAGTAAATTTGAGTTCTATAAATTTCTCTAAATTTGAATTTAAAAAAATTAATTTTTTCCGTCAGACCGATCGATCGCCTTCAAATGGCATCGATCGGGAGATGATCGATCGTTTTTGTAAGGCGATCGATCGCAAGACGATCGATCGCGTATACGGACCGATCGATCGCCGGTGGTTTTGCGTTTCCCGAGGCAATTCCGTTGGGAAACTTCTTGGGCTGATTTTGGGGGATTTCTTGGAGGCGTGTCATGCCTGACTTGCTTTGTATAAGGGATCTAAACGTGGTAATTGAGTTGGTATCAAAACCCTAATTAATATCTAATTGGGAATCAAGATAATAGTGGATTTAATTAGCCTAATTAAAGTAAATTGGAGATGTGTATTGGACGCCCTTTTGGGATAATTGAAGTGGCCTTCCTTGCATTTAATTGGCGCCAAGAGAAGTCCTTAAGGGTTTGCATTTACTTAGTAAGTTACATAAGTAAATGGGTAATTAATTGAGAGGAGATAAAATCCTACCTTAATGCAATCTAAACCGAAAAATCTTGGGGTTAGAGGAGATCATGCTAGTGGTTTTGGGAGGGGCTGAGATGATCCTTGGCCCTTGGATGAAGTGGAGATGGACAGTGGACATTCATTGGCTTGTTCTATTTAAACTCAAATTGAGAGGACCAGCCATCCCTTTGGGAACCGGCAGCCCTCTCTCTCCCTTTTCTTGGTAATTCTTCTCCCCTACCACGTCCTCCCCCTTCCCTCTCAACCATCAGTAGGCCTCTCCTCGTGGTGTGTGCAAGAGGTGTGCGTTGGTTCGTGTGGAGATCGCAAGGAAGCGGGTTTTTATTCAAACCGATTGTCGTGCAATTAGTACCGGTTCAAAGGTAAGATGTTCTTTTTCTCACAGCATGCTTTCATTAAAGTTTTGATCTTTATATGGAGTACCACGTTCTGATGTTATGTGTGACATGAGTGACCCATATTGTCTTGGATTAATTGCTCTATTTGCTGAGATCTATTCAATTATTGATATACCGATTGATTTCTTGATGTGAATCTCTCATGCACAATTCGATCAAGCCATCCCTGATAGTATGTGTTAATTTCGGTTCATGTGGGTCATATATCTGCTGTCTATCAATGAGTGTCATTCTCTAATTTGTGTAGATAAGGGTCTGTTTATGAAAAGTTGTCTCTTTTCTTGTTGTATGTCACCCGATCTCACATTCTTTATGTATTGACCTAATCGATTCATTTCTTGGTGTAACTCTTGTGTTTCTCATCCAAAAGCAGCAAGCTTTCAGAAGTAATTCCACTGGTTTGGTGCGTCCTTATGAGTCACAAGTCGTACTTCGTGGTGTTGTTCTGTGTCCTGATAAAGCTGTCTACTTTATGTAGTGGTTGCCCTAATTGATATAGTATATAGGTAATAAGACTATCTAAAAGAGATTAAGGGATGTATTAGCAAGATGAAAGTGAGAATCTTTATGGATCATTGCTCGTGGACCTTAAGACCTCTGTTAATAGGTCTGACCAGGAGCCGAGGTGTCCTGGAAAAGTTGTCTAGTTTGCGGTTTAATGAATCATTAAGGCTAAGATGTAAAACAGTTTTAAAAGGAGACTATTAGGCGGATTAATACATAATTAATGGTCTGACCAGAAGCTAATAAAGGCCTAATGTTAGAGGGTTTTGAGTCTAAAAGACTTTAGTTATGATTAGAATTAGTAACAACAAGTGAAAATTGAATTATTACTTAGTATAGTGCTCTCGGCTAGGATATAACCTGCACCAACAAACTGCATTCGAAAATTCATAACTAATTGTAGAAATTTTGGAAAATTATTCCGTAAATTAGGTAATGATTTAAAGACATAGGGCTGTCTTCCATAAAAATTTTAGGGACTGTTAGGTTCTGTGTAGACTGGAGAAAATCTGGAAATGGAGCTATTGTGTCCATAACAGTGTCCTTTTGTGGTTATAAATAAAACGCTATACTAAGATTACATGTATATATATTATATAACACAAGGAGGGTACTATGGCATAAGAATTCCAGAGGGTACTTATGATAGTATCATGTGTGGAATCTTGTCTCTATTCCAAATGTCGTGGTCATCAATGACTTTGCTCGCGGTGCCTAACATCGCGCATCTTCGACCCCATGAAACCCTGATGTAGGATAGGGTTATTCTTTCCAATTCTACCATTAAAGTTTTGAGAGTCATCGACTTCAGAGTTTTGAGAATCAGGGATGATATTGATTGTAATAGTGCTTGGTGACGACGTTGATAGAGTCTATACCGAGGAGTTCAGTTTCGAGTTAGCTCGTGTATAGGCACAGACCGGTTGTTGGTTAATCTCTTGAGAGTTCGTCATTATTAGATGCTGAGAATTCCATTGTACTTCTTCGAGAGTCTAATTTCTGAAATTGTTAATTCATGAGAATACCCTTGTTTGTGGTTAGACAAATCCAGTTCCATGTAAACTGTTTCTCCACTAAGAGTTTTGTTGAACACTCTTAGATTGGATCATAGTATGCTCACGAGCCATAGCTAGGCCCATGGTGGTCTCCGATGATTATGAACCTCTGTAGTTTAGCCGATGATGGCAACGCGTGCGCTTTAGATTGTTAGACATTACGGAAGGTCTGCAATCTCCGCCCATTGTGCCCGTAAGCACCGATGGGGCCAGCATCCCTAGACGCATGGCCGGGTTCCTACGTAGAACCTCTAGGATGTTCTGGTATTGAAGTCCATAGAGGAAGTGGACTGATCAGAGAGCAGAAATTGTCATCTTCGACACATTGGTTGTCCAGATCAGATATTTTGCTTATCTCCTTACTCTTTGGAAGTCGGGAGTCATATTGATTATTGTGCTTTATTCCACCCTGATCAGCGAGATATTTTGGGTGCTGTATCTTTTCCTGGTAAGTATCACCTGCGTTATGATCATTCTCAGTTATCAGACCTGCTTGTTATTGGTTCCTTTATTGCCTATTTCTACTGTGAGTTTTTCTAGCATCCTACTGAGTATTTCCTCTGGAATACTCACGCATCTTCTGATGCTGGGATTAAGGCTGAAGAGGTGTTATCAGCATATTCGTGACGTGGAGGTTGGTGATCGTAAAGTCGTGAAGACTGGATAGCATAGTAGTTATTTTGTTATTGTTGGATTTTTGGTTTTTGGTTATTCCGTGGCCTGCGTGTCACTTAGTTAATTATTCACTTTCGTGGGAATACTTGAAAAGTGTAAGATAGTTAGAATGTTTAGTTATTTCATTTCTGTAGTTTTTGAACATTTGTTTACGTCATATTGATCCTGCTATTCCCATGTATGTATATGGGATTTATGATGATCGAGTATTCAGTCCGTCCCAGATTTTGTGACCCTATTACCTTCATTGGTTTATCGCTTCCGCATATTTTGGGATTAGAAATTTGGGGCATGACAGACAAGGCAGAAGTAGGAGCAGGTGCGGATTGGGGAAAATGCGTAGAACATGTTCCTGTTCAAGCCGTCGAGCATCCTCACAAGCTTTTTTATCAATTTCACATTATTTCCTCCTTCTTTGTGCTCCTGCAAAACCGCAAGAGAGTCAGATAATGATGCTGGGAATGACAACTTATCACTACTTATGCAGGGAACACTTACGTTGTCGAATATCTCTTTGAATGCGTGGCATCCAAAAAATACCCACGGATACTTCATCCGGTCTCTCTCATTGTGCTGCCTCAATAGACTTAAAAACTCATCTATAACCTATAGAAAACAGCAACAGGAGTCAGAACAGTTGAAGTAAGGCAATATACCACTTCTAATTAAAAGTCGATTATTGTATATACGACTTTCATGATAGTCGTGTCATCAAGAGACACGACTATGCGTAAAGTCGTGTCTTCGAATACATGACATAACGTAAAGTTGTATATTTGAAAAAGTAAAAGAGAAAAACATATAAGGAGCATAGGTTTACTTACATTGGTGTTTATTTCAGTTGTTTGTAGGAGGGATACGTAGTCGTCATCACATAGCGTTGGGATTGGATAAGCCTTCCTCGGATTGGCGATCCATCCATCTATTGCCACTCTATCCCGCTCTAACAATACCCCCATGTCGAAGCATAACTCCAAACCGGCATAGTTTTCGGTGAGTGCAATTATAGACTTACACATTTGAGGGGTTCGGAAGACATTAACGTCAACAGGCTGGGACGTGGTTAAGCCTGTGGCCTCCGGCACCTCCTCCTCCTTCGCCTCTTCGTCGTCCTTCACCTCCTCCTTCGCCTCCTCTTCCTTCACCTCCTCCTCTTTCTCCTCCGCCTCCTTGTCAAGCACATCCTCCTTTGCCTCCTCCGACTCCTCCTCCTGCACATAAGCCTTCACCTCCTCCTCCTTGACATCCTCGTCCTTCACATCCTCCTTGACGGTTTGGATATCCGACTGCTGTAAGGAAAAGATGACCTCATCGATGATAGAGGTTGCTTGTCGATCGGATATGGTTTCTTCGGAGTTGGTTTTCAGCTGATGGGACCTATTCCTTCTTTCCTGCTCCTCCGCCATTCTCCGTATATGGTCATGTTCCCTAATCCTCTGCAATTCCTTCACGGAGACAGTCCTCATTCTCTTCCTTACCACTAGACCAGGGGGGAATTGGTCCCGTCCGTACGTCGTCCGGGACTCGACTTCTGCACGCTCCATATGTTTGTTGAATTCTGGTTGGAGCTTCTTCAAAAACAACTTAGCGGAGGATCTCTTTGTAGCCCGTTGAATCTTGTCTTGCTCATCCGCGTGTTTGATGGGAGCTAAAATGACATTTTACTTATTCGTGTCAGTAGTAGCACGATAAATAACATAGTCGTGTTACATGAAACATGATAAACTAGATAGTCATGTAGCATGAAACACGAAAAATGTAATAATCGTATACCATGTGGCACGAGAAAATAAATAATCGTCTACAACTTACCTTTACCCCATTTCAATGAATCGAGATGTGACTTCCTTGCCAGCTCCTTTGTCCGCATACCCATCGGAGTTTTCTTCATATGCTCCTTGTCATGGGGCCGCTTCTTTGGCTCCATGTAATGCACCAATGACTTATTTGGCTCCATGTGAGGCCGCTTCTTTGGCTCCTTCGTCGGCTCTTCAGTCTTCTCCTACTTAGGATGCTCAAAGATCTGACCCTCAAACAGCATTGACGCTGTAGCACCCGAAAAATTAGTAAGTATATTAAAACCGAAATTTTACCCTCTTAATGTTTGATTTGATTATGTTTTGCTGTATGGGAATTAAAGTTGGTGAGAAGAGCTTTCCAACGCCACCAACGATGCGCGATTTAGAGTTCGGAGTGAAAAGATATGAGAAATTTAATTTTTTATTTAAGCATGGCTGCGATCGATCGCCATATCAAACGATCGAACGGCATACTGAACCGATCGATCGCCTATCAAAACGATTGATCGTAGTTACTGTGATTATTGATTATTTTGCTTCGGAGAAAACGAACGATTGGCAATTATTGCGATCGATCGGCTGTAACGCTGTAGTGTAGAAAAGCACAAGCGACGATCGATCGCCATATCGCCGATCGATCGCCTGTTGCAGTTTTGCGATTTTTAGCTTATTTTTGGGGTGGATTTGCATGAGAAAGATGTCAAATCCCAACTGGACTTAAATTGCACGTCTCTAGAAAGATCTTGAGGCTTTCTCATTGGTGAGAAGTGTCCATGATATGGAAAATTGGTTTAAGAAGGGATTCTCCCCAAACTCTACATAAACCCTAGAGAGTTGGCTTGTGCTATTGGAAAATCTAGCCCTGGAATGTCCAGAGACCTTTTCCTTCTCCTTCCCACGTTCACCCACCTCCTATAAGGCTTCTTCTTGTAGGAGTTTACAAGAACTTGGAGCGGGAGCTTTGGAGGAAGCGGAGGAGATAAGCAACGCGTAAAAAGGCAGAATTTTCGGTGAATTAAGAGTAGGATGGTTTTTCCCCTTTCTTCTCTTCTGTTATATGATATTTATAAGTATTTTGATTCAATACCTTAGAGTATTGCTTTGATTCTTGTGAGATGAATGAATTGTATCATTATTTCTATGCTTAGTGCATCATATTTATATGTGCATTCATGTTACGTTTCTAGATGGGAATTCACACCTAAAGTTTGATGTTTTATTAATTTTTCAGAGACTAGAAGTTCTGATATTGCTTGGTTAACCATGATCCACGTTGAGTTTTGTGTCGTAATATGTGTCTAGTATTAATTGTCTTATTTAGGATGTATTAATGTTCAAAACTGTGTTATATGTAAAGTAACATGAGAAAGGGGTATACTTTAGTAATTTCAGATAATCCTAAGGTCTGTAATTGGTCTAGGAGGGGAGTATATGGTCTGTTAATGATATATTATTATATATAATGTGTTATTAAGTGAGTTAATCAAGTTTAATTAAGAGTCTTAATTTCGGCCAGAACTATTTTTGTACTGACAGTCGGTAGTAAATAATTCCTAACTAATTCAAATAAAATTGGAAAAATATAAAATTAGTAGGGTTAGAAACTAGAATTGTGAGAGTATTACCAATAAAAATTTCAGAGGTTAAGTATTACTGTATAGAGCACAGTAGCCTTCGGAAAGGGACTGTTGTGCAGGAGGCAGTGAGCTAAATCTGAGAGAAAATACTAAGTATACAAATAACATCATGTAATATGATATGATAATAATTAACGTGTCAATACCAGTAATTGAACTATATAATTATGGAATATCACAGTAAGAATTGGGTTACAAGTAATCTAATTAGGAGGGATAATCCTTCGATCAAGAGATTCATAACTATCTATCTTAAAAACGTTGATGTCGGTTTGTGATTCCACTTGGAATTCAAATTATCTAAGATTCTTTGGTTTTCTTATCTCTGATATTTAGGGGCCGTTTGGGGCGTGATTAAAAGCAAAACATCCAGATGGGATGTTTTGTTACACTGTAGCATCTGGATATTTTATATATCCAGCTGAAACACCTCATGAGGTGTTTCAGCTGGATGTAAAAATCCACTTGGATGCTACAGTAGATATCCAATATCCAGTCTGGATATTTTTGCAATAATCACGCCCCAAACGGCCCCTTATATTATAAAATTCCAATGCGTATGAGAAATTCCTATCTAGGGCTTAGCATGAAAGGTATGTATTAATTTTATGGTACTCCTTGGGTGAGTTGTTATTATTCGAAGTGTTTGGGTTGTCTTGTTATTCAAAGAGTGATTTGCATGCCTTTAAGAAGCTTGTTATTCTTTGCTACTCCAATGAGTGAGTTATGTGCTGACCAAAGACCTTGACACTTCTATCCATACTCCGTGAGAGAGTCTATTCTGGTAAGAGATACCTTATAATCTTAGAGTGTTGCGACCTCTATTCCCTTGAGATATTACTCATATTAATTATATGATTGTTTCTTCCACTGGAGATCTTGCGAGACTCTCCCCATGGTGGATTCATAGTATGCTCAATTAAGCTATTGCTAGATCTTGCGAGGTCACTTATATTTATGGAGTTACGATTCCATACTGCCCGAAGGGAGGCACTATACGTACATTAGATTATTGACATTACGGAAGGTCCTCAGTCTCTGCCCATCGTGTTCGTAAGCACTGGTGGGGCCAGCATCCTAAACGCATGACAGGGTTCCAAAAGAGGACCCCTAGGGTGGTTCTGGTATATCATTTTAGTCACTTGCGAGCGACCAGTTCAGCGAGCAGAAATTGTAACTCCTTTCACTTTAGATGTCTGGGGCCTTTGATATAATTGTCATTCTCTCCTTACCCATATGTGTGGTAGGAACCTATTTGATGTTTTTCCTATACTTGCGAGTTGGAATTGTTGTTGACTAACCTTGCAGGTGTATAGACCTTGGTTCAGTCCAAATGTTGTGGAATGTTCACAATCCTTTGTTATTCTTATTCTCTTCATACTGCTTGTTTTAATTCAGTGGGTTTTTACATCCTACTGAGTGTTTCTATGAAATACTCATGCATCCTCTAATGTAGTCGCAAATGAAAATTGAGATCAGGAAGTACAATAGTGGAAAGGCAGTTGCAGGAGCCGTGAAGAGTTTTAAAGACTATTTAGTTATTTGATTTGCGTTTGTTTGATGCTTATGACATTACTGACAACTGTGTGCCATAGACTTATAGTTTTATTCTATTTCAGTTTTATTGAAGAATCATTAATGGATTATTTTTAAGTAAATTCATTTCATATTATTCAATGATGTCTGTTATTGTATTACACTGATTGCGGGCATAATCGATTACACATCCTTTTGAGATGATTGTAATCGGTTGGGAAATCGACTGTTCGGTCGCGTGCCCAGGATCTCTACCTCGAAATGTATCTCATTTGTTGGCTTCCGCACTCCGATCGAAGTATGGGATTTTGGGGTATAACAGACGCTGAGGTGGCAGATGCCTTCATAGAGTGGAGAACCTCTCGCAAAGGTCCGACACTCCTTCTCATCTCCTCATACGAAGATAGAGCTATCTCAATTAGTAACTGTATGCTCTGAAGCGCACCCTCCAATTGCCCCATTGCAGTTGCAGTGGACTAGGCAGCCATCCTCGAGGAAGGGGCAGCCGTCCTCGAGGAGTCCTCTTCATTTTCGGCCTCTCCGGCCTCTGCCGTCGCGGAGGAGGGGCCACTGAGGTTGACGAAGCAAGGAGAGATGCCTCTCGGGCCATGGGGCTTATTACATCGACGACTTCGTCCCATACTTTGAGATTGTGGAACACTCCCATCTAATAGTTGGCCATACGGTGCTTCTTCTATGCACCTTTCTTCACCTCTGTAATGAGGGCCCCACTTCCTGGCCACCTTTTGGCCCGTGGATTGGTAGGGCCCACGACAGGATGGAAGATTGTCGTGTGCTCGAAAAATCAAATCTGCATAGTAAACAGATGAATATATTATTAAAAGGCGCTGTTACAGGCAAGACGTGTACTATTATAGTCAACTATAATAGTACACGAGTAGAACTGTAGTCGTGTCTTATATAACACGACTATATACCTAGTCGTGTTGCATGATACACGACTATAAATATAGTCGTGTTGCATAATACACGACTATAAATAAAGTGGTATTGCATAAGACATGTTTGCCTTTCGAAGACTATGAAAACATAGAAATGCTACATACCTGAAGAACATATGCGGCCCCGTTTAGGTATCCACCGGCCAGGCACCCTCCTTGAGATCTCGCACCCACTAGTCTGCTGGTGTGGGTTATACCAGAAACCAACATGTTATGCATAGCCCCAGCCCAAGTGTATGAGCTCAATCTTGGGAGGTCGTCAATGTAACGGTACAAACAGGGATGAACCGCTCTAGTGCTGTGTGGAAACAGGACCGTGCAGAAGAGGAGGCAGATGATCATCTTTGCCATGTCCTCCTCTTCCATCTTCAGTTCGTCCGCGCTAAGCTTGCCAATGATTTCCTCAATGTGTGGAATATCGGGTCTCCTCGCGGTGAAGTACATTCTGAAGAATTGACCTTTTGGTTGGCGTGTCAAGGAGAGGAGGACCTCAACTGTTTCACCCTTTGAGGGCAATCCGGTGATAAGAGCAACTTCTTGCTCTGTGAAATGTAGCGTCCTGCCCTTGATATTGAAGACCTTCGCCGACTCATCCCAGTACCTGACCAAATGGTCCAGGAGGTTCCGAGAAACAACTACGTCCTCACCTTAAAAAATGACAGCGAAACTAGCTTCTTTGATCAGTTGGGCACATATTTGGTGACGCTGTAGGAGGGCCGCACACTTTTTCATCGCTCCTGGTTGACAAAACGCCCGAAGCGCCGATCGTGCATTGTATGTTCTCTTTACTGGTCGGTCCATCGAAGCCTTGCTCTTCCTGCCCCTCTGATTTCGCTGTCGAGGTGCCAACACAAAATCCTGATCCTCCTCCTCTTCCGATGGTATTTCCTCCATAGACTCATCTCTTTTTTTATCCATCTGCAAGGAGAGAAGTAGAGTGGTCAGTAGAAAAGTCGTGTCGGTGAAACACGAAAATATAAAAGACGTGTCGTCGCGTATACGACTAAATAGACAGTCATGTCTTCTACAGACACGACTTTATAGTTCATAGTAAAAATTTAAAATCCAAATGTCGGACCTTATGAAACTAAAATACTGCGGTTTAGTCGTGTGTATGTGTGTATTTCCTCGCAGGTGCCTTTCACACTCTTCTTCGCCGTTAACCGAAACTCAATCAGTCAATCCGCCAGTTGTATGCAGGCAAAGGGAGCCGCGGGCGAAACTCAAAAGGATGAAGTTCTGAAATACCGGCGTATACGCTTCAAATCTCCGCCTTTGTGTACTCTCCGTCAGTCGTGTCGTCGAAATCCAGCAGGGGGCAGCTCCAAATCAAGATGGGGGATGTGAATAGGCTCGTTAAAAGCCATAAGGGTTGCTGGTTGAATCGCCGCTCGAACTCGCCGGTGGAGTCGCCAATGGAAATCGCCGGAGAACCCTTCCTTGTATTTTTTTGTGTTGTATACGACACGCCTCTTCGTACAGTATTAGAATGAAAAAACAGAAGAAGGGCATTTTTGGTACTTCAAGTCCAGATTCTAGGCCATATGAGATTTGACAGGAAAAACTATGTAATATGGAAATATGAAAGTTGGCGCCAGGTAATAGAAAAAACTCTTTTCCTTTATGAAACCACACTTGACCTACCTCCCCAAAGAAAGCTGACCTAGCCAAAGCATGAGCCGCGCCGTTACCCGTCCGACGAACAAACAGGAATGATGGCTGATTGAGACCACACATACCCAAAAACGCATAATTCACCAAACTACCAACCGACGACAAATCCCTCTCTTGAACAATAAACCAATCGACCACAGACTTGCTGTCTCTTTCAAAGATCACATTAGAAAACCCCAACTCTGCAGGAAACAACACACGCATTAGCCGCCACCATGGCTTCAACATCTTCTGGCTCGAGGTCCCTCTTGAAGCTCATCCTCTTACAAGCCACCACTTTTGGGTCTTTGGCTTAGGCTAGGCAGTCTGAAGTAGCCATGTTAGGGTCAACTCTCATTTAGGACTAAAAGCATCCCAAAAAGCTAGAGTTGACTAACAAGTTCACGAAGTGACTACAAACCTGGACTCTAAAAAGGGCCCTAGAAAGTGTAACAATGTCAGCTTCGAAGCAAAAGCAAAGCAGTCCATCATCAAATTCGAAGAAAGTGAGCAAAGTACTCAATAATAAGAAGAAGAAAATGATAAAAAGGCTCCTAAGTGTGGGAGACCCCCCCCGGGGCTCAAAAGCAAAAAGGCAAAAGCACTACAAAGGCCATACACATACATCCCAAAGCTAGCAGCTCTTTTCCTCGGTTCTTCCTCCCCTTTCCGCTTGCATATATAAAGAGGCACTAAATAGCCCTTGAACGTGTATAAACAATGCTTCCATGCAGCCCAAAAGTGGTTAACGTGTATAGCCTCTCCACTTTCACTTTCATACATGAAACAAGTTTAAGATAGTTATGGCAACATTATTCTACTCTAGCGAATCTTACATACGCAGTAGGGCCAATCACTACTACTTTTGTTTGTAAGGATGCGCATGAAGAGTGTTGGATGTTAAGTGAAATAAATATCTTGATAGTTTGTTTTTTAAAAGCTTAAGATAATGATATAAACTGTAAGATAACCAAGTTTCCCAAAAGTTCAAGCTGTTAAGAAACGAAAATCTTTATTTATTTATTACGTATTCTAACATTCTCCCTCACGTGCAAGCGTCTACCAAGTGCGACACGTGGAACATAATTGGGGTATAAATGCATCCATCGAGACTAGAACTCAGGACCTTCCACAACTTGGAGCTCTTATACCATGTAAGATAACCAAGTTTCACAAAAGCTCGAGCTGTTAAGAAATAAAAATATTTATTCATTTACTAAATATTCTAACATCCCCCCTCCCATGTAAGCGTCCACCAAGCACGGCGTGTGAAACATAATTGAGGTATAAATGCTTCCATCGATACTAGAACACAGGACCTTCCAATACCTGGAGCTATGATACCATGTAAGATAATTAAATTTCCCAAAAGCTCAAGCGGTTAGGAAACAAAAATCTTTATTATATATTTTATATTCTAACACCCCCCCTCACGTGCAAGCATCCATCAAATGCGGTATGTGGAACATAATTGGGGTATAAATGCCTCCATCGAGACTAGAACCCAGGACCTTTCATAACCTGAAGCTCTGATACCAGTGTTGGGTGGTCTTAGGCATTCTCACCCCAAAAGCTAGCTTAAGAAGTGAGGCTTTCCCTCACACTTATAAATCGATCATCATCCCCTTCCACCTCTGATGTGAGATAAACCCCAACAATCTCCTTCTCACACATCGGGCCTTTGGGTTGGGAGCAGACCCAGTTTTCTCCCGTGGACCGTTAGGCCGAGACTGTTGGTAACCTGAGCTCTGATACCAGTGTTAGATAACCGAATATTTCGGAAAATTGGTTATCTAACATGGTATCAAAGCTCCAGATTGCGAAAGGACCTGGGTTCAAGTCTCGTTGGAGGCATTTATACCGCAATTATGTTCCACGTGCCGCGCTTTGAGGACGTTTGCACGTGAGGGGGGATGCTAGAATATACAATAAATGAATAAAGATTTTTGTTTCCTAACAGCTCAATCTCATGGGAAACTTGGTTATCTAACACTCCCAATAGAAGTATTATAGGCCCGACTCGAACCTGGGGCCTCACCAACAAAGGGAAGAGCTTCAAACCACCACGCCTTACTGCCTTATGGCAATGGCTTGGGGATTTTTCCAATACATCTATTAGTCCATGTATTTCAGTACCATTCACCATGGTTAAGTGAATGGTGAAATACACGGACAGCATGGTGTGCGAAATACACTGCTTGCTCTTGGGTATGTTTTTTCGCAAGAAAGTGAAATAAATGTAGGATGAGGAGTTCACCACCCCACGGTTTAGCCACCCCACCCCCCTATACACAGATGGTGGATATCCTCTGAATATACACTGACGATGGCCATCCGTTGACTATGTAATGGGGTGGGATGACAAACCGTGGGGTGGTGAACTACTCATCCATAAGTATATTGATGCTTCACGTAAGCCAACATCTTTAATTACTCGTAAAGCCCAGGCTAACAATATGCACTATCGCAGAAACAAACAAAAAAATCAGCGTACACCTCAAATCAATTAGGCTCTCGTGAAAACTTTAGCCAAAAAACGGCTCTCATCTCATGAAAACAAAACTAAATTTTTGACCTCCACTAGGAAAGTGAACCTCCGCCCTCCTGGGGCATCCCAGCCTGATATCAATAGTTACATCATCACAATTATTTCAAAACCTTTATCAGCAAAGGTGTGTAAGAAACCCTGATCAAAGTTGGGACTTGGGAAGAGGACCAAGCCCTCTCTTCGAACTTCGAAGCTTCCCAGTTCGGTACTCGAAACTTGTACCCAAAAACTTCTGTTTTCCCTCAATAATGCCCGCCATCTCTCCCTCAAATGACAGATGACCCCTCTTGAACATCCACTGTAAACTTCAAAAACTTGACAGTGTTTTATATACTTTATCTGAGGACCATGGTGGCACCATGGCCTACTGGGAGCCTGCAAGGACAAGCACCTGTTAGTCGGGATCCTCGTCTCATCTACCAATGCTTCTCCATTAATTTATCCAAATCTTGGTGGTTTCCAAGCCCTTGTAAGAGTGGAGGCTATGGTGGGGCGAGGTGCTCCAGGCCTCAGCTTGCCAGGCCTCGGGAAGAAGCTTCCGCCTTCCAGTTCCTGACCGCCCAAGAGAGAAACAAGAGAGCTAAAGAGTCAAGGTTTTAGTCATTCAAGAAATGAGGACATAATCCATAGAAAGGAAAAAAAGCAATGAGTGTAATAGTTTGTTAATCATTTGAACATGCAATTGGACAATGGTAATCACTTATTATTGAATTGAATTAGCAGTAAATATGTGAGCACGACCCACAAAAGGGGTTGTCTCTGTGTTCGAGCTTTTTGTGATTTCATTTAAGAGGATTTGGCGTTTTTGTTGTTGTTTCCTCCCTTCTCTGTGTGTGCGTCGCCAATCGCCATTGACTCAGCAGGAAAATGACCTCATTAGGCCAATGGAAAATGTGCCTCCACCATGGAATGTCGTATCGGATATCGGTAAAATATCGGTAGGCCAAAGAGACGAAATATCGGAGATATTGTGTAAAAAAATATCGGTCGTTAAAAACTAGTTTTTATCATATATTTTCACAATCTAACTTCTAAAATGAGTTATACTAATTTAAACAAAGAATACATTTCAAAATATGCATATTAGGATAGAAAACAAACATGAAATTTTTTTTTTTTTCAAAAAAAAAAAATTTGAAATTTTTTTTTAAAAAAAAAAAATATTTTTTAAATTCAAAAAATACCGATATATCGGTTTTAGACCGATATATCGCCGATATATGAAAATTTTTGAAAAAACGAGATTTCAAGGTATCGGTGTATCGGTTTGTGTCCGATACCGATATATCGGCGAGACGATTTTCCATGGCCTCCACTCCATGTTCTTGATTAGTCAAGGCAAGGCTGCAATATATGGGAACTCTTTTATTTGGTAATAAAAGGAATATATAGTAACTCTGCAACTCTTAATTATCGAAAAAAAAAAGTCTGCAACTCTCAATGAAATGTTACATTTGTGCAATCATGGCTTTGTCATGTACAAATTGCAAGTCACCATTTTTTGTCCTGGTTGGTACTCAAGCACAAGATGGGAACTCCCTAATGACAATTGCACTAATTTTCCCCGACCTCGTCAACATTGGTACTTTTTTATCACCTCACAGGTTTGGCACTGACATCTCCATTTCCATGTATTTTGGGTCTATGATCATGATCATTAAATGACCACTGCCCAATAATTCATTCCCATACTACTTTTTTTTTAATTGAAAGAGCAATTCATTTAAAAAATAAATAGCAGAAGATACAGAAATCTTAGCTATTACATCAAATGCTTATCCTGCTCTACCGTCAGTTCGATACCAAACCCAAATTACGATTAGAGAAGATTCGGGTTTGGTTCAGCATTAGGTCAATTCGGTCCATCCGGGAGTTTCCCTGGAAAAGTTTAAAAAAAATCGAAAAATATCAGCCAATTCCCATACTACTTAAACTTTTCTCTAATCTTCTCTAATCGTAATTCGGGTTTGGTTCGGCATTAGGTCAATTCGGTCCATCCAGGGGTTCCCGAGAAAAGTTTACAAAAAAATCAAGAAATATCAGCACTTGACTTGAGGCATGGAACATATAACAAAATAAATAAAATAATTATGCAACTCAAATGATTAAAACAATAAAAGATTTTATTAAACTAGAGAAGAACACAATATTTATGAAACGGTAGGTAAAAACTCAACTTTTTCTCAAAATTTAGGCGAAAACTCCCAAATATTTGAATAAAATTTGTATTATTCAATAAAATTCGTAAATTTTGGAGAATTGAAGAATATTCACTAAACTATTCATTTACTCTGCGGAGAATTTAAAAAACATTTGGCAAACTTTGGGAGACTTGTTACAGAAATTCAGAGACCAAATGGCCATTACTTCAAAAAAGAAGGCCAGTATATCTTCTTGACCAGAAAAATCAACCAAACCGTCAAAGCTTTGTCGAGCACAAATGCCTCGTTTTTTTTTCCTAAGAACAAATGGCTCGATTGAACATTGAAATCGTATGCCCCGTACACCGTACACCTCTGAATGCTGAAAACTCACCTCGACAACACAATTTCATGAACTTTATCGCATGCATGAATGCCTCTTGGGTCAGCATAATGCAGACTAATCTTGTGTTTCCTACAAGCATAAATGATGCATGGACACTTGACAGTGGAGACAACTACACTATAGCTAGGCAACCTTTATACACACAAATGCGAAATGTGCTAGGTACTAAGCTAGGCTAATGGATGCATACCTGTAACATATATATATATGTGAAGATATAGGTAGGGTATCTGTACGTATAGGATATGAAGGTCCTGACCCTTTCATCAGAGGATGACAATCAATGGTCCCTAGACTTTCTTCTCTGTACCTTTAGATAGTCCCCACAACTGTCTGTCCCCGCTGCTGGACAAATCTGCCACGCCAATAATGCATGGGGGTTTGTATCCCAGTCCCCCCCCCCCCCCTCCTCCCTCTGGTCTCAGACTCTCAGCCTTCTAAGCAGAGTAAGAGAGAGAATGAGAGAGAGGCCTTGTTCATGCTGAAATAGTAGAAGTGCTATTGCTTCCTGTTTAGGGTGTTACTTGTTGAGTAGGGTAATTTCAACCATTCATTCCTTACCTACACTACCTCACTGTTTTCCTCTTCCATGATATAGAGGCCTTTGAAGCATTTAATATTGGTATCATATGCCTGATGATGAGCATCAGAGGCATATGCATTTATTGCTGCTGGTGCCCAAGAGACGAATGTTGGCTGTTGGGACTCTTGGGAGGAAACTGAAGGACGTCCACACTGCTCTTTGCTTTGTGAGCAAGAGACATGAGAATCAAGTTGGTAAAGTACTAGAGAGGACTACTTGCTAGTTGCTAGCTGAGCTTTCGAACGACACTGATCTTCTGCTGCTGCCATGGAGAGGCTTCAAGGCCCCATGGACCCCTGTGTGAGTGTAGTAGCAGTTAATGCAACTGAATTGCATTTATTTCATAGTTGACCACCTTGTTCTTGTTCTTGTTCTTTTTATGTTGCTCATCTGCCAAAGATTCTATACTTGCAAGCCCTTGCAACAGACATGTTCAGAAGACTGGCCAGTTTGAAAATGACCAACATTTGGGATTTGCTTTCTTGGATTCCGTTTATGTTTGTTTCTTGAATTTGGAATCTTTGATATATTTGGAGCACGACCCATGTTCTGATTTCTTTGCATTTGTGCAATTTCACCAGGGATTGGAGTTCTTGGAGGAGAGAAATGGTGGATTTGAAGACCATTTTTCGCATTTCAGCTTCTCCGAAAACATGCCATTTCTGCACATGCTAGGCGTGGAGCCTACGTCGTTGCCACTTCCGGTTGAGTCGAATTTCCAGCTCCTCCTCCGGCTGCAGCAGCAGAAGCAGCCATGGCAGCCAACTGGGCGGTTCTTGGAGCCGGACGCCCGGGTGACGGCGATAGAGCTGGAGAGTTGCATTACCAATGTGTCCGAGTCTCAGTCGCCGGTCAAGTCGGAGACTAAAGAGCTTCAGTATCCGCTCTGCGGCGCGTCGTGCCCGGAAGCCGCCAGCTCTGGCTGCTGCAACAATAAGGACTACCCGGTGGCGAATTCACCGGAGAATTGTAAAGGGGGGAGCTCAATGTGGGCGGTGCGGTTGAACAAGCCGGCAGCGAGGGAGAAGAAGAAGAGGAAGAGGACGCGGCCTTGCAGGAACAGCGACGAGGTGGAGAGCCAGAGGATGACCCACATTGCCGTGGAGCGCAACCGGAGGAAGCAGATGAACGACCACCTCAATGCGCTTCGCGCCCTCATGCCTTCCCCCTTCATCCAGAGGGTAAATTGCCATTAGCTCAATCCCAGAATTGGCTCCATTTCTGCTTGAAAATGGCAATTCAAGTGTAAATTTGGAGCTTGTTTGATGCAGGGTGATCAAGCTTCGATTGTAGGCGGCGCCATTGATTTCGTGAAGGAGCTGGAGCAGCTGCTGCAGACTCTGCAGGCACAGAAGCGGAGGCGAGAGGCGGAGAGTGAGGGCAGCAGAAGCCCGGACTTCGCCGCGACCCCCTTCAATGGCTTCTTCACTTCTCCTCAGTACAGAACCTACTCCGCCTCTCAGCTGCCCGAGAACACACACCTGGCGGAGAATTATGCTGGCGCGGTGGAAGGCAGGGGCGGGGAGTTTACGGCGGAGAACAAGTCGGCGGTGGCCGACATTGAGGTTACCGTCATCCAGACGCACGTCAACCTCAAGGTGCTCTCCCTGCGGAGGCCCGGCCAGCTCCTCAGGGCCATTACTGCCTTGGAAGAGCTCTATCTCACCATCTTGCACCTCAATGTCACCTCACTAGACCAATCTGTTCTTTATTCTTTCAACCTCAAGGTATCCAATTATAAGTATTTATGTTTGAAATATAAATACATTACTTAACATAAATCATTCCTTTATAATATATTGTGTTAAATGCATAATTATATCATTCCCTATAGTATAGTTACTTTTTGGCTACTCTGTAGTAGTAAGTGATGTGAATGCATTATGTTTACCTAAAGTTATAAAGAAAATGTCATTTTTGACAGGGTTAAAAAACATCAAGTACATGCATTATGTCCTTTTCTTGCATTTCTATCTTGAATACTTTCTCAACTAGGCATTGCACAGGAACACAAATAGGCACAATTGGTGTTGTTTGTTTTTTCATTCCAATCTTTATGTCAGTTTTTATGGGATTTTTTTTGTTATAAGTTTTTATGGGATTCCTATATTTGCCTCTAATACATATGTACCCAACAGTTTAAGCTGCCAAGAACATTCTACAAATGTATGCTAGAAGCTTTTATGTCATAATATTGTGTTCTTTTTTTGGCACAGTAATATTGTGCTTTTTGTATTTTACCAAATTTTGTAAAGTAATTCAAATAATTTTTTAAATAATAGTAATAAATAAGAAACTGATTCATTGTGGTATGGTCTATGGTGCAACCAGATTGAAGAAGAGTGCAAATTGGCTTCAGCCGACGAGATTGCAGCTGCAGTTTACCAGATATTCAGCTACATTAACAGCAACTAAGACATGGATGATTCATTTGTTGGTTCTTTAAATCTCCATTCACAGTTTGGTTTTATGTGGAAAAGAAGGGTGTCTAGTTTCACTTACAGTAGCAGGATGACAACGGTGGAAGATTAGCTTTTGTAACATGTGTGATGTAACCCAGGGGAGGTTTTTTTCCTGTTTTCCGGTGGTTGGGAGCTGGGCCTGATGTGAGACATGACCCATTTTTCTCCCACGCTAATGCATGTTCCTTGTTTATTCCTTGTCAAATTTCAATTATTGTACATGATGTTCTGCAATTTGTCCATTTAACTGATGCTTATTGACAGAGCCGTTTCAGTTTTTGTTTCTGCTATTGGATATTGAGATGACATCTATAGCAGTGCTGTCTTGCACAAAAAAAACATGGCATTAATGCTGAAATAATTTTTTTATATAAGGAGGAATGTCCGAGTCCTTGAGACCCGACTAGCCGACTAGAAGGGGCAGAGCTAGGGATGCCACCGGGGCGGGTTTGGGTCGGTTCTTGGCAAACCCGGCCCCGGAACCGTTGTAATTCTTCAAACCCGGAACCACCCCAGACCCACTACGGGTCCAATTTTTGGACCCAGAACCGCCCCGGTACCAAACCCGGAACCGCCCCGCCCCGCCCCGATACCAAATCAAAATTTATCTATCTATTTTTATTCTTTTTCAAACTTGCATATTAACTTTGATTATTTTGATTATTTTTCACTCTTTCAAGCTAAAAAAGGGCACTAAAAGAAAAAAAAAAACGAAAAGAAGAGAGACCTAACTTGAGTTGAATACCTATATATCGGGTCGGGTCGGGTTTTAATATAATACCCAAACCCGCCCCGACCCGGTGCATCGGTTCCTCTTTCAAACCCGGAACCGGAACCGGTACTGTATAAGGTTTCCCAGAACCGGCCCCAATAAGGCCGGGTCCGGTCGGGTCGGGTAAAAACCCGGCCCCGGTGGCATCCCTAGGCAGAGCAACCAACTATGGAATGCCAGCTCTCGGCGATATATTACTATCGGGCCCCACTCAATACACCGATACCAATCAATATTATTTTTTTAAATTTTTTTAAATATTGGCGATATATTGCCAATATATATCGGTCTCTTTTTTTATAAAAAAAACGTTTTTGAAAAAAATTGAAAATTTTCTTTTATGAAAAAAATATAAAAAAAATTAATTGAAAAAATAGAAAAAATAACTTTTTCCGTTTATTTTCCATCCTAACATGCATTTTTATACATATTTTAAAATCTATATTTTGTCTAAATTAGTATAACTTATTTTAAAAGTTAAATTGTGAAAATATATAGTAAAAATTAGTTTTCTACCACCGATATTTTTTTACATAATATCTCCGATATTTAGTCTCTTTGGCCGACCGATATCCAATACGGCATTCCATGTAACCAACCTCTTAGTGCATCGTATCCTACCGCCAATCCCCTTGGGCCTTAGCCAAGCAACATGCGCATCAATTAAATAGAGAATATAATCCCCGTGGGGGCCAACGGAGTGGGGGCCTTTACTACTAGAAATAGTGACCTGGCCATTACACCAAGACCCTGTTGGTTCTAAAATAATCTAATCAATTAGTAGATAGTGACTTGTTGATAATCCAAATTTAGAGCTAATCATGCATGTTGAGCAATATGATGGAAAATTTCACTGCATATTCTATGGCTTTAAAGTTCGATATTAGGATTAAGTTTTTCTTAGTGAATGGACAGCGGTGGTACGAATGGTTTTTTCTTGTCATATAGTGTGTTGAAAGTAATACTATTTGTGGACAATTAGGGCATAGTGAAAAATTTTAAAAAATATGAAGAATCAGGATGGTTAGAATTCGTCGCTAAAAGTATACACTCTGTCGCTAATAGTTTTATACTTTTAGCGGCGGTTCGTAACTACCGCTAGAACTTTATTATCCGGAACTTCAACTTTTTTGCGGCGGCAAAAAAAAACGTCGCTAAAACCTTTTGCGACAGAGGCAAAGTTTGGACCGCCGCTAAACCTCTTTAGTGGCGGTTTTGAGGGTTATAGCGGCAGTTTTAAACCCCCTCGGAAAAGAAAAAATTTGTAGTAATCTCATATTCTAGTAAACGATCTGATTCAAATGTAGCAGCTATACATGTTTACTTCTTGTATTTGGGGTGATCACAAGTACTAACAAACTTGAGGATTCTCTTACTCTCTTCAGTCGAAGCACTAAAAGAATACAATATAATAGATAATATTCAAGCAAGTATAAAATGGCTCCATTGATAGGGCTGATATTGAAACATTAACAATATAGAAATGTTGTCTCGTCCTTGATTGCATCCTCGGACTTTTGAGAAGGGCTTTTCGATGTATGATGCTATATGATGGAAAACCCATAATATCCCTCCCAACAATAATCCACAACACCATTTCTCCCTCCCATTCCATATTAAATGTCCTATTTGGTTTTTGAAGATGAACAAATCATTTTGGAAAATCAAAACAATGCTTATTATGTGACGATACTCCTTTGTTCAATGTTAAATATCCTATTTCTGTTTTTAAATGAAGTAAAAGTAGATCATTCTGAAAACCAAATAGGACAATTAATAGGGACAAACGGTGTACAGTTTTCTTTTATTAAAAGGGGTGGGGGCATGATAAGTGGCAGAACCCGACTTAGAAGGGGCAGGCCAAGGGTGCTCTTGGGCACCATTTCACGCCATCGGCCGATGATTCCCTTCGGCTGCATATGACATACCACATAAGTCGAGGTATAATCTCTTTTTCCATAGAGTTCAAATGGGCTACCCACTAACACTATCTTGGTTATCAATAATCTGCTTCTGTCAGGTATTAATAGTCCATACTTGTAAAGCGATACTCAAGGAAGCAAATTTACTAAACTTTTTAATTTTTACTCTATTCACTAATCTTGTAAGTTCCACCCATTAATTGCTAGTATTAGAATTCAGAAGGATGACATAAAAGAGCAATTAATATGAAACAAATTTTCGTTGGCATGAGACTATTAAATGGAACAGAGTATATGTCTAACCTTTTTAAAAAAACGAAATCCACCCTGCTTCCCACTTGCATAAGAAAGCTTGCTCCCAACTGTTGTGCGTCAAGCTAATTGCAACTGTGGGTTAGTAACAGTATTGCGTGGACTAATGGGCTTAGCAAACCGACAGGGTGTTGGTGTAAGACATGCTTCCTGATGTGGAGGTCCTGAGTTCAAATACCCACTCCATTCGCTACCCACCTATGATCATTTTCAGATTGCCCAGTGCGTATGATCAGCGGGCCTTGTATGTGCCCCAAGGGAATGGCGGCGGCATACGGTGCCCTAAGAGGCTAGTTGCCCTACTCCTTCTCGTCGGGTTCAAACTCCCAAGGACTCGAACACCCCTTGTCATAAAAAAAGAGAGATAAATAATATGATTATCTATTTCTTACCCCTTGTTATCTAGCCGGGAGCAGAGGACCGCTATCTACACCAACTCAATTTGCCACTTCATTCACCATCTTTGACGTGGATATTCATCATTGGTCCCCAGTCTAACCAAAATTATCGGGTACAATGGCCTGGTCACGTCACTTTTATACAAGGGTGCTAGAGAGCCGTCGATATCTACCATCAACACACACTCTACATGTGCGCTCCAGCTATTTAGCCTCCAGCTGTTTGGTCCGTGATGCCCTGAGTACACCCACTAGTCTCTCCTCCGTCTCCAAGAGATAACCAGACAGGTCAATGGTCGTGGTGAAGAGTCAAAAGGGTAAGAGCATTTTTCAGTTGGTAACTAGAGCCAGATAAGGGGGTAAAATCAGGTGGGTGCAAAAAAGCAATATCAGTGAGTAGCTTTTGGTGCATCGAGAAATCTACAGTGGCAGCAGTCTGCCCACCGGCCTTAACAGTGACTCGTACACGTCTTCTCTGAACTTCTAGTATTGCAATCCCAGAGTATAAGTTGTCCCTATTCTAATAGGGAAAAGTTTATATGAGATCGCTCTCATATTGCTTATATAAGGCCACTTTGAATCGTAGTCGTTGGATCTTGATCTGACGGCTAAAAATATCCCTAATGATCTCACCCACTCCTTGATGTGACATACTCACCAACCCACTGATTTGATATCCACCCTCCAATCGGAATCTAACGGCAGTAAAAATTGGCCTCATGCTCCTTATATGAGAACAATCTCATGTAAACTCATCTCATTATAATATATAATAAATAAATAAAATTTTCTATTTTCTATCTTAACCGCTTTAACTTTTAGTAAACTTGTTTATCGTACATGGTATCAGTGTTTCAGGTTGTGAAAGGTCCTGAGTTCTAGTCTCGAAAGGGGCATTTATACCTCAATTATGTTCCACGTGTCGCGCTTGATGGACCTTTGCACATAAGAGGGGATGTTAGAATATGTAATAAATAAATAAAAATTTTCGTTTCCTAACAACTCGAACTTTTGGGAAACTTGATCATCTTACCGAGTATTGAAGAAAAAAGATAGGAACATTAGATGGCAGGTTTTGCTCTCTCGAGGCCAAAATGAGAAACTCTGTTTATTTATACATGTCTCATACTAATAAATTTTACCTTTTTATATATCAAGTAGTGCCGTGCCGAGTCTTATGACCTGAGTAATTACCAGTAAGGGTAGGGGAGAAGTTATTAACTGCGCGCCGCGCACAGGAATAGTGTGCTTATCCGATGGGTGATGGGTACGACTCGCCCTGCCTGTGGGTCCTTGTGGCAATCATGACAAGCAGGGGTGTGTGCCCATCACCCATCAATGTTCCCCTACGCGGCGCGTAGTCAATAATTTTTAACCGGCCTCTCAAAGCATCCTATCACTAACCGGCCTCTCAAAGCATCCTATCACGCAATCCCCTCGAGGCTCCAGCATGTACAAAGCCCACCTCTCATTACAAAATTGCAGTCACTGTCATTACCCTTTTGCAATGCAAGAGAGTAGGCTGCACACACAAGAATCAGGGCAATTGTATCGGGCATGGCCCTAGTCAAAAGGCCGACATTCTACATTTCGTTTTGATTGTAGTTGACGCGGGCCTGTGAGACTTTGGGCCAAAGTTACGGCCCAGTTATGATGAGGGATCAAAGTCCCAGTCATGATCAGGGTTCAAAGTCAAAGGGCGTTGATCCCCGTAAAACTGGGAGAAATTCAGAAAAGTTAAAAACCTGACAATCTGCTCAGATTCTTGACAGAAGAGCCATGTGCGTCCGTCGCCGTCGAACCTCGCCTCTCCTCAGTCCTCACAAGCGCAGCTTTTTTGCTAACCCCTAAGAGGATGTCCAGCCCCGCAAAGCTTACGCAGTTACACCCAGTGTTGCAGCAAAGACACATCTCAAATCAGTTCGACACTAGCTAGCTATATCCATCCGCAGTGCCTCCTCCTGCGCCGGCGGTCGAAGAGTAGGGCTGGGGTTGAGGGTGAATGCCACGGCCTAGCCAGCGATCCCCTTATACACAAACGACTGACGTCCATCGTTCTTTACTCGATTCAAAGCCTTACCACTATATGTATAGAGGCTTACTAGCCTGCCCTGACTAGTACGTTGTAGTTGGCAGTCATCAAAATAGTGAGCCCCTCCTGACGGGTTAATTTTTTACGTATGTGCATCCTCTCTCCCTTATACACAAACGAATTAGATTCTGGTCAGAAGATCTAATATATATATATATATATATATATATATATATATATATATATATATATATATATATATATGAGAGATAAGTTTACATGAGATCGTTCTCATATAAGGAGCATGATGATCGTTTAAATATAAACCCTTGCAAGTGCACAAGGCAATTGTACTACGGTGAGTATGGAAAGGGTTATCGAACCTCAGGGACGGATTAATATTCTACCAAATTCAAGAGAAAAGCAGCAGTTTTTAATTAATCTAGAGAAAAACAATGAACTTTGACTAAACTAAGCTGAGATTTATCAATAGGAGAAGTACCAAGGCTTTGAATCCACCACAATAGACTAGTGTATCGTCTCTCTCTCTCTTTTAAATTCAGATTTCCAGTTGGCTAGTGTATTCCTCTCAGACATACACTTGTCAATTCAAATTATAGTGCCCTCCTCTCGGATGTAACACATAAATCTATTAAAACATGGAACTGTGATCTATCTCTCTCGAGTATAAACCAATGAGACTTTATTAATATGTAACACTTCAGAGCCCTTACGTTCCTCTCGGACACGCAAGTGCTCTTTCAGATTGAAATCCACAAAGATCCACTCTTGTCTCTCTCGAGTACAAAGAATAAACTCTAATGAATTAACTTTTATTGCATAACAAAGATTCATACACCAACTAGAATAAAAACATAATATGAGAGAAAGAAACAATACAACCAATCAGTTGGGTTTCATCTACGCCTTGGAAGAGAGTCTAGCCAAGCATGGGAAGAGAATCCATCAACAAGTTCTTCATCTTCTTCTTCTTCTTTTGCTCTAGCCTCCAAGAACTCCAAAAGAACTCAAAACTCTATTCTTGCATACCCCATACGTTCTCCCTTAAGGCATATATATAGGGGTGAAGGAAAGCCCTCAAATCCCCTTCCAAATCCGAGTCAAAATAGGGTTAAATTGCGTTTTCCGTATGCACCGATCGATCGCCTTCATAGCCCGATCGATCGTTTTACGAACGAAGCCGTTTTCCTTTGTTAATTGCTTCCGATCGATCGTATGGCGAACGATGCCGGACGAAGCCGATCGATCGTTTTTACTGTCTTTAAAACTTTGCGCGAGTCCAAAAATTCCAGTAGATACGTTCGATCGCGTTGGTGTCCGATCGATCGTTTTTACTGTCCAGAATCTTCAAATGGCTATAACTTTTTGCTCCGAACTCTGAATTGTGCGTGGTTGGTAGCGTTGGAAAGCTGACATCTTGAACTTTAACATGAGACTTGAATCAGTCCAATCAGACATTTGTACACAGAGTTATGATGATTTGACCATTGAAATCCGTTTTCACCTCATTTTTGCATCTTTGCTCTCATCTCCACTCTTATTACCGTTAGATTCCGATCGTAAGGTGGATATCAAATCAGTGGGTAGGTGAGTGTGTCACATCAAGGAGTGGGTGAGATCATTATGGGTATTTGTAGCCGTCAGATCAAGATCCAACGGCTACGATTCAAAGTGGCCTCATATAAGCAATATGAGAGCGATCTCATATAAACTTTTTCCTATATATATATATATGATCTTGATTTGATAGTTATAAATGGCTACAAAAACTTTGCCTACTTATTGGACAATGATATTCCCCTACAGCATTAACATACACAGCCATGTAGCTTGCAGTGAATGGAAAACTAATGTAAGAATATCATCATTTGCATTGGCTCAATTCACTGCAAGCCGCGTAGCTGTGTATGTCAGTGCTATAGGAAAATTGATATAGAAATATTATTTTCCTACTTGTTGATTTGACATACTTACATACCCATTGATTTGATACCTTCCCTCATATTAGAATTGAACGACTCAAAAAGATTAGCCTCATGTGAGATCGTTCTCATATAAAGAGCATGAGGCCAATCTCTTTGAGTCGTTGGATTCTAATTTAATGGTGGGTATCAAATCAGTGAGTGTATCAAATCAATTGGTAGGTGAGTTTTTTTATAGCCGTTTATAGCCATCAAATCAAGATCCAACAACTACGAATTGAATTGGGCTCATATAAGTTATATGAGAGTGATCTTATTTAAATTTCTCTCTCTCTCTCTCTCTCTCTCTCTCTCTCTATATATATATATATATATATATATATATGAGATCGTTCTCATATAACGAGCATAAAACCAATCTTTTAGATTGTTGAATTCTGATATAACAATGAGTATCAAATCAGTCGGTAGGTGAGTGTGAATCATCACTCACTTTTGTGGCCGTCAGATCAAGGTTCATATCAATTATACGAGGCCAGTTTATGTCGTAACTGTTGGATCTTGCTCTTATGGGCACAACGATGAGTGATAGTTCATATAATATATATATATATATATATATATAAAAGGATGGTTTACATGAGATCGCTCTCGTATAAAGAGCATGAGGCCAATCTTTTAAGTCGTTAAATTCTGATCCGACAATGGGTATCAAATCAGAGGATAAATGAGTGTGTCAAATCAGTGGTTAGGTGAGTTCTCTGTAGTTATTTATAGCAGTCAGATCAAGATCCAACGACTACAAATTAAATTAGCCTCATATAAGCTATGTGAGAGCGACCTCATTTAAACTTTTTCCTATATATATAGAATGGTTTACATGAAATCGTTTTCATATAAGGAGCATGAGGCCAATCTTTTGTGTCGTTCGATTTCAATCCGATAGTGGGTGTCAAATTAGTGGGTAGGTGGGTATGCAAAATCAATGGGTAGGTGAGTTCCATGAAAATACTTGTAGCTGTCAGATCAAAATCCAACGGGTACGAATTAAATTAGCCTCATATAAGCTATATGAGAGCGATCTCATTTAAACTTTTCCTATATATATATACATTTTACATGAGATCGTTCTCATCTAAGGAGCATGAGGCCAATATTTTAGGCCATTGAATTCCGATCCGAGAGTGGATATCAAATCAGTAGATAGCCGAGTGTCACATCAGAGAATAGGTGAGTTCCATGTAGCTGTTTGTAGTCATCGAATTAAGATTCAACAGCTACGAATAAAATTGGCCTCATATAAGCCAAATGAGAGCGATCTCATTTAAATTTTTTTTATATATATATATACCTCTTTCTATAAAAAAACATGGTATTATTAAAAAATAAGTTAAATTTATTGGCCTCTGATCTATACATGAAATATGCATTTTATTATCTCCTAAACTTATGTTTCTGCTAATATTAGATTAGAATTTATGCTACTTTAATATAGTTTTTAATTTTTGTAGGAAACAAGAGCAAAATGCAAAAATGGGGTGAAACGCGACTCTAATGATTGAATATTTACAACTTCGATTGCATATCTCTGATGGGACTGATTTAAGCTTCATGTTAAAGTACACGAAGTCAGCTTTCTAACGCCACTGACTGTTCACAATTCGGAGTTTTGAGCAAAAAGTTATGATCATTTGAAATATCGCACGCAAAAGATGTACGATTAAAGAGAAGAACCGTCAAGATGAGATTGGATGGATGAGATTGATACAACGGGTTTTTGTTTAATAAAAAAAATAAAAAAAAAGAAATATGACCGGTTCAGAGTCCGGTCCAGTTCAGTTAAAAAAAAAGAAAAAAAAAGGAAAACCCGGCCCGAGCTTTGGCTCGGGCCTTTCGTCCAGAAGCAGAACGCCGGCGAGGTAGGAGACGGTGACGGAGAAGACTGAGCTCCGATGGCGGTGGGTTTCGACGGCGACGGTGATCTTGACGGTGGAAGGCGAGGCTGGGCTGAGCTCTGGCGGCGAGACTCGATGAAAAGGAAAAAAAAAACAGAAAAAACAGAGCTATGTTTGAGCTCTGTTTGAGAAGACGACGGCGGAGGTAGAGCAGTGGGTCATGATGGCGGCGGAGCTTGAAATGGTGGTGTAGAACATGCGATTGACGGCGAGAGAACTCCGGTGGCAAGACAGCAAGGTAGAAATCGGAATCGTGTCGGAATGGGACTCTGGAGTCGTGCTGAATTTGGACAGTGCTGGAGCTCAAAACGGCGGTGCATAGGCATGCTCGATTGGGATTTGGTTGTGCAATTGGAGGAGTAAGAGGACTCTAGATTGAAATGGCCTATAAAAACATACACGGCGGGAGAAATTTGAGAGCTTGAACGAAACCAGTCGGCCGGAAAAACAGAGAAGAAAACAGAGAAAAACAGACCGGATTCCGGTACTATTTCTGCCGAAATCCAGCGTGGTTTCGGCCGGAAGAGGAGAGGGAAGAAGAGAGCAGGCGGCCGGAGCGGAGAAGGAGGAAGAAGGGTGCTGATTTGCAAACTGCTACAGTGTTTCGCCATTTGCTACAGTGCACAGCCGAATGGAGAAGACGATGAATAGTACCTGCGCATGAACAGTGTTGCTACAATGATTTTGAATAGTACTTTTTGGTGAATAGTGCACAATGACTCCAACGAATCAACAGCGTTCTCCTTGTCCAATGGCCGGCTAAATCCTTATCCAAGGCGTAGATGAAACCCGAATAAATTGGTTGTATCGTTTTCTTTCATCTTAATCTTAATTTTACCATGATTGGTGTATGAATCTTATTATAGAATCACTGTTAATTTATTGAGGTTTATTCTATGTGCTCGAGAGAGGCTAAAGTGAATTCTTGTGAGTTTCAATCCGAGGAATACTTGCGTGTCTGAGAGGAACGTAAGTAGACTAAGGTGTTATAAAGGAATAAGATTTCATTGGTTTATGATCGAGAGAGATAGATCACAGTTCCATATTTTAATTGCTTATGTGTTACGTCCGAGAGGAGAGCACTACAATTTGAATTGACAAGTATATGTCCGAGAGGAATATACTAGCCAATCAGGAATTTATTCAAAAGAGAGAGACGATAAGCTGGTTTATTGTGTAGTGGATTCGAAGCCTTGGCACTTCTCCATATTAGTTAAAATCCATTTTAAAGTAGTTAAATTTTATTGCTTTCTCTAGATTAATTAAAACAAAATTTGCTTTCACTTGAATTTGGTAAAATATTAGTCCGTCCCTGAGGTTCGACAACCCTTTAATACTCACTGTAGTACAATTGCCTTGTGCACTTGCAAGGGTTTAATTTTAAATGATCAGCCTCTAAGGCCCACATCCCCCATGTCACGCCCTATAATCCCATACTTCGATCGGAGTGCGGAAGCCAACAATTGAGATACATTTCGAGGTAGAGATCACGGGCACGCGACCGAACAATCGATTTCACCACCGATTACAATCATCTCAAAAGAATGTGTAATACAATAACAGGCATCAATAAATAATATGAAATAAATTTACTTAATAATAATTCATTAATGATTCTTCAATAAAACTTAAATAGAATAAAACTATAAGTCTATGGCACACAGTTGCCAATAATGTCATAAACATCAATAAAAGCAAAGCAAATAACTAGATAGTCTTTAAAACTCTTCACGGTTCCTGCAACCGCCTTTCCACTACTGCACTTTCTGATCTCAATTTTCATTCGCGCCTGCATCAGAGGATGCATGAGTATTTCATAGAAACACTCAGTAGGATGTAAAAACCCACTGAATTAAAACAAGCAGTATGAAGAGAATAAGAATAACAATGGATTGTGAACATTCCACAACATCTTGACTGAACCAAGGTCTATACACCTGAAAGGTTAGTCAATAATAACCATCCCAACTCATAAGTATAGGAAAAATATCAATAAGACTCCGAACAAACATATGCACAAGGAGAGAATAACAATCGCATCAAAGGCTCCAGACATCTATAGTGAAAGGAGTTACAATTTCTGCTCGCTAAACTGGTCTCTCGCAAGTGACTAAGATAATATACCAGAACCACCCTAGGGGTCCTCTTTTGGAACCCTGCCATGCGTCTAGGATGTTGGCCTCACCAGTGCTTACGGACACGATGGGCAGAGACTGAGGACCTTTCGTAATGTCCGCAATCTAACGTACGTATATTGCTTCCCTTCGGGCAGTATGGAATCGCAACTCCATAAATATAAGTAACCTCGCAAGATCTAGCAATGGCTTAATTGAGCATACTATGAATTCACCATGGTGAGAGTCTCGCAAGATCTCCAGTAGAAGAAACAATCATGTAATCAATATGAGCAATATCTCAAAGGAATAGAGGTCGTAACACTCTAAGATCATAAGGTATCTCTTACTAAAATAGACTCTCTCACGGAGTATGGATAGAAGTGTCAAGGTCTTTGGCCAACATATAACTCACTCATTGGAGTAGCATAGAATAACAAGCTTCTTAAAGGCATGCAAATCACTTTTGGAATAACAAGACAACCCAAACACTTCAAATAATAACAACTCACCCAAGGAGTACCATACAATCAATGCATACCTTTCATGCTCAGCCCTAGATAGGAATTCCTCATACGCATTGGAATTTTATAATACAAATATCAGAGATAAAAAAACCAAAGAGTCTTAGATGATTTGAATTTTAAGTGGAATATCAAACCGACATCAACGCTTCAAAGTAGATAGTTATAAATCACTTGCTCAAAGGATTATCCCTCCTAATTGGATTACTTCTACCCCAATTCTTATTGTGATATACCATAAATATATAGTCCAATTACTAGTATTAACACGTTAAACATTATCATATCATATTACATGATGTTATTTGTATATTTAGCATTTTCTCTCAGATTCAGCTCACTACCTCCTGCACAATAGTCCTCCTCCGACGGCTACTAGGCTCTATACATTAAGACTTAACTTCTGAAATTTTTTTTCTGATACTACCCTTATGAGTCTAGTTTCTAACCCCACTGATTTTACATTTTTCTGATTTTATTTGAATTAGTTATGAATTATTTACTACCGACTGTCAGCATAAAAAATAGTTCTGGCCGAGATTAAAATTCTTAATTAAACTTAATGATCTTACTTAATAACACTTAATAAATGATAATATAATATTAACATACAATAATACTCCCCTCCTAGATCAATTACAAACTCTAGGATTGTCTGGAATTACTAAAGTATACCCCTTTCTCATGTTCATTTACATATAACACAATTTTAAATATTAATACATCCCAAATAAGACAATTAATATAAGACACACATTAAGACACAAAACTCAATGTGGATCATGGTCAACCAAGCAATATCAGGACTTCTAGCCTCTGAAAAATTAATAAAGCATCAGACTTTAAGTGTGAATTCCTATCTAGACACGTAGCATGAATGCACATATGATTATGATGCACTAAGCATAGAAATAATGACACAATTCATTCATCTCATAAGAATCAAAGAAATACTCTGAGTTACTGAATGATGGGACATATAAACATCATAAGAAAGAAGAAAAGAGAGGGAAAAACCATCCTACTCTTAATTCACCGAAAATTTCGCCTTTTTACGCATTGCTTGTCTCCTCCGCTTCCTCCAAAGCTCCCGCTCCAAGCTCTTGCAAAACTCCCACACGAAGAAGCCTTATAGAAGGTGGGTGAACGTGGGAAGGAGAAGGAAAAAGTCTCTGGACGTTCTAGGGCTATGTTTTCCAATAGTACAAGCCAACTCTCTACGGTTTATATAGAGTTTGTGGGGAGAATCCATTCTTAAACCAATTTTCCATATCAGGGACACTTTTCATCAATAAGAAGGCCTCAAGATCCTTCTAGAGACATGCAATTTAAGTGTAGTTGGGATTTGGCATCTTTTCCAAACAAATCCGCCCCAAAAATATGCTAGAAATCGAAAAACTGCAACCGGCGATCGATCGTCACATGCCTTTTTCTAAACTACCGCGTTACAGCCGATCGATCGCAATTATTGCCGATCGATTGTTTTCTCCGAAACAAAACAATCAATAATTACAGTAACTATGATTGATCATTTTGATAGACGGTCGATCGGTTCAATTTGCCGATCGATCGTTTATTCTGGCGATCGATCGTAGCCACGCCCAACAAAATTCAATTTTTCGTATCTTTTCACTCCGAACTCCAAATCGAGTATAGTTGGTGGTGTCGGAAAACTCTTCTCACTAACTTTAATCTCCATAAAGCAAAACATAATTAAATCAAACATTAAGAGGGTTAAATTTCAGTTTTAATATACTTACTAATTTTTCGGGTATTATACCCCATCATTGGCCGGATTGTGAAAAATTCAAAATATCCACAGTGAAAAATCCACATTGACTATTCATTTCTGGATTTTTCAGTGTGGACGTGTGAAACACGTCATTCACAATGAAAAATCCAAAAACAAATAGTGAAAGTAGATTTTTCACTATGGATGTTTTGGATTTTTCGAATAGTCCAAAACCAAAAAAATTACTCCTCATGTTCAACATTACTTGTCTGATTGAAAATCCAAAATAAAAGAGTGAATTGTCTTAAATGCTCAATTTTATTACATTATGACATGATTATGATATAATAATTAGCTCTCAAGTCTCATCCCAGTTATTGCGTGTGGCATTCTAGACCGACGTACTCTGCTAAGGGCCTGGGGCCGAGCAAGCCGTCAGAGGAGCGCAGGCCCATGTACGCATCCCATGTGATTTGACTACGAGGCTTACTTTCAGGAAAACTTTGTTGGGGGTCCAATACCACTTGGCAATGCGCGAAACATCCCCCGTACGCATGTGGCCGTGATGGGCATCCAAAGCTGCCTAATCCGTACGTGCATGTCCTTTCTTTCCCACCCTGGCCTGCCTCAATCCTGCCCACCTTGGAGGGGCCACAGGCCCACTCTATAGGTGTAATTCAATCAACGAACTTGCAAGGTCCGTTACCTCTAGGCGAACTATTTTTATCCATTGTTAATTAATAGAGCTAGGAGTGATCTTGTTGCGATTACCATCGCAATTAATAGAATCGCAGCCCTTATGTCGAGCATGTCCTAAAGTTCCATAATTATGCTGCTCGGGGGGTTGGAGCTTGCATTAGAGATTGGAGGGGTGAGCTTATTGCTTGCCTGCCTTGTTGCAACGGGGAGCAGGGTGGCGGATTCCTTCGAGGCTAAGGCAAGGGCGGCAGTGGAGGCCATCAATTTGGCCCTGAATTCCCAAATCCAGAGGGTTGTCATTGAGGGGGGATAGCTTGGACATGATTAATCTCCTTTGCATGGGGGAGGAGGATGCTGAGACTGGTAGCACTGACATTTATGATCTATACCATAGATTAGGAAACAATTATCTAGGTACTTGCTCCATCCAAAAAAAAGCCTGGCTGCATTTGAAAAATTATGATTCCAAAATTAAGTAGCTCAATTTGCCCATGATTGGAGGCTTAGAAATGTTGTGCGCGCGCCCTACAAGCTAATAGATTTAACTCGTTTTTTAATGTTACCTGGTGTTTTTGGATCGAGGAAGAACTATTAGTGAAAATGATTGATTTACTAAAATATAGGGTTTAGTCACACAGATGGTGAGATTAGGGATAGACTGGGGGTGATTGCTGAGCACTTATACAATTACTCAATCCCTAGTTATTAATGAAAAAAAAATCCCCTAATAACCTAATGTGTCCATTGTTCATCACTAAATCTAGTCATAGTTATATATACAGACTAGGGGTGTTCACGGTCCGTCCGTAATCACAAGGGGTGTTGTCCAGTCCGTCCACGTCCGTGGTTATCCGTTAAAAAATTTGTCCGTGTCCGTCCGTGGTTGTCCGTGGACACTTTTAATACAGACCACACTATTTTTTGAGGGGGAACTGGGGTTTATTGAAAAGAGGGAGAGGAACAGAGTGCAAGATTCTAAGATGGAAAACCTTGTTTTCTAAGGCCTCCAATCTGCTGGTACTTCTCCCCTTTCCTTCCATGTCTTCTGTTAAGAGAGGGAGAGGAACGGAGTAGTTCATGTTTTAGCTAAAAGAGCACCGCAATTCAAACCAGCTAGTTGTGGCTAGAGCATTTCCAAAACTTTTTGGACGTCCCTAGAGATCAATTTTGATGTGTACTCTGTAGTCACCTTGAGTGTTTCTATAGAGTCGATTGAATGATAAAGTAGAATCATGACACCATATTACCCAAATGCTCATTTTTCATATCTTCCACTTTATTGCTATAATTTACAGTAAGTCTCCCCGATCTCCCTCAATCTTTACTCCTTCTGTCCAATGAAGCTCATCTGCATTGTAAAATAAATACTCTCTCCAGTCAATTTTAATAGATACGATTTTTTTTTAAATACAATAAAAGATTACTCCCTCCATTGTATCTATCGGAGGGAATAATATATTTCAAAAAATTGTGCATATTAAAAGTGACCGGAGGGAGTAAAATTTATTGTACTATGGGCCATAAAAAAAAAGAGCTTTTCTCCAAGGCTCGCATTTTTTCCAATCCAATAGGCTTCATTGCATGGAGTGTCTTCAATTCATCTAGCCTGACCCGATTATGAATCCAGCATCACATCACCACCAAGGAGGACTCGCCATGTCATCAAAAGATAAAGGAAAAAAGTTGAATAGAAGAAAAAATTACAACTTCACCTATTTTTTAAGGTCCCACCTCCACGTGGCACTCGGTCTTCCTTCCGGGTCACATTTCTGGTCTGGTCAGCAAAATATTTTTTATTTCTTCGATCGTCGGTTGGACCGATCCGGCCAGACTGGCTGTCAAGTGTCAACCACCTCTCACCCGAGAAGTTATTAGCTGCGCACCGCGTAGAAACAGTGTGCTTATCACCAATGGGTGATGGGCCAATCCGAAAATCGGGTTTCCCCCCTTCACAGATCTGAGATCACTCGCTCGTTCTCCGTCCCCATTCTCGCTTCCGGCCGAGCCGACCTGCCGCCGGCACCATCTCCGCCACTCTCTCCGCCTCATTCTCGGCCGAACGTTACCGCCAGACGTCGTCGTACCGTATCGCACCGTCATCTTCGCCGGTCGTTGTTGTCGACATCGCTCCTAGGTACACTCTCCGTCGCCATTGCCTGCTCTATTATCATCATCATCTGCTCTATGACAGCTGGCCGATCGTTTTTGCGATGAAACCCTAATTGGATTGTTGAACTTCGGGTCTGGCATCTTGAAGTATCTATGAAGATCCTTTTTTATAGATCACATTAGGGAAGAAGCTCTGTCTGGGCCTCCGTTCCAACGTCTGATCTGAAAAATAGGAAATTGTGGTTTTTTGCCGGCAAAAAATTGTCCGAACTTCCTGAAATTCTGATTTTTATGTTCTTCATTGTCATGAACGGATGATTACTGCTTGCGTGCATCTGTGATCAAGGGTTGCGTAGATTGTTTGTTTTTAGCTCTTTGATGTGTTTTTTTATTGAATTCAGCTCCAAGGGTTTTGATTTGTTGCTGGAACATGAAATTATTGTACTTGAATAATTTGTTTGCTGTTACTCCCTCCGTCCGGAATTAATAGAACATTTGGTTATTGAGATGAACTAAAAACTACACCCTCTGTCCAAAATTATGTATCCTCATTAGAAAACCAATATGAATGATTTTAGTTCATTTTGGTTTTCTAATGGGGACAGGTAATTTAAACGGAGGGAGTAGTTCATTTCCGAAAACCAAATGTTCAATCATTTCCAGACGGAAGGAGTTTTAATTTTGCACGCTTTTCTGTCATATGAAGTGCGATTATCAGTTTTACATAGAGTTTTACTTCTGATCTGCTTCTTCCATTTCAGTGCAAAATGAATAATAATTGTACGTCAAAGGAAGTACTTTTTGGGTGCACCGTCAAAATCCAGTTTATTATGAATCTAGAGTATTTGCTGAACCATTGTCAGTTGATAGGCTGTGAGTAGGAGTGTTTTTGGGTTTGTTAGCATATATATCTCTCTCTCTCTATATATATATGCTATGTCTCAACCAATAAGTATGTTTTCTGGCGCAGAAAAAGTATTTTTTGCTTGCATTTTTTTTTCAGACTACAGTGTGTAATGATTGTTTTACCTTTGACGACAATGAGTGGAAGTTAAAGTCTGCCGACTGGCTAAACATTTGGAGTAGATAGAGCTGCTGATATGCATCCTGCCAACTGTCGTAGTTGAAACTGCAATTTGATTTTTTGAATTTCCTAGGTGCACCTGCAAGTCAAGTAAGAGTTATTTGTACGTCCCATAACTATGACAAGATAATGTAAATTTGAAACAAGAGTCCATGTTTGGTCTGTGGTCTTCTCTTACTTCTTTGTTCCCTTTGTTCTAACTGTTACTGCTGTTGGAATGGTAGGTGAAGAGAGCTCCTTTTATTTATTCAAGGAGGAAAAAAGTCTTAAAGATGTTCCTGCGATGTTTTGTTGCTTTTGCTGGTCCCTTGTTGGCTAAAGTCAAGGAGACAACAGGAATTGTTGGGTTAGATGTGGTCCCCAATGCTCGAGAGGTGCTGATCTCACTCTACACAAAGACGCTTAAAGAAGTCCAGGCTATACCTCCAGATGAGGGATACCGCAAGGCCGTAGAGAGCTTTACAAAAAGTCGGTTGAAGGTTTGCCAGGAAGAGGAGGACTGGGAACAGATTGAGAAGAGGCTTGGATGTGGACAGGTTGAAGAGCTAATTGAGGAAGCTCAGGATGAATTGAAGCTTATGGCCAAAATGATTGGTGATTTTTCCTTTGAGCATTCTTTCACCCTTTTCTAGTACTTGATTGATTTAATCCTTCATTTTGTCTCTGGAAAGTGTATATTGTGGATGTGATTGCATTACTGCTTAGTAATATTCTGATTTGTGAGTATATCCATCTATTGGCACGAACAATAACTATACAGTTTGCTACTATTATGAAGATTTGGCATTGAATTTTCATTTTTCTTTACCAGTGATTGTCTAGCAGGTGCAACATTTGGATCAAAATGAAAAATGTTATTGTAGTATATATATCACCTTTAGTGTGTATACGTATGAAAAAGCTAACATGAAACAAGGTATAGCTAACTTTATTGTTCCCACTTGCAAAAAGTAGAGTTTAATGGGAGACGCTGAAAGAGACTATCAACAAGGGTGGCTATGTTTCACTTTCTGAAGATGAATCACTAGGCCTCTATTCTGTTAAATTGCCTTTTCAGTATCAGTTACTTTTGTTTGAGGTGAAATGAACTGCCATGTTTTTTAAAGAGAGAAGAACAACTCTTACTTGACTTGCAGGTGCTGTTGTCAATCAAACTCGACATATTTTGGATAGCCTTGGTCTCAAGCAAACATTTTAAGAAGTTGCTCTTTTTTTTATCAAGCAGTTGGGAGCATTGAACTCTATCTTTCTTCTTGGTGTAATATTTTTCTGTATGTGCTTGTCTATGAATTGAAAATAGCTGAAAGTTTTAGAAGCCTAGTGTAAATGTGTGGACGAATAGCATGAAAATATGGTTCTAAAATTTATTTTTTTGTGGTAAGAAAGGTTAGTCTTTTGAAAATAAGTGGAGATGGGAAAAGTATAATGAAGGCATCCATCATTCCCATGTTCTGTCCTTTCTTTTGAGCTTTATTGACCAGGAAAAGAATTTTCTAGAGGAAAGGAAATTGCTTAAGAGTTATGATTTGAGTTGAAGGTGATGCGGCTGCCACATAGGAGTAGGAGTTGAAGAGTGATTGTTAGTCTAGCATTAGGTAAATGCTTAGGTAATAAGGATTAGCTGGTAGATGCTTAAGTGCTTGTTAGTTCTTGTAATATATTTTATAAGCAAAATTTAGTAGAGTTGAAAAGGAGTTAGATTTGAGAGACGGTGAGAGAATGGTTGAGAATTGGGAGCTCAGATCTCTCTCTTTCATTTCCGCTAATCTATTTGTAAAGTGCAGTTGTAGACTAATATGCATCTTTCAACAAACATTTACTAACCATTTTCCATTTAGCTATCCCTATTAATGAAGCATTTAGTAACTACTAGCATAATAATTACTTTTCAGCGCTTAATCCATTGTGCTGGCCACAACATAATTCTAGGTTGCTGACCATATGAGCTGGCAGGTGATGTAACAAAACAAGAGATTACTCTTTCCCCCTCTATTCTCCTATTCTCATATAAGAAAATTGAAATGGAATCTCTTAGAATCAATTACACAATGTCATCTGTATACTCTCTTTTTTTGTTTTCCTAGTTCCATTTACTAGACAGATTTAAAGTATTGTTTGGTGTTACTATGTCGGCTTTTAACAAGTTGTACAAAGTCATTTTATTGGCACATGGCATTGTTGAGAGTAGAATGGTGATCCTCTGCAGGATTCCAGTAGTTTCATATCAAAAGATGATATAGGTTGTGTGTACGCTACATAGTAGTGGATTTTTTTTGTGGTGTGCAGCTCTTATAGAAGTCGTGTTGAAGTGATCAGTTCTTAGAGTTCTGTTTTCCCTCATTGTTTCGGTAGATAAAGAATGGTTATGCAGCATACAGTTATTTGGCTAAAATACACATCTTAGTTCAAGGTGCTACATGTTGGTGGTTTTCTTATTTATGCTTCATGCATATTGGTACGAGGCATATCTGCATATTACTATCTTTGAATCTTCTTATCATTGTCCCCTTTTCGAAGAGTTGCGTCAGGAAGGGCATCCGGCGTAAAAACTTGCCACTATGTTTCTTTGTATGGATTTTGTACCATTTTGATTCTGATAAGAGTCAAATGCGGTATATAATCCATTCCGCTGACCCCAGATAGCTGGGATAAGGTGTATGATGATGATGATGATGATGCATATTACCGTCTTCTTCAATATTTAGAAACCAAAGCATCTGTGAAATTGCAGATATGCCTCGTACCAATATGACCAGTGCATTGGGTTGGAAATGGTGTTAATCCAGAGCTGAAATTCTGAGTATAGAACCTATGGTAAAGAGCGAATAAGAGGAGTGTTTGATTGGTGGCGGAAAAACCAGGATATTGTTCTTGATTGCTTTATATATTCCCCTTGACGGTTGTACATTGAGAATGCTTGGCTGATGTGCTTATTTTGCAGAATGGGATCCTTGGGGTGTACCTGAAGACTATGAATGCGAGGTAATCGAGAATGATGCGCCAGTACCAAAGCATGTTCCTCTACACAGGCCAGGCCCCCTTCCGACAGAATTCTACAAAACGTTGGAAATGCTTCAATCAACTTCTACTCATCCACCTCCCATCGCACAGAAGGAAGAGACCCCCACGATTGCAGACAAGTAGCTGCAGCAAATGTGGCTGCTCTTCTTGCACGCTGTGCGTTTTCTAATTTTAGGCAGATCTTCTTTCAACTGTCTAAATTTCCATTAGCCAAAAAGCTTGAAGACTGAAAAAGGCTTTGTTACTTGAATGGAGGCCCCAAGGTGCCTAGAAATTGTAATAATTCCATTTGCAAATAGCTGTTTTAAAGTTAGCTGGTAACCATGCCATTCATGCGTCATCATATGGCACTCTAATGTGTAGGCCTTAAAATTGAACTCTAAGGATGTTGGACAAGGACAACTATTGTCCGTGTAGAATACAAATGGAGGGCGAGCTATTGTCAAAATTACAAAAAGCATAGGAGGGTGAGAGCTAGGGTGGGGGAATGTGGTCTGTGGGGGTGGACGGAGGGGGAAAGATGAAGAGAGGACAATGAGAAGCGGAGAGAAGTGTCCACCGGATGTGCGAGACAAACATGGTTATGTCCGGTTCACGCCTGCTCTAGCATTTTTTTTTTTTGGTTAGACAAAGAAGACGGACAATTTCAAATATATGAGCGAACGCTTCCAGACATTAGGCACATGGGATTCCTACATTACCCCTTCCTCACAGCATCTCTTTTGGGTGTTTTACTTAGAGGCGTACCAAGAAAAGCTCTTCACTAATAAAATGTTATGCGGGGTCCTTGCCTTGATCATACTGGCTTTTGAGCATAACACACCGTAGCAAAATAGGGTATCTGATAAGCCACGCACCCGCATTTTTTTTTAAAACTAAACCAAAAGGTAAAAGAGAAAGGCGTCGGTTGAACCGATGCCTGCCTTATGATTTTTTCGTCCCATTTTAAATAGACAGTTACTTCAACAATACATATCTCTCTCATTTCTAACCCATTTTTGCCTATTTTTTTTCATTCTTCCTTATTTTTAGTGCTCTTTCTAGTCACTATGATATCACAAAGATGTTGAGCCATTATATACCATTTATAGTAGTTTTTGTAGTATTTTTTTCGATAAATAGCATGCGATGGATCAACATCTTTGCGATATCATTATGACCAGAAAGACCACTAAAAATAAGGAAGAATGAAAAAAAAAATGGGCAAAAATGGATAAAGAATGAGAGAGATATGTATCATTGAATTTATCACCCCTTTAAAATAGGACAGATTTGTTTTAGTGTGACAAATTTCAATCATGCATATCTCTCTCATTTTTCATCCATTTTTGCCTATTTTTTTTCATTCTTCCTTATTTTTAGTGGTCTTTCTGGTCATAATGATATCGTAAAGATGTTGATCCATCGCATATTATTTATCGAAAAAAATATTTTAAAAACTACGATAAATGGTATGTGATGGCTCAACATCTTTGTGATATCACAATGACTAGAAAGAGTACTAAAAATAAGGAAGAATGAAAAAAAGATGGGCGAAAATGGGTTAGAAATGAGAGAGATATGTATCGTTGAAGTGACTACCTATTTAAAATGGGACGAAAAATCATAAGGCAGTGACTCTTGCGTCGACGCCTTTCTCTTTTAACCGAGAGGCGTCGATTCAACCGACGCCTTTTGGTTTAGTTTAAAAAAAAAAAGCCATGCAAGCACCCGCGCCATGCGGGCGCCTGCGTGGCTTGTCAGATACCCTATTTTGCAAATAGTTGTTACTGTGAGTCATTTTTATAATTTTTTTTTACAATTTATTATATAAATTCCCTTTTTAAAAATGAACAGAAAACAACTTAATATAGGATAGAATAGCATTTTTACCTATATAATTTGCAGCAAAAAGCGTTAAAAAAATTGGGCATTTATTCAAAAAAATATATATATATATATATGAAAAAAATTTAAATAAAATTACTCTCTTATTTGGCTTATATGAAACGGTATAAGTGGCAAGCCCTTTTCAAAGAAACGGTCTTACTAGAACTGAACGACAATCTACGACAAATACTTCTAAAAAAAATTGAACCACTTAGTCCCTCACAAAGGGGTGGTCTCCCGAATGATTGTTTACCAAAAGCACAGGTCACAAAAGACCATGTATGGAGGCTGACGCCTGCTTTGTCCTGTTTACAAAACATTTTCCCAAAAAATGCTCTCCAGACTAGCATCTCATATTATAACAGGTCAAGGAGATCGAAACATCATCTCTCCAACGATACAACTTTCTTAAACACGGGCAGAGCAGAGCATCTAGCCCTGTTAATGGGGCTTCAAAATAAAAGATTCTTTTAAGCAAAAACTTCATAATCAAATAATGCATTTTTCCAACTATTTGGGGTTGACGACACAGATCTTACTCCTCCATTCAAGCCTGTTTTGGGCTACCTCTTTCCTCCATTCAAGCCTGTTTTAGGCTACCTCTTTTGTAAGAGATAGTAAAATCAAATCCTTTTTTATTAACTCCATCCAAACCCTCTCTCTATTTTAGCTTCGTTTACCTGTATCCCTTCTAATCTTCTCATAGGGACATCTAATGGTCTTCTTTACACATGCCCATACCAATGCAACCTACATTCCCTCAACTTCTCCCATAACAGAAATGATCGCACCTTGGTACTTCTTGCCGATCTATTTCAACTAATATAGAACTACCTTCCTTAAAGCAAAAACTTACCCCCATTAATGTAGTAGATAAAGATGGTAAAAAAGGAATCAGAATAGCAACCTTACACCATATAAAAGCATTATTATATGCATAGATCCATTGAATTCTATAAAAAAAATTTGGAATTAAGCCGAAGTTTGATTGACCAAATTAACACACCAACAGCACCTGATTTAAAACATTTCAGTTATGTTACTAGAGCAAGTACCTTACTCGCGCTCAATCTGTATAGTTACATGACTAATGTTGTATTCCCTTCGAATGTAGTCCACTACCTTATTCAGAATCAAATCTGCATTTGCCTCCCTTGAAACTGTGACATGACAGGCCAAAAGCACCTTCCCTACAGTAATAGCCCAAATATGAAGCTCGTGAATTGCTACCACGCCTTCCATCTCACATAGTCCCTTTTCAAGCCTTGTTGCATCAATTTCCCTTGGCGTGCTTTCCATCAATACCTCCAGAATGTTGCGCAGCATCCTTATTGTAGTGCCCAGAACAATCACAGAAAAAATCAGTGTGCATATAAGATCAACAATCTTCCATTCAGGCTTGTACCATATGATGGCTCCACCAATCATGACTCCAATGCTCTGGATGGAGTCACCCAAAACATGAAGATAGGCACCTTGAACATTTATATTCCTTTGTTTCTTCTTGGCTCCCCTTGCTTCCTCTTTTGATTCACAATTCCTTTCAGAAGACTTGAGAAGTGGCTCATGGCTGTCCACATCAATCGTATGAGTCACACTCGTGTGACTGTGATTATGTTCATCCTTGTGCTTAATAGTGCCTGTCTGGTGATGATGAGTTCTAATACTGATTGCTCCGCTGGAATGACTATGCTCTCCATGATGACTGTGATCATGGCTCCCATGCCCATGACTCCCATGCTCATGATCATGTCCCCCACCATGGCTATGACCATGACCATGGCCATGGTCATGACCAAGTAACAGAGCCATACCAATGTTAACAACAAGGCCAAAAGCTGCAACAAGGAACATCAGAAAACCCTGAACTTCACCGGTATCATGGATGAGTCTGTCTATTGCTTCATAGACCAATATACCAGCCAGAAGCCATATCATCTGGATGGAAACCAGAGCCCCAAGAATCTCAATCCGGAAGAAGCCATAGGATCGCTGTGGAGTCGCTTCCCACCCAGCAACCCACAATGAGAACAAGGAGATGGCAAAAGCAGCAACATCAGAAAGAAGGTGAGCAGCATCAGTTAAGATTGCAAGACTGTTTGATTTGATCCCACCAGCAACTTCAACACTCATAAATATTATGCAGAGGATAACAGCCATCAAAAGTTTTCTCATAGATGCAGATCGTTCTTTGGCATCTTTAGATAGTGTTTCACTATCAGAGAATCCACATGCTGCCCCTCCGCAAATCTTGCTGCCAACTAAATTTGATGTTTCTATGGGCACGTTTCCAGTTACTTCAATAATTTGTCCATGCTGGGTATTCTGAGCGTCCATCTTAAAACTCTGCAGATACCGGCATTTTAAAATAAGAAACATATGCATAATGAAAATCACTTACAAATTATCTATCATCATTTAACAAGAATTGTATTTCCATGATAGTCTAGTAGAGCTGGATGAATCTCTCCCAGCAAAGGGCAAGGTACCAGTGTATGTTGGTGGGGTGTGTGAGTATTACACCAAAAAAATGACAAATTAAAAATAAATGTGCTTGATAACCCAAAAAGGAGGGATGCACAAAACCATGAAACTAATTCAACGTTCACTGCACCACCACACACAAAATATTCAACAAACAAAGACGTAATATAATATACAGCAAGACCATGTTATGGCCAAACTAACCGCCTTCAGATTCATCTATGTTGTTTTAACTTGAAAAGGCAATATTTTTCACTACGGGAAAACAAGCCTTGGTTGATAGCTTGTTTTTCATAATGCTTTCTATTAACAGAAGAGTTTATTTAAGCTCCACAATAAACCTGTCAGTCACTTGTTTCGACTTAGCGCAAATGCTTTTACATTGCTTTTCTTCTACTAATGTATTGGAGGTCTGGAGCTTGTTGCAGGATCTTAATTTCCCTCCCGAAGAGGAGATTCCACTTAAGTGTACAACCTTGTACGTTGATGAATGCCTGGAAACCTACATTTGTGACCTATCCTTTTTTATTTATCCAACAGAATCTTTGAAAAAGATAGGTTTCTAGGTACAAAATTGACATACAAAGTCAAACAACAAGTTCCGAACATAAATGCTGAAAAGCAACATGAATGCAATGATATACATGTAAGCTTGTAAATCTAAAAACTACCAAGTGACAATTTAAATAAAGTAAAAGTAACAGACGACAAAGGGGGGACAAAGATTATTTTTCTATATGTCACATTGATCAATGCAAAAAATCAACTTTCAAGTACGAAGTCATAATACGTTCTCAGCAGCAAACAACTTGGGGCGACCTATTTCTAATAGTTGTTCTAGCTTTTCTTATCAGTCTTTTGTCAGATTACTACTCTAGCCCACAATAAACCATGTAAATTCTCGACCCAACGCTCCGTGAGATACAGATTATCTATCATAGCATTGACTGATAAGCCTAATAATTCACAAGTCTATAAGCTTATAAAATCGAATTCCCTTGGAGTATATAACAGAGATATATATTACATTTTATACAGTAAGTTTGAGGAGAAAGCACATTGCCTTAATGAAGTACCAACCCTAACTATAACGAATGTTCTAGAAATAATCAAACCAAACTAAAGACCTAGTGTAATCAGCACTCAGTGATTGCTCATGAATTTTGATGTATACTATTCAAACTAACAAAACAAACATTAACAAAAAACAATGTTGAAGTCTAGTACTGAAACAAACAGAAAACAAATTAACAAAGACATTAAGATGATGTAATTCAAGCAAATAGTTTGTAAGACGTTAATAACTTTAAAAATCAAAAGAGAAGATGTATGCAGGCAATGTAAGCAACCCCAAGTTCAAAGCAAATTCGCAATCCTTTTCAGCAAATTGAATTTTAAAATAGGGAGAGTAAAAATTGCATACAACATATTCCTCCTAGCTAGCTCGACACATCTACAATTCATTAAGCAAACCTATCAAATGTAAATAATCGGTAAACCCAACAAATTTGCCAGGCATTCCTGAGAGAAAGATTGCAGTCAGCTTACCTCGGCAAGACAACGAAACACCAGAACATCACACATCAAATGCTTAAAAGAAGTAGCAATCTTTATTTCTGGGGATGCCTTACGTTAATAACTAACCCAGAAATTATCAGAAGACGGTATTCTCACAATTCATGCTGTTATTGTTTCAGTCAACTACAGAACATACTCCGACTTTACCCAAATAAACTAGCTAATATAAAAGCTCCAACACCATTTCAATCTAAATATAAACATTTCAACATCATCAACAGCATGACAAAAGAAAACCTAGTTTTTTTTTTACCACAAAAAAAAAACGTAGTTGAGCAACCTCAACTATCCTCCTAATAAACTAAATTGCACAGTTGTACAGAATACCCTGAACTACAACAGGAAAAACCTATCAGAAATTGCAAACCCATTTGGCCTTTACAGTTATTCTTAACCCAAATACACGTCGGTATGTCTAATAGCAAGGACCATATGTTTATGAAGAGAACACAAAAATAACAAATAAACATCACTCCATACATTCTCAAACAGAAGTTTTACAAACGGTTGACTAAAATTCAAATAAAAGGCATGAACAGAAAATATTAAAAGACATCATCTTTTGACACCAACAGAACAAAATACAATGGTACAACAGATACGTAACAAGTTACCAACAAAAAAACACACACACAAAAGCCAGAAAACAACATCCCACCAGAATCACAGAATGAAAACTCAAATCACAACAAAAGCAGATACACAACAAGACCTAACCCACCATAAAAAAAAACCCAATAGTAGTCTCACCTCAACACGACTCAGAAAAGCGGCGATGCAGGCATACCAGTTCCCCCACAAGTACAACCAAAGCAATAAAAACAGTTTCTTGAAATAGAACAATCCATAAAAAAGAAAGACCCAATTCACAATAAAAAAAAATTCAAGAAAGGGAAAGGAGGAGAATCCAGTTACCATATCCTGGCTGCGAAAAGAAGAACAAAACCCAATCCACAAAAATTCAAGAAAAAGCAGATGCAAGATTCAAGAAAGGGAAAAGAGGAGAATCTAGTTACCATGTTGTTGTGGCTGCTGCTACTGCTGCCCCTTTTGGCAATTATTATAGAGGGCCCAATCTTTATATTCTATTCAGTTCAAGAAAGTGGGAAGCACCTTCACAGACCAAATGCCATCATGGACATGGTGACACAGACCAAATGCCAACATGCTTTGGGTAGCTTTAATTCCTTATTTTCTACTCATAATAAAAAAGGATTTTGGATTTTTTCAATTCACTGAAAAACGTTGGATTGAGATCTGACGGATGTTGGCTCTAGGTTTAGACGAATGCGTGTGAGCCGTTGGTTGGAAAAACTGATTTAGCTAGGGTTTGTCAGGGCTGGAGTAGGTGCGATACTGGGGTGGGCCGGGGGGACTGGGCCCATTAACTGATCTGGGCCAGTCGTGACCTGGAAATAGACACGTTCTTTGACGGGAATGTCGTTGAACTGCAACGCGGGTGGGGGTGGGGGGAAGTTGGCCCATCAATATATGTTTTTTTGGGTAGATTGCACCTTCCCATTGTTACCTTTGGCTAATTTATACATGCATCCCCAGGGAATTATCTAGTGGACAGTTCCACGGAACACCTGGTGGAGAGGTCCATTGGATGGCTAACATGTTTTAATATGCATTCTAAGTGTCAAAATCTGACTCATGTCCGCTCCCTTGTTTGTGGTTCAACATTTTTCTAAAAAAAAAGAGTCGACATCTGAATATTTAGTTACTCTACCACTAGTGTATGTACCAAAGGTTGGACCTCTCCACAGACCACATGGTGGAACCATTCCATTGGAAAATTGCTCCTACACCTTATGTTTTAGAAACTGTAAATAGAATCATAAACTTTGAAATGACTATAACCCTCCTAAAATGACTCATAAAGCACCCTGTCGTAACCAAGTGTATATACCCTCCTTTTCTCCACCACTCCTCCACTCACCTTGATTTACACTCTTCCACAAGTTCTCCCTAGTTCCTACCACGCTCTCCATCAACTATGGCTTGTCATGTCAAAGGTGGGAGGATCAAGTAAGAGTAATATCACCATTTAGACATCCTAGTCATTGGCTTTATTAATAGCATGACATATGCATAATTTTTTGCAAATTAAGCCGTTTGGGGCGTGATTATAAGTAAATATCCACAGTGGATGATCCACTGTAGCATCCATGTTTTTTCTACCTGAGGTGCTTTTAATCACGCCCCAAATGGCCGTGCTGCTGAAATTCGTCAAAGATTGGGATGGTAGGTGCAATTTCTTTAGGGGGCACCTCACTTTTTCATGTGTTTTTTGAGAAAAGGTGACTTTTCAGCACCGTAGGTTTTCTTAGTAACACAACATACTCAGTAAAACCTTAAGTTTTTAACATTTTTTTAGTAATACCACATATTCTCATTCATGCTTTTCATGGTAGAACTCTAAGGAACCTGAAGGTGGGACCTTACCATCAAATATATAACGGTAGCTCTCTACTGCCAAATTGAACTTAGCTCTCTACTGCCAAATTGAACTTAGGGTCGTTGACATTAACTATTATTTTTGTCGGTGGAATGGCAGTATGGCACTGTCAATCATGGAATGTCGTATCGGATATCGGTAAAATATCGATCGGCCAAAGAGATGAAATATCGGAGATATATTGGAGATATATCGGAGATATTGCGTAAAAAAATATCGGTAGTCAAAAACTAGTTTTTACCGTATATTTTCACAATCTAACTTCTAAAATGAGTTATACTAATTTAAACAAAGAATAAATTTCAAAATATGCATATTTGGATAGAAAACAAACATGAAAGGTTTTTTTTAAAAAAAAAATTTCAATTTTTTTTTTTTAAAATAATTTTTTAATTAAAAAAATACCTATATATCGGTCCGAAACCGATATATCGGCGATATTTGGAATTTTTTGAAAAAATGATACTAATTGGCATCGATGTATCGGTTTATGGCCGATACCAATATATTGGCGAGACGATTTTCCATGCTGTCAATTGTGAGACTTTTGTTGGTCAAACCCTACGTCAAAAGGTAACATTGTGGGTGCTACTGAGCATACTAGAAAAAAATGATTGTTTAGGTGTTACTAAAACTGAGCATATTGAGAATACTGTCAAAACTACTTATGAAAGTGGGTGTTACTGAGAAATTTTTGGGTGTTGATGAGTCTCACCCCTTGAGAAACATGCAGCTCAAATTGATAGGATGATAATACACGTCCAATGAATTTGGGCAACAAAACCATCCAATGTTGATGTCTGGTTGGACAAGGGTTGCGTTGGAATTGGATGGTGCAGCAAAGCCTTCTATGGCCCACTTCCTTCTCCAACAAACCTCATCAAGCTTATAATCCACATATTTGGTGTTGAAGATATTAATTATCACTTTATAAAATAGTCCTATGCAATAAATAAGAATTTGATGATTTTCAATTTTCTTTAGCTACCGTTTAATGAAGCTCGTCTAGATGTGAAAAATTACTGGTATAACATTACATGGCTGTGTTTGCTCCCTCAAGGAAAACACACGAAAGAGGAGCAAAAAGACTGGCCCGAGAGTCTAATGAATTTACCAAGCTTCATCGAATGGAGGGAGAATTAAGTCACTTCCTTTCATGTAAAGGGACCAAACGAATATTAAAAACCAAATGAGCCAAGAAATGTAATGTTGCTTATATTTAAGACAAGATTCAATAAGCTGCAGCTTGGTGGGCTCCTAGTTGAAAAGATGTCCATTTGTCTCATATTCAGGAATTTGGACAACAAGGTGGTCCATAGCTAATTAAATAAAATGATAAAATCTCCATATTGCACATCATGTCTCATGTATTTTTAGTAATAAAGATGGTGGCCACTTTGATTTGGTGATCGTCATGGTCATCGTCATCACAAGTCCAATTATCTGGGGGGGCTACATAAATGCTATTCGAGCCTACATTATATTATTTTTTACAAAATACAATGAACCCCGTGATTTAAAATGACATGAACTAACAATCACACCTATAAATCCAAATCAAAGTTGCCAAATGCACCCTAAGCATAGCCTATAGAAAGGGGCTCACCATGTTGGAGAAACAGTGGGGATGGGAGACTCGATCGACAACCCTAGAAAGTGCCCTTGAAAACAGATAGATGTTATTGGACAGAGGGAGTATTAATTATCATTCCCACAACAATTAGTGGATGGATATAAAAAGAGATAGTGGATGGAGCACAAAGATTAATAAATTGGCTTCCTCAAATATCACATTTGTTTAGATGTGGACACTATAATGGAACAGAGGAAGTTTATTTTTTTAGGCAAACAAGCTTCATGTATAAGCCAATGTTTTATAAATTTATTCCTAAAGAATGACAAAATAATCAACATATAGTATCTTCAGCTTATGCAAAAATTTGTCTATGCAACAATATGGGGGCAATTTATGCAACAGCACTCTAACAGTAGTTTTTTTAAAGATTGATTGCTCAAGTATTTGTAACTTTTCAATGAGCACACTTTATACTCCACTTTTGTTTTGGATAAATAAAAAAAACAAATTAAGGGGCTGTTTGGGGCATGAAAAATCAGAAACATCCATTCGGATTATCCACTAACCAGCCTGAAACTTATGAGGTGTTTCAGGCTGGTTAGTGGATAATCCCAAAAATCCCTAGTTGGTGGATTTTTCACAGTGGATTTTTGGAATTTTTCACGATCCAAACGGCCCCTAACACTTATACCCCACTTGACCATCAATCATATATAGCTAGGCAATGCTCTCATTTACGATTGAGCAGTCTAATGTAAATGTTCTGTAATGGGACCGAATTGCAGAGCAGAATCCATGTCTCCAACTCCATACAAATGGAATGGGGTGTTTATGATACTAATGATGATTATGATATATATGTAAATATAACAAAGGACAACATTAAATTGCTGATAATTGAAATAAAAACACACCTCTTTCTGTAAACAGGAGGTTGACTGCAGCAACTTGGTCTTCAGGATGGATCAGATTAGAATCTATCTCAGGCAATTGCCATAAGGAATATTTGACCATCTGTATAAGGAGTAAGGACTGGTTTTATAGCAAATTGATGAGGGAGGAAGAAGCATCTTGAGAGGAATATACCGGCCCACTAAATTTGCAGGAAAATGAGAACAAATTTAGAAAGCCAGACTGCATTCCTTTTATGCCAGATTTCCTGCATCAGTGTTGTAGCCGGCTTTATCCATGTTTGTTTCATGGGCACCCTGCTGATTGTGTGGCAACTTCCCCTTTTTTTGTGTTCCAATGCTTATCTTGCTTCTTAATGCAGTTAAAGATGGCTAATTGCATCAAAACTGGGTACTCAATTAAATAACTTTTATAAACCACTTAGAAGACACATCTCAGCGAAGAGACCCCGACATTTTTTTTTGCTAAAAGATAAATTAATCTAGAACGATGAAGGTTATAGAAGTCCTCCCGTAGGAGATTTACAACAGGTGGGGAAGTAAACTAACAACATGATCTATGATAAAAAAAAACAGAGTTAGCCAACCCATTGGCAACACAATTGCCTTCCCTAAACGAATGAATGAAGTCAAGCGAGTGGAAGAATTCTAAGGTTATAAAAATTTCATACATGATAGGCTTGATAGACTAGGGGGTGTTGGAGTAGGCTTTCTTCACAAGGTTGAGGGAGCCTCCTTCAAGAATGATGTCATTCCAGTAGAGCCATCTAGCCAACAAAAGCCCATGAAGTGCAGCATTCGCTTCGGCCAACACAGAAGATCCAAACCCAACATCGGTTGCCACAACAGCAACAAACTGGCCATCATGATCCCTAATAATAGCAACAGTAGAAGAAGTTATTGGGTTCCTCAACACGCACCATCAAAGTTGATCTTCAATTTGCCCAAGGGGGGAGCCATCCACGAAATCCAGACCTCATATTGCATATTACCATCTAAAAAACTAAGCATGATAGTAGTCGCTTCAGCTTGAATAATCTTTTATAAAAATAGCCTTGGAAACCATCAGGGCCAAGGGATTTGAAGGATCCCAGCTGTTAGACAACACACTTCACTTCTTACAGGGGAAACATTTTTGGCAAGGTCCATATTATCTTATGGAGAGACCATAGGCTTGACTAAGTTAAGAGGATCAAATTCTTCTTCTAGGCTACAACTAGTAAACACAAAATGAAAATGGTTAGCAAGCAAGTATATATATCCTCTTGATTATTGAAACATTCCTGTACACATCATACAACTTAGTAATAGTATTCCTTCTCCATCGGTGAATAGTTGTTTGATGGAAGAACTTAGTTTTAAGATTTCCATCAATGAACCAATTGACTTTTAGATTTTTTGTTCCATAAAAACTGTTTTTGATGCAAAGTTTTTTCATATTCATTTCCAATTCATTTTCCTTAGAGACCAAAGACAGATCACAATTCAACTGCATGCTTTCTTGTAACAATTTAATAGTATCTAAGATTAATTGAGGTTTAGAATTGATAACTCCAAATTTTGATCTATTCCTCTTTCTCAATTCTTTAGTAATTACCTCCAGCTTAGCCATAATAGTAAAAGAAGGAGAACCACAGAAGTCATTTTTCCACAATGTTTTCACAATTTTTTTACAATCTACCTCTTCTAGCCACATTCTTTCAAATTTAAAAGGCTTATGGAGATTTTAGAATCTTATTGGCTCAGTATTAAGCAATAAAAGACAATGATCAGAGCCAACAATTTGTTGGTGATAAATGACTGCAGTAAGAAATAAACTATCCCACGTCGCAAAGCTTAGTCCCTTATCAATCCCTTCATAGATTCTGGATGAAGAGTATTGACCATTAGTTCAAGTGTAAGGAGAACCTCTAAAAGAAATTTCAGAGAAGCCCCCATTACCAATAAAATTCAAAAATTTATTCTTTTTCAAAATATCAATTATTTTTCCACCCTATTTATTAAAATCCAAGGTTGAAAGTATTAATAGATATAGACACCACCACGTACCATTGTTCAAATTCCAGGATATTGACCTCAAAAATCATTCCACCAAATCCACATCCCACCAGCTTTTCCAACAGCAGTGAAAATAAAATAATTGGCACAACCAAGGTTAGAGATATACTTGTAATACGACTCCTCCACTAGCATGGATTCTACCAGTAGCAACACCTGTGGATCATGTTTCAAATATGGCCTTTCAAAATAGTTTTTGTCATGGGTTGGCCAACCCCACGACAGTTCCACATTATGCACTGCCGCTTTCAAAGCCCCCATTTTCCTCAGCTCACTCATTTAAAACTAGGGACCCCGACATGTACATATGCAGGGACCGATATTTTGTACAAATACTAAATGACACTAAAATATTGCTATATATGCAGGGACCGATATTTTGTACAAATACTAAATGACACTAAAATATTGCTATACAAAAGGTGGGAGTTGCATGGGCATCGAATGATGATGTGAAGGTTGTGCCTGTAAGATAATCAAGTTCCCCGAAAGCTTGAGTTGTTAGGAAATGTAATTCTTATTTATTTATTTTGTAGTCCAAGCCTTCTCGCATGCAAGCATATGTTAAGCACGATACGGTCAACACAATTGAGGTATAAATGCCTCAACAAACCCTGAACCCAAGACCCTGGCTCTAAAAATAATGATTATTAGTCTAGTTAGTATGTGCAGAAAAAATAATGATTATTTACAAAGCAACTCTTGTTTCCTTGATATTTTGGGGCTGTTTAAACATAAATCGAAGGTTAGATTGTGGAAGAATTAAGTGGATTCCACTTCCCAGCAAAACTTATGGTTTAGTAATCAAATTCTGGGCGAACATAAAATTAGACTAAATTTAGGATTATGGCAAGGTCTTGGATATTTTGGGACTGGACCAATGTGTAACTGGAATTTTGCCAGATATAATTTTTGAAAATCCTTTTACCACAGTTTTTATAACATATGAAAGGAATTAGTTTTGCGAAGTCTCACATTCTAGCCTCATGAGATTTGTATCCAAACAGCCCCTAACTGTCTCACAACTACCTCTCTTGAATTTCCTCGGTCTAACTCAAACAAGTCCTTAATAACTATGTGTTGAACGAAATGTAGTGAAACAAAAGTTTTTTCCCCATCTAGCTCTTAGATGCTTCTCATTTTGCATCTCAAACACAATGTTTCATTAGCAATTTAAGGTTGCTCAAAATTCTTGCAACTAAACACAATGTGAACTGTGAAAGTGAATTACAGAGGGATCAAAACAAATAAAGAGGAAGACAATAAAAAATAAATACAACTTTATCGTTATATAGATTGAATCACAAGACAACCTTCTGTTTGGGCACAAGAATTGGGGGCTCAACATCAATACCCATATTAGCTGCAGTGCCTGCAATTATTCTCATGGCTGACTCGATTGTTGTACAGTTCAAATCTGGAAGCTTTTCGGTTGCAATAGTACGGACTTGATCAGCTGTAACTTTTCCCACCTTCTCTCTGTTGGGCTCTTTAGAGCCTTTCTCCACTCCTACAAGCACATATGTTTAACATAATTTACTGCATCTAAAAAATACTACATGGTCTCCAGATGCTTGTTGGAAAAAATTCCAGATAGTACACGAAGAAACATGAATCAGAATGCCATCCAATGTCCGAGTACAAACAACAAAATGTGAAAATATGACCATTTTTAATTAAATTGGTCAATTTTTATCAACTCACATATGGCTACTCGTGTGCATGAAAAGATGACCATTATATAATTAAATTCTCTATGAAGCATTTATCATAGAGGTTAACCGCAACATATGTTTTTTAGCATTTGAAGACCAGGTTCTCAAATTACCACATGATCACCGTATCCTAATGATTGGTATCCATAAGTACTCAACCTTGATGACTTTAGAAAAGAATTTTGTAATTTCAGAAGTAGTATATCATGTCAATGAAAAAAGAGAAACATGATGATCAAACCCCAAGTTCCTGTATTATATAAGTCACCATAAGGCAATAATGTTGAGTCCCTAGTGATTGCAGCTAGATATTAACAGCTCTCATTACAGTATATTATAATAGTCTAGCCATGACAATTAGGTGTTCATTTCTCAGATAATATACAGTGCCCTAATGTGAACAACATCTGTCAATGCAAGTTGTCCTTCAATAATAAATAAGAGGCAATTTCTCCTCAAACTAAGCACTTCCAGAAATCAAGTAAGTTCTTAGATAGGCGGCACATTAAATTAGATAACTTTGCCTTTCAAGGGTTTCATTCGAATGGTGTGTATAAATTATAAGACTACAGTTTCTATGAAGTGCTTCATGAGTTAGCAGAACAAACGCATACCTGCAGCCTTTAAAAGCAAAACTGAGGCAGGAGGAGTCTTCAAAACAAATGTAAAACTCTTATCCTGTACATCAACAAATAAGACAGTATTTTTCCAATTAGACCCCCATTAGCACACTAGGAAAAATAATACCAACCAGATGCAAGAACATAGCCAAGCAACATAACACAAATGCACTAAGACTGCACATTGCCAAATTACCAAATGAAACATTCAATTTACCAAATTATAAACCAAGAACAAATTAATCCAATAGTGAACAAAGAAAAGATTGGGGAAGAAAGCACTCACATCATACACAGTAATCTCAACTGGAATCACATAACCCGCCTTATCGGCAGTTTTCGCATTATACTCCTTACAAAAGGCCATGATGTTCACTCCCTTGGAACCGAGAGCAGGCCCCACAGGAGGCGCCGGCGTCGCCTTCCCTGCTTCCAGTGCGAGCTTCACTATTCCAGTAACTGCACAATCATGCCACACAAATCAGCACACTGAAAACAGCAAAACCCAAGAAGACCCAGATTGGAAAGCAGCATAGAAACCAAGAAAAAGATACCTTTTTTGGCTTTCCCAGCCTTAGGGGGGGCCATGGATTTGATGGTGAGGGGTCTCCTGTGGGGGGCATGGACTTGGAGGAGGGGCTGCTTGTCAGTGAAGGAGGAGATGGAGAGGTGGTGGGTTGAGGCAGAGAAGCTGAGGGAGGAGGTGGAGGGGAAGAGGGAGGAGGTGAGGGGCTTGGTGGGGAGAGGAGGGGAGAGGGAGAGGGAGAGGTGGGTGGTGGAGATGGCCATGGCAGAAAGAAGAGATCGAGCTTTGTAGGGGTAAGGGAGGAGGTAATGTTTATTCTAACTTGGGAGTTTGGATCTTTGAAACTGGCCCAAGTCCAATTATCATTGGGTCTTGATAATGTTTCATGATCATGGAGATGAAAAAGTTGAGGCCATCAGTTTATAGATGGTCTATGACCCCATATTGTACATTTCCTTGGGCTAAAGAGTGAATGCTTGCTTGGAATGAGATTTTGAAGTGATTCAGGGCCTGCTTGGTTGCAACTTCTTGAGTAGAGGAAGCAGAACTTGGATTTTGGTTACGAAGTGATGTGTGTTTGGTTGGACATAAAAAAAAATTAACTTTTTGGTGAGTAAAATGTTTGGCAACATAAGCATAAAGTAGATTTTGGAATGCTAAGTTACAAAATTACCCTTCATCGACCATCCTTAACAATACGTTTCTTACTCATTTCTGATTTGTTTTGGCCTTTTTTTTTCATTCTTCCTCATTTTTAATGCTCTTTCTTATAATGATGATATCATAAATATTTTGAGCTACTGAGTACTATTTATAGTGGATTTTGTGGTATTTTTTTATAGAATATCAAGATCATTAGTATATCATGATGGTAAGAAAGAGCATAAAAAAAAAGAAAAGAAAAAGTCAAAAATAGACTAAAAATGAGAGAAATAAAATGTTGAAATTTGTTCCATTTTAATGGTCGATTACACGATAGCTCACTGTATCGTGTAATCGATTACACGATAGCCGAGCTATCATGTAATCGATTCCACAATAGCCTATTATGTAATCCAATTCACGATAGCCTAGTTATCGTGTGTTGGATTACACGATCGATTACACGATAGCATTACACGATAACTTTTTTAATAAGACAAACTTCAACGATATGTTTTTACTCATTTTTGATCGGTTTTGACCTATTTTTTTAAATCTTTCTCATTTTTAATGCTCTTTCTATTTTCCAAATGCCTGAACCGCTCCGGCATTGTACCTTACCCCTGTGCTTCCGCCGCCTCATCCGTCCCCTCCGGCTCCACCACGCCGTTGCTAACACCAACACTACACTACCCAATCCAAAAGAAACCCCCACCCAATGCTGTCGGGAAGACCACCCAACCCCCAATTTGCTAACAAACTGACTGGAATTCAACCATGTTGTAGAAGATAAAGGACGCCCAAACTGGATAGACTTAACTAGGACACCATGCACCGACGAGCTGGGGGTGGGGGATCTGCGCCAGGGCGGGCTTGGAGAGGAAAGCAGAAGAGGGAGTGACAAAGACGACATGGTCGACCTTCTTCTCCCTCTGGGGACACGAGGAATGAGGGGCAATGAGTGGAAAAACTTCACACATTTTTCAGCTGCCTGCACTTCATCGTGGAAAATCTCCTCACAAGGAGATTCTGCATTTCGTCGACTTTCTCCAGAATCTGGGGTGGAAAGTCGACTTCACTACATGGAGGGATTCACGTAAGGTAGTACAGCCAAACGCACTAGTGCAGAAAACACCTGATTCTAAGAGAATCTGGTGCGGAAAGTGCCAACCAAACAGGCCCTCAATGTGGTTGTGAGAAAAATGATTTAGATGGTGCATTTGGCAACCTTATTTGGATTTAAAGGTCTGATTCATAAAATCATATCCTTTCAAATTAGATGTAGATGAGAATTTCATTTGGAAAATTTAATGTTTGAGAATAGTATAATTTTAAGAGTGCGATTTTAGTTTTTATGGGTGTGATTGTGTAAATGACAAGGTTAAAATGTGTTATTTGCACCCATCCCTTTTGGTGTTATAAATCAAATGACAGGATTTAGGGTGTCATTTTGGCATAATCAAATCCCTTCCAAAAACATGTTGCCAAATGGGATTTGGACAAAATGACGCGATTCTATAAATCACAAGATCCATACCCAGGGGAGGGTTGTTATTTTGTTGAGATTTTTTAGATGAAATATTCCTCGCTTTGCGTCGAGTAATAAAAGATAGACTCGGGGTTGATTTGCTGGATCTAAGTCGAGCTTGGGCTTAAGAAAGTTGAGCCATCGGGTCGCATTTAACCACTTTTAAGATGCATACTACACGGATGAGTGGGGTGGTCAAGTACTTATTCAGTATCATACGTATTTATACAATGAAGAAGTGTTTACAAATTTCATGTTGATACAAATAAAAATCTTATGGAAAGAAATCAAATACCCCTCCCACTAAATGAGTTGGAATTTGATTTGTAATCCCCCTACAAGGGAAAGATTTAATGCATAATTAAGGGTCCATATAGCAGGCTTAATGCTAGCCCCTTATGAGCGACTGGCAAGATGACTTCTTGTTGAGGAAGATGCCTTAAAATCTTTATATGGGAAGAGGAAGGAAATAGGCTGAGACCACTTCGGATTGATCGGAAGCATTGTGCAAATGCTCGGAAGGTTGCACAGTGTAAAGGGTTGCTTGAGACGGTTTGCGATCAATCACACACCTCAAGGCCATCGATGAAAAGTTGCGACAGAATCCGGAAAGTTAGATTTTGCATGGGTTTCTCTTCCTCATTGGACTAGGGGGCATTCATCCAAGGAATCTATATAAATGGGTCTAGGGTCTTTTAAGGTTGTAACTTTTTCTCTCAAGGGTTGTAGGGTTAAAATGGAAAGAGGTTTGAAGCATAAGATTAGTATATGCTCAAGGGTTAAGAGAGGGTTTGGGTATTGTGAGTGTTCGTAACCTCGGGGAATTTGAGAGGGAGAGAGCACTATACTCTTGTTTTCTACATCATAGTGGTAAGAAGATCCTGTCTTATTGGCAAGGCTGTTTTGCCGAACTACGCTAATTGCTTACTGTGTCTCGTGTTTGCTTTCCTTCTCGTTAATTTCTCTGTTCTATATCTTCGTTCCTCTAACAGACAAAAACCCAACATTTGTCACTATAGGTCCCGTCACTGAAAACCCCATTCATTTGTAGTGGATCGTCCAAATTTTATTCAACAGCTATATGAAAACACTAAGTGCACTTGCAGCATGATTGGGTACCGCACACATGCTCTCATGCCTAGGCATCCACTTTAGAGGCCTAGTATCAAATTTGAGGCCAATTGAGCACAGCCAAATAAGCAGCAATAGAAGTTCCTTCCAAATGAATGCTTTCTCCCAACTGAAAGAAAGTGCCAACATGGTATATAGTCTCATTGAATAAAGCCTAATTCCAGTCCCCATTCTTGTATGATCAATATTTCTCCTTATGCTTATACCTCAGGGTGCCCAGCAAACTCGCAGGCTCAACAGTCACACTGAAACTGTGTACTTTCTGGGGGATATGCAGTGACCAATGCCTCCCAAAAGAACTCTCCATTTACGATTTGCACGTGATACTCGCACTTGTTTCCCGTGACAGTGACCTAACTGATGATTCCTACTTGTCTTAGAGTTGTGCATTTCCACTTTGTAGAATCTGTAGTGGAGGCTGCAGATAGAGAATTGGAAGTGTGTTAATTTGGCTTACATCATTCATGTTGGAAGTTGGCAAATGGAATGTTAGTTGTAAGTTGCTCACATCATTATAATTAATTTTCTCCAACTTCATGTGCTTAGGTTGTCTGTTTTGCATGAAACTTTTTACTGGTGTTGCTTTCCATTAATCCACCCACCATCAGTGCTCAACAAGAGGATCAAGGCGTTAATCTCATTTAATTTGTTTCAGAAAGCTATGTCTATTAATTGGGATCATAGTTGAGAATCGACCTGGAAAGCACACATGGACACGTAATGTAGTTTCATGATTCAATTGGTCTAGGTATCTGGGGTCTTTCTATTTGTAAGTTGTATTAAAATCTAAATGCATGCATACATGGACACGTAATAGGTTTCCAATCATAGCTTATTTTAGCTTCCGATTAATTACTGTCCAGCTAAATATAAGACAGCCACAATTTACTTGGAAATGGTTAATATGCACTGTGTCGCATATCATCCGGGATATCCTTGTTAGACGCCGTTGATCACCATGGCACATGATCAATGGCTCCTGTGAAGTGGAGGAAAGATATCCTAGAGGATCTAAGTGGGAGGTAGTTATAAGACATCCAAGTTTCCAAAAAGCTCGAGTTGTCAGGAAATGCAAATCTTATTTGTTAATTGTATATATTCCAACACCCCTTCACCTGCAAGCATCTACCAAGTACCACATGCAGAACACAATTTGGTTATAAATGCATGCCTCCAATAAGACTTGAACCCAGTTCTTTAGGGACCTAACCTGAAGCTATGATACCATACAAAATAACCGAGTTTCCTGAAAGCTAGAGTGGGTAAGAAAAGGAAATCTTATTTCTTCTTTTTATATCCCAACAGTAGGGGGCGGCCCAAAAGCACACATGGAGGCTAGAGCACGTTGTCAGCGCATACAAACGGAATCCAATTAAATTGATCCACTTATATTTGGTAAACAACCCAATGTGAATTGAGTATGAAGATTGCATTTTCTAAGTCGACCAAGATATCTTTTGACATGGTCATCCTTTTCAGCTTGTGGGAATTTCCCTTTTCCAGTTGGGGCCATTTTCATTTGGCAGTGAGGCAAAAGCATTCAGCAGATCATGATTCCCATTCAACCAATGCTGATCATCACCAAATAAAAATGTCTCAATTAGATGACAACAATTTGGCCATTATCAGGTGCACCAATAAAATAAGAGACAATCTCAATTTTGCTGACTATCGATTATATCCAGCCATAATGTGTAATGAGCTCACAGGCTTATCACTTCTGGTGGCAATCTGCACTTGGACGGAGTAAAAAAATACAGTACTTGGCCGAAAAGGAGGAATATTTCTAGCTCCTTATCCTGGAAAGCAAGCCTCACTTGCAACTCGACATGTTAGTGGCATGCGTGATCTTACCGAAAAGGAGGAATATTTCTAGCTCCTTATCCTGTAAAGCAAGCCTCACTTGCAACTCGACATGTATTGGAATGGTCATGACAGCAAAACATATCTCAGTCAAGATAAGTTCACTTGAGCGATCTGTTGTCAGAAATCTCATTCTATCCATCTATTACTTGAGGCCAATCAGAACAGGGAGATAGATAGGGTCAAGTGGACTCCTGTATTGCTAGAAGAGAGTCAATGGCTTATCTTCTATTGGCTCAACATATATATGCTGGAAGGGATAGAGTTCCAGCCCTATTGCCTTTGATGTTATAATGCCTGTCATCTCGTTGCACTTGAAGTAACAACTAATAATTCAATCCAGTGCTCGACAATCTCATATGCTTGTGTGCCCTCATAGGGTGTGAGTCAAGGTGTAGACAGCTGGTGAAGCTTCACCGCCGTCGATGAAAGGATATTGGTGCCTTTAATCAATGGCGTACATACAAACGCTAATCTACTATGGTCTTCGCATGTGCGCTATCAATCTTTGAATCTTCATAAGACATTACATCTCACGCTTGGCAAGTATATACTTGGATAAACAGTGATTGTTTCAGCACTTTTGACACTATATTTGATCAGAATCAAAAGTTGCAACTATCTTATCTTTGAAAATGACACCAATTCTGGGGAAAATTTTCAACTATCTTATCTATAGTGGGTGGAGTCTTGACTGGTATATAATGTTCTTGTCGAGCTCAAGCCGAGCGATCGATCGAACCCGTTGTGCAATTGATTGGGAAATGCATAAACTTCCCGTTTGAGGCAGACTGCACGAGATTCTCTTCCTAGCTAGTTGGACTTGAGGATTATATTATGTCTCGTAATGATATAATGATATATAGATTGTTTTAGGGCTTCATAAAGGTAATTTCCCACACCACTTGAGGATTATATTATGTCTCGTAATTGAAGTTTCACCGGCTGATTAAATCTCATGTGTCAATCTCACATTTGCCCATCAAATTAAGTTGAATGAATAATAGTAAGAGAGGCTAGTGTACTACAGGTCGAGGAGAGAGGAAGGGTATCCTTAATAGCTTTATTTTCTAATTATAGTGATAAATATCGTATTGACCTTTACAGTGGATGGCCATCGTCTTCCTTTTTTGAAAGGTTGTACTTCCCTTCACAGTGGATGGCCATCGTCCCCGTTTTTCATATATCCAGAGTTTGTGTATAGTTCGGGTGGGTTGTCAATAGGGGTGCAACTTTTGCGGGTCAGCCCGCAAGCCCGACCCTACCCGGCCCGTAAAATTGTAGGTATGGGCCAAAATTTTAAGGTATAAGGTTGGGCTGGGTTGCTAAGCCCGCTAAACTTAGGGTCGAGTAAGGGCCTAGATAAAAAAACTACTTAAGCCCGCAAACCCAGTAAGCAATGAACACTGGTATCTCACATAGTCAATGTAAGCTCATAGGCCCAGTGCTTAAGTTTATATTGAATTATTGTTGTAGGCTGTAGTGCCTCACAACAATTTGCAAACCCTAGCCTTGCGGCCTTCTCGCCTCTCAACTTCTCCAGAGACCATGTGTGGCTGTGGTTTTGACTCATGTTATTTACATTTTTAGGTGCCTGAAGGTAATGGTTCTAGAGTGGTGTGGGATGGTCAGGGACACATTGTGACAAATTATCATGGTATGATTTCTATATTTCATTTCTAAAGATTTAGTTTAATGGCTTCTTCACAGGGACACATATAGGTAATGGGTTTAACTATGTTAGTGGATTATATTTTACCACTTGGTAATGCAATGTTCTTTGACTTCTTCACGGGAACATATAGTGAGCGTCATACCCATGCATTTTTTTGTTTAAGCGGTTCTGGTATAAATATGCTTATTTTGACTATTCATTATACAGTGGTTGGTAATGCTCTTTCAAGAAATCCAGGCCCTGGACAAGTTGTTGCTAGAGTCAGCATTCTAGCATCCGAAGGGTGAGTTCTCCCCGTGCTGGTGAAATTAGATGCTTATTATAAGATAGATAAAGGATTTTACAAAATTTACTCGTAATCAATCTCAACAAAGTTGCTTTTGGTGTATGACTATCTCCTAATATTGTAGGGATCGCGCCAAAGAGCTTGCTATCGTCAAGGTAGACTTTACTTTGTACATTAGTTCCTGAAAGATGCTAGTGGTTGTCTATAGAACTTGCCTTTAAGCATTTTTGTAACACGCTAATCATACAAAACTCTCGAAGCTGCCTTCCACTTTACCCACCTCTCATTTATCATATTCACTGCATCACTATCAATGTCCCCTTTTTTTATGGATAATGGATCATAAGTAACGGAATTTATCACATCTTAGCACTTCTTGCTCATATATTAAATTTTGTGCACTCTACTTAAACCAACTTATTTTGAACACTTTGATTCTAGTGCCTCCCTTCATAATTCAACTTTTGCATTCAAACCTACTTTACTCTCATCGATTAAAACTACATCATCTGCAAGAAAACATACACTAAGGTACACTATCTTACGTATATCTAGTTAGTTCATCCATAACTAAAGAAAAAAAAGATAAGGACTTAATGCTGACTCTTGATGAAGACCTAATATAACCGAAAACTCCTTGGTTTCTCTCCTAATTATTCGTATAATAGTCACAACCCACTCATACATATCCTTTATAATATCTATGTAACCTCTTATGACTCTTTTCTTCTTAAAAAAAATTACAAATGAGATCTCTCGGCACTATGTCATAGGCTTTTTCTAAAACTATAAATGTCTTATCTTCCATCCCTATGCCTCTCTACTAATTGTTGTAATAAAAATATAGCTTTCGTTGTTGACCTCTCCAGCATAAAACCAAATTTATTCTCTGTTACTCAAGTTAGTTTTTATAAACGCCCTTCTATTACTCTCTTAGTATGCCACATAAGTTTTATACCTTTATAGTTTGTACACTTTTAGATGTCACTTTAATTTTTATACAAGGGTATGAGGGTACTTTTCCTCAACTCTTCTAGCATCCTCTTAGACTTCTAGATCTTGTTAAACAAATTAGTTAACTAAGTTGAGCCAACACCTCCTAGAGCCTTCCATACTTCAATAAAAATTCCATCGGGTCCTAGAGCTTTACCTTTCTTCATCTTCTTTAATGCAACATCTACCTTATCTATGGAGAATCTCCTAAAATAAATTATATCTTTAACGGGACTAGACTTATCCATCCAACTACTACAATTTTTATTCAATAAATGCTCAAAATATCCATGTCATCTCTCCTTAATTTCTTCATCTTTCACTTAAACATTTTGATCTTCACTCTTAATGCACCTACTTGCTTTAAGTTCATACTTCTCTTATCTTTTAACTTAACTATCTTATATATATCCCTCTCTCTCTCCTTCGTCCCTAGCATATTATATAACTAAGGGGCCGTTTGGGGCGTGATTATTACAAAATATCCAGACTGGATGTTAGATATATACTGTAGCATCCATGTGGATTTTTACATCCACCTGAAACACCTCCTGAGGTGTATCAGCTGGATATATAAAATATCCAGATGCTACAGTGTAGCAAAACATCCCATCTGGATGTTTTGCTTTTAATCACGCCCCAAACGGCCCCTAAACAAACTCCTTATTTCTAGTTTCACTCACTATCTTTTTAGTTTCTCTATTAACTTTATCATATCTTTCTCAATTTTCTCAATTTTTATATTTTTATCACTATTTGAATAAACACTTCTTTTCTATGATAACTCTTTGAACTTCCTCACTCCACCGCCATGTTTCTTTCTTCACGTCTATTTTCCTCCTCACTTCACTAAGTACTTTTTTTCCCACTTTTGTAATGCAATTAACAATGTTACCCTACATCATTGTTGGGTCCTCATTTAAGTTTCAATTTCTTTCAACCCTCAATCTCTCCACAAAGTGTTGAACATCTCACCCTTCAAGTTCAGCTACTATTTGCTTCATCCACCCCTTCATGTGGACATAAAAAATAACTAATCTATGTTGTAGTGTTATAGGTTCTCCTGATATGGTTTTATCCTCACTTCTAACTAAGAAAAAGTCTATTTGGCTCTTGTGAGGTCCACTATTAAAAGTTACTAGTTGTTCTTCCTTTTTCTTGAAATATGTATTTTTTATACCTAGATCATTTGCTATTGCAAACTCATGAATAACTTCTCTTATCTCATTCCACTCCCCAAAATCATACCTTCCATGCACCATCTCGTATCTTATGTTATTCTCCCCTACATGTCCATTTAAGTTGCTCCATATAATAACTATTTCCCCTTTAGGTATCCTTTGCATTACTAAGACAATTTTCTCCCAAAATTGTTTCTGAAGGTCATCTCTTAATCCACTTGAGGTGCATAAACACTAATAACATTAACTATGAATTCTCCTAACACTAATTTTACTAATATAATTCTATCACTAAATCTCTTGACACCTACAAATTTTTTCTTAAATCCTTATCAACCACTATACCTACCCCATTCATATTTGAATACTTACCTACATAAGCTAATATAAAGTTCTCCCCAAGTTTCCTAGCCTTCTCTCTTACAAACTTAATCTCTTGGAAGAAAATTATGTTAACCCTTATTCTCTTAACTGTTTCTACTAACTACATACCCTTACCCTTCAAAGTCTTAATATTCCACGTTGCCACTATAATCTTATGCTTACATGTCCTAAAATGAGCGGGCCTAAAATTTTGAGGCCCCATCCTACCCTAGGACTTAAATTTCTGGCCCATGCCCGCCATTTTGCGGGCCGGGTAGGGTTGGGCTTACGTGCTAGCCCGCAGAAGTTGCACCCCTATCCATCCCTTCCTATCTAGATCGGCCAAGAATATCAATCATAAATGTCTAACCCTGACCTATCTTCCTCAGACTAGCAGAGTCATCTCGGCCACAAGTTCGTGTTGAGTACCAAAGTTTGACCTTATGACTCATGAGCACCGTTAATTTAGCTAGTTGAGTGGACGACTAGCTAATATGAGCAGTTCATCATGCGGGCTCCACCAACATAATGTGTGCATTATTTTCCTTTTAAGAAGTTTTTATATTACTCCCTCCGGTCACTTAATAAATCTAGTTTTTTTTAAATGAATTAATTTTTTAGTGTATTTGAAAAAAATTGCATCTACGAAAATTGATCGGAGGGATTAGCTCTTTTTTAGGAAGTTGAGAGCAGGCAACTTTTTGGGCATCAATGGATAAATTTTTGTGTATTCCCCCTGGACTTAAATTTTTGGCCCATGCTTGCAATTTTGCGGGCCGGGTAGGGTTGGGCTTACGGGCTAGCCCACAGAAGTCCCTATCCATCCCTTCCTATCTAGACCGGCCAAGGATATCAATCATAAATGTCTAACCCTGACCTATCTTCCTCATACTAGCAGAGTCATCTCGGCCACAAGTTCGTGTTTAGTACCAAAGTTTGGCCTTATGACTCATGAGCAACGTTGATTTAGCTAGTTGATTGGACGACCAGCTAATCCGAGGAGTTCATCATGCGGGCTCCGCCAACACAATGTGTGCATTATTTCCCTTTTAAGGAAGTTTTTATATTACTCCCTCCGGTCACTTTTAATAGATCTAGTTTTTTTTTCATATGAATTAATTTTTTAGTGTATTTGAAAAAATTGTATCTACTAAAAATGACTGGAGGGATTAGCTCTTTTTGAGGAAGTCGAGAGCAGGCAACTTTTTGGGCATCAATGGATAAATTTTTGTGTATTCCCCCTAGGACTTAAATTTTTGGCCCATGCCCACAATTTTGCAGGTAGGGCTTACGGGCTAGCCCGCAGAAGTTGTACCCCTATCCATCCCTTCCTATCTAGACTGGCCAAGAATATCAATCATAAATGTCTAACCTTGACCTATTTTCCTCATACTAGCAGAGTCATCTCGGCCACAAGTTCGTGTTTAGTACCAAAGTTTGACCTTATGACTCATGAGCACCGTTGATTTAGCTAGTTGAGTGGACGACCAGCTAATCTGAGCAGTTAATCATGCGGGCTCCACCAACACAATGTGTGCATTATTTCCCTTTTAAGAAAGTTTTTATATTACTCCCTCCGATCACTTTTAATAGATCTAATTTTTTTAAATAAATTAATTTTTTAGTGTATTTAAAAAAAACTGTATCTACTAAAAAATGACAGGAGGGATTAGCTCTTTTTGAGGAAGTTGAGAGCAGGCAACTTTTTGGGCATCAATGGATAAATTTTCGTGTATCCCCCCCTCCCCCCACACACCGATGATTACTGTTGTCTACTCTTTAGTCCAACGAGTAAAATAACTCCTATGTTGCAACTATAGGTTACCTTGATCGTATCTATTGAAGTTTTCTATTCCCTTCATCTGGAGTTAATAGATATATTTGGTTTTAAAAAATGAACAAGTTCCAAAAAACAAGAAATGAACTAGTTAGTTCATAAGTTCATTTCCAAAAGCAAATGTATAATTCCAGACTGAGGAGAATGTAACTAGTAACATGGATTTAGGCATTTTTATTTATTTTTGCCAACAATTGGCCCATGGCCAGTGACACCCACACTCACACCTAAGTAGTAGGTCCCATGGCCTTACTACCCCTTTCTAAAAAGCTCGGGCTGAAACTCAGGCCCATGACTCTCTCCTGGGGGTGTTCCTGGACAGACACGGACACGGACAGAGGTTGTCCGTGTCCGTGTCCGTATAATTCTGTCCGTGGATTTGATGTCCGTGTCCGTGGCCGAATGTCCGACGAACACGGACACGGACATTCCCCTCCCCCCCTTTATACCCCCTTCCCTCCCTCCTCCCCTCCCCCCTCCCCCCCTCTGCTCCCTATGCGACCCCCGCCGCCCTCCCCTCTGCGACCCCCGCCGCCCTCCCCGCGACCCCCGCCGCCCTCCTCTGCGACCCCCGCCGCCACCCCCCTCCGCGACCCCCTCCGCCCTCCCCGACCCCCTCCCGCAACCCCGCCGCCCTCCCCTCCGCGTCCCCTCCGCCCTCCCCGACCCCCTCCCGCGACCCCGCCGCCCTCCTCTGCGACCCCGCCGCCCTCCCCTCTGCTCCCTCTGCGACCCCCGCCGCCCTCCCCTCCGCGACCCCCTCCGCCCTCCGCGACCTCCTCTGTGACCCCCTCCGCGACCGCCGCCGCCCTCCCCTCCTCTCCGCGAGCCCGGCCGTCCCTCCTCTCCGCCGCGACCGGAAACGAGGTAAAAATGTGATTTTTTTTTTAGCCGCCTTCCTCCACCCCGCCGCCCTCCTCCACCCCGCCGGCAGCCGCCCCTCCTCCTCGGACCTCGGACAGACGGCTGTCCGAGGTCCCTTGGCCGTGTCCGTGGCCGGAATCTACGGACAGATCCTCTCGGCGCGGACACGGCCACGGACACCTCGGACGCGGCCGGCCCCGCGGACGCAGCCGGCCGCGAACACCCCTACTCTCTCCTTAGTAGTGGAGAGTTACTACCACTCTGCTACCGCACTTTTGGGGTATGGGTTTAGATAATTAGGATATTACTTTGATGCATGTAGAAGCTCCTAATTTTCTAATGCACATCTGCACAATTTTGCATAATAAAAGGTTACGAGTCAATTCAGTTTAATTTTTTATATTGGCAACTTTGTACATAACATTGTAATGTACAAATGAATGCAAACAACTCATACTGTTCGAAAGTTTTTTAGTATGTTGGATTCTAATTGCTGTTTTTTTACAGAAGGAATCTAATTGCTGATAATTTTTCGACATAAGGAATCTGATTACTGTTTTCTTGCAGACGGAATTTGCCGATTATTTATTTTTTGCAACAATCTAGCACGCCTTGTCTCATAGTAATTGTCTAGATTGTAAAGCATAAATGAGCTAAAATTACTTTCTTTTGATGGACTCTCCTTTCTTGCCTACCCATGTTTCTAGAACCTCCCATGACATGCATCATGAATTGATAAGATTACATCAACAGGTCAGACTAGAAAAAAAAATTGATAGAACAAGTGAACAACCTTGGCCAGACACCGTCACTGGAAAACAACTATGACTCTCAATCAGGTTTACTAGCCTTGTTATTTCTTCAATACAAAGTATGCACTAGAAACAAAAGGACACTAAGTTCTGAACAAATCAAGGCAGTTCTCCTTCCGGAGCCCCTGGTCCCAAAACGTCATATAGTATTCCTTGTAAGTGAAGCTTCTGTACATGGGCAGGTCCCCCTTGTCAACGAGATCGTTCGCAGGTGCGATCATGGCATCCGACGCCGGGCAGTAGAAGGTGGGGATGGAGATTCTTTCCTCCCTGTTGTTCACTAGTGCCCTGTGGAGCACACTTTTGTATCGGCCATTGCTAATCACCTGCAATAATACAAACATGCACACCATTAAACACTAAGCTCATCATACAGCTGATCAAAAGTATTAAGTACTAAAATCTGATCTAATTACCTGTATTTGGTCACCAATGTTGACAACAAAGGTCTTAGGGAGTGGATTGACAGGTACCCAGGTTTGGTTTCTTAGGACCTGGAGCCCTGGGACGTGGTCCTGCAGGAGTACAGTGAGGGCGTTGGGGTCAGTGTGGCCAGGGAGGCCGTAGGTCAGCTCCGGCTGTGGGCATGGTGGGTAGTAGTTCATGGCCATGTGTTGGCCTTGCTTGCCCAAGGCATTGGCTATGCAGTCCTTGTCTAGCCCTAAACTCTCCGAGATGGCTTCTAGTAGATTAAGTGCAAGAGCCCTAGTACTCTTACAATACTCGCTGACTCTGTCCCTGTAATATGATAATACAACATTGAGTATTAGAAAAGAACAACAACTTTAAACAAAGAGTGTCTCATACAGCTTACATGGAAGACATCTTGAGCCGTCGAATTTTGATTTTGATCCGAGTGTCAAAATCAAGGAATTCTGTATCGGATATCGGTAAAATATCGGTCGGCCTAAGAGACAAAATATCGGAGATATTTATAAAAAAATATCGGTGGTGGTCGAAAACTAGTTTTTACCATATATTTTCATAATTTAACTTCTAAAATGAGTTATACTAATTTAGACAAAGTATGGATTTCAAAATATGCATAAAAATGCATATTAGGATGGGAAATAAATAGGAAAGTTGTTTTTTTCCTTTTTTTAATTTTTTTTTTAAAATATATTTTTTTAAAAGGCAAGGCGATATTAGAAAAAATTTTAAAAAATAATATTTACCCATCTCATTTTATAGGGTGGGGCCCGATATAGATATATCGGTGATATATCGTCGATATGGAATTCCTTAGTCAAAATCAATGGTAGGTGAGTGTGATCAATATCTAATTTCGAGCTGATGCAAGCTGCATATGACAAATCCCATTTAAACTTTTCCCTCAAATAAATAGTTCGGAATAAGGTAATATACACCCCAGGATAAAATCAGCCGCCTATCCGTGTATCCACTGCGCAGGTGGATCTGGATTTGACAGCTTGCGGCCCTAGTGCACACCCACACATGAGCCCACGTGCATACTAACGCGACTCTAGATTTCATTCGATTTGGATGTAATCAAAGTAGTTGGCCTTGCGGCTCCTTGCATCTGTAATTGTATCCTTCTCTCAAACCTTGAGGGAGGTAATCGAGTTGCGGGTATCTTTGTTTTGCGTGGTTCGGAGGTTTTCATAAATATCTTTATTCATAAAAAACCCTTCAAGTTTCAAAAACTACACTTACAACTTTTGATGTTAAAAAAGCCGTTTATGTTAGTACGCAAATGAAAAATATATCCATAATAACGCCCTAACCCAAAATTAAACTCTCTCCCCCTCCATTCATTCACATCATATATATGGTCGTTGCCAACCGCCGCAAGCATCTTCTCCCTGCCGCAGACCTCTATATGGCCAAACCCTCAGTTAAGTTACCTAAATGAATGAGGGTATTCTTATTATTTGTTGATTATTTGTTTTTTACAAATAACTATATTAACATCAGGGGTCTAATTGTATGTCTAAAAGACATGAGGGGATGTACACATGTAGTTCTGAGGGAATCAAGGGGTTTAAGTGTAATTTACCCAAAATTATTTAGTAACACCACCATTACTTTATTCTTAACTTACAATGACTTGGGTACTTGCCTGAAGTTTGGAGGGTTACTTGGCCAGTCATTGATGTAGTCCTCTATAGGATAGCAGTGCAACCTCAAGAAGTCCCTCCAGTTAGCAACCTTTTCTTTTTTCAAATTGAAGCTTGTGGAAAGCCTGACTGCCTTGTTGGGATCATCAGAGTAGCTATTCATCCTTTCTGACTCTGGCAAACTGAAGAACTCTCTTGTGATACTCATTATGCCCTCAATTAGGTGATCAGGCACCCCATGGTTCTTCACCTAGAAAGCCACACGCACATACTACAATAAGACCATACAACTAACTACTTAGCTAGAGAATGAGGTATAAAACTCTAGCATGGAACACATGCCTGGAAGAAGCCATCATTTCTGCATGCGCGGCCGACTTCTTCGACAATTTCTGCACGGCGTGCACCATCGAATCCAGCAAAGTCAATGACGGGAATGGCGACGTCGGAGAATTGGGCTTGGTGGAGGTTGGGGCGGTCGCAGGCAGGTCTGATGTAGTGCGAGGGGACTGCATTTGTGCGGGCGACAATGTCTGCTATCAGAGCAGGGGAGGTCATCAGGGCAGCCATTGATGGAGGATTGCAGATCAAGAATGAATCACCTGAAAACCAATTCCAATTGATCAACACTAAGGAGACGTGAGTGAGTTGTGGTGGTGCTCTTGCTGAATGTCACAAGCTCTTGCTTACATTTGTAGTTCGAGTATGCACTTTATAGGAAAGTTTGGGAGAAAGCGAGGGGGACCCACTATTTTTTTATTGACATAATTGGCCTTAGTAAAGAACTTAAGTGGTCGATAATTAGGAACGTGAAAGAGGTTATAATCATTCAAATTGTTCTTCAAAAGCCGCAAAAGGAACAGTATTTAATATGTTTAATTAGAGTACTTTTGCCGACTGAAAAAGTGCCCAGGCAAGGAACCGTTTATTTTGTTATGCTGGTTTTTATATTTTTCACTATTAAATTTCTTTTATCTGATTTTGGGTGGTTCAAAGGTAATGTCAACTTTTTTGTGTGTGCTAAATTCGAAGAATGTAATCACGTGCTTTTAGATTGTCGATCTGCCTTACAAAAATAAAGTTTGTCAACATATTTAATTTCCATTTTGTGTACATTGATTTTGAAATGAAACAAAAATGGATCATGGAAAAGCGAACATTAGGAATATCTTTTTGGTGAGACATTGATATGACATTAGTGCTTTTTACAGCTTATGAACAAAATTACATTTAGTGTTGCTAATGTACTTTCTAAGACTTTACATCGTATATGTAGGCCTTCTGTAGGATGAAAGAGGTCCAATTATTGCTGCGGGCAATATTGAATATGCACCCGTGAGCATCGAGATGGCTCGCCTGTTTTAGGAGGATGACGGACATATTGAAAAATAATTAGTTGTCCAGGCACACATGGAATTTTACTTGCAGATATATGGAGTCGATCCTCTATCAGATTGGAAATTGAAAATGAACTAATTAAAATTAATTTATGATTTCCAATTTCTCCCCTCACTTTGCTACCAATTTATTAAAATAAAAGAAAAATAAAGAGAAGCTACTGGTTGAAAAAACATGTTGAATGCCTATAGCATGGAATGTTATATCGGCGATATATCGATATCGGGTCCCACCCAATAAAATAATACTGAGTAATATCATTTTTTAAAAATTTTTAAAATATCGCTGATATATCGGTTTATCACTATTTTTTTTAAAAAAATTAGAATTTTTTTTTAAAGAAAAAAATAACTTTCCCATTTGTTTCCCATCCTATGCCAAATGGCAAGATGCGGGTTTAAAATGCGTCCATATATTTTGAATTATATATATAATTTTATGCATATTTTGAAATTTGTGCTTTATTTAAATTAGTATCACTAATTTTAGAAGTTATATTGTGAAAATACATGGTAAAAACTAGTTTTCGACAACCGATATTTTTTTATACAATATCTCTGATATATCTCCGATATTTCTCTGATATTGTCTCTTTGGTCGACCGATATTTTACCGATATCCGATGCAACAATCTTTGGCCTATAGGTACGGGAAAAAAAGGCACAAATAAACCATTTTCCACTAATTAATTTGGTAATTAGCAGTTTTATTACTAGTATACTAGAAGGGGCAGTTTTGTCTGTCGACATAAAGTGGGGTCGGCACTTGGACGAGAAATCCTTGTACAGTTGTACTCTTTGCTGTGTCTGATGACGTAATCCTGGATGACGTCTGCTGAATGACGTCACTGCTCACTAGTCATGTACTTCCACAGTTCCACCTGCCACAAAAGCCCATGTCTCGACAAAAATTGTACGTTGGTTCGCTGAGCTCTCACAAGCCCATGTCTTCAATCGTACGTCAGGTGGTAGGTCACTAGAAATTTGAATATAAAGAAAGTAAAAGGAAAATAATCGGCGCAGATAATTTTTGTATCCATCCACAAGGAGATAGGTAGTGTGGTAAGTAGAAAATTCGTATCAGTATAACACGAAAACATAAAAGTCGTGTCGTCGCATACACAACTAAATATACAGTCGTGTCTTTCAAAGACACGACTTTATAGTTCATAATAAAAATTACAAATCTAAATTATAAAAATTACAAATCATAATATACAGTCATGTGTATGTGTGTATTTCCTGGCAGGCACCTTTGACACTCTTCCTCGCTGTAAAACGCAGCTCAATCGGTCACTCCGCCGGTTGCATGAACGCATAGAGAGCCGCGGGAGAAAATCAGCAACAGGAAGCTCCGAAATCCACGGAGTTATACGCTTCAAATCACCACCTTTGTGCACTCTCCATCAGTCGTGTCGTCCAAATTCCAGGCCATATGAGATTTCACGGGAAAAACCAGATAATATGGGAATATAAAAGTTAGCGCCAAGTAATATGGAAAAACTTCTTGTGGCTGCCAGAATATTTAGATGAATTTTTTTATAGTAGTAATAAGTTGCCCTAAAGAGGAGAATTATTAGGTGGGCTGAGGACCACTTTTTGCAAAAATGGCTGCAATTACTACATGACATTCACTGTTTGGTGTTCTTCACTATTTCTACTGGGCTTTCAGCCCACCTAATCATTTCTCCCCAGAAAGGGCACCTACTCCATCTCTCACGAGTTACACGATTTTTTTTGTTAGAATCCCAAAAAATCGCTAAAAAGCATTTTAGTGAGGGTCTAATTATTTTTTTGCACATAAGTGGGTTTAATTGCTTGGGAGTACCATGAGTTCCGGGTTGTTGTGTGCCTGCATATGTTTTATAAGACGACTTTCACCGTTTATTAATCACCCCGTGCCCTGCTCTCTCCCTCTATATATTGATCCATGCCTTGAACAACATCCCTACCCCTCTCCATCTCTTGCACCTTCACAGCCATGGAATCCCAACTTGACAACCAAAATGAAGATGACCACAACGCGTGCATCACGGCCTTTCAGCTTACCTTCTTCCCTGTCCTCTCCTTTGCTCTTAAAGCGGCCGTTGAGCTGAGAGTGTTCGATATCATTGCCCGTGGCGGGCCAGGCGCCCAGCTCTCCGCTTCAGAGATCACCGCCCAACTTCCCACTTGCAGTTCACTTGCCCCGGCCATGCTTGACAGGGTCCTTCATCTCCTTTCCAGCTTCTCTGTCATCAGCTGCTCCTATTCTGATCATCCCGATGAAGGCCGCCCCATGGAAGGACTGTATAGTTTGTTACCGGTTTCTAGCTACCTAGTGATGAGGCAAGATGGGGCTTCTATAGCTCCGCTCCTCCTTACAATCCAAGAAGAGCCCATTGCGGCGGCTTTGTAAGATTTCCTCTATCACGTACTACTATATATATGATGTGTGCACGATTACTTTGATGGTTTTAGCCACCGGGTACGCCACTCTGCTGGCCACCTACAGGGATTATGTCCGGACTTAACCGGTGTGTATGTTGTGTGGGCTGTGTACACACCATGGGGATGGGGATTGGCTGCAGGATACAGTGCTCTAAGAGGCGAGTTGCCCCGCCACTTTCAATCGGGTCTCAAGTACTTGGAACCCCTCGTTATAAGAAAAAATGTGTACAAAAGAATTCAAGAAATTGAATTTGCATAAGCTTTATTGTTGCTCCTTACTTTAATAGTACTCCCTTTGTCTGGAATTATTATCACAATAGGGTTTTTTTAAAATTAACTAAAGTTAGTCCATTTAGAAAAACCTTATCACCTAATTCCAGACACAGGGAGTATTAATTCACATACTCTATTTGTTCCATGTTAACTGTCCTATTTGGATTTTCACAATGAACTCAAATAAGTCCATTTGTAAAACATTCAATTCATTACAAAAAATGAAATAGGACACTTAATATGCGAATAATTATACTCCCTCCATCCAAAATAACCTAACTACATTAAAAAAATTACATATCTAAAATTGAATTATTATAATAGAGGCCAATAAATGTCTCTTATTTTCAAATACTACTAAGATTTTTTGTGAGAGAGTATTAACATTGGGCCTATGTACATATGTTCAGCTCATGTGGCGAAATTTACATATTTTCAGCATTTTTTGTGCTAACTAGACTTTTTTAATTGCAAAATAGGTATAATGACAACATATAGCATTGACATGAAAAAGTTCAATGATTGCGAAAAAGGCTAAATATGTATAAATACAAATATAACATGTGTTTTGTACTATGGGAATTAGGAACAATTTGAAAGAAGCTGTACTAGAAGGTGGAGTAGCCTTTGACATGGTGCATGGCGTAGAAGCATATCAGTACACCGGGACGGATCCCAAGCTGAATATGATCTTCAATGAGGCCATGTCCGGCCAGACCAATGTAGTGATGAAGAAAGTTTTCGAGAATTATAAAGGATTTGAAGGCATCAAAGACTTGGTAGATGTAGGTGGAGGTGTAGGTTACACGCTCAAGTTGATCAAATCCAAGTACCCACAAATTCAGGCAATCAATTTTGAATTGCCCCATGTTGTATCCAGTGCACCAGCTTATCCTGGTTTGGGCCATACTTCCTTACATATTTTCATGTTCTCCTTTATTGCAAATGCTTTTAATTTTTGCTATGTCATGCAGGGATAGAACATGTAGAAGGAGACATGTTTGTGAGTGTTCCTAAAGCAGAAGCCATATTCATGAAGGTAGTATGTAGTATTTTTTCCTGACGATTGTAATAGGAGTAACTTGTGAATTGATGAACAGTACTTCAATGTGGAGACATGTTAAAATTGCAGTGGATTCTTCACAATTGGGGCGATGAGATGTGTTTGAAACTTCTGAAGAATTGCTTTGACTCGCTGCCTGAGCATGGCAAGGTGATTGCTATAGATTCAGTGGCACCAGAAACCCATGAGACCAATGCCACTTCCAATACCATCTTAGCAGCTGACGTGCTTATGATGGCCTTATTTCACGGAGGAAAAGAGAGGACATTCAAGGAATTCGAGTCTATGGCCAAGGAAGCTGGTTTTGCCGGAATTAGAGCTGTTTGCAATGCATATATCTTCACCGTTATGGAGTTCTACAAGAACACGGACTAATAATGGGTGGGAGTTTGCAGGCTTGCAGCAACTGAATGTTTCATGTCGTAGAAGTAAACCGTTCTAATAAATGTAATGATCCTTTTTCTTTGGATACATATAAATGTAATCATCCCTATTATATGCATGACAATGTCAAAAAAGAAAGTTCCTTTGTCCCACTTTAATTCTCCTATTTGTTTATATATTTTAAATCATAATTAAGTATTTTTTTTCTAACTATTTGGGGTCGGTGACTTGGATCTTACGCCTCTATTCAGGTCTATTTTATGCCCACACTTTTGTAAGAGTTAATAAAGTCATATCATTTTTTTATTAAATCCATCTAAATTTTTTAAATCTCCATCTTTTGACATCGTTTACGTGCATCCTTTTTAATCTTCTCACAATAGCAACGCAACCTACATTATCCTAGCTTCTCCCCTAAATGAGTTACCTATAAACTCTCACGAATATATTCATTTTTAACCACATCTCTCTTAATTATCAACTCATCCACCTTAGCATTCTCATTTTGGCTATATTTAACTTATCTATATGACTTCTCTTTGGTGCCCAACACTCTACTCCATAGAGTATTGAAGACTCAAGGGCTACCTATAGAACTTATTTTTAAGCCTTTTTGGAACACGCCTATCACACAAAACTCCCGAGGCCACCTTCTACTTTACCCACCCTATATTTATCTTATGCACAACATCACTATCAATATCCTCTTCTTTATGGATAATGGATTATAAGTAATGAAATTGATCGCATCTTGACATTTCTTGACTATTTATTTCACCTACGGTTCTACCTTCTTTAAAATTAAATTTCATGCACTCTATATTAATCCTACTTATTTTGAAACCTTTTAATTTTAGAGCCTCTCACCATAATTTTAGCTTTGTATTCAAACTTATTTTAATCTTATTAATTAAAACTACATTATCTGCAAAAAGTATACACCAAGGTATACTATTTTGTTTATATCTAGTTAATTCATCCACAACAAAAGTGAAAATATAAGGACTTAATATTGATCATTGATGAAGCCTACCATAATCGAAAACTCCTTGGTTCCCACCCCAATTGTTTGTACAATAGTCACAACCTTCTGATACATATAATTTATAATATCTAAGTAACCTCTTATGACTCATTTCATCTTCAAAACACTCTAAATAATCTCTTTCTGCACTCTGTTGTAGGATTTTTAAAATCTATGAAGGTCATATAGATGTTCTATTTTCTATCCCTATACCTCTTTACTAATTGTCAATTCTCATAACAAATATATAGCTTTCGTTGTTAAACTCTTTGGCATGAAACTAAATTAATTCTATGTTACTTTAATTACTTTTCACAAACGTCATACTGCTCTCTCTCATAACTTTATAGTATACCCCATAATTTTTATACTTATATAGTTTGTACAACTATGAATGCCCTTTTTTTTATAAGGGTACGATGGTACTTCTCCTCCACTCCTCTGCCATCCTCCTAGACTTCCAGATCTTGTTAAAAAAACTAGTCAACAAAGTTAAGTTAATACCTTCGAGAGCCTTCCATACTTCACTAGTAATTCCATCGAATCTTAGAGTTTTGCCATTATTCAGCTTCCTTAACGACGGAGTTGGTTTCTATATTTTAAATAACTAGAAAAATAACTGTGTGCATGTTGCACGTACAAGAAAAAGAATTTAAGAAGTGAGATTTTGTATAAGATTTATTATTTCTTTTTTCTTCTCAATTGGTGTTTTTTTATATAAATTGGTGTCAAAAAACATTTGAAATGTTTTGAATTCATTGTATGTTTCATATCAAGAGTATTTTGGGACATAAGATAAAATTGCCCGTTCCACACTTTTTTGCTTTTTAATAGTACTCCTTGCGGTCATTTTTAATTGAGACCTCACATAGTTTGTCAATTTAATTGAGATATGCAGTCCATAGTAAAAGTGTAGGCTTTTCGAGCAAAGAAGATGAGGCTCTTGGTGCATGAAGTGTCGGAAGTGAGAGGCAGGGCTCTGGGTGTGAGCCTCCAAGCCCATGTGGAGAAGGGATCTTTGGAGCGGAGGATAATTAGGGAATGATATCATCTATTTATGGTAAACATATTTGTGACCGGATGGAGTAGTATGGATTCCTAATTGATAATTCATATTAGATTTCATTTGAGAAAACCAAATAGGGCAATTACAGTGGGACTGAGGGACTACTTATATGCATAAAACATGTTGCTAGAAGTTTCGGCAGACAAAAATACCCTTTTCTCCATCCCTCTCCTTATCCACCCTTTTCCACCGGCCACTAGGGTGGCTTTGACAGAGCCACCACGAAGCCACCGTCAGATACGCAAAGAATAGTATCGAACCACCTCCAAACCGCCGTTATTGGACGACTATTAGTATATGGTTAGAGAAAAGGCTTTACTGTTAATCATATTTTGTTCCTTTTTGCTCTTAGTACCAAAAGCACTATATAGAGCTTGCCAAAGGTCAGACCAAGGAATTCCATATCGGCGATATATTGCCGATATATCGATATGGGGTCCCACCCGATAAAACGATATGGACCAATATCATTTTTTCAATTTTTTTACAATATCGCTGATATATCGGTTTCGCCATTTAAAAAAATGTTTTTGAAAAAAAAGGAAAAAAAAGGCTTTTCCGTTTGTTTCCCATCCTAATATGCATTTTTATGCATATTTTAAAATCTATGCTTTGTCTAATATCTCCGATATTTTTTCTCTTTGGTCAACCGATATTTTACCAATATCCAATACGGAATTCCTTGGGTCAGACACATGCTTTTCCTTATGGATCCTGCCCCCTATGGATCCAGACATGAGCAATATCCTTACAAATTTCCTCACCACATTTGGAGAACAATCACATTCTTTGTAGTGAAGTTTGCCACAAAGTTTAGCTTTTTAGGAGATGCAAGCATGAAGCTATAGTCAGGGCCGGCTTGGTGCAATTTGAGGCCTAAGGAAAAGTATGTAGGAGCTAGCCATTTATCATTAATTGAGTATATTGATATTTATGAGTTCTTGTAATATTTTGTTTGTTATTCACATTCAAACTTATCAAGAGTCCCTATTTTTAGAACTGATTTGTGTACTCTTCTTTTATTTTTATGAAGTTTTTCATGTCGTGGATAAGATTTAAAGTGGACATAGTTACTATTATTAAAAGACATTTCAAGAAAAACAAAGATCTTGATAATGAAGTGTAATAAGAGAAAAACAATATAAATAACAACAAAAGGTTAATATAAGCATTGGCACATCCGAATACACACCTGATTGATGTGTAATGGAAAATGTGTGGTGCAGATCAATCGGGCACACAACCATTAGTATGTGTAAGACGATATCAACAAGACTCAATAATCTCAATTAAAAATAGATACAAAAATGAAAATTGCGTCATTCTACGAGAATTAAAAGAGATGCGAGTCTTGTGATATATGATGAGAGGAATTTAGTTAAGGCATATAAAGAGGGTGTAGACGTGTAATAGAATTTGGAATGCACATGCCACAAAAGGCATAACTCATTTACATTCTGTAGTGCGACTCAAAAAGTGTAACATCAAATCAAATTTGACAAAACCTTAAAGCTAAGAACTTTACTAGCAACCATAATGAAGACGAGCGTACCTAACGATATATGATGCTAGTGTCCGCTCTCAATGTGGCACGTATCTGAAATTTCGTGTCTGTGTACACTAGAAGTTGCCATGAAATTGTTGGGCAGGTTTGGGGTTTGTCAAGTGGAACGAATGCTACCGACCAGCTTACTTTTAATCTGAAGGCTTGTAGTGAAAACTGACTTTATGGGGGGCAAGAGAAGATTGAAATGTTGAAAAGCAAATTGAGGAGATTAAAAAGAAAATTCATAATTTGGAAGAAAAAGAAAATGGTAATGTCTTGGGACAGTTAAGATAATGGTTCTAAAACTCGGTTTTGACTCCAATGACTCGTCAAGTCAACTCGGCTCATCTGCAAAGCGAGTTAAACTCACCTGTAGACTCGAAACTATTTGACTCGGCGAGTTTATAGAGTCTTGCACCAAGTCAGACAAATTCGTGACTTGTCCGAGTAAAAAATTACAAGTTGTTATATTAAGCTCGTGAATAGTAACCTTAATTAGAGACAAAATTTAATTTTTTAAAGAAACTTTGTAAGGATTCCTATTCAAGGCTCGGGTTATACATGGAAAGGTTCACGTAAAACTACTCTCCCTGCAGCTCAGGCCAATCATCTCCTTTTCTATCGAAGAAACTCAGACTGGGGTGAGTAAGTTTTTTTGTTTTACTTTTTTGTTTTTTGTCAACAACGATTTGACACATTGTGAACACTAACACATTGGCAAGAATGTCTAAGAGCTGAGCTATACTCTAGTCCCTTTTTAGCTTTAGGGGTCGGATAATCCCAAGCTTACCGAGTGAAAAGAAAAGAAACTCTTAGCCTAGCTTTCGAATTCATGCCTTTTGATCGGCAAATTTATTAATGCTTATCAAATGATGTGATTTTCTAGCCTTTTGATTTAACCTATTGTTTGTAGGATCGTTTCTGGTAAAGGATTGTAGAATTAATTGAAATTTTGGATTTTTCTTCTCTAACTTCGTTTGTGTTTTTCTCATTCGTATCTGTTAAAATCTTATGTCTTATTCCATTAAGAAAAAACCTCAAAGTCCAATGATGTCTTAATCCAGCCTTATATATTAAGGTATTGAAAACAAAAAAGAGTGTCTTATAAACCTTTCCACCTAATAGAAGGGCTCTAGTTGGTATCTTTTTAATTCTGTAATGTTACAAAGGCCTCTATTCATCAATTCTAAGTTCTATAAATTCTTGTATAGGAATGATCCCAAATACATACAGGCACAATTGGGGATCATGTTGGGCTGTTACTATAGTTTTTCCAATCGATTTTGCATATGCCTTGGTATTACTCTGAAAACATTTTACAAATCAATCTTGGTAAAACTACAATAAAACAGATAGTGTCACATGGTGTGTATATCACAAGAGACGGATAGTGCTATTAAAAAAAGCAGAGTAGGAGAGTTGATGAGCTTTTTCAGTGGTAGTCTGATTGGCAACTACCATTTTTTCCTCCGATTCATTTCCATCTCTGAAAAATAATAGATTGGATTGCGGTGATTTGATTTTTATTTTCTGTTTTATTTTTTTGGCATCAAGCCATCAAGATGGTGATTGCAACAGGCCAACATGTGCTCATCAATCTGCATTCTACACTTTCTATTTTTTTATGTTCTAGAAATGAGCTCTGCACTTATTCAAGGGGTTAGCTGCTACTTTATTTTTTTTCTGTTTTTTAATTCTTCTTTATTGGTACAAACTGAGTTGTTTTTCTCTACAATAGGACAAAGTTTTTTTTGGATATTTGCAATGGAAGAAGAAAATTATTTAATTTTTTAATATTTAACTTGGAATTTTGTTATCCATTTATGTGTAATGGGGTCCTTCTGTATTCTACTTTTGCCCATGGAATGCTGTATCGGTAAGATATCACCAATACCTTGTCAATATACCGATATCATCCAAATACCTGTAAAACATATCTGGTAGTCACGGTTTTTGGGTTTTTTAAAATATCGGCGATATATGCATTTCGTGGCGATATATGCTATGGATTTTTGGGAGGAATGCTTCGCACTATGACCCAACCAATCTAGATAGTATTTAGCAGGGCAATGCTGAAGAAGAATGGGTTTCTATATCAAACTCAAAAAAATTTGCCATGTCTGATGAAGAGAACTTTGCTTGGCTGGATGTTCCAATAACAGAGGCAAGCGATATATGAAATAATTTCCTGTTAAAAGGACACTTTGATTAAGATTTATAGAAGTAATTTTCAATAAAAATCTGTTTACAAGATTGGTTATAGCTTATCGTTTTGTTATTTGAGGATATATTACTTCTTGTTATTTAATTTTGTCATTAAGATCAAATATTCTATGAGATGCATGTTCATCTTTGATATTTTGGATCAAATATATGAACTATTTTATTTTATTTTTATCACCAAAAATATTTTTTTATATGCGAAGTTGAAATACTTCAACTGCACGACTCCATCGTGACTCCGAGTCGACTTGACTCGATGGCATTTCGAGTCAAGTCTGAGTCTCGAGTTTTTGAACATTGGTTAAGACAAGTGGAAGTGGAATATGATGAGCTTTTCAGAAGAGAGGAAGTGTGGTGACATCAAAGATCTAAGGCCACAAAGTATTTTCATGCTAAAGCTTTCTCAACGGAAACATAGGTATATAATTCATGGTTCGGAGGATGCTGAGGGCATTTGGATGGAAGATGATGAGCTAATTGAGGGTATTATTGGAGAGTATTTCAGCTCTATTTTTAATTCTTTGAATCCCAGGGACATTGAGAGAGTTACTAATGCGGTGAACAGAAAGCTTTTAGAGCAGATGAATGATATTTTGCCTGCTCCTTTTGCAGATGATGAAATTACAAAAGCACTGGGCAAATGAATCTTGTAATATCCGAGAAAAATTAAAAGCTGAAAATTAATTGGACTTAAAATTCTGTAACCATCAGTAGATTGACATCAACACGAAAATGTGTACATGGGCATGTGTCTATGGTTCAGGGGTAGTTTTATCCATACAACTCCAAAACGTAATTAAGACTTATTTTCGAGTATAAGAGGGATCTTAACTCCTCGGTTATTCTTTGGACGTCATAAAATGTAAAGGAGGTGATGGAGATTAGGGTTGTAAGGTTGGAGAAGAAAGAGGAAAGCTAAAAAATTATATATTTTGTGTTGTCTCCATGATTAAATTAGGGGCATTAAGTTGGATTGTCTCCATGATTAAATTAGGGGCATTAAATGGGCCAAGACATGATCTCGAGCCGTCAAATTTTGATCTGACAGCAGGTGTCAAAATCAATGGTAGGTGAGTGTGATCAAGATCAAGCGACACGTGACAAGTCTCATTTAAACTTTTTCCTTAAATAAACAGTTTAGGAATAAGTTAATATGTACCCCAGGATAAAATCACCCGCCTACCTGTGTTTCCACTGCACAGGTGGATCTAGATTTGACAGCTTGCGGCCCTAGTGCACACCCACACATGAGCCAACGAGCATACTAACAGGACTCTAGATTTCATTCGATGGAATGTAATGTAATCAAAGTAGTTAGCCTCGCGGCTCCTTGCCTCTGTATCCTTCTCTCACACCTTGAGGGAGGGTAAGTGACTTGCGGACTCTATTGCAAATCACTTATGTGATGGGGAGGGGGGAGTGGCCCTCGAGAGCTCGATTGGTTTGATGGTGGCCCTCCCTTCATTTATTATATTGTTAACGATGATTGGGAGGGTATCTTTGTTTTGCATGGTTAGTAGGTTTTCGTAAATATCTTTATTCATAAAAAAAAAACTTCATGTTTCAAAGACTACACTTACAACTTTTGGTGTTAAAAAAGCCGTTTTCAAAGACTACACTTACAACTTTTGGTGTTAAAAAAGCCGTTTACGTAGTCTCTGTTTGGTATCTACTTTTAAAAGTAGGAAAGTGGGATTTTCCAAATGAAGTGAAAGTGGTAAAATAAGGTGTTTGGTTAAATGAAGTGAAAATGGTAAAATAAGGTGTTTGGTTGGGAAAAAGTTGATTCTTGGGAAGAATTTAAGTCATGATAATATTTTTTGAAAATTACATTGAATGCCATTAAAAGAAGCTCTGCTGAATTCTTTTGAGAAGGAGGAGATTTCCCAAAAGCCAACCAAACAGGGCCTAAGTATACAAATGACAAATATATCCAAAATAATGCCCTAACCCAAAATTAAACTCTCTCCATTCATTCACGTCCAATGGTCATTGCCAACCGCCGCAAGCGTCTTCTCCCTGCCGCAGACCCTCTATATGATCAAACCCTCAGTTAAGTTACCTAAAGGAATGAGGGTATTCTTATTATTTGTTGATTTTTTGTTTTTTACAAATAACTATATTAACATCAGGGGTCTAATTGTATGTCTAAATGACATGAGGGGATGCACAAATGTAGTTTTGAGGGAATCAAGGGGTTTAAGTATAATTTACCCAAAATTATTTAATAACACCACCATTTGTTTATTCTTAACTTACAATGACTTGGGTACTTGCCTGAGTTCGGAGGGTTACTTGGCCAGTCATTGATGTAGTCCTCTATAGGATAACAGTGCAATCTCAAGAAGTCCCTCCAGTTAGCAACCTTTTCTTTTTTCAAATTGAAGCTTGTGGAAAGCCTGACTGCCTTGTTGGGATCATCAGAGTAGCTATTCATCCTTTCTGACTCTGGCAAACTGAAGAACTCTCTTCTGATACTCATTATGCCCTCAATTAGGTGATCAGGCACCCCATGGTTCTTCACCTAGAAAGCCACACACACATACTACAATAAGACCATACCACTAACTACTTAGCTAGAGAATGAGGTATAAAACTCTAGCATGGAACACATGCCTGGAAGAAGCCATCATTTCTGCATGCGCGGCCGACCTCTCCGACAATTTACGCACGGCGTGCACCATCGAATCCAGCAAAGTCAATGACGGGAATGGCGACATCGGAGAATTGGGCTTGGTGGAGGTTGGGGCGGTTGCAGGCCGGTCTGATGTAGTGGGAGGGGACTGCATTTGTGCGGGCGACAATGTTTGCTATCAGAGCAGGGGAGGTCTTCAGGGCAGCCATTAATGGAGGATTGCAGATCAAGAATGAATCAGCTGAAAACCAATTCCAATTGATCAACACTTAGGAGACGTGAGTGAGTTGTGGTGGTGCTCTTGCTGAATGTCACAGGCTCTTGCTTACATTTGTAGTTCGAGTATGCACTTTATAGGAAAGTTTGGGAGAAAGCGAGGGGACCCACTATTTTTTTATTGACATAATTGGCCTTAGTAAAGAACTTAAGTGGTCGATAATTAGGAACGTGAAAGAGGTTATAATCATTCAAATTGTTCTTCAAAAGCTGCAAAAGGAACAGTAATTAATATGTTTAATTAGAGTACTTTTGCCGACTGAAAAAGTGCCCAGGCAAGGAACCGTTTATTTTATGGGAAAAGTTTAAATGAGATCGCTCTCATATTGCTTATATGAGGCCACTTTGAATCGTAGCCATTGGATCTTGATCTTACGGCTACAAAGATCCATAATGATGTCACCCACTCCATGATGTGACACACTCACCTACCCACTGATTTAATATCCACCCTCTGATCGGAATCTAACGGCAATAAAGATTGGCCTCATGCTCCTTATATGAGAACGATCTCATGTAAACTCATGTTTATTTATTGGCAATAATATATTTTGTTATACTTTATTTTTATCCTTTATTTTGCAAATTTTGAAGAAATTTTATGCCTCACCTCATCGAAATTTCTAGCTCCGCCCCTGTTTATTGTTGTTGGTTTTTATATTTTTCACCATTAAAGTTCTTTTATCTGATTTTGGGTGGTTCAAAGGTAATGCCATCTTTTTTGTGTGTGCTAAATTCGAAGAATGTAATCACGTGCTTCTAGATTGTCGACCTGCCTTACAAAAATAAAGCTTGTCGACATATTTAACTTCCATTTTGTGCACATTGATTTTGAAATGAAACAAAAATGGATCATGGAAAAGAGAACATTAGGAATATCTTTTTGGTGAGACATTGATATGACATTAGTGCTTTTTACAGCTTATGAACAAAATTATATTTAGGATGGGTTAGAGGTTAATAAAAATTAGAAATGGAAAACTATTTTATATGAAAATAATTTTTTTACCGAGTTAGGGGTTAAAAGAATAATAGGGCCATGAAAATTTACTTTTTTTGTTGGAGGTCCGAAAATGGCCTTGAAAGAGCCTGAAAATGGCCCAAAATTTTCATACCCCAACGGGTATCCGATCTGAAAAAAAGGTCGGGGCTTGGGCAAATCGACCTCCTTCCCTACCCTAGCCGCTCCTCTGAGGGCGAATCGACCTCGCCGGGGCTTTGTCCGGATGATCGCCAGACCTTCTCCTCCCTACAGCCATTCCTCCGTTCAACTATGATTTTCTCACTACCTATTTTCTCCTCTCCTTTACGGCATTACAACCCCGTTTTTTTCCCCTTTTTTGGTCTCTTCCTTCTTGCAGAGTCAGTCACTTCAATGGGTGTTGTAACAGAGGATTAAAAAGAAGGTAATGAAGCAGCCATGAAAAGTGTCATGAAATAGTCAAGAAAGGATCTTCCTAGTATGATCATGTGGTTCCTGTGAGTTAATGGTAGCTTCCTAGTATGATCATATGGTTCCTGTGAGTTAGTGGTAGTTGCTTTTTACTGGGTTTGTTTCAGGGGTATTATTTGTACAATGGCTACTCGCCCATTGTCTTTTTCTTTTCAGAAAAAAGAACTCAGTTTTAGCGACCAGTACATGATAATGAGATGTCTTTCACATTTCTTCAAAAGTTATTGTTGGTTTTTTTTTTTGGCGAGTTATTGATATATTCAACATCTTATTGGTTTTTTTGATACAGTTTTTTTTATATAATTAATGTACTATGCTCCTAGTGACTAATGAGATTAGCGGAAAATCAGCGTGGATCATCTGCTATTTGATGTAAATCATACATTGTGAGAGCTTAGGAATACTTTTGTTAACCAGAATTCAATTCTTTTATTTTTTTCTTTTAAAATAATTATGATAAAATTTATGTCAATTTTCGTTAATATATATTCTGTATGTTTCTTCATTTGTATTTGGTAGTTTTCACAAATTCAAAATATGTAACCCTAAATCCTAAACCTCTTCGGGTAATTACTTTTTAGGCAACAGTTTATTCTAGATTTTCCCTTGCAGCAATAGGAAATTGGTTACCAAATAAGCAGTAAGCTGAGCTGGTCGCAAGAGTTATCACCGCCACAATTGTCTAATCTTCCTTCACATTCTTAGAAGGTGATTGTGTATCTCTGTCCATCTGTGTCTGTTTTGTATACTATAGTAATCCATGTATATATATTATATGTGTTCCTTCTGAAAAATAATTTTTTTTACTATGCATTTGAATTTCTGTTTGGGTGTATGCTATCTAATTATTTTTAAAAGGAAACAAAAATTTGCTGAAAACATATCAGATTGGGTGAAATATTAGGGGCCATTTGGTTCGTGATTAATCCAAAACATCCACAGTGAAAAATCCACTTTCACTATTCATTTCCGGATTTTTCACTGTAGATGTCTGAAACACAAACAAGTCTTGAAGTGTTTCAGCTGAAAGTGAAAAAAATAGGAAATGAATAGTGAAAGTGAAACATCCACTGTGGATGTTTTGCTTTTTAACACGTCCCAAATTGTATGTAGATATGAAGTAGTCATGCGTCTTCCATGTTTTCACTCGTCTAGAATTGACAGTTGAATGGCGCAACTGGAAATGCTGATTATGCAAAACTTTGGAAGCCACTACACAAACGAGATTTTGTGCCTTGTATAAAACCCATCGACAATTTCTCAGGTCAGAAGCTTTATTGAAGGTTGTACACTTGATGGATTCCATCGTATTTCAAAAGTAACATACCATTTGTTCTTCTTATACATATTGCATACTCTGGAGTTCATACTTAAGACTTCTCTCTACTTCCTTACAGCTCCAGCAGAATCAAGGGGTTATCTTCTTGTTCATGCAAATGGTGGACTTAACCAGATGAGAGCTGGGGTGAGCCATCTCTCTGATTAAATAGATTCTTTTTTTATCCTTGCCAAAATATTGCTACTTCTGGTAAGGGCATGAAAATGATGTGCCATCCCTGGTATAGCAATACATTTTGCTCAGTTTTAGGTGAAATGCTACATTAGCAAATTCTTTCCCATACCTGTCGGGCATACAAATTTATTTGTTCATTATTTTGTTTAAGTTGCTGTCTTAGTGGGGAGTGTGGATTTATTTGGTTTAACTCTTTCCATCATTTAAATAACAGATAAGTGACATGGTGGCAGTGGCGCGTATACTCTTTTTATCCCTGAACTGGATAAACAGTCATTTTGGCAGGACTCCAGGTATTTGAAGACTATATTTACTTTGTTGATTGATTCGTCCTTATTATCGTCTTAATCATACTGAATATGTAGCTTCCAACAATTTTTCAAATGTATTTGATGAAAAATATTTTATAAGTGCCTTGGTTCATGATGTTAAAGTTGTAAAGAAACTTCCAAAAGATTTGGCAACGAGTAGAAAAGCAGTTAAGCATTTTCGAACCTGGTCAGGAGTGGATTACTACCAAGATGAAATATCTCACCTCTGGGATGAATATCAGATTTCTCTATTATACCTGAGCTTATTGAATTGTTCATATCTTCTAACACAAATATTTTGATAGCTGATTTTATATAGCATAATCAACTATACCTTCTAATTGGATTTGTAGATTATTCATGCCGCCAAGTCCGATTCTCGCCTTGCTAATAACAATCTGTCTCTGGATATCCAAAAGTTGAGATGTCGTGTCTTCTATGAAGCTCTCCACTTTGCTCCTCATATTGAGGAGCTAGGGAAAGTAATATGCATGACTTAGTTGTCTTATTTTTTTATATATGTATATATATTTATACATATATTTGTATGTACATGTCCTAGGTGGAAATTGGTGTTTAGTATTTTCAGTGGGGCTTTTCAATGGATGTTGATGATGTGATTAGATGACTTTTAGCTTATCTTGGGCATCTGATTTTGTGTATGTTGCATAAATTAGTCTTTTTCTTTGAAGTACTTTCCTTTGATGGGGACAAGCTGAAGAAATTTAGGTGATTGAAACTTCCTTTGATGCGGCCCTTTCAATTTCATGTTAGTTCTAATGAATTAGTAACAGATTTTTTAGGATATTTTTGTTTTTACATTTTTTGGAACCCCTAACTAGGCTGAAAAATTGATTTTCAGTGAAATTTTCATGAACACTTTCTATAACCCCTAACAGCTTTTTACGGAAAAATCAATTTTTCCATGAAAGTTCATTTTTCTAAAGAAAAGTATTTTCATGAAAACTTTTTATTTTCCAAGAACCCCTAACCGTCCCCTTAGTGTTGCTAATGTACTTTCTAAGACTGTTACATCGTATATGTCATTATATGTAGGCCTTCTGTAGGATGAAAGAAGTCCAATTATTGCTGCGGGCAATATTGAATATGCACCCGATGCATCGAGATCCGATGGCTCGCATGTTTTAGGAGGATGACGGACATATTGAAAAATAATTAGCTCTCCAGGCACACACACAAATTTTCTTGCAGATATATGGAGTCTATCCTCTATCAGATTGGAAATTGAAAATGAACTAAAATTAATTTATGATTTCCAATTTCTCCCCTCATCTTGCTACCAATTTATAAAAACAAAAGAAAAATAAAGAGAAGCTGCTGGTTGAAAAAACATGTTGAATGCCTATAGGTATGGGAAAACAAGGCACAAATAAGCCATTTTTCCACTAGTTAATTTGGTAATTAGCAGTTTTATTACTAGTAAGGGGCAGTTTTGCCTGTCGACATAAAGTGCGGTCCGCACTGGAACGAGAAATCCTTGGACTCTTTGCTATGTCTGATGACGTGATCCTGGATGACGTCTACAGAATGACGTCACTGCTCACTAGTCATGAACTTCCACAGTTCCACCTGCCACAAAAGCCCATGTCCCGACAAAAATTGCACGTTGGTTCGTTGAGCTCTCGCAAGCCCATGTCTTCAATCGTACGTCAGGTGGTAGGTCACTAGAAATTTGAATATAAAGAAAGTAAAAGGAAAATAATTGGCGCGGATTGTCCATTCAAACGCCACCATAACAAAGAGGTAACAACGGCCATATTCCTATTCTCATCCTCATCACTGGATCCGTGACATCAGTTTGGCAAGGTAAAGATCGGATGTAACTGAAGAAAACAATTTTTGTTTGCTAAGAATGAAAACAATTTATGGAGTAATGTATTGGTTCTTTTATCTTAATTTTTTGGGAACTTATAAACTAGTCTAGATTTTCAACCCCTAGTTACTTAAACAGGCTGGTGGTAACTAGGGGTCCCAACATAAGCCCCACGTGGACCACCTTGTACACCTCCAAAATAAGGGGTTGTCCTCAAGCATCCTGAAACCAGACAAGTTATAAAACGAAGAGGTAACAACGAGCTTTTTACGTGTGACCTGGCGCCAAATATGGGTTTCTCATATTACCCGGAATCACCTTCTTTCTTCCATATGACCCGGAAAGTACCTAAAATGCCCTTAGGTTTAGGTATAAGCCACCCACTCTTCGTTTTTCCATATTACCCGGAATGGGAGCGACTACCCGGAGAAGCTCGCGTTAGTCGGAGAAGAAGGCGTTCCGTCCGGCCTCTCCGCCCATATCATCACCGGCGCCGGCACCGTCGAACTCCGGAAAGGTCATCTTCGCGGCAAAAAGCGGAAAAACGAGCGGGAAAAGATCGGGTATTGGAAAACAACTTCAACGGAGGCAACGTACATCGAAAAACTCGTAGGTGAAGTTCAAATACGACGATTTTTATCATGAAAGTTGGTTACAGAGAAGAAAGTTGAAAACTTAGCAAGTTTTCAACTATTGTTACAGTCGTGTATTCGACAACACGACTGTAATAATAGTCGTGTTTGATGAAACACGACTCATAGACGTTGCTTTTCACTCATATACGGTTTTCAATATATCGTGTCTCACGGTTTTTTAACTTATTTCGGTATTTAAATGGCAGGTACGGATGGAGAAGATAGTTCTTTGTTTACACTACGATGGAGTTTTTACAAATTCTGATAAGTACGTGGGCGGGAAACGGAAGCTCCTGCCTATAGATACACGAGTAAAGTACCTGGAACTATTGCAGCAAGTGGAAGAAAGATTACCGCTTAAGTCTACATCTGGTACATTAACTTTGTCATATCGTGTTGACTCTGAATACACATTTCTCCTTGAAGATGATAAAGACGTGGAGTCAATATTTATACTTCACAAGAGCAAGCAAGGCACAAATGGACTACTCCGCCTGTACGTGGAGTGGACTTCTACGAGCAATAACATGGAGACTTCGACTCTCAATAAAGAAATAAATGCCAATGCAAATAAGGAGGAGGAGAGGCTACCAGAGGCAGAAGTGAGGCCGGCCAGTAAGACACCGCCGGAGAGGCCGTCCAGCCCGGGCAATAAGACACCCACATCAGCAGTCGAAGGAGGAAGAGATGGAGACTATGCGAGGTGAGACTTCTAAGGCGCGGATACAGGCAAGTCGTGTGCTATTATAGTCGACTATAATAGTACACGACTAAAAATTTTGTCGTGCCGTATGCAACACGACTATATACATAGTCGTGTTTCATAATACACGACTACAAATCAATTCGTGTTGCATAAGACACGACTTCACTACGTGCTATCGTTTTCTCAAGTCCATTCATACATCTTTTTTCCCGCAGTTTGGGAGATGGAGAAGAAGGTGAAGATGAAGATGAAGATTCCAGTCCAGATGAAGAAGAATTGTTGGATGAAGATGAATTACCGTGGTCTGCAGATGAGTAGGATGAGCCTCTTACAGTACCACATTTCAGCCAGCCAGATCACACGGGAACATCGACTTCTAGAGGTCCCACGGCAGGAGACACATGTAAAGGGAAATCTATCGCGTCGGAGGACGATGAGTATCTCAATATTGAGGGTGATGGTGGTTGGGATTGGGGTACCTATTCTGCACAGGCCGGTCCTTCAAAACATTATGAAGAGGAGACGATGTTGACCGGAAGTTTGCAAGCAGAAGACTACAAGGCACAACTTACCTTAGGGGCTAGATTCGAAAGCGTCAAGCAGTTCAAGATGGTTCTAACTGATCTGGCAATCAAGAGGAAGTTCATGTTCAAAGTAGCGGATGAGAGCAAGGACACATTCGCTGCAACGTGTAAGGTTTCGGGGTGTAAGTGGTACATACGAGTGTCGAACAGACTTGATGGAGTCAGCGTAACAAGGAGGGAAGAACGGCATACATGTGACACTTCTCCAAGTTCGAAAGATCATCCATTGGCTTCTCACCTCTGGATTGCGAGGAAGTGCCATGGCCTCCATAAGGATTCAAACTCCATAAAAATCTCAAATATCCAACAATACATTGAGAAGCATTTGGGCGTGACAGTCAACTATAAAAAGGCATGGAGGGCGAAAGAGGAATTGATCCGATTGATCGATGGCAACCCTGAAGACGCATATCGTATTTTGCCACATTACGGAAGGGAATTAGAGCGGTCTAACGCAGGTACACATGTGGTCATAGAAAGATCAGCTGATATACCTGATATCCCAATTGAGTTAGCCGGCTACGACTTCAGACGTGTGTTTTGGATGTTCGGCCCGGTCGCAAGAGCATTCCGAAGAACACTGAGACCGTTGCTCACGCTTGATGGAACATTCCTAAAAGGAAAGTACCCTGGAGTATTATTGGTTGCTACAGCAATCGACGGCAATCAACAATTAATGTGTCTTGCATATGCAATTGTCGATAAAGAGAATATCAAAACGTGGTAAGTATAGAAGCAGGAAACACGACTATTCTAATAGTCGTGTTTTGGGCGACACGACTGGGCACACATTCGTGTCTTCGAAAACACGACTACTCATACAGTCGTGTTTTGTTTATACACGACCTTCTAACAACCTGAAGCATTCTGTGTTTAATATGCTTGTCTCTCACTTGTACAGGACGTGGTTCCTCACCTTACTAAAATGTTTTCTCTTTACGGACCCCCCGGCCCCCCTGGACACTATTGTCTCTGATAGACAGAAGGGCCTTCTGAGAGCGGTCGCCGATGTCTTTCCCGAGGCTCACCATGGGTTTTGCCTAAGGCATATGGCCGCAAATATGCTTAATACTTGGAAGGATAAGTACCTAAAGGAACTTCTATTCCGAGCTGCAAAATGCTTCAGGAGACTAGAATTCGATGCAACCATGGAGAAGATGAAGGAACACAATGAGGCGGCCTGGAAATATGTTGACAATATTCCGAAAACACATTGGGCGAATGTAGAATATCCGGGTAAAAGGTACGGCACTCTCAGGTCGAACGCGTCAGAAAGTGTAAATAATATGCTTCTAAAGGCAAGGTTTTGGCCAATAACTCGGTTGATCGAGCAAACGCGGGCGACCACAAGCGTCCATTTTCAGAGACGCCGAATAGAAGCAGACGGGCTACCGACTCCGTTAACAAAATATGCACAGAATCATATCAATCAGATGAGGAATCAGAGTGCTGGAACAGTTCGAGTTCAACCGCTATCATTACGGCAGTTTGAAGTGACATATTTATACCATGTGGTAAGCATAAATTCGTTTTCTATAAGATACGACTATAACAAAGTCGTGTCGACGAATACACGACTAGTCATACAGTCGTGTCGTCGCATGCACGACTAGTCATACAGTCGTGTCTTGGACGACACGAGTATTCTTGGAAGACACTGATGTTGTTCATGTTTTCGCATCAGGATGTTGTTGACCTTACGAATAGAACTTGCACATGTGGCTTCTTCCAGAACATGGGACTTCCATGCAAGCACGCCATGGTATGTATTGATGAGAGGAGTTTGGAAGCGATAGAATATTGTGAGAAGTGGTACTGTGCAAGTACGTACCGCAGCACGTACGAAGAAGTACTCTTTCCTACTTTAGACAGAAGTCAGTGGGGGAATTACGGGGTTTTATTTAAATGCGAACCGCCCATGGTTGAAGCTCCAAAGAAGGGCAGGAGAAAAGACAAAGAGAATTGAGTCACAGCCCGAGCCACTTGCAAGGACAAGTTTGAAATGTGGGAATTGTCGTGAAGCTGGTCACAACCATACAAAGTGCACCAACAGCCCGACTCCGAAAGAAAATCGGACGCGCAGGAAACGAACACTTCCGCAACAAGGCAAACTGACTACGAACGAGACATCGCATGTACACCGCTCCGGCTTACCTCAGTCCCCACCATTCTTCACTTAGGATGTAGTTAAATTCTTGTATAACGCATATTAACTTCTACCGAATTGTACGCCTGTAAAGAAAAAGAAAATCAGAAATGAAAAACAATCTTTCGAGTTTGAATGCATCATCCGTTTATTCCATTATACCCGAATATTACATTACACGACTATCTATACTATCGTGTATTGTGAAACACGACTATTTACAAAGTCGTGTCGACTAGTACACGACTATATATAAAGTCGTGTTGCATCAGAGACGATTATATACGTAGTCGTGTTGCATGAAGGCCGTATTCAAAGTCATGCTTGCGACATTTTGTCTACATCTGGTATGCGTCAAAAAAAGATTTTGAATTATTTGAAAGAGAACTGTACAACAAGGTGTCAAGAATGAATTCGAATTATATAAAAGAGTACGGTATGTACAGCAAAGAAACTTTGTACAATAAAATAATATGAATAAAATGAATATGAATTTATTCTTTATCCGGAAGTCGCATAAAACCCGCAACTGTGACGGCATCTTTTTTTACTTGTCCGGAATCGTCGTCAAACTCGCTGTTAATAACCCCCCGAATCAAGGTTGAAGCGATGACTGGTCGCCAAAGTCGTGTAATTGTCGATTGATCAAACTCCGGTGGGTTGACATTGGACGCCAAGTGCGCGACGTACATCATGATGAAGATGCCACAGTCTTTCTAATTCTGTTGCCACGGCGCTATGGCTATCTGAGTCATCTTCCAGTCTAGCAAACCAAACCACCCCAGCTTGCCTACCATCACAACGTTCATGAACTGCGTGAATTTGTCAGCAGCTTTTCTGTGATGCGGATATAATTGGGATCTGCCAGATAGCGGGTTGTAGAAGCGCCATACACAGTGCGGGAAATGTACATACACGAGGCAGAAGTGGGAGCCAGTGCGGATTGGGAAAAATACGTAGAACATGTTCCTGTTCAAGCCGTCGAGCATCCTCCCGAGCTTTTTAACCAATTTCGCATTATTTCCTCCTTCCTGGTGCTCCTGCGAAACCGCAAGAGAGTTAGACAACGATGCTCGTAATATCATACTTAATTACTTATCACTCCTTATGCAGGGAACACTTACGTTGTCGAATATCTCTTTGAATGCGTGGCAACCAAAAAATGCCCACGGATATTTCATCCGGTTTCTGTCATTGCACTGGCTCAACAGACTTAAAAACGCATCTATAACCTATGGAAAAGCATCCACAGGAGTCATAACAGTCGAAGTAAGGCAATATACAACTTCTAATTAAAAGTCGATTATTGTATATACGATTTTCATGATAGTCGTGTCGTCGATAGACACGACTATGCGTATAGTCGTGTGTTTCAAAGACACGACTACGCGCAAAGTCGTGTCTTCGAATACCGACTTTACGTCAACAAAAACATATGAGGAGCATAGGTTTACTTACATTGGTGTTTATTTCTGTTGTTTGTAGGAGGGATACGTAGTCGTCATCACATAGCGTTGGGATTGGATAAGCCTTCCTCGGATTGGCAATCCATCCATCTATTGCCACTCTATCCCGCTCTAACAATACCCCCATGTCGAAGCATAACTCCAAATCGGCATAGTTGTCGGGGAGTGCAATTACAGACTTACACTTTTGAGGGGTTAGGAGGACATCGACGTCAACAGGCTGGGATGCAGATGCAGTTAAGCCAGTGCCCTCCGCCACCTCCTCCTCCTCCTTCGCCTCCTCCTCCTCAGCCTCCTCTTCCTTCACCTTCTCCGTCTTATCCTCCTCCATCGCCTCTTCGTCGGCCTGCACCTCCTCCTCCTTCCCCTCCTCCTCCTTCGGCTCCTTCTCCAGAACATCCGCCTTCACCTCCTCCTCCTCGACATCCCCATCCTTCACATCCTCCTTCACCTCCTCCTTGACGGTTTCGATATCCGACTGCTGTAAGGAAGAGATGACCTCATCGATGATAGAGGTCGTTTGTCGATCGGATATGGTTTGTTCGGAGTCGGCTTTCGGCTGAGGGGACCTATTCCTTCTTTCCTGCTCCTCCGCCATTCTCCGTATATGGTCATCTTCCCTAATCCTCTGCAATTCCCTCGCGGAGACAGTCCTCATTCGCTTCCTTACCACTACACCAGGGGGGAATAGGTCCCGTCTGTACGTCGGACGGGACTCAACTTCTGCACGCTCCATATCTTCGTTGAATTCTGGTTGGAGCTTCTTCAAAAACAACTTGGCAAAGGATCTCTTTGTAGCCCGTTCAATCTTGTCTTCCTCATCCGCGCGTTTGATGGGAGCTAAAATGACATTTTACTTATTCGTGTCAGTAGTAGCAGCACGATAAAAAACATAGTCGTGTTGTATGAAACACGATAAACCACATAGTCGTGTATCATTAAACACGACAAATATAATAGTCGTGTACCATGTGGCACGAGAAAATAAATAATCGTCTACAACTTACCTTTACCCCATTTCGTCGAATCCAGATGTGACTTCCTTGCCAGCTCCTTTGTCCGCATACCAATCGGAGTGATCTTCATATGCTCCTTGTCACGGGGCCGCTTCTTTGGCTCCATCTGATGCACTGATGACTTCTTTGGCTCCATTTGGGGCCGCTTCTTTGGCTCCTTCGTCGGCTCTTCAGTCATCTCCTCCTTGGGATGCTCAAAGATCTGACCTTCTAACAGCATTGACACTGAGGCGGCAGAGGCCTTCATAGAGTGGAGAACCTCTCGCAGAGGTTCGACTCTCAACCCCATCTCCTCATACGAAGACAGAGCTATATCAATTAGTAACTGTATGCTCTGAAGCGCACCCTCCAATCGCCCCATTGCAGTTGCAGTGGACTGGGCAGCCGTCCTCGAGGAAGTGGATGCAGGTTGGTTAGGAGTCCTCTTGATTTCCGGCCTCTCCGGCCTCTGTCATCGTGGAGGAGGGGCCACTGAGGTTGACGAAGCAAGGAGAGATGCCTCTCCGGCCATGGGGCTGATTACGTCGACGAGTTCCTCCCCTACTTGAAGATTGTGGAACACTCCCGTCCAATAGTCGGCCATACGGTGCTTCTTCGGTGCACCTTTCTTCACCTCTGTAATGAGGGCCCCACTTCCTGGCCACCTTTTGGCCCGTGGGCTGGTAGGGCCCATGACAGGATGGAAGATTGTCGTGTGCTCGAAAAACCAAATCTGCATAGTAAACAAATGAAAACATTATTACAATGCGCGGCTGCCTTAGTCGACTATAAGTTGAACACGAATTGAACTATGGTCGTGTCGTAAACAACACGACTATATACCTAGTCGTGTTGCATCATACACGACTATAAATATAGTCGTGTTGCATAATACACGACTATATTTATAGTGGTATTGTATAAGACTTTTTCCCGATCGAAGACTATGAATGCTACATACCTGAAGGACATATGCGGCGCCATTTAGGCATCCACCGCCTAGGCACTCTCCTTGCGATCTCGCACCCACTAGTCTGCTGGTATGGGTTATACTAGAAACCAACATCTTATGTATAGCCCCAGCCCAATTGTATGACCTCAATCTTGGGAGGTCATCAATGTAACGGTACAAAGAGGGATGAACCGCTCTAGTGCTGTGTGGAAACAGCACCGTGCAGAAGAGGAGGCAGATGATCATCCTCGCAATGTCCTCCTCTTCCATCTTCAGTTCGCCTGCGCTAAGCTTGTCTATGATTTCCTCAATGTGTGGAATTTCCACTCTCCTCGCGGCGAAGTGCTTTCTGAAGAATTGACCTTCCGGTCGGCATGTCAAGGAGGGGAGGACCTCAACTCTTTCACCCTTTGCGGGCAATCCGGTGATAAGCGCAACTTCTTCCTCTGTGAAATGTAGCATCCTGCCCTTGATATTGAAGACTTTCGCCGACTCATCCCAGTACCTGACCAAATGGTCGAGGAGGTTTCGAGATACAACTACGTCCTCACCTTCAAAAATGGCAGCGAAACCAGCATCTTTGATCAATTGGGCACATCTTTGGTGACGCTGTAGGAGGACCGCACACTTTTTCATCGCTCCCGGTTGACAACACGTCTTTAGCGCCGGTCGCGCATTATATGTTCTCTTCACTGGTCGGTCCATCGGAGCCTTCCTTTTCCTGCCCCTCTGATTTCGCTGTCGAGGTGCCAAGACAAAATCATGATCCTCCTCCTCTTCCGATGGTATTTCCTCCATAGACTCATCTCTTTTTTTATCCATCTGCAAGGAGTGAGGTATAGTGGTCAGTAGAAAAGTCTCCTCGGTGAAACACGAAAATATAAAAGTCGTGTTGTCGCGTACACGACTAAATAGAAAGTCGTGTATTTTACATACACGACTTTATAGTTCATAGTAAAAATTTAAAATTCAAATTTCGGACCTTATGAAACTAAAATAAGTAAGGATTGTTGTAACTTACCGCAATTTAGTCGTGTGTATGTGTGTATTTCCTCGTATGTGTCTTTCACAGTCTTCCTCGCCGTCAACCGAAGCTCAATCGGTCAATCCGCCGGTTGCATGCAGGCGGAGGGAGCCGCGGGGGAGCTCAGAAGGTTGAAGATCAGAAATACCGACGTATGCGCTTCAAATCGCCGCCTTTGTGCACTCTCCCTCAGTCGTGTCGTCGAAATCCAGCAGGGGGGCAGCTTGATATCGAGATGGGGGACGCGAATAGGCTCGTCAAAATCCGTGTATTCCGCCGGTTGAATCGCCGCTCGAACTCACCGGTCGCCGGTGACGTCGCCGATGTATATCGCCGGAGAACTTCACACTTTTTTCGTGTTGTACACAACACGCCTCTTCGCACAGTATTAGCACGAAAAAATAGAAGAAAGGGCATTTTGGGTACTTCAAGTCCAGATTTCGGGTCATATGAGATTTCACGGGAAAAACCTGGTAATATGGGAATATCAAAGTTGGCGCTAGGTAATATGGAAAAAACTCGGTAACAACGGCCATGTTTCTATAAGCCAATTCCCAATACCAAACGTAAACACACAACATAAAATACTAAGAAGCTAAAATATGGAACCCAAAAAGAGAATAAGATTTCACATATAAAATTTGATGGCATTTAATTAGAAAAGAAAAAGATTAATGGTGTTTGGTGGGCATACCTTTTGATGGTGATAAATGATTGCTTCTAACTTTTCATTAGAGGTGTAATGCGCGTTGGGAATAAAAGAAAAGCAAAAGACCTCTTCATATATATTTACCTTGAATAGGAAAGGATATTTCGGTCCTTAAAAAGTTTCTTTAAAAAAATTTAATTTTGCTCTCTAATTAAGGTTACTATTAATTAATAGTTCGCAATTAATTACCTTGAATAGGAAAGTATAACAGCTTGCAATTTTTGTCTCGGAGGAGTCACGAGTTTGTTTGACTTGGTGCAGGTTTCTATCGACTCGCCGAGTCATGCAGTTTTGAGTCTGCAAGCGAGTTTGACTCGCTTTACAGATGAGCTGAGTTAAATCAGGCGAGTCATTGGAGTAAAATTGAATTTTAAAACTATGATTGAAATTATACGCACCACGGCCCTATAAAATTCGTAGTTTGTTTCCTTATCCGTAATTTGCACTTTTCTTTTTTATGAGATATAACTTTTGAAATTTAGTATAGCCGAAGGGAATTATAACATGGAGCTCTTGTGGCTGCCAAAATACTTGGATGAAATTTTTTTATAGTAGTAATAAGTTGCCCTAAGGAGGAGAAATTATTAGGCAGGCTGAGGACCACTTTTTACGAAAATGGCTGCAATTACTACATGACATTCAGTGTTTGGTGTTCTTCACTATTTCTACTGGGCTTTCATCCCACCAAATCATTTCTCCCCAAAAAGGGCACCTACTCCATCTCTCACGAGTTGCACGTTTTTTTAATTAGAATCCCAAAAAATTGTTAAAAAGCATTTTAGTGAGGGTCTAATTTTTTTTTTTGTACATAAGTGGGTTTAATTGCTTGGGAGTACCATGAGTTCCGGCTTGTCGTGTGCCTGCATATGTTTTATAAGATGACTTTCACCTTTTATTGATCACCCCGTGCCCTGCTCTCTCCCTCTATATATTGATCCATGCCTTGAACAACATCCCTACCCCTCTCCATCTCTTGCACCTTCACAGCCATGGAATCCCAAATTGACAACCAAAATGAAGATGACCACAACGCGTGCATCACTGCCTTTCAGCTTACCTTCCTCCCTGCCCTCTCCTTTGCTCTTAAAGCGGCCGTTGAGCTGAGAGTGTTCGATATCATTGCCAGTGGCGGGCCAGGCGCCCAGCTCTCCGCTTCAGAGATCACCGCCCAACTTCCCACTTGCAGTTCACTTGCCCCGGCCATGCTTGACAGGGTCCTTCATCTCCTTTCCAGCTTCTCTGTCATCAGCTGCTCCTATTCTGATCATCCTGATGGAGGCCGCCCCATGGAAGGACTGTATAGTTTGTTACCGGTTTCTAGCTACCTAGTGAGGAGGCAAGATGGGGCTTCTATAGCTCCCCTCCTCCTTACAATCCAAGAAATGCCCTTCGCGGCGGCTTTGTAAGATTTTCTTTATCATGTACTACTATATATATGATGTGTGCATGATTACTTTGATGGTTTTAACCACCAGGCACGGATCGAGTTCGAAACTCCGCTCTGCTGGCCACCTACAGGGATTATGTCCGTACTTAACCGGAGCGTATGTTGTGTGGGCTGTGTACACACCATTGGGATTGGCGGCGGGATATAGTGCTCTAAGAGGCGAGCTGCCCCGCCCCTTGCAATCGGGTCTCAAGGACTTAGAACCCCTCGTTATAAGAAAAAATGTGTACAAAAGAATTCAAGAAATTGAATTTGCATAAGCTTTATTGTTGCTCCTTACTTTAATAGTACTCCCTTTGTCTGGAATTATTACCATAGGGTTTTTTTAAAAATTAACTAAAGTTAGTCCATTTAGAAAAACCATATCACCTAATTCCAGACACGGAGTATTAATTCGCATACTCTATTTGTCCCATGTTAACTGTCCTATTCTGATTTTCACAATGAACTCAAATAAGTCCATTTATAAAACATTCAATTCATTACAAAAAATAAAATAGGACACTTAATATGCGAATAATTATACTCCCTCCATCCAAAATAACCTAACTACATTAAAAAATTACATATCTAAAATTGAATTATTATAATAGTGGCCAATAAATGTCTCTTATTTTCAAACACTGCAAATATTTTTTATAAGGAGGGAGTATTAACATTGGGCCTATGTACATATGTTCAGCTCATGTGGCGAAATTTACATATTTTCAGCATTTTTTGTGCTAACTAGACTTTTTTAATTGCAAAATAGGTATAATGACAACATATAGCATTGACATGAAAAAGTTCAATGATTGCGAAAAAGGCTAAATATGTATAAATACAAGTATAACATGTGTTTTGTACTATGCGAATTAGGAACAATTTGAAAGAAGCTGTACTAGAAGGTGGAGTAGCATTTGACATGGTGCATGGCGTAGAAGCATATCAGTACACCGGGACGGATCCCAAGCTGAATATGATCTTCAATGAGGCCATGTCCGGCCAGACCATTGTAGTGATGAAGAAAGTTCTCGAGAATTATAAAGGATTTGAAGGCATCAAAGACTTGGTAGATGTAGGTGGAGGTGTAGGTGACACGCTCAAGTTGATCAAATCCAAGTACCCACAAATTCAGGCAATCAATTTTGAATTGCCCCATGTTGTATCCAGTGCACCAGCGTATCCTGGTTTGGGCCATACTTCCTTACATATTTTCATGTTCTCCTTTATTGCAAATGTTTTTAATTTTTGCTATCTCATGCAGGGATAGAACATGTAGAAGGAGACATGTTTGTGAGTGTTCCTAAAGCAGAAGCCATATTCATGAAGGTAGTATGTAGTATTTTTTCCTGACGATTGTAATAGGAGTAACTTGTGAATTGATGAACAGTACTTCAATGCGGAGACATGTTAAAATTGCAGTGGATTCTTCACAATTGGGGCGATGAGATGTGTTTGAAACTTCTGAAGAATTGCTTTGACTCGCTGCCTGAGCATGGCAAGGTGATTGTTATAGATTCGGTGGCACCAGAAACCCATGAGACCAATGCCACTTCCAATACCATCTTAGCAGCTGACGTGCTTATGATGGCCTTCTTTCACGGAGGAAAAGAGAGGACATTCAAGGAATTCGAGTCTATGGCCAAGGAAGCTGGTTTTTCAGGAATTAGAGCTGCTTGCAATGCTTATATCTTCACCGTTATGGAGTTCTACAAGAACACTTACTAATAATGGGTGGGAGTTTGCAGGCTTGCAGCAACTGAATGTTTCATGCCCTAGAAGTAAACCGTTTTAATAAATGTAATGATCCTTTTTCTTTGGATACATATAAATGTAATCATCCCTATTATATGCATGACAATGTGGAAAAAAAAAATTCTTTTGGTCCACTCTAATTCTCCTATTTGGTTTATATATTTTAAATCATAATCAAGTATCATTTTTTTCCAACTATTTGGGGTTGGTGACATGGATCTTACGCCTCTATTCAAGTATATTTTTATAAGAGATAGTAAAGTTATATTATTTTTTATTAAGTCCATCTAAGTTCTCTTAAGTCTTCATCTCCATCTTTTGACATCATTTACATGCATGTTTTTTTATCTTCGCGTAAGAGGATTTGTTAGTCTTATTTCTAGATGCCAATGTAACCTACATTCTCTCAGCTTCTCTTCTAAATTAGCTACCTATAAACTCTCACGAATATATTTATTTTTAATCATATTTCTCTTATTTATCCACTCATCCATCTTAACATTTTCATTTTAGCTATATTTAACTTATTTATATGACTTCTCTTTGGTGCCCAACACTCTGCTCCATAGAGTATTAAGGCCTAAGGGCTAACCTATAGAACTTGTTTTTAAGCCTTTTTAGAACACGCCTATCACACAAAATTCCTGAGGCTACCTTTTACTTTACCTATCTCACATTTATCTCATGCACCACATCACTATCAATATCCTCTTCTATATGGATAACGGATTCTAAGTAATGAAATTTATTGCATCTTGGCATTTCTTGGCAATCTATTTAAATTAAGGTTCTACCTTCTTTAAAATTAAATTCCATGAACTCTATATTAGTCCTACTTATTTTGAATTTTTTTTATTTTAGAGCCTCCCACCATAATTTTAGTTTTGTATTCAAACCTAATTTAGTCTTAGTAATTAAAACTACATTATCTGCAAAAAATATACATCAAAGTACACTATCTTGTTTATATCTAGTTAACTCATCGATAACTAAAGTGAAAATATAAGGACTTAATATTGATCATTGATGAAGACCTACCATAATCGGAAACTCCTTGGTCATCACCGTAATTGTTTGTACACTAGTCACAACCCGCTGGTATATATAATTTATAATATCTATGTAACCTCCTATAACTCCTTTCATCTTCAAAACACTCTAAATGAGCTCTCTCATACTATGTTGTAGGCTTTTTCAAAATCTATGAAGGTTATATAGATGTCCTATTTTCTATCCCTATACATTTTTACTAACTGTCATAACAAAAATATAGCTTTCGTTGTTGACCTCTCTGGCATGAAACCAAATTGATTCTCTGTTACTTTTCACAAGCGTCATACTACTCTCTCTCATAACTTTATAGTATACCCCATAATTTTTATATTTCTACAGTTTGTACAACTTTGAATGCCTCTTTTTTTATACAAGGGTACGATGGTACTTCTCCTCCACTCCTCTGGCATCCTCCTAGACTTCTAGATCTTGTTAAACAAACTAGTCAACAAAGTTAAGTAAATACCTCAAGAGCCTTCCATACTTCACTAGTAATTCCATTGAGTCCTAGAGTTTTGTCATTCTTCAACTTCCTTAAAGTAGCTCCTACATCTAGGGCTGTAAACGGCGTCCGGATGTCCATGTCCGTCCGTTTTACAGCCCAAAGTCCGTCGTGGCCGCGGATGCAGCCACAGACAATTTTTTCTGTCTGGCATCTAAACGGCTCCGGCTGCGGACAGACAGTGTCCACGTCCAGAGCCGTCGAGCCCGTCCGTATATAAGCCTAAAAATTTAGGTTTCGGGCCTTCGACTCCTTTGGCTTCACTGTTGGCGGCTGGTCCTTCCTCTTGATGGTCGCCGACAATCGCCGCCTTTGCCGGCTGGGAGCCTCTTCGAGTCCTCGAAAACTGCAGAAAGGCGCCTGACCGCCGGTGGCTTGGAGAAGTGAAGAATAGTTTTGTTGATTCTTTCACCGATTCGCCACCGCTCAAAGCTTGCCCCTTTTTCTTCTTCTCTCCCAGTACCCACAACGAAGGTAGTCTTTTTTGCTTCCCTTTTCATGTTGTGTTTTGTATTTAGGTTGTTGATGGACTGATATTGGAAAAGACATCATCTCTTTTGGGTGTTCTTTTAATTGTTTTTGAGTCTCGACCTGATGCCCTGGTTCAGGTGATGTAATAAGCGTCCAAATATATATTAAGTTGACATACACAAAATTGCAATTTCTAGATGTTTAAAATAATTGAATATAAATGCAGATAGCATCATTAGCAATTCGCAGTGGGAATGTCTTCTTTTGAAGTGAGGAAAGGAAGCAACACGGTCAAATGCAGTCTTGCACAAAGTTGGTTTCCTGAAATCACTTGTGTTATATGTCATCTTTTTAGATTATGATATTGTAGTTAACATTTAATTGTAATTGTATATAGATTATCACAGAAGCCATCCCTGATTCTGTGGGTAAAAGACTTCTCAGACTTGTGAGTTGTGACCACCAGAGAAGAAATTCCTGATCTGCTAAAGGCAAGTACAAAAAGGATATTGTTCTTTATAAATTAGCATGTTGACTTTTCCTGAGTTTGCTGTGTGCTTTTGTAGCTTGATGATGTTATAGATCTTGTCATACCAAGAGGCAGCAATAAGCTAGTTACTCAAATAAAGGAATCGACAAAAATTTCAGTTCTTGGTCATGCAGGTAAATTTGACTTGGCAAATCCAATTTTTCTTGTAGTTGATATTGGGTTCACAAGATTTACTGTTTTGTTTTGTGATGTCCAGATGGAATTTGCCATGTTTATATTGATAAGTCAGCCAATATGGAAATGGCCAAGCGCATTGTGTTGGATGCTAAAATAGAGTATCCTGTTGCATGTAATGTTGTGGTAATTACTTGATTTTGCATTGGCATGAGCATATTTTTTCTTCTGCTCAGATGATGGGATTCTTATATTTGCTCAGATGATGGGATTCTTCTGCTCAGATGATTGCATTGGCGCTATACTTGCATGTTCCTCTCTTTCAGATTCCTCGGCGCTAGGTACTCTGATGGATGGAATGCATACCGGCTAGCCGTAAGTTAAAGACAATTTTTTATCCAAATACCGAATAGGAATAGGACAGAACTAGTACAGTGTATCATCCTTCTCTTTTGGAATAAAAAATTGTCGAGCTTTTAATGTTCATAATATTTATATCAGGATCACTTAATTGGCATGCTCCTTTCATCGTCCTCGCCAATTAAAACATTCTTTTGGTGGTCAGAGACATGTATGCCATTTCCATGAGATGCTCCTCAACAAGGTGGCAGCTCCTAGAGCTTTTATATGCAGTTTAACTTCTTCCATCAAGATTGGGAACAAGAATTGCTAATGGTTCATGAGGTGAAGAGAACATTGTGTTAGATAAACCCCTGCTGGAGTGGTTACAATGTCATTGGCTAATTGACTGCAAGGATGACACAAAATTTTTCAATTCAAGTAGATGAAGTTTATGGTCATTGATAGCCTTCCTTTATATCTTCAGCGATGTTTTATATGTTTTTACCCGCTCCAAATGGCAAATTTGTATTTTTTATCTAACAAGAATTGTTTTCTCTTTACAAATTTACTCAGAAGTAGATGTACTCCCTCCGTCCCACATTAAGATCATTATTTGGTTTTCAAAATGAATTTATCTTGAAAGAAAATTAAAAGTACATATGGTGTCCATGTCCGTCCGTGTCCGTCACGGACACATGTGGACGGACACCTATTTTTAGTGTGAGTGGATGGCTACGGACCTAGCTTGTTCGCGTCCGTGTCCGTCCGTTTACACCCCTAACATCCTCTATGGAAAATCTCTTAAAATAAGTTATTTCTTTAACGGGACTAGATTAAATATACATCCCACTATTATAATTTTTATTCAATAAATGCTAAAAATAATCACATCACCTCTTCTTAATTTCCTCATCTTTCACTAAAACCATTTGATCTTCATTCTTAATATATATTTGTCATACCTAGATAGTTTACTATTGCAAACTCAAGAATAACTTCTCATATATCAAAATCCTATGCTTTTGGACTAGCTTATAAACTAGTTTAAAACCCTCATCTAGTTCCTTAGCCTTCTCTCCTACAAACTAGGTCTTCTGCAAGAAAGGTATGTCAACCCTCTTTCCCTTAAGTGTTTGTGTCAAGGAAAAATGTAGCCTGCAACCGACTAGAGAGAAGCTCTCTTCGGTCGATTTTTTTAATAGTCGTCCAATGAAATCGGACGCTCGAAATCAGCGGTAGAATCTACGGATTTGCTTCCTCTTCCCGAACTAAGGTTTTCGTGTCGTCTACAACACGACACTTCAGATATCAAAGGCACGACCCAGCTTAAATAAGGGCATTTCCAGTACTCTAGGTGCCGATTTCAGGCCATATGGTATTTCAAGGAAAAAACCAGGTAATATGATAAAATGAAAAATAGTGCCAGGTAATATGGAAAAAGCTCTCTTTGTATTGGTCGACCTCTCTTTGTATTGAGGGAGAAGAAATGAAGTCAATCCTTGGTTGTCTAGCATCGATCTATAGGCCCTGTTTGGTTAGGGCTTTTAGGAGTAGAAAATCTAGATTTTAGAGATGAAGTTAGGTTTTCAAATAAGGTGTTTGGTTGGAAAGAATCCATTTATAGGAAAGACATTTAGGTCAGAGTGGCAGGGTTTATAATTTTTTAAAAAGACAAGGGTATTCAATAACAAAAAAAAGTAGAAACCATATTTTTTTTATAAATGCCCCTATCTTTTTTGGAAATTACAGCAAATGCCACGGGATGAAGTGAATCCTAATTCTTTTGGAAAATCTCCTAAAAGAATCCAGCTTCTTTTAATGCTACCAAACAGGGCTTATATTAGCTGGTGATGCTTTATTACCAGCGTAGTCGTCATTGGTGAAGTTTCACTATCTATCAATCAAATGTTACAATAAGACAATATAGGATCAGTGCTAAAAATGGAAGATGATTACACCTTTTTTTGGCAGACTCCTTGTAGGTTGGTCCACTTTCTACCAACAAAATTTGAAACTAGAGTGCTTGGGTCAACGTGAATGCTCTATTTGTGAGCTAATCAGTAATCACCAATGATGGTTGGAGGATTGCTCATATGCACTCCCGCCTTTGCATTTGAACCAACGGGATGTTGGTGTCATGGTCTGGGCGCTGCCCTTGAAGCAGATGTCTTGAATTCGAGCCCCTCCATTGGCCAACCACCAGAATTATATCCCGACTTAACCGGTGCATATGTTGTGTGAGCCATGTGCGCAAAATTGGCAGTGGGATATGGTGTAGTAAAAGGTTAGCTGCATTGCCCCTTCTAGTCGGATCCTAAGGACTCAGACACCGCTCATTATAAAAAAACACACCAGAAAAGGTTGGAAACACTGTGTTCTTGTACCGATTTTGGAGTTCAGTAAATTAGCTCTTTTCAGATGCAGACAAGCTTCAATGGAAGCTAATGACTTATTTTTCAATTGGATTACTCATGTTTTTTTCGTTTTCTTTTCTTTTTGCTAAAAATCATAATTATTTTGGCTGGAGTTAATAGTTTGGAAGTTTTCTTAAAAAGTTTGGAAAATTTTAAGAATAAGTATTTGAGTTGTCAAAGAATTAGCAGATGGAGTAGGAGGTCAACCATATTTATGAAGGTATAAGGGTATTTCTTCCCTAATTAAAAGAGATATTAAATGCCATACAACAACCTAAATACAGAGCAAAAGTACTCATGTCTTTTTATTTTCTATTCTTTCTTAATTTTTCACATTTTATGCATCATCCAATTGTTGGAATTTTGGTGTGCCTTGAACTCCCATGGAGGGCCTGAGACAAGGAGGAAGATGAAGAACTGGATGGAGGAGGAAGAGGATACGGAAGAGATTGGAAGAATGTAGTACTAATCACTGGCCGGTAGATCACCCCATCAGGATGATAGATTGGGCTGACGATCAAGTCTCACCGACATAGCAGGGTGATAGATTTGGATTCGGTGTTGTAATTGCAGTTTGTGCAAGGTGATTGATCGACCTATTATGGTGATCGATCGGCCCCTCACGGAAAGTTGTGTATGCATACGAAATTTTCCAAATTGAGGCATATATTCATGGGATTCCTTCTCTCATTAGGCTAGGGGACTGTTTACACATCCAAAGGCAAACATAAAGGGGTTCTAAGGCTTCATAAGATGTATATACAAGGGTTCTACCAAGTGGGTATAGCTTAGAGGGGTTGTACGTAGGCACTAGTTGAGAATAACCTATGCGTGGAGGTTTGCAAGGGTTCTACCAAGTGGTTATACACATAACCTGTCTCTAAATCTTGTTTATCTTTATATTATCTCAAGGGTGGCTCTAGGATTAGAGTGTTGAGAAGATTGAAGCAGGAAACATGTTCATGTTTAAGGTTTGAGAGAGGGTTTGCGCATTACAAATGCTTGTATTCTCAAGGGATATGAGAGGTTGTGAGCATTGTTGTAGTACTCTTGTTTCTACTATATAATAGAAGGAAATCATCACTCAGTGATAAGGCAATGTTAGTCGAACCATACCAAATTGCTCGTTTGTATGTTGTTTTATACTTTTCTCTTTATTGATTTCTCAGGTTTTCTTATATTTTCGGTCCTACCCAACACCAATATGGCAACATCATCTTCAGCAACTGCTATGTCCTAATGAGAAGGATAATGATATTCCTACAGCACTTCCATACCCGCCGCCCCATGTGGCAAACCAACCCACGCTCCTGACCCAATTCTAACTCTCCTAACCTAACCCCATCTTTCCTGACCCAACTCAAATATTTAGGATTTTGGCGGGCAAAAATTTTCATTCGCCAAACCTTCCTCTTTTCCCTCAGTTCTTCTCCATTGTAAGTAAATATGGGTTATTTGTCCCATTTTACTTGTCTTGATTGAGAGGAGTCGGCTCTCTCGTGCGCGTGTAGGCATGTGGAGTAGTTAGGCTTCCGTGGGCCCGGTCCACACTAAATTGGAAGAGACACTGTAATCATCACCGATCCGGAAATCACATATTTGGAATTAGCCGTTTTGGTACGACCAAAATGGAATTGTCAAATATGAGTCACCATCTTGGAAAATCTGTTGAGCAATTTCGGGAAACCGAAATTGGCATGATTTGTAACGGATTTATGCCTTATTAAGGGGAAGAGAGGGGACGCCCTCGATACCATACGAAAAGGGCGACTTTTGGTTACAAGAAGAAGGATTTTGGTGACCTTGATTTGTTGGGTGAAAAAGCTAATTCGAGGAATATAGCTTTTCACATTGTTCTACACTTGATCGGTGAAGGATTTGGTGTTCTCGGACATAATCAAATCTGTGGAGTGATTCGTAGGCACAAAGGCCGAAGGTTGGTGTTTCTAATTTCATAATCTTTGAGCTTTATTTGTTGATTTAAGGAAAACCCCCAAATTTGAGAACCCACATCAACCGGATTCAAATCCTAAATTCGCTTCCGTTGCGGCTCAATTACCCTTCATTGGTATCGGAGCCTTGATTCCGTGGTGGTGTGAGGGTTCCAAGAAATTTGTGGGAATTTTCCTCGCGGTTTTTGCCGACTGAAAATCTCGATTTTTACAGTCGCGATCGATCGGCGTCAAGAGCGATCGATCGCGCTAAGGTAAAATCGGAGAAGACGACTGGTCACGATCGACAGGCATCGTTCGGCATCGATCGTTAAGTCTCTTGAAAAGGGAAAACGATCGATCGGCATCGATCGCCATCGTTCGGCATCGTTCGGCTTCGATCGGCATCGATCGCCATCGTTCGCCATCGTTCGGCTTCGATCGGCATCGATCGCCATCGTTCGGCATCGATCGGCGTCGATCATAGATTTGCTTTGAAAAAGGGAAACGATCGATCGGCACGAATTGCGATCGATCGTATCTACTGGAAGTTGAACAAAATTGACAGCGAAAAGCTGCGATCGATCGGGTATTTGACACGATCGATCGGAGGGATAAAATTTGAAAAACTAATTAATATTGAAGCAGTATTTGTGCCACTTGATTATATAATTGTTGATAGTAATTAGTGATTCAAACTGTGCTATTCTTTACACTGATTGTCCTGTTCCATTGATTGTAGATTTTTATCTTCAATTTGATTGAAACATTTGCTGATTTCATAAAAGTTGCAATGGCTTCCCGTATGGTCTCCAGTGAGTTGGCAAAGACTGAGAAGTTGAATGCCACCAATTTTGTTACCTGGAAGAGGCGCATCCGTCACATTCTATTCCTTGACGACTTGGGTCATTTACTAGACCAAGTTATTGAACCTTCGGGTGAAAGTAGTACTCCTGCTCAAAAGAGAGAGTACGAGAAGTTCAGGAAGGAGGATGCACGAGCAAGGACCACGATGCTTACCTTTATGGAGCCTTCTATGGAGTTGCTTTTTGAGAAGCACAAAACGGCCAAAAAAATGTATCAGGCCATTGAGAGGAGGTATGGAGAGCATATACTGAGGCACATATCAGGTTGCTCCACACTCGCTATACCAACATGAGGATGGAGGAGGGCAAGAATGTGCTTGAGCACATAAATGCCATGACTATTATTGCTAGTGAGTTGGAGATGCTTGGAGATCCAATTTCATTGGGGGTCCAAGTGTCTACGATACTCACTAGCCTCCCTCCATCATGGGAAGCAGTTGTGGTGGCGTTGAACCTGAGTGACAAGAAACTCACTCTCGATGACCTTACTGCCAAGCTGGGCTTGGAGCAGGAAAGGAGAGAGCATATGAGGGCCTCTAATGCATCTGCCAACCTTGCTCACCATGTTGGCTCTAAGAAAGGTGGGTCCTATGCTGGCACTTCAAAGAAGAACTTCAAGAGGAAAGGAAAGAAGCCTCAATTCCAGGGTGGAGACAAGGCGAAGAACAAGAAGAAGGGAGCCTGCTTTACTTGTGGCCAGATGGGTCACTTTAGCAGGAACTGTCCTAATGGCTCCCAGGGCAACGAGAAAAAGAAACAGCAGGGTGGAGGAAAGGACATAGTTTGTATGATTTCTGAGGCACTGATTGTGAACATTAACACTAGAGGTTGGTGGCTTGACTCGGCTGCAACCCGTCATGTGGCAATGACAAAGGAGTCTTTTGTAGAGATGAAAGAGATTAGTCCCGGAGAGCACAAGATCTACATGGGGAATAACACCTATTGTGACGTGCTGGGGATTGGCTCTGTTCGTGTTCCTCTCTTAGGAAGAAACACCCTGGTCCTCACAGATGTCTTGTATGCACCTACTATTCGTAGGAATCTGATTTCAATCCCTCTTCTGACACAAAAGGGATTTGAAGTCAGGTTCAAGGGTGGCAAGGGAACTGTGGGGCAGAAGAATAATATTTTATTTACTGCTTCTTTAGTTGATGGTTTATTCAAACTTGATGTATCCAATGATTTTGCTAATAATGAAATGATTGATTCTGAGTATGTTGCTTGTGTTACTGTTGATAATGCATTGTTGTGGCATTTACGCCTTTGTCATGTGAATGCGACAAAATTACACCGAATGTCGGGTAGTGGGTTACTACCTAGAATAAGTGATAATTTGCGCACGTGTGAGGATTGCCTATCTGGCAAAATGACTAGGCTACCCTTTCCGAAAGGACAACGAGCAATTGACCTTTTAGAGGTCATTCACTCAGATATTTGTGGGCCTATAAACGTCAAGACTCAAAGGGGTATGATGTATTTTATTACATTTATAGATGACTATTCAAGATATGGTTTTGTGTACTTGTTATCGAGAAAGTCCAATGCCTTAGAAAAATTCAAGGAATTTAAGGTTGAGGTTGAGAACCAATTAGGACGGAAGATTAAAGTTCTGAGAACAGACAGAGGTGGTGAGTACACATCTGATTTGTTCAAGGACTATTGTACAAACCAAGGAATAGTGCATCAGTATACTTTACCGTATACCCCTCAGCAGAATGGAGTCGCTGAAAGACGTAATAGGACATTGATGGACATGGTAAGGTCCATGTTAAACCACTCTGAACTAGGAACGCAGTTTTGGGGTGAAGCACTAGACACCGCTGTCTATGTACTAAATCGGATACCTTCTAAGTCGATCAAATTGACCCCATATGAGTTATGGACGGGAAGACGTCCAAACTTTTCGAACTTGAGAGTGTGGGGGTCAAAGGCCCATGTCAGGGTGCCTGATCAACTAAGAACTAAGTTGGATCCCAAGACCATAAAATGTAATTTTATAGGTTATTGTGACCATTCGAAAGGGTATCGATTTGTAGTACACCATGATGATGGGACAGTGGGGGTTATAGAGTCTAGAGATGCTTATTTTCTTGAGGAAGATATAGACCTACAAACTCCTAGTCAGAAAGTGGAACTCTTTGAAATTGAGAAAGAGAAAGTTACTGTCACTAGTAATGAACAAGTGATAGGTAACACATCCAATGAGGATGTTGAAACTCGAGCATCAAGAGAGCGTAGACCTTCAATTTTGTTGAAGGATTACTATGCCATGCTTGGTGAAGATGAGATATCGATAGATGAACCTGTACTTAGTGATCCAGTCACATTTGAGCAGGCGATGTGTAGTCCAGATTCCAAGGAATGGCAGAAGGCTGTTCAAGAGGAAATGGATTCAATCTTGAAGAACAAAGTCTGGGAGATTGTTGACTTACCAGATGAACGGAAACCCATTGGGTGTAAATGGATCTTCAAGAAGAAGCTCAAAGCTGATGGATCAATAGAGAAGTACAAAGCTAGACTTGTGGCGAAAGGTTTCACACAAGTAGAGGGTATAGACTTCAAGGAGACTTATTCTCCAGTGTCCAGGTTCATCTCGATCCGATGTTTGTTGGCAATTGTGTCATACTTAGATTTAGAGTTGCACCAGATGGATGTAAAGACTGCCTTCCTAAATGGTGATTTAGAGGAGGAGATTTACATGGAACAACCCGAGGGGTTTGTTGTTTCCGGAGAGGAAACTAAAGTGTGCAAGCTTATTAAATCATTGTATGGACTGAAACAATCGCCAAGACAATGGTATTTCACTTTTCACAAGGTGATAAGTGAATATGGCTTTGTGGCCAATGACTATGACCATTGTGTATACTCCTTTAGAGATGGGAGTAGATTTATGATATTGTCACTATATGTAGATGACATATTATTAATGGGGAATGACACTAGTATGATTCTCAGTCTTAAAGAATGGCTCAAGACCCAATTTGAAATGAAAGATATGGGTGAAGCATCTTACATCCTCGGGATGAAGATTGAGAGAGATAGAAAAGCGAGGAGGCTAAGTATATCTCAAGAATCGTACATTGAGAGTGTATTGAAACGCTTTGACGTGATTGGTTGGAAGACCATTGATTCGCCCATCTATAAAGGGACAGTTTTGTCCGAAAGAATGGCACCTGCATCAGACGAGGAACGTCTGAAGATGCAATCTGTGCCATATGCGCAGGCTATTGGCAGCTTGATGTATGCCATGAACTGCACTCGACCTGATTTGGCTTTTGTAGTAAGCCTTGTGAGTCGATATCAGGCTAACCCAGGTATGCAACACTGGCAAGCTATAAAGCGGGTGTTCAGATACTTGCTGGGTACCAAGGATATGAAACTCACATATCAGGCTGAGAACCTGTCATTGGAAGGCTATAGTGATTCAGACTATGCCGGGTGTAAGGATGACAGGAAATCCACTGCCGGTTATGTTTTTATGCTTGGTGGCGGCGCCGTGGCATGGGCTAGTAAGAAGCAGAAATGCGTTACTAAGTCCACGATGGAAGCTGAGTTTGTTGCATGCAGTTTAGCAGCTTCCGAGGCAGTTTGGATTAAAGAGTTTCTAGCTGGGTTACAGCTAGAACAGTGGACTGATGCTCCTGTCCAAATTTATTGTGATAATTTGGCAACTGTGTCGACACTCCGTAATGGGGAGATCAGTTCAAGAGCTAAGCACATAGAGGTGCATTACTTTTATGTGTTTGACATGCTACAACGGGGAAAGTTGACAGTGAGTCATCTTCCTACGGTTGAGATGTTAGCTGATCCGTTAACAAAGGCCTTAACAACGGATCTATTTGTAAAACATGTTCATAGTATTGGATTACGACAGGACTAGTGCACGAGTCACTGTGGATCGCAAATATGAACAAAGAACCCATAGTGGGGGATGTAAGTAAATATGGGTTATTTGTCCCATTTTACTTGTCTTGATTGAGAGGAGTCGGCTCTCTCGTGCGCGTGTAGGCATGTGGAGTAGTTAGGCTTCCGTGGGCCCGGTCCACACTAAATTGGAAGAGACACTGTAATCATCACCGATCCGGAAATCACATATTTGGAATTAGCCGTTTTGGTACGACCAAAATGGAATTGTCAAATATGAGTCACCATCTTGGAAAATCTGTTGAGCAATTTCGGGAAACCGAAATTGGCATGATTTGTAACGGATTTATGCCTTATTAAGGGGAAGAGAGGGGACGCCCTCGATACCATACGAAAAGGGCGACTTTTGGTTACAAGAAGAAGGATTTTGGTGACCTTGATTTGTTGGGTGAAAAAGCTAATTCGAGGAATATAGCTTTTCACATTGTTCTACACTTGATCGGTGAAGGATTTGGTGTTCTCGGACATAATCAAATCTGTGGAGTGATTCGTAGGCACAAAGGCCGAAGGTTGGTGTTTCTAATTTCATAATCTTTGAGCTTTATTTGTTGATTTAAGGAAAACCCCCAAATTTGAGAACCCACATCAACCGGATTCAAATCCTAAATTCGCTTCCGTTGCGGCTCAATTACCCTTCATCCATCCCTTCACAAAACCGCCGCCGCCTCCTCCTAGCCAACACCCTCCCACCTTCGATGTGCTTTGGGCGGAACAGGTCCGTCGTCAGGGCTGAAAATCACCCCGTATCCCCCACTTTTTCTAAAAATTTGATCTTTTTCCATTACCCGATGGCCACCCAAGTGAGTGAGCTCGTGCGGATACTTGGCGGCAGGTACGGTGGCAAAGAAGAAGACGGGGCGGAAATGCCGCCACGCTAATTACCTGCGACCTCCTCGGCGGTTGCTCCAAGCTCGGCCAGCAGGAGCTCGACCTCGATATCCACGTCCCCTCTAACCTGCTTTCCGTGAAATCACCATCGAGAAGCGACCAGATCCAGGCGAGGGCGAGGGCTTGGGTCAAGTGCCTGGATAGAACAGGCGACGAGCCAAAGGCCATCTAGACCAGACATCTCCGGGTCTGTTTGATTTTGTTTTCATTATAGTTAAGCGATGTTTACCTTTGTTGTTGCACTATATTTATGTTGACTGAGTGGCATTATTGATGTGTTCCAATTGTTTTGGGGGACTAGTTACTGAAGGATATGGAATGACTGAATCTTTTTGTGTTATAAGCACCATTGACGGTGATGATATTACATCTGGGCATGTTGGCTCGCCTAATCCTTCTTGTGGTGAGCTATTGGTTCTCTTTACTACTTTTAATACCCATGTTGTATTAATTTTGTTTACCACGTCATTTATGTTTACTTGATCATTCCTTTTATAGTTGGGTGTTTAAATTTTCAGAAATAAAGCTTGTCGATGTTCCAGAAATGAATTATACTTCTGATGATCAACCCCATCCTCGTGGAGAAATCTGCATTAGGGGACCTATAGTATTTCAAGGATACTAGAAGAATGAAGTAGATACGTATTTACTACTCACCATACTGCATTTCATAAATTTCTATCTGAGAGTTCATATTTGTTTTGCTTAGGGTCCAACTCCACTAGGTCAATGGAAATGTAAACTTGTCAAAGTGGGAGTCTTCAATCTATTGCTTCTATAGCAGAGACTTTGTAAATGTTGTTTCTATTGTGTGAGGGATTTTGCTGACCAAGTAAATCATATTGAACAGGAGAGAAGTTATTGATGATGATGGTTAGCTACATACAGGAGATATTGGCTTGTGGCTACCTGGAGGATGCTTGAGATGATCGATAGGTAGGCATACATCCTTGATTTACGATAAGTAACAGCTGAAGTAATTGCCTCCCAACTATAACATGATATTTGAAGATGGTTACTATGATACAAAATTATGCTTGTGTGTTCCATGTTAACCTATTGCAAAGAAGTCAAGAGCTTTTATCTACTGTTAAATGGAATTACCTGAATAGCGCATCAAATGGTCAAATTAAATACATCGTAGGTTGAATGCTCCAGGTGCTAAACATTACCCATGCATGAAGTATGAGAGAAATTAGGAAAAAGTAAATGCATTGTTCATGCCATAGCTTGCAAAATTTTCAGCTACTGGCCCTTTTTTCTAGATATATGTGGCTGGGATTGGCAATCATAAATTATGACTTTTCTTGTCTAACACCGGAATCAAGGGCCTCACTTTTTGATCGTATTATTTGAAGATCAGATCAGTGCAAGGCTTTTGTTTTTGCCAGAACCTTTTCTTATGTGCCAGGAAAATCACTTTTAATCATGGCTGTCTAATAACTCGTTCAAATTATTATGTCCATAAATAACTTTTCTGACATATTAGAAAATATGTGTCATGGCCCGGGTTTTTAAAACCATTTTTAAATCAGAGTAGTAGCGGAAAATCAGATGATTACTCCTCTATGCAATAAATCATGAGTTGAAAAATTTTCAACTAAGCATCAAGGCCGTGAGCGCCAATTATTATTTAGTATATTTTGAGTCGGAATACAGACTTGCACCTAGAGGACTTGTATTGATTTAATCGACTTTGTATCTTGTAATACTATATGTATATATGGTTTTGTATCCATATTTGTGAACCCCAGTTATCACGGCCTTGATGCTTAGTCGAAAATTTTTCAACTCATGATTTATTGCATAGAAGAGTAATCCTTTGATTTTCCGCAACTACTTTGATTTAAAAATAGTTTAAAAAACCCGGGCCGTGATAGTTGGTATAAGAGCATAACCTTTATCTGCAAGTCTGGAAGTCCTCTTAGGATATATCTAGTTATAGTTGGGTGTTGAGTGAAGGTTAGTGATAGGTTGGTTTACCTTGTAGGTTGAATGGCACCTTCAAGGAGGAATAGTCGGGTGGTCAAAAATTCTGTTGTAGCTAGAAATGAAGAGAGAAATTTTCAGCCAGAAGGATCTCCACCTCAACAGATCTCTTGTGAGGAGTCCGTGGGAAGCACTATTGGACAACAAAAGGCTACGCAGGGGGTGTCATCATCCATTGTTGGGGGTCAAAGAGACAATTTCATTGATTATGAGTACACCGAGTCTGATCTCGATGAACATCCCTTGGAGGAGGAACCTGTAGCAGATGCTCAGCATGACGTTGACATCGAGTCTGACCCCGAGGAACATCCCTTGGAAGAAGAATCTGCAACAGAGGCTCGGCCGACAAGATAATCTTCCCATCTGTTGATGGTACCCCACCAACGATTATAGAGCTGGTTCCCCGGATTGTAAGAGATCACCCAGTTTATCGAAGAGCGAAACATGAGGTAGCCTTGTGGGACATCCTTTATAGGAGATTCAGGTCCCAGGGTTACCGTTGGCCCCACATGACCATTTGGGAGATGGCGTGGCACTCATGGTTTCTACCAGCACCAACTCGTGTGGCCTTGGCTATACTGGATGAATATCGTTGAAGAAAAGAGACGTGGAGGAAGAAGTTGTTTTAGGTGTAATAGTTGTAGTAAGGAAGCTTTGTTGTAATAAGAACCTTGATCTTTTGTAAGAACTTGTTATAAAATAATTATATGTGGATATTTTGATGTGTCGCAATTACTCCTTGAGTTTGTCAAATTAGATTGATAGATGGATGAAGATTAGAGCGTGTGTAGATTTTATTCATTTTCTGTAGAATTGTTTGAGATTGGACTGTGACTAGCAGATTAACTGCTTAGCCATGGAGGTGTATAACTTCTGATGAAGGGAGGCGTAGCCTATCAGGCAAGTGAGATCACCTGTGAAGCAACTTATCTAATTTGGAGGATATACCGATAAGACCTCAGTCCCGAGAAATTACCTAGTTTACCTTCTGAAATAGAAATTGACTTTACAACAGAATTGAGTCTTGGAACTTCATCAGTGCCCAAGACACTGTTTTGGATGACTTCAGCAAGGTTGAATGAATTGAAGAAGCGATTACAAGAGTGTTCGCCAAAGGATGTATCTGTCCAAATATCCAGTCCTGTGGAACATTAGTTCTAAGAAAATGGTTTCCTCAGTATGTTAAAAAAGGTGATTTTTAAAAGGATAGATGATCTTTTTGACCAGTTGCAATCAGCCAACGTTTTCTCTAAGAATTCGAGCGAGCTGCTACCAGTTAAGGATTCGAGATAAAGACATTCCTAAGACCGCCTTTAGGACCAGGTATGGTCATTATGAATTCCTAGTAATGCCTTTTGGATTAACCAATGCACCTGCAACCTTTATGGATTTAATGAACAAGATTTATCAACCTTGGTTAGGCCAGTTTGTCATTGTCTTCGTCGATGACATCCTTATCTACTCGTCATCCTTCGAGGACCATGCAAAACATTTAGAACGGGTATTGGACGTGTTGAGGGGGCATCAATTGTATGCCAAGTTTAGCAAGTGTAACTTTTTGCTGGAAAGCGTTAACTTCCTGGGGCATATTATTTCAAAGGATGGCATATCTGTTGATCCATCTAAGGTCGAGGCTATAGTCAATTGGGAGAGGCAAAAAACAGTCACCGAGATTAAAAGTTTTTCTGGGTTTGGCAGGGTATTATAGAAGATTCATTGAAGGTTTTTCTACTATTGCCCTACTTTTGACCAAATTGACAAAGAAGGATGTGAAGTTTATATGGGATGAAAAATGCGAAAATAGTTTCTTGGAGTTGAAGAATAGATTAACTAGTGCACCAATTCTTACTCTTCCTTCAGGAGAAGGGGGTTTGGTGGTGTACAATGATGCTTTTGGAAAAGGCTTAGGTTGTGTACTCATGCAGCATGGCAAAGTTGTAGTTTATAGCTCGAGACAACTAAAGCTACATGAGAGGAATTACCCAACACATGACCTAGAGCTGGCTGCAGTGGTGTTTGCATTGAAGTTGTGGAGGCACTACCTTTATGGTGTGCAGTTTGAAGTCTTTACAGATCATCAAAGTTTGAAGTATATTTTCTCTCAGAGAGACCTGAACTTGAGACAAAGGCGTTGGCTTGTGTATATCAAAGATTATGACTTATTTATAGCTTACCACCCTGGAAAAGCTAATGTGGTGGCAGATGCACTTAGTAGAAAGTCAGAAACCCTTGCTGCCTTTATGATGGTCAAAGAATGGGAATTGCTAGAATCTATGGCAAGCCTACACATAGAACCTTCATCCAAAGGAGGGAAGTCTTTTGTGGCCAACTTTGTAGTTCAATCTGGAATTATTGAGAAGATTATTTTAGCGCAGGAAATAGATTCAGAAGCCCAGACTTACTCAAAAAGACAGGTTCTATTAGAGGAGCTAATGGTAGAATTCGATTCAACAGTCGATTGGTAGTGCCAGCTGTCTCAGAACTGCGCAGAGAATTATTAAGTGAGACTGATCATTCCAAGTACACCATTCATCCAGGTGGGATGGAATGAAGAAGGACATTAGTTTTCGTAGCCTGATGTCTCACTTGTCAGCAAGTTAAAGCAGAGCACCAGAGACTTGGAGGATTTTTACAGTCACTAGAGATTCCTCAATGGAAGTGGGAGCACATCACCATGGATTTTGCAGTAGGCTTACCTCCTACTTAGAAGAAGCATAATGCTATTTGGGTGATAGTAGATTGGTTGACCAAGTCTGCACATTTCTTACCAATTCGGTGGAAGCAGACTCTGGAAAGCTTGATTTAGCTCTATATCCGAGAAATTGTAAGATTGCATGGTGCCCTTCTCTCCATAGTGTATGATAGGGATCCTACATTCACGTCACGCTATTGGAGGAATATACAAGATGCTTTGGGCACTGCTCTCAATTTCAGCATGGCGTATCACCCTCAGTCTGATGGACAATTAGAAAGGACTATTCAGACTCTCGAAGATATGCTTCGAGCATGTGTGTTGGATTAGAAAGGTAATTGGGATGACCATTTACCCTTGATTGAATTTGCCTATAACAACAGCTATCATTCTAGTATTGGGATGGCGCCATATGAAGCTCTCTATGGATGTCCATGTAGATCTCCAATTTATTGGAATGAAGTCGGTGAGAAAGTTATGATCAAATCAGAGATGTTTCAGCTATGTGCTGACAAGGTGAAATTCATTCAGGAAAAGCTTCGCTTGGCCAGGAACGGCAAAAGCACTATGCAAATAGAAGGTGTAGAGATCTTGAGTTTGAGATTGGTGACCATGTTTTCTTAAAGGTTTCACCCACGTGCGGAGTTTTGCGTTTTAGTAACTCAGCTTATCGACTTGCTTTACCTCCAAATCTAGATAAAGTGCATAACGTGTTTCATGTCTCACAGTTGCGGAGATACTGTCGTGATGATGCACACGTGGTTGACTATTCCATTCGGGAACTAAAACATGACTTGACCTATGAAGTGAAGCCGATCAAAATTTAAAATCGAAGAAATCAGGTACTCAGGAATAGGGTGATTCCATTAGTCTTGGTTTAGTGGTGCAATGATAAGTTTGAGGAACACACTTGGGAGACTGAAGCAGAAATGCAGCGTGCTTACCCAGAGTTGTTTGGGGAAGAATCTACCTGAATTTTGAGGACAAAATTCTTTTAAGGAGGGAAGAATGTAACACCTGTGAAGAAAAGTGAACATCTGTCAAAGCTGCTCGGGCAACTCAGCAGTTCTGTCTGGGATAAAAACAGAACGTGTTGAGAGAGAGCAGAGGGATAGAGGATGACGATGAATAGTAGAGGGGGGGGGGGACAACGACCTCAACGCCGGCGACGAGGGTTAAGAGTGAACCAAAGTGGGAAGCCAGTAGGAGTAGGGGCGAATCCAGTGACTTTCTAGCAACTTCAGCGACCCCAGCAACCTTCCAGCGAACCACCAGCATCCAGCAAGATCCGGTGACTCTCTGACGACCTCCGGTGGGCGGCGATTCGACATGCAAGGTTGGATCCCATAACTTTTCATCTAAGTTGTATTTTCTTTGCTTTTTTCGTCGGTGGAGTCGATAGTGGCGCAGGTGGGTGAAACCCTGGCACCAACCACATGAGCTGAGGGGTGGCACTGTCGCAGCAAGGAGTATAGCTCCCCGTAGCATGGGCCAACTGGTAGTGCTGCGGCAGAACTGTGACGAAGAAGAAGAGGTAGCGGTGGGGACCAAGCTGGCGGGACTTCCGCCATACCCCACCGCCAGTGGGAGGTCGAGAAAGCATTCACATTGGCCGAAAGGCACTGCCTTGGCCACTACATGTTCTTCCTTTTCCTTCATCGATCGACCCATGCCTTGTGCAAACGATGGAGTGGACGGAAAACAAGATGGTGGCACGTTGGGAGGCCATCAGGAAGCTCCAAGGAGATGGCGGAGTTTCCGCCGGCCTGGAAAGTCGCCAACTTGGCGGCGAGCAGCCGTGACAAAAGTCGTCGACGCTCGAGCCTCGAAGCAAGTTGAGGCGGGCATGATGAAGGGCGAGACCACTGTGCATTGGGGGCTAAAACAACCACCGTAACGGAGAGCCATCGCCGGTGAAGCCAGCCCTGGCAGCGGCGGCGGCCAAAGCTCGTCGCTGCCATAACCAAGATTGGTTGTCTCATTGGGAGAGACGACCGGTCCGGTTCAGGCACAGGCCCGACCTGATCAGTCCAATACCAGGTCAAACCGGTTTAATAAATAGGCCGGTTCAGACAGATCGAACCCAGTTCGGTTCAAGGTCAGACCAAACCCAGTTCACCTTCAGACCGAACCCAGTTCAATAATAAACCCAGTTCACATATAGACCGAACCCAGTTCACACTCAGACTAATTCCGGTCCAAGGAATAGACCTGGTTCACAAATTGGTTTAGATTTGAACTGTCGGTGGACATCCACCGACAGTTAGAATTGATTACAACTAACGGTCGAACTTGACCGTAAAGTATTTTTGTGAATTATGGTACATACAGAGCTAGTATGGTACATAGGCTCCTTTTAGTGATTTTGGGCTATTTGATAAATAATTTCAAGCCCTAATTGGTGTGTTATTGGTATGTGTGTGATGTTACTGTACTAAGGGTATTAGTCTTTTATTTTATGCTGACTGATAGCTGAGGACTTAAATGATAAGAAAAAACCTGACTAATAAACCTAATTGGTTTAAAAACTTAATCATTTTATGAAAGATAATAAAATGATGACTTGAGGGGAAGCTTGAGGGTTAGGAAGAACTTAATCAAAATAAAGACTAAAATGCCCTTGGGATTGGGAGTCAGTGTATGAGTGTGAGTGACTTCCGATCAAGCGACCGAATGACTATTAAGTCAAAGGTCAGACTATTTGCTGAGCTATTGAGCCAGCAATTGTGAATTGTATGCTATAACTCTAAAAAGGGTTCATACTTAAAATATGTGATACTTGTTGAGGATCATAAGGTATTGACTGGGGTGGTGTTACATCTTCCGACTGGTGGAAGCTCTACCGTTTGTATCCTCTCTATGGATTTTATAGAGCATTCATAACTTCCCATTGGTGGAAGCTCTGTGTCATGGTACCTGATGAGGACCAACTTCTATTGGCCAGGTTTAAGCTGTTATATCTTCCTATTGATTTTAGAGAGAGCATTTACATGTTATTTTGGCCCATGTTTGCATCTTTCTATGGATTTTAGAGAGAGCATTACATATTCTATTGGCCAGGCTTAAGCTGTTACCTCTTCTCTATGGATTTTAGAGAGAGCTTTTGCATCTTTCGACTGATGGAAGCTCTGCACACATCCTGAGCCGTGGTTGCCAGGTGGTTTGCTGTGTACATTGGAGACGTTAGCGTCCTAGAAGGCTGCGTTTCTCAACCCACATCGAGTCTAGGAGCTGATGTGGAGCCAGACCCTTCCGACGGTCATACCTTTTAAGGTAAGGAATGGGCAAGGCAGTCGCCCTTGAGGGATTCAGGGCGTGCCGTGATTACCGGTATTAACCGGAATAATAGTCACTATGTTTTTGTGCTGTCTCTCATGTAGGTATGACATTCAGTGAGTCTGTCTTTATGGGACAAAGACTTAATTATTGATCTTGAACCTAGGAAGCAATAAAAGACTTTTCATGAAAGATTAATAAAAGAATCAAGTGGAACTCTGTAATAGGCTGCATAAGATATTAATGCAACTATTGACTTGTTAATTCTGATATGATGATTGGGTTACGGTATCCTACTGAGTATTTTTATACTCAGCATCCTTATGTGATGTAGGTGCTGTTGTGGAAGATTGACTTCACATGGCACTTGGGAGCCTGGTGGTGAGGGTGTTCAGATTTCTTAGCATATCTCCTTCTCCGGGTTTGTTCTAAACTTTGTATTATGGCGTGAGCGCCAATTATTATCTAGTATATTTTGAGTTGGAATACAAACTTGCACCTAGAGGACTTGCATTGATTTAATCGACTTTGCATCTTGTAATACTATATGTATATATGGTTTTGTATCCATATTTGTGAACCCCAATTACCACGGCCTTGATGCTTAGTCGAAAAATTTTTAACTCATGATTTATCGCATAGAGGAGTAATCCTCTGATTTTTCGCTACTACTCTGATTTAAAAATGGTTTTAAAAACCCGGGCCGTGATAATATGTGGCAAAATAAGCAGCCTTAATGCAAACTTTGAGAATTTTAACTTTTATTTTTTCTTTAGATTAAGAGGCCACAAACAAGGGCGTACTTTTCCAAAGCAATAACTGATATGTATGAGGAGATTTCTAGCTCAGATGCATCATCAAGGCCATAGCATATTGTAAGTGAAATATGTTTTCAGTTTGATATTTTTTTAGGGAGCATACAAAATGTGCATCTAGCTGTAGTTAAAGCCCGATAAGAGCTCGGGCTCGGGCTCTTGAATATTCTACCTAGCCCATTGCGTTTGGGTTTGGCTTGGTCATTTTGCAACTGGCGGCCCATTTGCCAGCCCTAGGAAAAATGTGGTCTGTATTCCGATTTGACCCCAATCCAACTACTGAGTTTTTAGAGAGGGTTTTCAAACTTCGTTAAACAATGCAAGGTTTTGAGCCAAGAGAACGGATGTGCACTTCTTGTATATTTTGAGCCCAAATACAGAGTGGTGCACTTCTTGGAGATATTCCTTCAACTTTTTTTGTGTGGGTATTGTCAAATAAGAAAAAATAATTGCCCTCAATTACCTGACAACCAATCATATGAGGACAAAATTTGGCCCAAAAACATCTAGTGTGCGTTTAGGTAAAGAAGTGGCTTCTTCTAAATCCACTTTCCCTTTTGATAATTGTCCGAAGAAGAGAAAATTCTCCAAAAAATGGCTTCTTAAGATGCGCTTTGTTGTACCATAATATAGCCATAATGCCGCCAGCAGTCATATGAATCCAATGGCATGTGTCAAATTAGGGACATGTTAGATAGTTCAAATTTATCAGCCCCCTGATTTACTCGTCCTCATGGAGCAATGTTCAAAAACTCGAGACTCGGACTGGACTCGAAATGCCATGGAGTCGAGTCAACTTAGAGTCTTGATGGAGTCACCATGGAGTCATGCAGTTCAAGCATTTCATTTTCGTATATAAGAAAATATTTTTAGTGATAAAAATAAATAAAATAGTTCATATATTTGATCAAAAATATCAAAGATAAACATGCATCCCATAGAATGTTTGATCTGAATGACAAAATTAAATAACAAGAAGTAATATGTCCTCAAATAACAAAACGATAAATTATAACCAATATTGTCAAAAAAAATTTATTAAAAATTACTTTTATAAATCCTAATCAAAGTGCCTTTTTAACAGGAAATTATTTCATATATCGCTTGCCTCTGTTACTGGAACATCCAGCCAAGCAAAGTTCTCTTCATCAAACATGGCTAATTCTTCTGAGTTTGATATAAAAACCCATTCTTCTTCAGCCTTGTCTAGCAAAATATTATATAGATTGGTTTGGTCATAGTGTGAAGCATTCCTCCTAAGATGTTTCTCTCGAAATCACAAATTGTAGTGCACAAAAACTAAGCAGTCCAACTTTTCTTGCTTTAGTCGATATTGCTTTTTTGTATAAATTTGATTAAAAGTGCCCAGTTTCTTTCACATCCAGATGATGAACAAATCGAGTTCAACACTCGAATTGCAATGCATTGAAGGCTTGATGTTTTCATTCCATGTGATTCCCATTATGATACTGATATCTACAAAATATACACATTTTTATATGCCTTTCTACCTATATGTTAGTCATAATTTTAGTGAAAGTAAGGATAATTAATGGTTATTCATGTTAAGTAAGCAATTAGAAGTTTAATAAATAAATGCGATTAATTGATTAATTTAGATGCATTAATTGAATTTAATGGATTCACATTTTATTATGTGTTTAATTAAGATTTAATTTTATTTATGAAGGTTTTAAGAGTTCAAATGCAGATCGCCAAAAGCGGAATGCTCGTCAAGCAGTTTCTGTGATGAGATTAGATCTGGCGGTGGAGATCACTACAACGGGTTTTAACACAATGAAAAGAGTCGCCAGACGGGTTTTTAACTCAAGTAAAGTGAAAGGAAATCTGAACCGAATCGGTTCAATCAGCGGTTTAGTTTCGTTAAGTTTCGGTTCAGTCGAAAAAGGAAAATAAAAGAAGAGTTGACCCAAGCCAATGCTTAACAGAGAAGCTCAGTTGTTCGATAGAACAGAGCAGGCTCGAATGGTGGTTCCGGCATTTCGATGGCGACTGGTCACAACGAGAGCTCGAGAATATTGGCGACAGCAAGGATGGTGGTGAAGCTCGACGAACGTAGCGGTGTTGATGGCAGACTGGAAAAACAGAGGATCGTGCCGGAATCGGAAGGCCAGAAGAGGCGTGCTCGAATAGGAAACTCGATGTTTGGATTCGATTTGGATTCATGTCCAAAACGGAAAAAGGATTCGAACTGGACTCTTGGCTTTTTCAAGTTCTATAAAAATAGAAAGGAGGAGGCCAGAGAAGAAAAGACCTGGTTTTTGGCCGGGGGAAAACAGAGAAAAAAGGTGCCATTTTCGGCCGGATTCTGGTGGATTTGTGGCCGGAGAAGAATTGGTGTCGATGGAGGAAGAGAGGAGTTAGCCGGAGGGGAAAGGGAGGAGAAAAGTTGTGATTTTGGAAGGATTTCACAACTGCTACAGTAATCGCAACCATGGTACGGTACCACGCGGCTCGTTGGAGAAGACAGTGAACAATAAAACTGCTATAGTACCTGTGCTACAGTATTTTGTGAATAGTGTTTCGATGAATTCAACACTGCAAGCCTATTTCTTTCCCTATTTCTATGTCTAGCTAAACTCTTTATCAAGGCTAGATGAAGCCCTAGATTTGTATTTGCTACTCTTAGTTGTTTAATTTAATGAAAGTTGATAATGATTCTCTATGCTTAATGCAATTTCATTGTTATTCCTCTTAAGTGCTTTGACCGAGACTTGATGAATGATTAAGACCGAGACTTGATGAATGATTAATGGAATTTGATCTTGATATTTCCCGTGTCTAGCTAATAACAGGATTATAATTGATTCTATGCCTAGCCTAGGATAGAGTTAATTATATTAATTTATAGTGGATAAACTTTTTGTGTCTGGCTAAGAACGTGTAGTTCATTCATTGGTAATTTGTATGTCCGGCCAATAACATAAATTACCATATCATATCAATTTGTAGAAATAATAATTAAGAGTAGTAATTGCATGTTTAGTGGTGGATTCGATGCTTTGATATTCTCATTACTTTGATTTCTTATTAAAGTTTATTTCTTTAGTTAATTAAATCATTAAAATTCAAATCTTTCATTAGAATTAGGTTAATCAACTAAGTCATTTGGGTTCGACCTCGTTTCCACTAGTCTATTCGTAGTCTCGTGCGATTGCGAGTAAATAGTTAAAAGTTCAATCAATCAATTGATTCGAGCACGCCTCTTCCGGCCTTTGAAAATTCAAGTGGCAAATGATAAAAAGTAAAATATGACCAACTATGAATTGGTAATGAAAAACATGTCAATTCACCTAGGCTAACTTTTTTTGGCCTCTAATAACTATGTCAGTGCCAAAGTCACCTTTTGCATTTAGGAAATCACTAATCTCATTAAAGAACAAAATGAAGATATGAATAGACAAATGTAGCATATATCTATACAAAAGTATACAATATTTTTGATGTGCATGACATATAATTTACCTCGTCAATGGCCTCAATTTGCTTATCAATGTCTTTCTCTAAAATAATAATCACTTTTTATAGATCGCGACGAATATCTGCATTCTTTGAAACATCAAGCTAATACCGAATGGCTGGGTTGAGGAAATATGCAGCTGAATGTAATGGAGAATGTAGCTGAGATCTCTATTTTTCATCAATAATTTCCCAGAATTTTAAGTAGAATTTTATGTTGCTATTACATGCTTCTGCAATCGCAACCTTTGTCTTGATAATTTCATCATAAATGTATGGTATTCTAGGTTTTTTTCTCACCATCAACCAACCGAAGTAATTGAATCAAAGGGGCTAATATCTTCCTATATTTCTCCATCTTCCGCCAAAAGTTAACATGTGTCAAAATTTATTCTAGTTCTTTATCTTAATCCAACTCTTTGAAGTTAGAATTCACTCATTCTTCTGACAAGACAAGCTTTCTTAATCCACTTCTCTGAAGAAAAAAATACCCATTTATATGATGTTATTATACCTAGTAAGAAGCAAAAAAAATAAAAGGATGGATATAATAAAAATAATAAGTACCTTCTCGATGACACTTTCCATGAGAATAAAATTTGTTGCAAAACCCGTCACCACCGGCCTAAGTAGCTCTCTGTGGTTTGTATATTTTCTCATCCAACTAAACACCCCAGTATGATTGTAGATCAACTTCGAGATTTTCTTAGCTTTGTCTATGACCTCTTCAATGCTTTTCATCCTCCCAATTCTTTCAAGTATTAGATCAATACAATGGGCAATGCAAAGAGCCCAAAGTAGATACTTTCTCTTTTGCATCAACAATTTTCTAGCAGCCACATAATTTGATGCATTGTCAGTGATTACTTGAACAACGTTATCCTCCCCAACTTCATCAACTATTCCATCTAATAGCCTAAATAGGTAATTAGCATCTTTAATGACCTCTGATTTATCGACTGACTTAAGGAACATAGTACCTACAATATATTAAACAATGGGATTAATTATATTTAGCATATACAAATACATTACACATATCAATTGACTTGGAAACTGTATTACCTGTAGGGCATGAAACAAGAAAATTAATTAGTTGTTTGCCTTTCTAATCTTTCTACCCGTCAGACATTATTGTGCAACTAGTTTTGCTCCATGTGCCTTTCACTCCTTGAAGATAGATATTTAAGTATTCAACCTCTTTTTTTAGAAATGGACTAGACAATTCATATGGTGTTGGGGGCTTAAATGAGGGTCTATATCGAGCAATGACATACAAACTTTAGTGAAATATATAGAATCTGTTGCATTGAATGGAATAGCTGCATGGTAAAACCATGTAGCAACTATTTCACAAACATGCCCACGAGCATCTTTAATATTCATATCAGTTTTGATCAATGGTTGAGTACTACTCCCTCCTTTTTGAAACATAGCATTGTTCATTGCTTGCCGCTCCTTGTATCTCAAGTTCTTCATTAGTATCTAGCTGACCAAACGTAGCCAAGCCACTTTCACGTTGTTTTCGTTGTTTTCATCTTTTCTTATCGACCTCAAACTCTTTTAAGTGGTTCTTCATAAACGTACAAACATCATCTGGAGCCTTAGTACAACCTTTTGAATTCACTTTGATCCTCGCTAAATGATACTTGAACCGGTTTATGCCTCCCCACATACTCTTTCCACAATAATTGTATTTAACTTATTTTTTGTTTTCACTCATTAGAGAACAATGTTTCCATGCTGGATATTTAGAGCTTTGCAAGTCTTGAACTACTTCACTTGATTCATCCAGTTGCCATGTCTCATTTTCTTGAGCCATTTAAAAACTAAACGAGAATTAACATGAGACAAAAATTGAAGTGAACTGTTCGATACATGAAAACAAACACATGCACTCAGATCTATTATGAGAATTAGATATTGAGTTGCTAAGAAATGAAATCATAGTTTAGTAATAGCAGATGCCTCCTGATTAGTGCACTATAATGAATCAAATTATTTTTTTAGCTAGCAAAAAAAAAAGATATTCAGTGAGTACAAAGACAAATTATTATTACAAAATGCGGGATTTAAAAAAAAACCTTCAGCACATACTACATCTGTCTTGAGACGGACTCATCATTGGAGAAAGGGGAGGAATACTAGAATTAAAGAAGGTGACATGATTAATTCTAAACTATTCATAATTAAACTAACTCAGTTTTCCATTGCCTCCCATTGCACGCCTATTTATATCAACACATTGTTTAATTACTCCTATTACGTTTATCTCAGGACATATCACCCAGGCTACTTCTTGTAACACTTTAATTGGCAGAGCTACTTCATGTAACTTTACGTTATTACATAACGGCAAAAAGAAAACTTTTTGAAAAGGAGGCTGCAAATAAATTGCAGCATGGTAGGTTGGTTGGACCAATATATGCATTTACCCTGAAACTTTGTACAAGACTAAAAAAAATATACCTATCTTTTTTTGGATGGAGCGAGTATGTATCAAAACAAAAACCAAAAGAAAAAACAAAGTTTTCTCTATGGTTCCCATCCTAGGTCCATAATGGGTTTTGGCATAGCATGTGGTTGGCAAAAAAAATTGGGTGTTGGCATGATGAGCTTTTTCCATATTACCTGGCGCCACTAAGCAGTTTCTCATATTACCTGGAATCTCTTTGTTCCTTCCATATTACCAGGAAACTATCTAAAATGCCCTTCTTCCTAAAATGTAACCTAAGTCTTCATTTTAACGATTTATGGGAGTATCCAGTTGGGGATGAAGACATTCCGGCGAAGCTCCGTCCATCATCGCGATTCAAATCACCGTCGGCGCCATCCAACCCGGAAAAAAATAAGATTTCAGGTCAGAAAACAGTAAAACCAGCGGGAAAGACCAAGAAAAAAGCTACGATGAAGGGATTTTGATACAAGAGCAGTGGGGAAGCTTGCCTAACTACAAAAATTAAGATCTAAATGTAAAGAAATATATATAAAGACTACCCATTGGTGCTCGACCGCTCGTGGACATCAAATAAGAGGATCAAAATAGGCAAAAGCATGAAATACTCATCGTCGAGCAACAAGAATAATTTATACATCTTTCTGTGATCCTAATGAAATAGAAGAGGAGGAAAAATGAGGAAGAACGCAAAAAAATGGGCTAAAATGGATAAAAAAAAGCAAGTTATGACATTTTGAAGATTGTCGTAAAAGCGTATTTTCGAAAACACAACCCCATTTTAGGTCATGTGCACGAATCATGGACTGTCGGCTCGCTGATATATCGGGCCCCACCCGATACACCGATACGAGTCAATCTCGTTTTTCAAATTTTTTCCAAATATCGCCGATATATTGGTTTCGGACCGATATCGGTCGATATATCGCTATTTGATCGAACCCAAGAGAAGGTTGACAAATTGTAATATATACTCGGTAAGTCCGAGGTCGAACCACAGGGAATGATGTAGAATTATTCCTAACTAATTTAAAACTACTTAGCTTAGCAAATTAAAGTTCTTATCTGGAAATTTTATAGAGAAATTATAATTTAACTAACTACTAAAATGATGATTAAAGATTCAATTAAAACTAACTATAGACAGGCAAAGATAATCGATTAAAGATATCAAAGCTTCAAGGATCAATTATTTAATTAATATTCTACGTCTCTTTAATTACGCAATTAGATTCAAATAATGATTTGACCTAATCGGAAGATATTTCATTCACGTTCATCACATCCATTAACATAAAAATATCGATCGAATATTTATCATTAACAAGCATAGTCTACTAATCACAGGGAATTATAAGCATTCGTCGTACCTTACGTTAACGACAAATCAAATAATTATATAGATTATGACTTTATCAAAACATCGCATTCAATCAAATAAGCATTAAACACTTTTTCATAGACGTAAAAATATCTATCAAATAACGTCACCTTTAGCTTTGACAAAAGATTTAGCTATTCATATTCAAGAGAAAAATCAGATTTAGAAGAAATTTCATTTAAAATACTGTTGCAGGAACACTGTGCACAATTTACTATTCACGGATACTGTAGCAAATCACTGTTCACGATTTACTATTCATCGTCTTCCCCAAACTGCCCGGTTACTGTAGCATACGCAGGTTACTGTAGCAGCACTGTTCATCGCCAAAAATCAGCACAAAACTCCGACTTTCTTCCTCAAATCTCTTCCAATCGATTCCCCTCTTCTTCCTCTTCAATTCCGGCCAAAAACACGACAAAATCACGACCCAAACACACCCAAAACGAAAACACGAAACTCTGTTTTTTTCGAAACCCAAGCGCTCTCCCGATCCTCCTCTTCTTCGGTTTTTATAAGCAATTCCCGAGAGCAGCCCCAATCGAACTGAATATGGAAGCTTACCAAACTGGAACACGTCTGCAACTCGATTTGCTTCGACGCCTTTCGATTCGGCTCTGTTACACGCAAATTTCCAAATCCGGATCTTTCCAAATAGCGACCATTCCTTCTGTTTGCCGTGAGCCTCTCCGTCTTTGACTACCTTCTTAAGCTCCGCCGTCGTCCTTTCGCCATCGTCACACTGGCCCACCGTCGTCTTCTCCAGCTCCGGTCACCATGGCCATTACCCATCTGTTCTGCTCTTCTCTGCCATGAAATTCCACCGTCGAACCATCCCAGACCGCCGTGATGCTCAACGTGCCCGCCGTCTCTGTAGCCGCCGTCGATCTTGCCTGCCCTTTTCCGGTACCCAGAACCGTCGTAGTTCCCATGCCTCCCTCCTCGGCTTGCTGGCGCTCGAGCTTGCTCGAGCGCTGTGTTTTCTCTCATCTGGAACACCCGAGCCGATGGCTCGAGTTGTTTCTCTTTTTTTTTTCTTTTTTTCTTTCTGACCCAAACCGGACCGGTTTAAATTCTTTTTTTTCTTTTAATCAAATAAAACCCATCGTAACGATCTCAACCGCCAATTCTCATCCGAACGGCTTGTACTTAAAAATAAACGCCCGTCTTCTTTTAAGTAGCTTATTAACGGTTCAGATTCTTCAATACGTGTCATATCAGCTCATGGGTCACTTTGGCATTTCAAAACACGTCTAATGCGCACGTCTGCTAGTGATCTGCAATTCGCATTTTCAAACCTACAATAACAAAACTAAACTAAAATTAGACGCATAATAAAAATATGATTCATTAAATTCTTTAATGCATCTAAAATAGTTAATTAGAGTAAATTAATTATTAATCCCCTAATTACTACCCTAATCACAAATAACCCATTTTATTCATGTTTTATCACAAAAACTACACTAGCATATAGGTAAATAAGGCATACAAATGTGTATATTTTATGCTTATCACTAGTTAAAAAAATATATATTTTCAAAAAAAAATTGAATTTTTTTTATAAAAAAAACCTTTCCTGTTTGTTTCTCATCATAATATGTGTTTTTATGCATATTTTGAAATCTATGCTTTGTCTAAATTAGTATAACTCATTTTAGAAGTTAGATTGTGAAAATATATGGTAAAAACTAGTTTTCGACCACCGATATTTTTTTACACAATATCTCCGATATATCTTTGATATTTCGTCTCTTTGGCCAACCGATATCCGATACGACATTCCATAGTACAAATACACGACCTGAATGGAGTCGTGCCAATGAAAACATGAATCCATTCAGGTCGTGTTTTCGAAAATACGCTTTTACGGCAATCTTAAAAATATCATAACTCGCTCATTTTTCATCCGTATTAGCCATTTTTTTTTCGTTCTTCCTTATTTTTCCTCCTCTTCCACTTCATGAGGATATATTAAGATGAAAAAAGAAGAATAAAGAAGAAAAAAGAGGAAAGATGAAGCTTTTTGGCGAAGCTCCGAACGTCGCGGTGATCCAAACCAAAGCTGACGGCCGTCCACGCTAACAAAAAAAGGTATGATGAAGGGATTTTGATTTAAGAGAAGCGGGAAAGCCCACCCAACAACAAAAATTTAGATCTAAATGTAAAGAAACATATATAAAGTCCACGCATTAGTGTTTGACCGCTCGTGGACATCAAATAAGAGGATAAAAATGGGCGAAAGCATAAAATACTCATCGGTGAGCGACAAGAATAATTTATACATCTATCTATGATCCTAATAAAATAGAAGAGAAGGAAAAATAAGGAAAAACAAAAAAAAATGGGCTAAAACGGATAAAAAATGGGCGAATTATGACATTTTTAAGATTGCCGTAAAAGCGTGTTTTCGAAAACACGACCCCATTTTAGGTCGTGTGTTCGAATATACGACCTGAATAGAGTCATGTCTATAAAAAAACGACTCCATTTAGGTCGTGTTTTCGAAAACACACTTTCACAATAATCTTTAAAATGTCATAACTCGCTCATTTTTATCCGTTTTAACCCATTTTTTTCATTTTTCCTTAGTTTTTATCCTTTTCCACCTCATTAGGATCACAGAAAGATGTATAAATTATTTTTGTCGCTCGCCGACGAGTATTTCATGCTTTTGCCCATTTTTATCTTCTTATTTCATGTCCACGAGTGTCGAGCACTAATGAGTGAACTTTGTATATGTTTATTTATATTTAGATCTCAATTTTTGTAGTTGGGCTGGCTTCCCCGCTACTCTTACATCAAAATCCCTTTATCATAGTTTTTTTCTCAGTCTTTCCCGCTGGTTTTTGTTTTTTTATGGCATGAAATCTTATTTTTTCTGGGTTGGACAGCGCCAGCGGTGATTTGAACCGAACCGAGGTGGAATCGCTACCTTTGCTTCCTAAAATCGAGCCGAGGTTTTCATGTCGTCTACAACACGACCCTTTGGATAGCAAAGGCACGACCCAACTAAAATAAGGGCATTTTCGGTACTCTAGGTGCCGATTCCCTGCCATATGGGATTTTACGGGAAAAACCAGGTAATATGGGAAAATGAAAAGTGGCTCCAGGTAATATAGAAAAAACTTTGGTAGGACGGAGTTCTTAGAGTGCACATAGTGGTTTAGACCAAGGAATTCCGTATCAGTGATATATCGATAACGGGCCCCACCAGGTAAAATGATACAGACCAATGCCGTTTTTTAATTTTTTTAAAATATCACCAATATGCCATTTAAAAAAATGTTTTTAAAACAAAATATTGAAATTTTTTTAAAAAGGAAAAAAATAACTTTCCAATTTATTTTCCTTCATAATATACGTTTTTATGTATATTTTGAAATTTATGCTTTATCTAAATTAGTATAACTCATTTTAGAAGTTAGATTGTGAAAAAATATGGTAAAAACTAGTTTTCGACCACCAATATATTTTTACACAATATCTCCAATATATCTTCGATATTTTGTCTCTTTGGTCGACCAATAAAATAAGCCATGTGCGGACCACCTGGGTGCGTTTGGAAATTGATAGTGAAAAGTGAAAAAAAAAATAAGGCTGAAAATAATCAAGGTGATTTGTAGGTGATTTTTGTGATTGTAGAAACCCCGTTTAGGAACCTAAAATTAATCATATTTTTAGTCTTTCACCATCAGCCTAACTCTTGATTGGTGACTTGTGTTTGGGAACCTAAAAAAAAATCTGGTGTGATTTGTGTTTGGTAAAGTCGGTAAAAAATATATATTTTGGACGGCGGGTGGTGGCCGTGGGCAACAGCGTTGGTGGTGGGTGGTGCCGGCGACAGCGACCATGGTGGTGGTGGGTGGTGGCCAGTGGCCAGTGGCCAGTGGCGGCGATGGCCTGTGGCCGGCGATGGTGGTGTGCAGAGGGTGGCGGCTGTGATGGTGGTGGGCGGTGGTGGTGGTCGACGACGGTTAGGCGGTGGGTGGTGGCGACAGCGGTGGCCGGCGATGGGCGGTGCTGGCAGCAGTAGGAGGTGGCCGGCGATGGTGGTGGGCGGTGGCCGGTGATATATGCAAAATATACACATTTTTATATGCCTTTCTACCTATATGTTAGTCGTATTTTTAGTTAAAGTAAGGATAATTAATGTTTATCTGTGTTAAGTGGATAATTTGGAGTTTAATAATTAAACGTGCTTAATTGAGTTATTTAGATGCATTAATTGGTTTTAATAGATTTATGTTTTATTATGCGTCTAATTACGATTTATTTTTATTTATGAAAGGCTTTAGAGCTCCAAATCAGATCGCCAAATGTGAAACGCGTCAATCAGCTCATGTGAAGAGATCGAAGATCCGACGAACGTGGTTGGTACGACGGGTTTTAACCCAATGAAAAGAAAAAAAGAAAAAAAAAAGAAGAAGAAGAAAACCCGGAATTGAACCGGGTCAGCGGTTCAGCATTTGGTTCGGGTTAAATAAAAAAAAAGAGCAACCCGAGCCCGATGGCCCGGGCGCCTGGAACAGGAAAAAACAGAGCCTCGTTTGGAGGCTCTGTTCGAGCACCGAGGGTGGGCACGGAGGAAATTCCTGCGGCCTGTGGCGGAGGGTCATGCGCCGGCGATCGTGAGGAGGCGATGACGACAGGGAGCACTCAGCGGCAAGGAGTTGATGGCGACCCGGCGGTAGATATATGAGATCGACAGAGAAACAGAGCAGACCTCTGCTCGAATAAATCTGGCGATGCGACGGCGTTTCCGGCGATGGGTCTTGCTTCCGGAGGCTACGGTGGCGAGGCTACGGTGCCGGCGAAGTAAGGACGGCGAAAAGAGGAGGAACAGAGTAAGGAAAGATTGTTTTTTTTGGGCCGGCCTTAAATTGGAAAGCTGCTGTTCGAGGGTGGGGATCGTCTATAAGAAGGGGGTACTGGCTGTGCTTCGGAGGGGTGTTCTGTCAGTTCAGAGGCGGTGAAGAGAAGGCTGTGCTGCGGCCGGAAGAGCGGCGCTGCTGTGCTGTGGTGGTCAGCGCGGTGCTGTGGGGGGACAGAGGAGAAAACAGAGGCTGTCTGCTGCTCTGTTCTGAAGGATTGGGTGGCCGGCTGGGCAGGAGGAGGACTCGTTTTGCGGTTCTGTCGAGAGGCAGAGAGAGGTCGGATCTGTGTTGTGGACGGCTGTGGAGAAGGGGGTGCTATGCAGACAGTGGTATCGGCCATCGTGGAAGGGAGGTTCTGGCGGTTTGAAGGATTGGCGGCTGGCTGTAGAGGAGGAGAGATACAACTGATCTGTGAGAGAGAATCGGGATAGATTTGTGGGTCGAACACTGCTTTGATTCCGACACAAACGGAGCAGTTGTAGACACCAAAACTGAGGATATAGAAGACTGATCTTATTTCAGAAGGGGTTGCTTTGCTTTGGCGAGAAGGGGACTGTCTGTTCTATTCGAGAGAAAGAGCAGATCGGTTGAGGCGTGCAATCGAGAGATTGTTGCAGAAGGTGGAGGAAAGAGGAAAGCAAAACGGGATTACAGACAGACTGGAAGCAACAAACAAGATTTTTATTATTATTTTATCTTTTATTTATCCAATTTCTGAGTTTTAAGTTAGTTGAACATCTGATTGCTTAATTAGAAAATAAAAATTAAAGCTTTTCATTTCATTGTTGCTTGCTACATACTCTAGAATTAGGTTGAATATCTTACTAAGTCTCTGAGGGATCGACCTCGTAGCCACTATTCTGCATTAGATTCGTGCGCTTGCGAGTATTATATTAAAATTTATATCAAGTTTTTGGCGCCGTTGCCAGGGACTACGTAGGATAATTTACCGAATTATTAGAGTAGTTTAGTTTCAATTTAAGTTGGTCTACTTTGTGTTGCTTATTAGTGTTTTGTCTTTTTGTAGGAGTAAGAGAAGACGCGAAATTCTCGCCAACGTTGGAAGGGCCACCCCTTCCCCTCGTTTGCTTTCTTTTTTCCTTCTCTTTTAATTTTTCTAGGTGCTTGGTATTTTTATATTGCTTTCTGTGATTGCATGCTTGTGTTAGTTGCGATTTTTAGGTTTGTTCTAGGTATTTAATTTTTAGTGCCGTTAATTAGTGTATGCTGGGTCGTCGGTCACTGGGTGAAAAGCTTGCACCTCTTGACCTAGAAATTGAAAGAACTTTTAAAGCAAGACTCAAACATACAATGGATGTTACAAATCAATTAGGTAACATGGAAAATGAGAATGTGAGGAAGACATTAAAAGATTATTCATCCCCCATTCAATTCAACTCACCTTCCTGCATAGTGTTGCCGCTCACCACGGCACACCACTTTGAGTTGAAACCAGGGGTGATGCAACTTTTGCCCACATTCTATGGTTCCAATAAAGAAGATCCCTATAACCATGTTAAAGAGTTCCTTGACATTTGTGCTACATTTAAATTCCAAAATTTCTCTAATGAATCTATTAGGTTGCGCCTCTTTCCCTTTTCTTTGAAAGAAAAAGCGAAAGTATGGTTGAACTCTTTTCTTTGAAAAAATTTTTGAACAAATTCTTCCCTGTTCATAAAACTCATGCCCTTCGTAGAGAAATTACAAATTTCATGCAGAAGGAGGGTGAACACTTTTATGAGTGTTGGGAAAGATGGAAGAATTTGCTCCTTAAGTGTCCACACCATGGATTTTTAAAGTGGCAAAAAGTTCAATTCTTCTATGACGGTTTAACACCTCAGAACCGTCAAATGGTTGATGCCGCTAGTGGTGGGTCAGTTATGATGAAGAGTGCCGAAGAAGCATGAGATTTTATTGAGACTCTATGCGAGAATTCTCAGCAATGGGATTGCTCAAGTAGAGTTGACAGAACGTTTCCTTTTCAAAAGAAAGGAGGCGTATATGAGGTAGACAATAATGCACATTTGATCTCCAAGATAGACAGCCTGACACAACGTTTTGATGCGTTGATGTCTGCTGGTGGGCCCCAAATGCCATCACATGTCAATGTGTGTGCTATTTGCTCTAACCCCTCCCATGTCACACAAAACTGTCCCTCTAACACCTCTGGAGTGGAATACAATAGTGATCAGGCTAATGCTATAAATGCCTTTCCTCGACCTGGCAATAACCCATATTCGGAAACTTATAACCCAGGTTGGGCAAGGCATCCCAATTTTTCATGGTCCAAAGGACCGCATCAAGGAGAACCACCAGGGTACCCTCCCAATCAATCTTATCCTCAACAAGTTCAAACATTCCCTACACAACCCAAGAAACCATCTCTTGAGGATACTTTGAATTTGTTCATGTAAAGCTCTCTACAATTTCAAAAAGATACCCAACAGTCTTTACATGCTAACTCGCAAGCAATTGCGAAGCTGGAACTTCAAATGGGTCAATTGGCTTCTGCATTAAATAAGAGGAAAAAAGGTAGGTTTCCTAGTCAACCTGTAGCTAATCCCAAAGGACAATTTGAAGTGGGATCTAATTCTTGTCAAGACCAACCTCCAGCGCAAGTTAAAGCCATAACTACACTTAGGAGTGGAAAACAGATTGACAACAATGTTGAACCACCTAAGACTGCCATAGAAACAATCGCTAGAAAGGGTGAGGACCAAGAGAGCACCACTAGACCAGACGTGAGTCCTAATACATCGAAGAAGAGCCTAGAAGCTTCTTCGTGTCCTGAGTCTAGCCATATGCCACCCTATATACCCAAGGCACCTTTTCCTCAAAGACTTGCAAAAATATCTCAAGGGAACAAACTTGATGAGACAATGGAAATTTTGAAGAAAGTGCAAATCAATATTCCATTGCTCGATGCTATTAAGCAAGTTCCCGCTTATCCAAGATTCTTAAAAGACATGTGCACCCAGAAAAGAAAATTGAATGCACACAAGAAAGTGTTTCTCACTGAACAAGTTAGCTCAATTCTTAAGCATAACACTCCTCCTAAGTTTAAAGATCCAGGATGTCCCACAATTTCATGCGTTATAAGAGACCATAATGTGGAGAGGGCATTGTTGGACTTAGGAGCTAGTGTAAATTTGCTACCATTCTCTGTTTATGAGCAACTTGGATTAGGAGAGTTGAAACCGACTACCATAACACTGCAACTTGCAGACAGATCAGTTAAAGTCCCCCGCGGTGTTATTGAGGATGTTCTGGTTCAGGTGGATAAATTTTACTTCCCAGTAGACTTTATTGTCTTAGATACCCAACCTGTGCAAAATCCTGGTAGTCAGATTCCTGTGATTTTGGGAAGGACATTTTTAGCCACATCCAATGCCATAATAAATTGTAGAAATGGGGTTATGAAGTTGTCTTTTGGCAATTTAAAGGTCAAACTCAATGTCTTTAATGTTAGACAACAACCCCCGGAGACGGATGATTCTTTTTGCAGTGAATATGATTGAAAGTTTAGTGGAAGAATCTCTGCAAACTGTTTTAAATGATGATCCCCTTCAGACATGTTTAACTCATTTTGGCTTAGACTTTGACATCGAAGGGTCCATTAGAGACGTCAATGCATTGCTTGACTCTACCCCTATATTGGACCCGACCCAATGGACAGCCAGGGTGGAACCTCTTCCAGTTCCCGAGTCTAAACTTGTCCCATCTATTGAAAAACCACCCCAACTTGACCTAAAACCATTACCTGATACACTTAAATATGCGTTTTTAGGTTCTTCTGATACCTTGCCTGTTATCATCTCTTCAGACCTTAATTTGGAACAGGAAGGCAAGTTGCTTGATGTTCTTCGCGAACATAAGACAACTTTGGGGTGGACAATAGCAGACATTAAGGGTATAAGTCCTGCTCTGTGTATGCATCACATTTACCTTGAGGAGCATGCAAAATCTTCCCGTGAAATGCAACGCAGACTTAACCCTAATATGAAGGAGGTCGTCAGAACCGAGGTGCTAAAATTGTTAGATGTTGGCATCATTTACCCCATATCAGATAGTACTTGGGTCAGCCCAGTTCAGGTTGTTCCTAAGAAGTCAGGAATCACAGTAGTCAAAAATGATAATAATGAATTAGTCCCCACCCGAATGACCACTGGGTGGCGGGTTTGTATTGTCTATAGAAAATTGAACTCGGTCACAAGGAAAGATCACTTTCCTTTGCCATTTATTGATCAGATGCTTGAGAGACTTGCTGGTCATAGCTACTATTGCTTTTTAGATGGCTATTCAGGCTACAATCAAATTCCCATTGCTCCAGAGGATCAAGAAAAGACCACATTCACTTGTCCTTTTGGAACATATGCCTATCGCCGCATGCCATTTGGGTTATGTAATGCACCCGCCACATTCCAGCGGTGCATGATGAGCATATTTTCAGATATAGTTGAGCGATTTCTTGAAATTTTCATGGATGACTTCTCGGTGTTTGGATCCTCTTTCGATGAATGTCTACACCACTTGTCTCTTGTCTTGGCAAAGTGTAAAGAAACAAATCTTGTGCTAAATTGGGAGAAATGCCACTTTATGGTTCGTCCAGGGATAGTTCTGGGGCATGTTATTTCTAATAAAGGAATTACAGTTGATAAGGCCAAAGTTGACTTAATTTCAAGTCTGCCTCCACCAAAATCAGTAAAGGAGGTTCGATCTTTTCTTGGCCATGCTGGGTTTTACAGAAGATTCATCAAAGACTTTAGCAAAATTTCAAGACCTTTGTGCAATTTGCTTGCTAAAGAAACTCCTTTTGTCTTTGATGATGATTGTTCTAAAGCGTTTGATCAACTCAAGCAATTTCTCACATCTGCACCCATCATCCAACCACCGGACTGGAATTTACCTTTTGAGCTCATGTGTGATGCATCCGATTATGCGGTTGGAGCTGTCTTGGGGCAGCGGGTGAATAAGATACCCCATGTCATCTATTATGCAAGTAGAACTCTCAATGATGCTCAGCTCAATTATTCTACTACAGAAAAAGAGTTGTTGGCTGTAGTTTTTGCTTCAGACAAGTTCCGATCATATCTCTTAGGATCCAAGGTCATAGTGTTTTCAGATCATGCAGCTTTCAAATATCTTCTTTCAAAGCAAGACACTAAACCTCGATTAATTCGTTGGGTCCTATTACTTCAAGAATTTGATATTGAGATAAGAGACAAGAAAGGTTCTGAAAATGTTGTTGCTGATCACTTGTCTAGACTTATTGACGAGTCTGCTGAGGAACCCTTACCTTTGAATGAGTCATTCCCTGATGAACAACTTTTTGTTGTCTCTCAATTGCCTTGGTATGCTGATATTGTTAATTATCTTGTCACAACTCAACTTCCTGAACATTGGACAAAACAAGATAAATCCAAATTCTTCGCCGAGGTTAAGCATTTTTTCTGGGATGATCCATACCTGTTCAAGTATTGCCCAGATCAAATCATTAGGAGATGTGTGCCAGAGCATGAGGTTGATAGTATCATTTCTTTTTGCCATGCTCATGCATGTGGTGGCCATTTCGGTGTGAAAAAGACTGCTGCAAAAATTTTGCAGAGTGGTTTCTATTGGCCTACTTTATTCAAAGATACTCATGACTTTTGCACAAAATGTGATAGATGCCAACGTATGGGTACACTGTCACGTAGGTCCATGATGCCCCTTACTAACATTTCGATTGTTGAACTTTTTGATGTTTGGGGTATTGACTTCATGGGCCCATTTCCTCCATCGTTTGGTTATCTCTATATCCTTGTTGCTGTAGATTATGTTTCCAAATGGGTAGAGGCAATTCCCTGCAAAACAAATGATCACAAAGTAGTGGTTTGGTTCTTGAAAGAAAACATATTTTCTCGTTTTGGAACCCCTCGTGCAATTATAAGTGATGGTGGTACACATTTTTGCAATAAAGCTTTTGATTCACTTCTGAAAAAGTACTCCATTACTCATAAAATTGCAACTCCATATCATCCGCAGACTTGTGGACAAGTAGAAGTTTCAAATAGGGAAATTAAACACATTCTTGAGAAAACGGTTCGTCCCAACCGAAAAGATTGGTCTGAAAGATTAAATGATGCATTGTGGGCTTACCGTACTGCATTTAAGACACCAATTGGAATGTCTCCCTATAGACTTATATTTGGAAAACCTTGTCATTTACCTATGGAATTAGAACATCGTGCTTATTGGGCCATCACAACTTTTAATTTTGATATGGACAAGGCTGCAACACTTCGCAAATTGCAGCTCAATGAATTAGACGAAATTTGTAATGAGGCTTATGAGAATGCGAAGATTTACAAAGCGAGGACCAAAGTTTTTCATGATCAGTCAATCATGAGGAAGTCATTTGAGCCCGGTCAAAAAGTTTTGCTCTATAACTCCAGGTTACATCTCTTCCCAGGAAAGCTCCGTTCCCGATGGTCTGGACCTTTCATTGTGCACAAAGTATTTTCCCATGGAGCGGTTGACATTCAAAACCCTAAAGATGGAACTATTTTCAAAGTTAATGGGCAAAGATTGACACCATATTTAGAGGGTTTTACTGAAAGAGAGGAGATTGTTCTATATTTGGATGAACCTAATGCTCCTACATGATTTTTGGTTACGTCTGGCTGAAGACGTAAAACTTAGCGCTCTTGGGAGGCAACCCAAATTTTTGGTTCTTGATGGCTTTTTATTTGTTTAATATTTAGGTTGTTGATACATGTGTGGGGATGCTACAATCTAGGTTTGGGGGTGTCTTTTATGTTTCCATATTTTGTACTCCTCATTCTTAGTTTGTGTGTTTCAATGCTCTACATCTACCATGAGGCTTCTCCATTCAGGTGATTTCTTTCCTTACACTCCTTTTCTTTTTACTCGTCATTGTGATATTTATTTTGGTAAACATTGAGGGCAATGTTTCGTTTAGGTTTGGGGGTGTAGAAAAGAAAAGTAGTATTCCTTTGGTTTTTATTATTAAAAAAAAACCATAAAAATTTACTTAATTTTAGGTCGTTTGTTAGTATTTTTCTTAGGTTTTGATAGTTTATCCCTTTATGATGCATACTTCAATTTTTAAGAGATTAATTTGCATTGGAAGTGTGAGTAAGTATACTGGAGGATAGAGAACTTAACTGAGCAATATCTTTCTGTTACAGTCCTCTTGGAACATGTGCTTGAGCTAATAAAACTCACTCACACACACTAGTTACATAAAGTAATACCGTCTAGAGATTTGTTGAATGCTAATTTACAGTGGGATATCTTTAGTCAGAGTCATTGGATGATATGTGGTTGTCTGTTGAGCTTAAAAGATCATGATAGACCATTTACTTGGCTATGGCAAGGGATTGGAACCGGAAATAGGTTAAGAGTATAATATAGCCTGGGCGGAATAAAAATTGCTGAAAATATGAATGCTGAAAAGAAAAAATGCGAAAAATGAAAATAAAATGAATAAAAGAAAGGGGCTGCTTGACTTTATAGGATTAACTTAGGCTGATGCTCAGGCCCGAAGCGGTCTCATAAAACCTAATGCCCTAAGCCAGACTGGTTGGGAGTCATTGGCCTGAGTCATTGCTAAACCTAAGCATCTTGAAGTCAGGCCTTACACAGTCCTAGCGAAAAAGGAAAAAAAAATCTATGGTGTATAATCCTCTCAAATCTAGAATGTTGGACCCGAAGGAGGCGCGCAGATCTGTGCTATCATGAACCTAAAGATTACAATGACTGTGTTGATTCTGATGTTCTTTGGTTAATGGGTCACACTGAATCTGTATAAAACAGAGATTTAGAATGTATTGCTACAATGTTCTACACTTTTACTATATAAAGTATCATGCTATATCCTATTGAGCAGAAACTTCCAAGATGAAGGTGTAGAATAAAACCACTTACTTGAGGGCTTCTATATTCCAGTTGATTATAAATCCAAGTACATGTGGTTGATTTTCTTAAACATTGCAGTTTTCTTTCGAAGGGATATTAGGATTGTTTGTTTTGTAGTGATTTTCTATTTCTTTCTACACTTAGATTAAATAGGTTGATTTCATAAATACATGTTTGTGGGTAGCATGGCTGCAAACCCTCACGAGACTTCACTCGTCCAGCCAGGGACACCTGGGGGTTTAAAAGGCTTGTTGCATGCGCTAAATGCAATCGCGATTTCCTGCGAAAGTGGATTAGTTAGATTTCTTTGTTTTGTTTTGTTCGAGGACTAGCAAAATGAAGGTTTAGGGGTATTTGATATATGCAAAATATACACATTTTTATATACCTTTCTACATATATGGTAGTCGTATTTTTAGTTAAAGTAAGAATAATTAATGTTTATCTGTGTTAAGTGGATAATTTGGAGTTTAATAATTAAACATGCTTAATTGAGTTATTTAGATGCATTAATTGGTTTTAATAGATTTATGTTTTATTATGCGTCTAATTACGATTTATTTTTATTTATGAAAGGCTTTAGAGCTCCAAATCAGATCGCCAAATGTGAAACGCGTCAATCAGCTCATGTGAAGAGATCGAAGATCCGACGGACGTGGTTGGTACGGCGGGTTTTAACCCAATGAAAAGAAAAAAAGAAAAAAAAAGAAGAAGAAAACCTGGAATTGAACCGGGTCAGCGGTTCAGCATTTGGTTCGGGTTAAATAAAAAAAAAAGAGCAACCCGAGCCCGATGGCCTTGGCGCCTGGAACAGGAAAAAACAGAGCCTCGTTTGGAGGCTCTGTTCGAGCACCGGAGGGTGGGCACGGAGGAAATTCCGGCGACCTGTGGCGGAGGGTCATGCACCGGCGATCGTGAGGAGGCGATGACGACAGGGAGCACTCAGCGGCAAGGAGTTGACGGCGACCCGGCGGCAGATATATGAGATCGACAGAGAAACAGAGCAGAGCTCTGCTCGAATAAATCCGGCGATGCGACGGCATTTCCGGCGATGGGTCTTGCTTCCGGAGGCTACGGTGGCGAGGCTACGGTGCCGGCGAAGTAAGGATGGCAGAAACAGGAGGAACAGAGTAAGGAAAGATTGTTTTTTTTGGGCCGGCCTTAAATTGGAAAGCTGCTGTTCGAGGGTGGGGATCGTCTATAAGAAGGGGGTACTGGCTGTGCTTAGGAGGGGGGTTCTGTCAGTTCAGAGGCGGTGAAGAGAAGGCTGTGCTGCGGCCAGAAGAGCAGCGCTGCTGTGCTGTGGTGGTCAGCGCGGTGCTGTGGGGGGACAGAGGAGAAAACAGAGGCTGTCTGCTGCTCTGTTCTGAAGGATTGGGTGGCCGGCTGGGCAGGAGGAGGACTCGTTTTGCAGTTCTGTCAAGAGGCAGAGAGAGGTCGGATCTGTGTTGTGGACGGCTGTGGAGAAGGGGGTGCTGTGCAGACGGTGGTATCGGCCGTGGTGGAAGGGAGGTTCTGGCGGTTTGAAGGATTGGCGGCTGGCTGTAGAGGAGGAGAGATACAACTGATCTGTGAGAGAGAATCGGGATAGATTTGTGGGTCGAACACTGCTTTGATTCCGAGACGAACGGAGCAGTTGTAGACACCAAAACTGAGGATATAGAAGACTGATATGATTTCAGAAGGGGTTGCTTTGCTTTGGCGAGAAGGGGACTGTCTGTTCTATTCGAGAGAAAGAGCAGATCGGTTGAGGCGTGCAATCGAGAGATTGTTGAAGAAGGTGGAGGAAAGAGGAAAGCAAAACGGGATTACAGACAAACTGGAAGCAGCAAACAAGATTTTTATTATTATTTTATCTTTTATTTATCCAATTTCTGAGTTTTAAGTTAGTTGAACATCTGATTGCTTAATTAGAAAATAAAAATTAAAACTTTTCATTTCATTGTTGCTTGCTACATACTCTAGAATTAGGTTGAATATCTTACTAAGTCTCTGAGGGATCGACCTCGTAGCCACTATTCTGCATTAGATTCGTGCGCTTGCGAGTATTATATTAAAATTTACATCAGCCGGCGGGCAGTGCTAGTGGCAGTGGGCGGTGGCCGGCGATGGTGGTGGATGGTGGGTGGCGGTGGCGGTAGGCGGTGGTAGTGTTGGTGGGTAGTGCTGGTCGTGGGCGGTGGCGATGGTGGAGGTGACGAGGAAAAAATTTTCAGGCTGATGCTCATTCGAACCTCTTTGAGTGGTGATTTGCTGATTTTTTTCAGTTTTCACTGTCAGGAGTGAAAATTGAGCAAATCATTAACCAAACACACTATCAGCTGAAGCTGATAGGTGAAAATAGGTAATTTTTTTTACCTATCTCCATCAACAGCTCCTATTAGTAAAATCAGTAAACAAACGCCAATCAGAAGAATCAGGCCGAATCAGCCTGATTTTTTTTAGATAATCAGTAAACAAACGCACCCTCAGGCCTCTTCAACCGTCCTGAAACCAGAGAACTTATAAAACAAAGAGGCAACAACGGCCATGTTCCTATTCTCATCTTTATGACCGGATCCGTGACATCAGGTTGACAATGTAAAGATATGATGTAACTCCGAGAATCATTGGACTCCTCGCTATGTCTGATGACGTAATCTTAGATGACGTCTAGAGAATGACGCCACTGCTTATTAGTCATGGACTTCCACAGTTCCACCTGCCACAAAAAGCCCATGTCCCGACAAAAATTGGACGGTGGTTCGCTTGAAATTGAGAACCGTCGAGTCAAAAACGAATTTTAGAACCATGATTGAAATTATACGCACCACAACCCTATAAAGTTCGTAGTTTATTTCCTTATCGGTAATTTGCACTTTTCTTTTTGATGAGATAACTTTTGAAATTTAGTATAGCTGAAGGGAATTACAACATGGAGCTCTCGTGGATGCCAGAATACTTGGATGAATTTTTTTATAGTCGTAATAAGTTGCCCTAAAGAAGAGAAATTATTAGGTGGGCTGAGGACCACTTTTTACAAAAATGGCTGCAATTTCTACATAACATTCACTGTTTGGTGTTCTTCACTACTTCTACTGGGCTTTCAGCCCACCTAATCATTTCTCCCCAGAAAGGGCACCTACTCCATCTCTCACGAGTTACACGATTTTTTTTGTTAGAATCCCAAAAAATTGCTAAAAAGCATTTTAGTGAGGGTCTAATTATTTTTTTGTACATAAGTGGGTTTAATTGCTTGGGAGTACCATGAGTTCCGGCTTGTCGTGTGCTTGCATATGTTTTATAAGATGACTTTCACCTTTTATTGATCACCCCGTGCCCTGCTCTCTCCCTCTATATATTGATTCTTGCCTTGAACAACATCCCTACCCCTCTCCATCTCTTGCACCTTCACAGCCATGGAATCCCAAATTGACAACCAAAATGAAGATGACCACAACGCGTGCATCACGGCCTTTCAGCTTACCTTCCTCCCTGCCCTCTCCTTTGCTCTTAAAGCGGCCGTTGAGCTGAGAGTGTTCGATATCATTGCCGGTGGCGGGCCAGGCGCCCAGCTCTCCGCTTCAGAGATCACCGCCCAACTTCCCACTTGCAGTTCACTTGCCCCGGCCATGCTTGACAGGGTCCTTCATCTCCTTTCCAGCTTCTCTGTCATCAGCTGCTCCTATTCTGATCATCCTGATGGAGGCCGCCACATGGAAGGACTGTATAGTTTGTTACCGGTTTCTAGCTACCTAGTGAGGAGGCAAGATGGGGCTTCTATAGCTCCCCTCCTCCTCACAATCCAAGAAATGCCCTTCGCGGCGGCTTTGTAAGATTTTCTTTATCATGTACTACTATATATATGATGTGTGCACGATTACTTTGATGGTTTTAACCACCGGCCACCATTCTACTGGCCTCCTACAGGGATTATGTCATAACTTAACTGGTGCGTATATTGTGTGGGCTGTATACACACCATGGGGATTGGCGGCGGGATAGGATGCTCTAAGAGGCGAGCCCCGCCCCTTGCAACTGGGTTTCAAGGACTTGGAACCCCTAGTTATAAAAAAAAATGTGTACAAAAGAATTCAAGAAGTTGAATTTGCATAAGCTTTATTGTTGCCCCTTACTTTAACTCCTTTTGTCTGTAATTATTATCACCATAGGATTTTTTAAAATTAAATAAAGTTAGTCCATTTAGAAAAACCTTATCACCTAATTCCAGACAGAGGGAGTACTATATTCACATACTCTCTTTATCCCATGTTAACTGTCGTATTTGGATTTTCACAATGAGCTAAAATAAGTCCACTTGTAAAACATTCAATTCATTACAAAAAATAAAATAGGACACTTAATATGCGAATAATTATACTCCCTCCATCCAAAATAACCTAACTACGTTAAAAAAATTACATATCTAAAATTGAATTATTATAATAGAGGCCAATAAATGTCTCTTATTTTCAAATACTGCAAAGATTTTTTGTAAGGAGGGAGTATTAACATTGGGGCTATGTACATATGTTCAGCTCATGTGGCGAAATTTACATATTTTCAGCATTTTTTGTGCTAACTAGACTTTTTTAATTGCAAAATAGGTATAATGACAACATATAGCATTGACATGAAAAAGTTCAATGATTGCGAAAAAGGCTAAAGATGTACAAGTACAAATATAACACGTGTTTTGAACTATGCGAATTAGGAACAATTTGAAAGAAGCTGTACTAGAAGGTGGAGTAGCATTTGACATGGTGCATGGCGTAGAAGCATATCAGTACACCGGGACGGATCCCAAGCTGACTATGATCTTCAACGAGGCCATGTCCGGCCACACCAATGTAGTGATGAAGAAAGTTCTCGAGAATTATAAAGGATTTGAAGGCATCAAAGACTTGGTAGATGTAGGTGGAGGTGTAGGTGACACGCTCAAGTTGATCAAATCCAAGTACCCACAAATTCAGGCAATCAATTTTGAATTGCCCCACGTTGTATCCAGTGCACCAGCTTATCCTGGTTTGGGCCATACTTCCTTACATATTTTCATGTTCTCCTTTATTGCAAATGTTTTTAATTTTTGCTATGTCATGCAGGGATACAACATGTAGAAGGAGACATGTTTGTGAGTGTTCCTAAAGCAGAAGCCATATTCATGAAGGTATGTAGTATTTTTTCCTGACGATTGTAATAGGAGTAACTTGTGAATTGATGAACAGTACTTCAATGTGGAGACATGTTAAAATTGCAGTGTATTCTTCACAATTGGGGCGATGAGATGTGTTTGAAACTTCTGAAGAATTGCTTTGACTCGCTGCCGGAGCATGGCAAGGTGATTGTTATAGATTCGGTGGCACCAGAAACCCATGAGACCAATGCCACTTCCCAGACCATCTTAGCCGTTGACGTGATTATGATGGCCTTCTTTCACGGAGGAAAAGAGAGGACATTCAAGGAATTCGAGTCTATGGCCAAGGAAGCTGGTTTTTCAGGAATTAGAGCTGTTTGCAATGCTTATATCTTCACCGTTATGGAGTTCTACAAGAACACTTACTAATAATGGGTGGGAGTTTGCAGGCTTGCAGCAACTGAATGTTTCATGCCCTAGAAGTAAACCGTTTTAATAAATGTAATGATCCTTTTTCTTTGGATACATATAAATGTAATCATCCCTATTATATGCATGACAATGTGAAAAAAGAAAATTCTTTTGTTCCACTCTAATTCTCCTATTTGGTTTATATATTTTAAATCATAATCAAGTATCATTTTTTTCCAACTATTTGGAGTCGGTGACATGGATCTTATGCCTCTATTCATGTCTATTTTGTGCCCACACTTTTGTAAGAGATAGTAAAGTTATATAATTTTTTATTAATTCAATTTAAGTTCTCTTAAGTCTCCATCTCCATCTTTTAACATCATTTATATGCATCATTTTAAATCTTCTCACAAGAATATCTATTAGTATTCTTTCTATATACTCATACCAACGTAACCTACATTTTCTCAGCTTCTCCCATAAATGAGCTACCTATAAACTCTCATGAATATATTCATTTTTAATCATATGTCTCTTAGTTATCCACTCATCTACCTTAGCATTCTCATTTTATCTATATTTAACTTATCTATATGACTTCTCATTGGTGCCCAACACTCTACTCTATAGAGTGTTGAAGACCTAAGGGCTATCCTATAGAACTTGCTTTTAAGCCTTTTTGGAACACGCCTATCATACAACTCCTGAGGCAATCTTCTACTTTACCCACCCCGCATTAATCTTATGCACCACATCACTATCAATATCCTCTTCTTTGTAGATAATGAATTCTAAGTAATGTAATTGATCGCATCTTGGCATTTTTTGGCCATCTATTTTAACTAAGGTTCTACCTTCTTTAAAATTAAGTTCCATGTACTCTATATTAATCCTACTTATTTTGAAACCTTTTGATTTTAGAGCCTCCTACCATAATTCTAGTTTTGTATTCAAACCTACTTTAGTCTTATTAATTAAAACTATATTATCTGCAAAAAACATACACCAAAGTACACTATCTTGTTTATATCTAGTTAATTCATTAATAACTAAAGTGAAAATATAAGGACAATGTGATGAAGACCTACTGTAATCGGAAACTCCTTGGTCCCCACCCCAATTGTTTGTACACTAGTCATAACCTGCTGGTACATATTATTTATAATATCTATGTAACCTCTTATAACTCATTTTATCTTCAAAACACTCTAAATAAGCTCTCTCTCCACTCTGTTGTAGGCTTTTTCGAAATCTATGAAGGTCATATAGGTGTCTTATTTTCTAAAATATAGCTTGCCATGAAACCAAATTGATTCTCTATTAGTTTAGTTACTTTTCACAAACGTCATACTACTTTCTCTCTCATAACTTTATAGTATACCCCATAATTTTTATATTTCTATAGTTTGTACAACTTTGAATACCTTTTTTTATACAAGGGTACAATGGTACTTCTCCTCCACTCCTCTGGCATCCTCCTAGACATCCAGATTTTGTTAAACAAACTAGTCAACAAAGTTAAGTAAATACCTCCGAGAACCTTCCATACTTCACTAGTAATTCCATCGAGTCCTAGAGTTTTACCATTCTTCAGCTTCCTTAACGTAGCTCCTACATCCTATATGGAGAATCTCTTAAAATAGTTTATTTCTTTAATATGACTAGACTAAATATACATCCCACTATTATAATTTTTATTCAATAAATGCTAAAAATAATCACACAACCTCTTCTTAATTTACTCATCTTTTGCTAAAATCCTTTGATCTTCACTCTTAATATGTATTTGTCATACCTAGATCGTTTTACTATTGCAAACTCAGGAATAACTTTTCGTATCTCAAAATCTTATGCTTTTGGACTAGCTTATAAAGTAGTTTAAAGCCCTCCTCTAGTTCCTTAGCCTTCTCTCTTACAAATTTAGTCTTCTGCAAGAAATGTATGTTAACCCTCATTCCCTTGAGTGTTTTTACTAATTCTATACATTACCCTTCAAGGCCCCAATATTCTATACATTATTTTTTATTGCAACAGGACGTTATTGCAACACGTTACTTCTAGGGAAAGCCCTAGCCAACCCTTACTTATTTATCATTGTACCTAGGTTTTGGTTTCTGGGTAACGCCCTAACTTTAGCTAGAATGTGTGGTACAAGATCCAAAAAGATTGATAGAGTTTTTACAGTCGTCAATTTGATGCTAACCCTCCTCCTTTTGCCTAGACTTGGGACCGGGCTTTGTGAGACACACCGACAGAGTTGGTTTCTATATTTTAAATAACTAGTAAAATAACTGCGTGCATGTTCCATGTACAAGAAAAAGAATTTAAGAAGTCAGATTTTGTATAAGATTTTTTTCTTGTCGATTGGTGTTTTTTATATAAATTGGCATTCAAAAACATTTGAAATGTTTTGAAATCATTGTAAGTTTCACATTAAGAGTATTTTTGGGACATAAGATAAAAGTGCCCGTTCCACACTTTTTTGCTTTTTATTAGTATTCCTTGCAGTCATTTTTAATTGAGACCTTACATAGTTTGTCAATTTTATTGAGATATGCGATCCATAGTAAATGTGTAGGCTTTTCGAGCAAAGAAGATGAGGCTCTTGGTGCATGAAGTGTCAGGAGTGAGTGGCAGGGCTCTGGGTGTGAGCCTTCAAGCCCATGCGGAGAAGGGATCTTTGGAGCGGAGGATAATTAGGGAACAATATCATCTATTTATGGTAAACATATTTGTGACGGGATGGAGTCGTATGGATTCCTAATTGGTAAACATATTTGTTACAGTGGGACTACTTATATGCAAAAAAACATGTTGTTAGAAGTTTCGGCAGACAAAAATACCCTTTTCTCCATCCCTCTCCTTATCCACCCTTTTCCACCGGCCACTAGGGTGGCTCTGCCAGAGCCACCACGAAGCCACCGTCAGAGATGCAAAGAATAGTATCGAACCACATCCAAATCACCGTTATTGGTCGACTATTGGTATACGGTCAGAGTAAAAGCTTTACTATTAATCATATTTTGTTCCTTTTTTGCTCTTAGTACCAAAAGCCCTATATAGAGCTTGCCAAAGGTCAGACACATGCTTTTCCTTACGGATCCTACCCCCTATGGATCTAGACATGAGCAATATCCTTACAAATTTCCTCACCACATTTGGAAAACAATCACATTCTTTGTAGTGAAGTTTGCCACAAAGTTTAGCTTTTTAGGAGATGCAAGCATGAAGCTATAATCAGGGCCAGCTTGATGCAATTTGAAGCCTAAGGAAAAGTATGTAGGAGCTAGTCATTTATAATTAATTGAGCATTTGTGAGTTCTTGTATATTTTGTTTGTTATTCACATTAAAACTTATCAAGAGTCCCTATTTTTAGAACCGATTTGTGTACTCTTCTTTTATTTTTATGAAGTTTTTCATGTCGTGGATAATATTTAAAGTGGACATAGTTACTATTAAAAACAATCCAAGAAAAATAAAGATCTTGATAATGAAAGTGTAATGGGAGAAAAACAATATAAATAACAACAAAAGGTTAATATACGCATTGGCACATCTGAATACGAGTTCTTTCCACATTACCTGGCGCCAACTATAGTTTTAGCGCCTGATCCGGAATCCTTTTTTTCTTCCATATGACCCAAAAAGTACCCAAAATACCCCCAGAAAGAGGTATAAGCGCCCACACTCTACGTTTTTCCATATTACCTGGAATCTGAGGAGCCTTCAGGCAGAGAAGACGGCATAGCGTGTCGGAGAAGTTCCGTCCGGTATCTCCGGCTATATCATCGCCGACGCTGGCACCGTCGGACTCGGGAGAGGTCATTTTAGCGCCAAAAAGGGGGAAAATGAGCGAGAAAATCGGGTACACAAAAACAACTTCAACGGAAGCATTGCACATGAAAAAATGGTACGTCAAGTTCAAATACTATGATTTTTATAATGAAAGTTGGTTCCAGAGATGAAAGTTGAAAACTTGCCAAGTTTTCAACTATTTACAATATCGTGTCTTCGACAACACGACTGTAACAATAGTCGTGTTGTATGCAACACGACTCATAGACGATGCTTTTCACTCATATACGGTTTTCAATATATCGAGTCTTCCGGTTTGTTGACTTATTTTGGTATTTTAATGGCAGGTACTGATGGATAAGATACATGTGTGCTTGCACTATGATGGAGTTTTTACAAATTATGCTGCGTACGTGGGCGGGAAACGGAAGCTCATGCCTCTAGATACACGAGTAAAGTAGCTGGAACTATTGCAGCAAGTGGAAGAAAGATTACCGCTGAAGTCTGCAGCTGGTACATTATCTGTGTCATATCGTGTTGATTCTAAATCCCCATACATCCTTGAAGATGATAAAGACCTGGAGACAATGTTTCTCCTTCACAAGAACAACCAAGGCACAAATGGACTACTCCACCTGTACTTGGAGTGGACTTCTACTGGCAATAACATGGAGACTTCCACTCTCAACAAAGAAATCAATTCCAGTGCAAATAAGGAGGAGGAGAGGATACCAGAGGCAGAAGTAAGGCTGGTCAGTAAGACACCATCGGAGAGGCCATCCAGCCTGGGCAATAAGACACCCCCATCAGCAGTTGAAGGAGGAAGAGATGAAGATTATTCATTTGAAGTTGCGAGGTGAGACTTCTAAGGTGCGGATACAAGCAAGTCGTGTACTATTATAGTTGACTATAATAGTACATGATTAAAAATTTGGTTGTGTCTTATGCAACACGACTATATACATAGTCATGTCATTTGGTACACGACTATATATGAAGTCGTGTTGCATAAGACACTACTTGATTACTTCCAGCCGTGTTCTCAAGTCCATTCATACAAATTTTTTCACGCAGATTGGGAGATGGGAAAGAAGGTGAAGATGAAGATGAAGACCCAGATGAAGCTTCCAGTCCAGATGAAGAAGAATTATTCGATGAAGATGATTTACCGTGGTCCGCAGATGAGTGGGATGAGCCGCTAACACTACCAAATGTTCGCCAGGCAGATCCCACGGGAAGAGACCACTCTGTGCCCGATATAGAACTCCAACATGCAGCAATAGCATCGACTTCTAGAGTTCCCATGGCAGGAGACACATCTAAAGGGAAATATGTCGCGTCAGAGCCGCAAGATTTAGAGGACGATGGTGACGGTGGTTGGGATTGGGGTACCTATTCACCACAGGCCGGTCCTTCAAAAAATTATGAGGAGGAGACGATGTTGACTGGCAGTTTGCAAGCAGACGACTATGAGGCACAACTTGCCTTCGGGGCTAGATTCGAAAGTGTGAAGCAGCTCAAGATGGTTCTTACTGATTTCGCAATCAAGAGGAAATTCATGTTCAAAGCTGTGGACGAGAACAAGGACATATTTGCTACAAAGTGCAAGATTAGAGGGTGCACGTGGTACATACGGGCTTCGAATCTACTTGACGGAGTCACCGTGACAAGGAGGGAAGGAAGACATACATGCGACATGACTATATGTTCTAAAGATCATCCATTGGCCTCACACCTATGGATTACACGGAAGTGTCATGGCCTCCACAAGGATTCAAACTCCATAAAAACGGCTAATATGCAACAGTACATTGAGAAACATTGGCATAAAAGTCAACTATAAAAGGGCATGGAGGGCAAAAGAGGAATTGATTCGATTGATCGATTGCAACCCGGAAGATGCATATCGGATTTTGCCACATTACGGGAAGGAATTAGAGTGGTCTAATCCAGGTACACATGTGGTGATAGAAAGATCATCTGATATACCTAAAATTTAAATTGAACATGCCGGATACGACTTCAGACGTGTCTTTTGGATGTTCGGCCCGGTCGCAAGAGCATTCTGAAGATCACTGAGGCCGCTGCTCACTGTTGATGGAACATTCCTGAAAGGAAAGTACCCTAGATTTTTATTAGTTGCAACAGCACTCGACGAGAACCAACAATTAATGTGCCTTGCATATGCACTTGTCGAGAAAGAGACAATAAATACGTGGTATGTATGCAAAGAAGATTGTATGAGTAGTCGTGTATTCGAGTACACGACTACTCATATAGTCGTGTTGTTTCATACACGACTGTCTACAACCGATGTCTTCTTTCTTTAATATGCTTTCACTCTGATTTCTGGCTTGCAGTAAGTGGTTCCTCGGCCTACTAAAAGCCACCCTGTTTACGGACCCCCCCGGCCTCTCTGGATACAATTGTCTCGAATAGACAGAAGAGACTTCTGAGAGAGATTTCTGATGTATTTCCCGATGCTCACCATGGATTTTGCCTGAGGCATATGGCCATTAAAATGCTTCATCATTGGAATGATAAGTACCTGAAGGACCTGCTATTCCGATCTGTAAAATGCTTCAGGAGACTGGACTTCGATGAAATCATGTAGAAGATGAAGGAACACAATGAGGAGGCCTGGAAATATGTTGAGAAGATAGATAAACGAAATTGGGCTAACATGGAATATCCGGGTAAAAGATATGGCACTATCACTTCAAGCAGATCCGAAAGTGTAAATAATATGCTTTGGAAGGCTAGGTTTTGGCCAATAACTCGTTTGATCGAGCAAAACCGTGCGACCACAACCTCCCATTTTGAGAGACGCCGCATGGAAGCAGAAGGGCTAACGACACCGTTAACAAAGTATGCACAGAATCATATCAACGAATTGAGGAACAAGAGTGCTGGAATAGTCAGAGTGCAACCGCTATCATTACGGCAGTTTGAAGTGATATCTTTATACCATGTGGTATGAATTTTTATAACGTTAAAACCGTCATCCTGGAATAGTCGTGTATTGCACAACACAACTACTGATACTCTCCTTGTGTGCTACTGTGATCTTTTTTTCCTCAGGATGTTGTTGACCTGACAAAGAGAACCTGCACATGTGGCTTCTTCTAGAGCATGGGACTTCCGTGCAAGCACGCGTGTATCGATGAGAGGAGCTTCGACCCAGTAGAATACTGTGAGAAGTGGTACTACGTAAGCCTGTACTGCACCACGTACGAAAAACTAGTTTTCCCTACTTTAGACAGGAGTTAGTGGGGGGATTATGGGGTTTTATTCAAATGCGAACCACCCAGGCTTGAAGCTCCAAAGAAGGGGAGGCGACAGACAAAGAGAAGAGAGTCACAGCCCGACCCGCTAGAAAGGTCGAGGTTGTAATGTGGCAATTGTCGATAATTTGGTCACAATCGTAAAAGGTGTTCTAACCCAACTGTTGCAAAAGAACCAAGGAAGCGCAGAAGTCAACGACTCCCGCAACAAGGCAATCTTACTAGTAAGGAGTCAACGCAGAGACACTGCTCCGGCTTACCTAAGCCCTCACCATTCTTCACTTAGATTGTTGTGAAGTTTTTGTATAACAAATATTACCTTATACCGCAATGTATGCCTACACAGAAAATATATTAGAAATGCAAAGAAATCTTTCGTGCATCATACATCTATCTCCATTATAGTAGTGAATCTCAATTATAGTCATGTCGTCGTGTGCCTGGTAAATACAAAAACATGATTGTCATAGTCGAATATTATAGTACAGAATCAAGTATATAGTCGTGTTGCATGAAACATGACTACATAAGTAGTCGTGTCGTTTCGTATGCGACTATATATATATTCGTGTTGCATGAGAGATGACTATCCACCCGTGTGTTGAAGTCGTGTTGCATGAAAAGAATGAATTAGACTTTTTTGAAAGACTACTGTATGTACATCAAAGAATTTTTGTACAATAAAAGAATGTAAAAAAAATGAATTCAAATTTATTCTTCATCCGACATCCGTAGAAAACCCGCAGCTGTGATGCATGTTTTTTGGCTCTAAGTGAATCGTCGTCAAACTCGCTGCGAATAACCCCATGAATCATAGTTGCAGCGATGACTGGGCACCACAAACGTGTAATGCTGGACTGATCAAACTCGGGTGGGTTGACATTGGACACCAACTGCGCAACGTACATCATGATGAAGATGCCATAGTCTTTAGAGTTCTCTTACTAGGGCGCTTTGGCGATCTGAGTCATCTTCCAATCAAGCAAACCCATCCACCCCAGCTTGCTTGCCATCACAACGTTCATGAACTGCGTGAATTTGTCAGCTGCTTTCCTGTGATGTGTGTACAACTGGGATCTGCCAGACAGCGGGTTGTAGAAGCGCCATACACAGTGCGGGAAGTGTACATAGACGAGGCAGAAATTGGAGCCGGTGCGGATTGGAAAAAATGCGTAGAACATGTTCCAGTTCAAGCCGTCGAGCATCCTCATGAGATTTCTTATCAATTTTGCATTACTGCCTCCTTCTTTGTGCTCCTGCAAAACCGCAAGTGTCAGAAAACGATGTTGGGAACGACAACTTATCGCTACTGATGTAGGGAACACTTACGTTGTCGAATATCTCTTTGAATGCGTGGAATCCAAAAAAACACCACGGATACTTCATTCGGTCTCTCTCATTGCGCTGCCTTAAGAGACTCAAAAACTCATCTATGACCTATAGAAAATAGCAACAGGAGTTAGAACAATTGAAGGGAGGCAAGATACTACTTGTAATTAGGTTGTCTACTGATCTATACATGAAATATGCATTTTATTATCTCCTAAGCTTATGATTATGCATTAGTTCCTTAGTTTGTTTGATTTTGTTTTGATTTGTATTGTTTTGCAAGGGACTAGCAAAATCTAGGTTTGGGGGTGTGATCTATACATGAAATATGCATTTTATTATCTCATAAGCTTATGATTATGCTAGTGTTTGATTAGAATAACTACTACTTTAATATAGTTTTTGGTTTTTGTAGGAAACAAGAGTAATACACAGAAATGAGGTAAAAAATAACTCGAATGGTTAAATTATCATAACTTCGTGTACAAATATCGGATTGGACTAATTCAAGTCTCATGTTAAAATTCAAGAAGTCAGCTTTCCAACGCCACCAACCACGCGCAATTCGGAGTTTGGAACACAAAGTTATAGCTATTTGAAGTTCACGAACAGTAACTACGATCGATCGGAAATCATTGCGATCGATCGCCAGAGCCGCTAAAGCAGTGTATTGAAGGACACGATCGATCGGCATAAAAACGATCGATCGTATCTACTAGAATTTTTCAATCGCCGAAGACAGTAACTATGATCGATCGGTATCATACGGCGTCGATCGGAAAGTGATCGATCGGAGGAAAATAACAAAGGAATAGCGATCGATCGGACAACGAACGATCGTCAATACGGACGATCGATCGCCGTATGCGGCAAACCGGAATTAAGACCTATTTCGACTTGGATTTGGAAGGGGACTTCGTGGTTTCCCTTCACCTTATGGGAGAACGTTTTGGGCACTACCACATATCCAACCTAGAGAGCAATTTGAGACCTTGGAGGCTAGAGCAAAGGAAGAAGAAGATGATGAAGATGATGGATTCTCTTCCCATGCTTGGCTAAACTCCTATCCAAGGTGTAGATGAAGCCCAGTAATCTGGTTGTGTAGTTTCTTTTCTCTCATCTTATGTTTTTACTCTAGTTGGTGTATGAACCTTTGTTATGCAATTAAAGTTAATTCATTGAGTTTATTCTTTGTGCTTGAGAGAGACAAGAGTGGATTTTATGAATTTCAATCTGAAAGATTATTTGCATGTCTGAGAGGAATGTGAGTGTTCTGATTTGTCATATGTTAATAAAGTTTCATTGATTTATTCTTGAGAGAGATAGATCACAATTCCATATGCTTAATTGATTTATGTGTTACGTCCGAGAGGAGAGCACTATAATTTGAATTGACAGGTGTATGTCTGAGAGGAATACACCAGCCAATTGGAAATCTTTATTTAAAAGAGAGAGAGAGACTTTACACTAGTTTATTGTGGTGGATTCGAAGCCTTGGTATTCCACATATTGATTAAATCTCAGCTTAGTTTAGTTTAAAGTTCATTGCTTTCTTAGTCTAAAATCAACACTGCTATTTTCTCTTGAAATTTGGTAAAGTATTCACCGTCCCTGAGGTTCGACAACCCTTCAATACTCGCCGTAGTACAATTGCCTTGTGCACTTGCAAGGGTTTTAATTTTAAACGATCAAGTTTTTGGCGCCATTGCCGGGGACGGCATAATAGTTTACTAAATTCTTAGCATAGTTAGTTTTAGAGTAGTTTAGTCTAATTTAGATTTCCTTTCAGTAGTTTAATTTAGATTTTCTTCTTTTGCAGGATTAAGAGAGGACGCTGATTTTCGTCATCATTGGAAGGGCCATCCCTTCCCACTGTTTGCACTCTCTTAACCCTCTTTTAGAGTAACTTTGGGTGCTTGGTATTTTTCTTTTCTTTGTGGGATTGCATGACGTGCTAGTTGTCGCTATTAGGTTGCTAGTTGTCGCTATCTAGGACTGATGCTTGCTAGTTGTCGCTATTAAGATTGCACAGGTTTTGTTTGATTTTTATTGTGCATGCATGGTCGTCGCTCCCTGAACCCCGACCTTGCCTTTGATCCTGATCCTGAGCGCCTATATAGAATCTGTAGAACTCCTAGCAAACAAATCCCTGAAATTCATCCAATGGCGGACAACATGAACCTTGGGGGTGGGAATGGCCTAAACCAGAATCCACTAATGCCTCATGCCCGTACCCTGCAAGACTACTACCGTCCCACTGCCTACACCTCCCCATCCTGTATCCTACTTCCTGCAACCGTGGCTAATTTTGAAATTAAGCCAAACATCATCCAGATGCTGCCCACATACCATGGCCAATTAAATGAGAACCCCTATAGGCACCTACAAAATTTCCTAGAGGTTAACACAACCTTTAAACTTACACTATCTGATGACCAGGTGTGCCTTAGGTTGTTCCCCTTCACCTTAAACGATAGGGCCAAGGAATGGCTATACTCCCTTGAGCATAACTCTATTTCCACTTGGGAGGAACTTCAAGCCGAATTCCTCAAGAAATACTTTCCTGTGGGGCGGACCAATAAGATCCGCCATGAAATCATCACTTTCACCCAGATACCTAATGAACAATTCCATGAAAGCTGGGAGAGGATGAAATCCTTACTCCGGTCCTGTCCCCACCATGATGTGCCCAAGTGGCAATTAGTACAGAGATTTCATGAGGGTGTGTGCGATCAGCATAAGACCTTAATAGACGCCTCCTGTGGAGGCACATTCATGAAAAAGACACCGGATGATGCTTGGGATCTACTAGAGGACCTGAGCGAAAACTCTCTACACAGTGCCACCCTCTATAGATCTGAAAGCCATATGCCTGGCAGGAGTGCCTCACGGGAAGGCATGTATGATGTTAAAGCTACCACAAACCTAGAACACCAAGTGGCATCCCTTACTGAGAGGTTTGACAGGTTTTTCTCACAGACTCCACCTTATAACCCGACCTCTCATGATGCCTGCACCATCTGTGCCAGCCCTATGCACACTATTGTTGACTGCCCTGCAGCCTTTCAGTATCCAGACTTAGTACAAGAGCATGTCAACAGTGCACAAACTTTTCCCAAAGCCAACAATCCATACTCCAACACTTATAACCCCGGGTGGCGTGATCATCCTAATTTTTCTTGGAGGCAACCAAATCCAAGGCCTACTTTTAATCAGGCCCGAAGACAGGAATTTCAAAACCCACCTCAACCGTACCAACCATCCTCAGCCCCGCAATTTGGCCAATCTAATAAGAAATCAACCATTGAAGACCAACTGAGCCAAATAATGGCCACCCAATCCACCATGCTCACGGTTTTAACTGAGCTGACAACTGAACAAAAGTCCCAGGCCCAGCTTGTCCATTCTCATACACAATCTATTGCCAAGATCGAGACCCAATTGGGACAGTTAGCTCAAGCAATGAACCGTAGAGAAGCAGGAACCTTGCCGAGCCAACCCCAGCAAAACCCTCGAGGTCAGTTTGTAGCTGAGTCCTCCCATTACCCTCCTGAACAAGTGCAAGCCATAACTACCTTGAGGTGCGGTAAACAAGTTGACAACAGGGTTCAGGATCCATTTGTTGGCCTTTTGAGTGAGACACCTTCCCATGAGGAAGACAAGGAACCCAATTCCATCAAAGCTATACCTGTTAGTTCTAAAACCCCACCGGATAACCAACCCGAGGCCCAGAAAGAGAGATCTTATATTCCTCGGGTACCATTTCCACAATGCCTGGACAAACCCTCCCCGTTCAGTAAATCCCACCAAAAGACGGAGGAGATGTTCGAGGTGTTTAAACAGGTTAAGGTCAATCTCCCTTTGCTAGATGCAATAAAACAGGTCCCTACATATGCCAAATTCCTGAAAGACCTTTGTACCCAAAAGAGAAAAGCTAAATCTAATTTGACTAAAAAGGTCTTCCTTACTGAGCAGGTGAGTTCCCTATTAATAAACAATCTTCCACCGAAATATAAGGACCCAGGATGTCCAACAATTTCATGTGTTATAGGGAACCATACTGTTGACAGGGCATTATTAGATTTGGGGGCAAGTGTAAATTTGTTGCCTTACTCTGTGTATGAGCAACTTGGGTTGGGGGAATTGAAACCGACTACAATAACACTACAACTTGCAGACCGATCCATTAAAACTCCACGTGGTGTTCTTGAAGACGTTTTGGTACAGGTTGACAAATTTTTCTTTCCTGTGGACTTCATTGTCTTAGATACACAACCTGTACCGAACATTGGTAGTCAAATTCCAGTAATTTTGGGACGTCCATTCCTGGCGACATCCAATGCTATTATAAACTGTCGGGATGGGGTGCTGAAATTGTCTTTTGGAAATTTAAATGCCAAACTGAATGTTTTTAATGCCCAACAACAACATCCACCACCAGATGATTATTACGCAGTTCATATGATTGATACACTGGTGGATGGTGCACCCCCATGGATTTATCCTACTGTTTCATGTGCTCCTTCTTTCATTAATTTTAATGTGTGTAGTAGGACCACAGAGGGACTGAATGTTGGCTTGAAAGACCCTAGATAAGTTGGACTAAAGGAGTTTCGTCTGGCTGAAGACGTTAAACTTAGCGCTTGGTGGGAGGCAACCCACGTATTCAGGTGTATTATCTCCTTTATTTGATTTTCTTTGTTATATGCTCATTGTTATGCTATATTTTGTTCACATTGAGGACAATGTTCATAATAGGTTTGGGGGAGGGAATAGTTCTTGCATAAAAGAAAAAAAAATTAGAAAAATAAAAAATAAAATTTTGATTAGTTTTTAAGTTGTTTGTTAGTACTTTTTCATAGGTTTTGATAGTTTATCCCGTAATGATGCATGTTACAATTCTTAGGAGATTAATTGACATTGGAAGTGTGAGAAAGTATACTGGAGGATAGATACACTTAACTGAGCATATTTTTTTGTTACAGTCCTCTTGGAAGAGGTGCTTGAGCTAAGAAAACTCACTCACACACACTAGTACATAAAGTAATACCATCTAGAGATTTGTTGAATGCTAATTTACAATGGGATGTCTTTAGTCATAGTCATTGGATGATGTGTAGTTATCTGTTGAGCTTAAAAGATCATGATAGACCATTTACTTGGCTATGGTAAGGGATTGGAACTGGAAATAGGTTGAGAGTATAATACAGCCTGGACAAAATAAAGATGTGCTTGAAAATATGTGCTGAAAATGAAAATGCGAAAAAATGAAAACAAAATGAAAAGGAAAGGGGCTGCTTGACTTTATAGGATTAACTTAGGCTGATGCTCGGGCCCGAAGCGGTCTCTTAAAACCTAATGCCCTATGCCAAATTGGCTGGGAGTCATTGGCCTGAGTCATTGCTAAACCTAAGCATCTTGAAGTCAGGCCTTACACAGTCCTCGCGGAATAAAAAAAGAAAAAAAAAGTCTGTGGTGTATTATCCTCTCAAATCTAGAATGTTGGACCCGAAGGAGGCGCGCAGATTTGTGCTATCATGAACCTAAAGATTACGATGACTATGTGGATTCTGATGTTCTTTGGTTAATGGGTAACACTGGATCTGTATAAAACAAAGATTTAGAATGTATTGCTATAATGTTCTACACTTTCTATTATTTATGTTATCATGCTATATTATATTGAGCAGAAATTTCCAAGATGAAAGTGTGGAATAAAACCACTTACTTGAGGGCTTCTATATTCCTGTTGATTATGAACCAAGTACATGTGGTTAATTCTCTTAAGCATTGTAGTATGTATTTATCGGGATAATAGGTTATATGTTTTGCAATGTTTTAATTTTTGCTTTGTTTTTTCACTTAGGTTAATTAGATTAATAAATACATGTTTGTGGGTAGCATGGCTGCAAACCCTCACGAGACAACACTCGTCCTACTAGGGACACCTAGAGGTTTAACGGCTTGTTGCATACGCTCAATGCAATCGTGTTCCCTACGAAAGTGGTGTTTACTTTTATGCATTAGTTCCTTAGTTTGTTTGATTTTGTTTTGTTTTGTATTGTTTTGCTAGGGACTAGCAAAATCTAGGTTTGGGGGTGTGATCTATACATGAAATATGCATTTTATTATCTCCTAAGCTTATGATTATGCTAGTGTTTGATTAGAATAACTACTACTTTAATATAGTTTTTGGTTTTTGTAGGAAACAAGAGTAATACACAGAAATAAGGTAAAAAGTAACTCGAATAGTTAAATTATCATAACTTCGTGTAAAAATATTGGATTGAACTGATTCAAGTTTCATGTTAAAATTCAAGAAGTCAGCTTTCCAATGCCACCAACAACGCACAATTCGGAGTTTGGGACATAAAGTTATAGCCATTTGAAGTTCACGAACAGTAACTACGATCGATCGGAAATCATTGCGATCGATCGCCAGAGCCGCTAAAGCAGTGTATTGAAGGACACGATCGATCGGCATAAAAACGATCGATCGTATCTACTGGAATTTTTCAATCGCCGAAGACAGTAACTACGATCGATCGGTATCATACGGCGTCGATCGAAAAGTGATCGATTTGAGGAAAATAACGAAGGAATAGAGATCGATCGGACAGCGAACGATCGTCAATACGGACGATCGATCGCCGTATGCGGCAAACCGGAATTAAGACCTATTTCGACTTGGATTTGGAAGGGGACTTCGTGGTTTCTCTTCACTATTATAAATAGGCCTTATGGGAGAACGTTTTGGGCACTACTACATATCCAACCTAGAGAGCAATTTGAGACCTTGGAGGCTAGAGCAAAGGAAGAAGAAGATGATGAAGATTAAGATGATGGATTCTCTTCCCATGCTTGGCTAAACTCCTATCCAAGGCGTAGATGAAGCCCAGTAATCTGGTTGTGTAGTTTCTTTTCTCTCATCTTATGTTTTTACTCTAGTTGGTGTATGAACCTTTGTTATGCAATTAAAGTTAATTCATTGAGTTTATTCTTTGTGCTTGAGAGAGACAAGAGTGGATTTTATGAATTTCAATCTGAAAGATTATTTGCATGTCTGAGAGGAATGTGAGTGTTCTGATTTGTCATATGTTAATAAAGTTTCATTGATTTATGCTTGAGAGAGATAGATCACAATTCCATATGCTTAATTGATTTATGTGTTACGTCCGAGAGGAGAGCACTATAATTTGAATTGACAGGTGTATGTCTAAGAGGAATACACCAGCCAATTGGAAATCTTTATTTAAAAGAGAGAGAGAGACTTTACACTAGTTTATTGTGGTGGATTCGAAGCCTTGGTATTCCACATATTGATTAAATCTCAGCTTAGTTTAGTTTAAAGTTCATTGCTTTCTTAGTCTAAAATCAACACTGCTATTTTCTCTTGAAATTTGGTAAAGTATTCACCGTCCCTGAGGTTCGACAACCCTTCAATACTCGCCGTAGTACAATTGCCTTGTGCACTTGCAAGGGTTTTAATTTTAAACGATCAAGTTTTTGGCGCCGTTGCCGGGGACGGCATAATAGTTTACTAAATTCTTAGCATAGTTAGTTTTAGAGTAGTTTAGTCTAATTTAGATTTCCTTTCAGTAGTTTAATTTAGTTTTTCTTCTTTTGCAGGATTAAGAGAGGACGCTGATTTTCGTCATCGTTGGAAGGGCCATCCCTTCCCACTGTTTGCACTCTCTTAACCCTCTTTTAGAGTAACTTTGGGTGCTTGGTGTTTTTCTTTTCTTTGTGGGATTGCATGACGTGCTAGTTGTCGCTATTAGGTGGCTAGTTGTTGCTATCTAGGACTGATGCTTGCTAGTTGTCGCTATTAAGATTGCACAGGTTTTGTTTGATTTTTATTGTGCATACATGGTCGTCGCTCCCTGAACCCCGACCTTGCCTTTGACCCATGTCGAAGCATAACTCTAAATCGGCATAGTTTTCTGGGAGTGCAATTATAGATTTACCCTTTTGAGGGGTTTGGAGGAGATCGACGTCAACAGGCTGGGATGAGGTTAAGCCTGTGGCCTCCTTCTCATCCTCCTTCGCCTCTTCCTTCACCTCCTCCTTCGCATCCCCCTTCTCATCCTCCTTCGCCTCGTCCGTCGCCTCCTCCTCTACCTTCACCTCCTCCTCCTTCTCATCCTCCTTCATCTCATCCGTCGCCTCCTCCTCGGCCTTCACCTCCTCCTCCTTTGCCTTCTCTTCCTCCTTCACCTCCTCCTCCTTCACCTCCTCCTCCGTCACCTCCTCCTTGGCCGTTTGGATATCCGACTGCTTTAAGGAAGATATCACCCCATCGATGATAGCGCTCGCTTGTAGATTGGATATGGTTTCTTCGGAGTCGGCTTTCGGTTGACGGGTCCTATTCCTCCTTCCTGCTCCACCGCCATTCTCCGTATATGCTCATCTTCCCTAATCCTCTGCAATTCCCTCGCGAAGACAGTCCTCATTCTCTTCCTGACCACTACACCAGGGGGGAATATGTCCCATCCGTACGTTAGACAAGACTCGACTTCTACACGCTCCATATGTTCGTAGAATTCTGGTTGCAAAAACAACTTTGCGGAGGATCTCTTAGTAGCCCGTTGAATCTTCTCTTCCTCATCCGTGCATTTGATGGGAGCTAAAATGACATTTCACATATTCGTGTTAGTAGCAGCACGATAAAGAACATGGTCGAGTTACATGTAACACGGAAAACTAAGTAGTCGTGTAGCATGCAACGCGATAAATTAATAGTCGTGTACCATGTAACACGAAAAATTAAATAATCGTGTACAACTTACCTTTACCCCATTTCAATGAATTGGCGGCTGACTTGTGCGCCAGCTCCTTTCTCCGCAAACCCATCGGAGTGTTCTTCATATGCTCCTTGTCATTGGGCCGCTTCTTTGGCTCCATGTGATGCACCAATGACTTCTTTGTCCTCTCTATCTTCTCTGATTCCTTCGTCGGCTCTGCAGTCTTCTCCTCCCTGGGATGCACCGAGATCTGACCCCCTAACAGCATTGACGCTGAGGCGGCAGATGCCTTCATAGAGTGAAGAACCTCTCGCAGAGGTCCGACACTCCTTTCCATCTCCTCATACGAAGATAGAGCTATCTCAATTAGTGATTGAATTCCCTGAAGCGAACCCTCCAAACTCCCCATTGCAGTAGATTGAGCAGCCGTCAACCCGGAAGAGGGTGAAGGTTGTTTAGGAGTCCTCTTCATTTCCGGCCTCTCCGTCTTCTGCCTTCGCGGAGGAGGGGCCACTGAGGGAGACAAAGCAATGAGAGATGCCTCTTGGGCCATGGGCGTGATTGCATCGATGACTTCATCCCATACTTCGAGATCATGGAACACTCCCTTCAAGTACTCGGTCATACGGTGCTTCTTTTGTGCACCCTTCTTGACCTCTATAACCAGGGCCCCACTTCTGGCCACCTTTTCGACCTCTGTAACCAGGACTGGTAGGGCCCACTATAGCATGGAATATTGTCGTGTGCTCAAAAAACCAAATTTGAATAGTAAATAGATGAAAATATTAGTAAAAGGCACGGATAGATGCAAGTTGTGTACTATTATAGTCGACTATAATAGTACACGACTAAATATATTGTCGTGTCTTATGCAACACTACTATATACTTAGTTGTGTTTCACAATACACGACTATAAATACAGTCGTGTTGGATAAGAAACGACACTTATCGTCTATGTGTCGTGCCTTTCGAAGACTCTAAAAAAATAGAAATACTACATACCTGGAGGACATATGTGGCACCATTTAGGCATCCACCGCCCAGTGACCCTCCTTCAGATATGACAACCAGTTGTCCGCTGGTGTGGGTTATATCAGAAAGCAACATGTTATGCATAGCCCTAGCCCAATTGTATGAGCTCAATCAAGGGAGGTCTTCAATGTAACAATACAAACAGGGATTCAGCGCTCTTGTGCTGTGTGAAAATAGCACCGCGCAGAAGAGGAGGCAGATGATCATCCTCGCCATGTCCTCCTCTGCCATCTCCATTTCACCCTCGCTAAGCTTGTCGATGATTTCATCAATGTGTGGAATATCCGGTCTCCTGACGGCGAAGTACTTTATGAAGAATTGACCTTCCGGTCGGCGTGGCAAGGAGGGGATGACCTCAACTGTTTCGCCCTTTGTGGGCAATCCGGTGATAAGAGCAACTTCTTGCTCTGTGAAATGTAGCGTCCTACCCTTGATATTGAAGACTTTTGCCTCCTCATCCCAGTACCTGACCAAATGGTCGAGGAGGTTCTGAGAAACAACTACGTCCTCAGCTTCAAAAATGATAGCAAAACCACCTTCTCTAATTAGTTGGCCACATCTTTGGTGAAGCCGTAGGAGGGCCGCACACTTTTTCATCGCGCCGGTTGACAAAAACGTCCGAAGCGCCGATCGCGCATTGTATGTTCTCTTTATTGATCGGTCAATCGAAGCCTTCCTCTTGCTGCCCCTCTGTTTTCGCTGTCGAGGTGCCAACAAAAAATCATGATCCTCCTCCTCTTCCAATAGTATTTCCTCCATAGAATCATCTCTTTTTGTATCCATCTGCAAGGAGATAGGTAGAGTGGTCAGTAGAAAATTCGTATCGGTGCAACACGAAAACATAAAAGTCGTGTCGTCGCGTACACGACTAAATATACAGTCGTGTCTTTCAAAGACACGACTTTATAGTTCATAGTAAAAATTACAAATCTAAATTTCAGAGCTTCTGAAACTAAAATCAGTAAGGATTGTTGTAACTTAGGCGGTTTAGTCGTGAGTATGTGTGTATTTCCTGGCAGGCGCCTTTCACACTCTTCCTCGCCGTAAAATGCAGCTCAATCGGTCACTCCGCCGGTTGCATGAACGCGCAGGGAGTCGCGGGGGAAAATCAGCAACAAGAAGCTCCGAAATTCCCAGAGTTATATGCTTCAAATCGCCGCCTTTGTGCATTCTCCGTCAGCCGTGTCGTCGAAATCCAGCAGGGGGCATCTCCAAATCGAGCTGGGTGACGTGACTAGGATCATCAAAATCCGCAAGGGTCGCCAGAGGAATCGCCGCTCGATATCGCCGGTGGAGTCGCTGATGGAAATCGCCGGATAACCCTTGTGTTTTTTGTGTTGTATGCAACACGCCTCTTCGCACAGTATTAGAACGAAAAATATAGAAGAAGGGCATTTTGGGTACTTCAGGTCTAGATTCAGGCCATATGAGATTTCATGGGAAAAACTAGGTAATATGGGAATATGAAAGTTAGTGCCAGGTAATATGAAAAAAACTCTCTAAATACATACCTGATTAACGTGTAATGGAAAATGTACACGGGCACACAACCATTAGTATGTGTTAGACGATATCAACAAGACTCAATAATCTCAATTTAAAATAGATACAAAAATGAAAATTGTGTCAGTCTACAAGAATTAAAAGAGATGAGAGTCTTGTGATATATGATGAGAGGAATTTAGTTAAGACATATAAAGAGGGTGTAGTCGTGTAATAGAATTTGGAATGCACATGCCACGAAAGGCATAACTCATTTACATTGTGTAGTGCGACTTAAAAAGTGCAATATCAAATCAAATTTGACAAAACCTTAAAGCTAAGAACTTTACTAGCAACCATAATGAAGACGAGTATACCTAACGATATATGATGCTAGTTTTCGCTCTCAATGTGGCACGTATCTGAAATTTCGTGTCTTTGTGTACACTAGAAGTTGCCATGAAATTGTTGGGCAGGTTTGGGGTTTGTCAAGTGGAATGAATGCTACCGACCAGCTTACCTTTAATCTGAAGGTCTGCAGTGAAAAACTGACTTTATGGGGGCAAGAGAAGTTTGGAAATGTTGAAAATTAGCAAATTGAGGAGATTAAAAAGAAAATTCAGAATTTGGAAGGAAAAGAAAATGGTAATGTCTTCGGACAGTTAAGACAAATGAAAGTGGAATATGATGAGCTTTTCAGAAGAGAGGAAGTGTGGTGACGTCAAAGATCTAATGCCACAAAGTATTTTCATGCTAAAGCTTCTCAAGGGAAACATAGGAATATAATTCATGGTTCGGAGGATGCTGAGGGCATTTGGATGGAAGATGATGAGCTGCTTGAGGGTATTATTGGAGAGTATTAAAGCTCTATTTTTTCTTCTTTGAATCCCAGGGAAATTGAGAGAGTTACTAATGCGGTGAAAAGAAAGGTTTCAAAGCAGATGAATGATATTTTGCTTGCTTCTTTTGCAAATGATTAAATTACAAAAGCACTTGGGCAAATGAATCTTGTAATATCCCAGAAAAATTATAAGCTGAAAATTAATTGGAATTAAAATTCTGTAATTATCGATAGATTGTCATCGACACGAAAATGTGTCTATGGTTCTGGGGCAGTTTTATCCATACAACTCCAAAACCTAATTAAACCTTATTTTTTAGTATAAGAAGGATCTTAACTCCTTGGTTATTCTTTGGACGTCATAAAGGCTGAAAGAGGTGATGAAGATTAGGGTTGTAAGGTTGGAGAAGAAAGAGAAGGATTCTAGGCTTCTACTCGACAAATTTGATGTAGGAAAGCTAAAAAATTATCTATTTTGTGTTGTCTCCATGATTAAATTAGAGGCATTGAGTTGAATTGCTATATTATACATGTTTTAAATGGAAATACATGATTTTTAGAATGAATGTAGGATGACTTGAATGTTATGTCATAATAGAAAGATTTGTATGTTTGATTATCATGTTATGAAAGGGAGATATGGTACAAGGAAGACTAATACAATGCTTTAGTCCATGGCGCTGCAAGGTAAGGTAGAATTGAAATAAAAATATGGATTGTTTATATGTAATCATGCTTGTTTCATCTTTGAAGAAGAATTATGATGATGAGAACATGATTTCATGCAAAAGTATGTTGTAAGATATTTTTACATGATATAATGCTATTAGAATTGTCTTTCTATGAATTGAAATTGAATAAAATCGAATTGAAAACGATAGATCTTGAATATGTCAGCGCCACTGGCACATCACCACCGACACCAAATTGTGTCGATGGCTCAAAATAGTAGAAAAGTTAAGAATTTGATGTTATTGTTTTACTATAGTAATAGTGGGGTTGTATTACTCATGAATATTGAGTATAGAAGAAAAGAAAATAGAATTTCTATTTTGTGCATCACCGACAAAAATCCATAGACACAAAAATATGTCAATGGTAAGTTGTTGATGGGCATGACAACAAAGCAGATAGAAGAATTTCATATTGAAGAATAGTTTTAGGGTTATAATACATATGAACTAATGTGACACTCTAATTAGAATTGTCTTGGAACCATAAGAGTTAGGGTAATGAATTAATGTGCATAAACATGAATAAGATCTAATAATCTACAATATAGAAAGAAATACTAAGGTTAAAAGTATTTAAGGTTCCATATGAGGACCAACAAAAAAAGAATGAAGAATAGAATGAAAATAGTAACAAGAAATATTACAGTAGAATATTGTATAACATGTAGAGACATGTTAGAGTGAAAGAGAGAGTTAGTCACCCATAGTTAAGGACAAGAACCTCTAATAAAATATATAAGTATGACATTCTCTCTGGATATTAACTTGGTCTGTTAAAGATAGAATTAAAGAAAGAAACTACGAACCACAAGAGCAATTGTGTCAGTTAGAAGGCATAAACCTTGACTGAGGTTGGCCACCTTGGGGGTTTAGATCCACAAAAGATCAAAGTAAGCATTGAGGATTACGACAAAGTTTATGGTGCTAATATTTCAAACCATATGGGACTATGAATTCCCTTTGGGACTACTTGTTAGAGCATGGAAGATAAGGGGTCAAATGAGAGAAGAAAACACATGATAGATTCCTCAAGAGAAAAGATCTTGCAAGCATCATTTAGTACTAGAGTTTCCTTAAGAGAATAGTTCATAAATAAGAGATAGGTAGGACAATTCCATAAGAGAATAGATCCTATGAAAATCACCTTGATAAGGAATTAAGGTATAAAGCATGAAAAAAAAAAAGTGTTAGGGAAATTCCGTAGGGGAATAATCCGAAGAATGAGTCATTGAGAGTAGATCAAGGCATGAAGAAGAATATCTAATTCTAATACTTCTTAGAGTGAATGTAAGAAAAGTAGAAATAAAATTATTGAGTTATTGTTTGATGTAGCTTTACTCTTGAATGTATTGAATATTATTGTGTTTAACATTTGTTATAAACTTTCTTACTGAGTTATCCATACTTAGTTGTACCTTTTTGACACACGCTCTAAGGAGTAAGCTTAAGAGTATTGGGACGTGGGTGATAACCAGAGAATGTAGTTGCAGTAGGAGCATTTTCCTTATAGATCCAATTTACTTTGATTAAAATTAGGCACATGTGTGTGCCAAGAACATTTTATTGTAATTATATATCAATTTATTATGACTCATGTATGCATCGAGTCGGCATCTTGTTTAATCGATGATTTAAATCAAAGTACTAGTATTATGGTTTAAATTAATGTCATGTTCGAAAATTATTTCCAGAAGGTAATGCCCCAACAATGTGTTTGATCATAATCTTGAATGCTGATGGGCTTTAGCTTCGGCTCCAATGTTTATGGATTTTGAATGAAGTATTTATCATTTTTCACTGGCAAAAAATTTTACTCCTATTTACACGAATTGAAATTGGTGCGTTACAAATCCCACAAAAGCTCCGGGTCGTGCATGTTTTATCAAAAACATTTGGATCTTGTTGGCCATAGTGTCACATTTGTCGTGCTTGATTGCCTTAATGGTGGTCATATTCCAAAGGAATTTAATCACACACATATTGTGCTGATTCCTAAAACAAGAAGCCTGAGAACTATTGGTGAGTTTCATCCAATAAGTTTCTGCAATGTTAGTTATAAATTATTGCAAAAGTGTTGGCCAATAGATTGAAGTTGATTTTGCCTAAGATTATTACAGAAAATCAAAGTGCTTTTGTACTTGGTTGGATAATTACTGATAGTGTTTCGGTGGTTTTTGAAACTTTGCACACAATGAGAACCAGAAACAGTGGGAAAAAAGGCCATAAAATTGGACATGAATAAAACTTATGACAGAGCTGAATGATGTTTATTGAGGAAAATTATGGAAAAATTGGGATTTCATGCAAGATGCATTCAGATGATTATGGCCTTTGTGGAGTTGAGGTAATGATTAATGGCCAACCAACTTGCCTCATTATACCTAAGTGGGGGCTAAGCCAGGGTGATCCCCTCTCTCCATACTTGTTTCTTCTTTGCTCCGAAGGATTTGTTTGCAGTCTTGCAGAATGCTGAGGATCATGACAGACTTTGTGAGGTTATGGCTGCTAAGGGTGCCCCTTTAGTCTCCAATCTTTTCTTTGCGGATGACTGCATTCTCTTTTCTAGAGCTACAATGGAGGACTGATGAAATTAAGAAGATTTTTTTGTCACTTATGAGGAAGCTTCTGGTCAAATGTGTTTGTTATAAAGTATGGGTTTGGCCCATATTCCCTAGCCTATTTGTATGAGGTGTTGGCCCTCTCGTGTGGTGCATGGACACATGGAGTGTGCTAAGCACCGTGGGCCTAGTGGGGTCCACACAATATGGAAGAGACACCTAGTTGGACCGTTTCAAAGAGTAATGGGTGTGAGCAGTTATAGAGAGTTAATAGGAGAGTTAGTGGGTGCTTTGGAAAGCAATAATTAACCCAAATAAATAGGAAAAAAGGGGAGAACGTGAATAGTGCTTTTGGGGACACCTAATGGCTGGTTCTTCTTCTCTTTTCTCCTTGGATGCTCTCTCTCCCTCCTGGCTCACTTGCTCTCTTGCCTTCGCGTATTTGGATCAGTAGAATCCTATTCGACGAGGAAAAAGAGATCCCAATCTCGCAAGGAGAATAGAGACTCTAGTCCATGCTCGGTGGTCCTTGGTGATCTCCACAAAATTCTTTATTATTGTGAGTATTCTCTTGAGGATTGATCATAAGGCACAAAGGCCCACAGGTTAGTAGTACTTAATCCTCTGAATTTATATTATATAATATGATATAAATTATCGTTCATATTATTGGTAATATTCTTGCATATTTATGTATTGATTGTGTGTGCAAGAGAAAGGATCAATCAAAAAGGGACGGCTTTGGAGAATTTGGCATCACGATGGGCGATCCATCGCGCTTCCGCTGCGGCTCTCGACCCTTCAGTGGTATCGGAGCCCCAAATCCGTTGTGATGCTAGAATTCCCAATACCCTAATTGATATCTTTTTGGAATTTTGAGCAATCAAATTGAAAAGTCGAAGTTTTGATACACGATCGATCGCCAAAGCATACGCGATCGATTGCTACAGGTTCAAAACCGAGAAGAAAAACCAGTTAACGATCGATCGCCGCCGTTATCGATCGATCATATCTACTGGAAGTTTGATTTTAGGGTGATGCGATCAATCACCCAAGATCGCGATCGATCGTAATTACTGTTAAGATTGAATTTGAGGAAGACGTGATCGATCGGTTGAGAAAAAGATCTATCGTATCCACTGGAAAGACTGAAATTGAGTAGCCTATTTGATTTGAAGATTCGATCGATCGCATTAATAAAGATTTGAAAAACCTATTTTATTTGAAGCAGTATTTGTGCCACATCAATAACTATATACTGTTAGTTGTTAGTAGTGATTCAAACTTTGCCTTTTGATTCTAATTGTCGTGTCTCATTGGTTGTAGAGATCTATAAAGATCTTCATCTTGTTGCACCACTTGTTGTTTTTCATAAAGAGTTGCAATGACATCCCGAATGGTCTCGAGTGAGCTGGCTAAGACTGAAAAGTTGAATGCCACGAACTTTGTCACCTAGAAGAGGCGCATTCGTCACATTCTATTTCTTGAGGACTTGGCTCATCTGTTGGACCAAGTAGTTGAATTTCCAAGTGATAATAGTACTACTGCTCAAAAGAGAGAGTACGAGAAGTTCAAACTGGAGGATGCATGAGCAAGGACCACCATACTAACATTTATGGAGCCAAATATTGAATTACTTTTTGAGAAGCATAAAACAGCTGAAGAAATGTATGAGGCTATCCAGAGAAGGTATGAAGAGCATACTGAGGCTCATATCAGGTTGTTACACACTTGCTATGCGAACATGAGGATGGAGGAAGGCAAAAATGTACTTGAGCACATAAATGCCATGTCCATTATTTCTAGTGAGTTGGAGATGCTTGGTGACCCTATTTCTTTGAGAGTCCAAGTATCTACCATCCTAACTAGTCTTCCTCCATCATGGGAGTCTGTTGTGGTGGCGTTGAACCTGAGTGATAAAAAACTCACTTTGGATGACCTTACTGTCAAGCTGGGCTTGGAGCAAGAAAGGCGAGACCATGTGAGAGCCTCTAATGCATCTGCCAACCTTGCTCATCATGTTGGCTCCAAAAAGGGTGGATCTTATGCTGGCACCTCAATGAAAAAAAAATTCAAGAAAAATGGAAAGAAACCTCAGTTTCAGGAAGGTGACAAGGCCAAGAATAATAAGAAGGGAGCTTGCTTTACTTGTGGCCAAATGGGCCATTATAGCAGGAACTGTCCTAATGGCTCCCAGGGCAATGAAAAGAAGAAACAACAAAGTGGGGGAAAAGACATTGTTTGCATGATATCTGAGCATTGATTGTGAATACTAACTCGAGAGGATGGTGGCTTGACTCGGCTGCAACACGACATGTGGCCATGACCAAGGAGTCGTTTGCTGATATGAAAGAGATAAATCCTGGAGAGTACAAGATTTACATGGGCAACAATACTTATTGTGATGTGCTGGGGATTAGCTCTATTTGTATTCCTCTCTCTTGAGGAAATACTCTGGTTCTCACAGATGTCCTGCATGCACCAACTATTAGAAGGAACCTAATTTCAATCCCTCTGCTAACTCAATAGGGATTTGAAGTTAGGTTCAAGGGTGATAAGGGGACAATGGGAAAGAAAAATAATATTTTATTTACTGCTTCTTTGATTGATGATTTATTTAAACTTGATATGGTTAATGACTTCACTGATTTTAATAATATGGTTGATTATGGGTATTTGGCTTGTGTTGTGAATGATAATGCATTGTTGTGGCATTTATGCCTATGTCATGTTAATGTTAGAAAATTACACCGAATGTCGGGTAGTGGTTTACTACCTAGAATAAGTGATGATTTGCGCATTTGTGAATATTGTATATCTGGTATAGTGACTAGGCTACCTTTTCTCAAAGGTCAATGAGCCATAGACCTTTTAGAGGTCATACACTCAGATATTTGTGGACCTATAAACGTCAAGACTCAAAGGGGTATGACGTATTTTATTACATTTATAGATGACTATTCCAGGTATAGTTATGTGTACCTGTTATCAAGAAAGTCTGACGCCTTAGAGAAATTTAAGGAATTTAAGGCTGAGTTGAGAACCAATTAGGACGAAAAATTAAAGTTATGAGAACAGACAGAGGTGGAGAGTACACATCTGATTTGTTTAAGAACTATTGTACCAACAAAGGAATAGTGCATCAATATACTTTGCCATATACCCTTTAGCAGAATGGAGTCGCTGAAAGACGTAATAGGACGTTGATGGACATGGTAAGGTTCATGTTAAACCACTTTGAACTAGGAACACAGTTTTGGGGTGAAGCACTAGACACCATTGTTTATGTACTAAATCGAGTACCCTCTAAGTTGATCAAATTGACCCCATATGAGTTATGGACAGGTAGACATCCAAACTTTTCGAACTTGAGAGTGTGGGGGTCAAAGGCCCATGTTAGGGTGCCTGATCAACTGAGAAGCAAGTTGGATCCTAAGACCATAAAATGCAATTTTATAGGTTATTGTGATCATTCTAAAGGGTATCGTTTTGTAGTACACCACGATGATGGGACAGTGGGGGTAATTGAGTCTGGGGATGCTTATTTTCTTGAGGAAGATATAGACCTTAAAACTCCTAACCAACGAGTGGAACTATTTGAAATTGAAAAAGAAAATGTTACTGTCACTAGTAATGAACAAGTGATAGGTAACACATCCAAAGAGGATGTTGAATCACGTGCAACAAGAGTGCGTAGACCTACAATGTTGTTGAAGGATTACTATGCTATGCTTGGTGAAGATGATATTATGGTAGATGAACCTGTACTTAATGATCAGATTACGTTTGAGCAGGTTATGAGTAGTCCATATTCCAAAGAATGGCTGAAGGCTGTTCAAGAGGAAATAGATTCAATCTTGAAGAACAAAGTTTGGGAGATTGTTGACTTGCCAAATGAAAGGAACCCATTGGGTGTAAATGGATCTTCAAGAAGAAGTTCCAAGCTGATGGATCAATAGATAAGTATAAAGCTAGGCATGTGGCAAAAGGGTTCACACAAGTAGAGGGCATAGAATTTAAGGAGACGTATTATCCTGTGTCTAGGTTCATCTCAATACGATGTTTATTGGCTATTTGGTCATACTTGGATTTAGAGTTGCACCAAATGAATGTAAAGATTGCCTTCCTAAATGGTGATTTAGAGGAGGAGATTTACATGGAATAACCCGAGGGGTTTGTTGTTCGCGGGAATAAAAGGTGTGCAAACTTATTAAGTCATTACATAGACTTAAACAATCGTCAAGACAATGATATTTCACTTTTCACAAAGTGATTAGTGAATATGGCTTTGTGGTCAATGATTATGACCATTGTGTATACTCTTTTAGAGATAGGAGTAGATTTACACAAGTATGATTATCAGTCTTAAAGAATAGCTCAAGACTCAATTTGAAATGAAAGATATGGGTGAATCATCTTAAGATTGAGAGAGATAGAAAAGCGCAGAGGCTAAGTATATCTTAAGAATCATACATAGAAAGTGTGTTGAAACGCTTTGGCGTGATTGGTTGGAAGACCATAGATTTGCCCATCTATAAAGGGACAGTTTTGTCCGAGAAAATGACACCTTTATCAAACGATGAATGTATAAAGATGAAATCTGTGCCATATGCGCATGCTATTAGCAGCTTGATGTATGCCATGAGCTACACTCGACCTGATTTGGCTTTTGTGGTAAGTTTTGAGTCGATATCAAGCTAACCCAAGTATGCAACACTGGTAGGTTATTAAGCAGGTGTTTAGATACCTTTTGGGTACTAAAGATATGAAACTCACATATCAGGCTAAGACCCTGTCATTGGAAGGGTATAGTGATTCAGACTATGCCGAGTGTAAAGATGAGAGGAAATCCACTGCCGGGTATGTTTTTATGTTTGGTGGCGGTGCCGTAGCGTGGGCTAGGAAGAAGCAGAAGTGCGTTACTAAGTCCACTATGGAAGCTGAGTTTGTTGCATGCAGTTTAGCAGCTTCCGAGGCAGTGTGGATTAAGGAGTTTCTAGCTAGGTTGCAGCTAGAATAATAGACTGATGCTCCTGGCCAAATTTATTGTGATAATTTGGCAATTGTATCGACATTTCATAATAGGGAGATCAGTTCCAGAGCAAAACACATTGATGTACATTATTATTATTATATATTTGACATGCTACAATGGAGAAAATTGACTCTTAGTCATCTTCCTACGCTTGAGATGTTGGCTGATCTGTTAACTAAGGCCTTGACAACGGATCTGTTTGTTAAATATATTCATAGTTTTGGATTACGATAGGAGTAATGCACGAGTCACTATTGAATCGCAAATATGAGCACTGAACCCATAGTGGGGGATGTTGGTTATGAAGTATGGGTTCGGCCTATATTACATAGCCTATTTGTATGAGGTGTCGGCCCTCTCGTATGGTGCATGGACACGTGGAGTGTGCTAGGCCCCATGGGCCCGGTGAGGTCCACACAATATGGAAGAGACACCTAGTTGGACCGTTTCAAAGAGTAATGGGTGTGAGCATTTATGGAGAGTTAATAGGAGAGTTAGTAGGTGGGTTGGGAAGCAATAACTAACCCAAATAAATAGGAGAAGAGGGGAGAACGTGAATAGTGCTTTTGGGGACGCCTGACGGCTAGTTCTTCTTCTCTTTTCTCCATGAACGCTCTCTCTCCCTCTTGGCTCACTTGCTCTCTTGCCTTCACGTATTTGGATCGGTAGAATCCTATTCGACGAGAAAAAGAGATCTCTATCTCGCGAGGAGAATAGAGACTCTAGTCCATGCATGGTGGTCCTTAGTGATCTCTGACATAATTCTTTATTATTGTGAGTATTCTCTTGAGGATTGATCATAAGGCACAAAGGCCCACAGGTTAGTAGTACTTAATCCTCTGAATTTATAATATAATATGATATAAATTATCGTTCATATTAGTAGTAAGATTCTTGTATATTTGTGTATTGATTGTGTGCGCAAGAAAAGGATCAATCAAAAAGGGATGGCTTTGGAGAATTTGGCATCACGACGGGTGATCCCTCGCGCATCCGCTGCGGCTCTCGACCCTTCAATATGGTCAATAATTGCAAAACAACACTTTTTTTCAGCAAAAACGCTAGTGATGAGCTCAAAGATTATAAAGAATTCTTTGGATGTAGCGGTCATTAAGAGTCATGAAAAATACTTGGCCTTCCCTCTTGGGTTGGAAAGGAGAAGAGATGACTTTTTCTGATATTAGAGAGAGAGTGGGTAGGAAAATACGTGGTTCGAAAGAGAAATTTCTGTCTCAAGGTGGAAAGGAAATACTTCTCAAATCAGTTGCTCAAGCAATTGCCACTTATGCCATGAGCTGCATCTTATTACCAGACAATCTTTTAAATGACATTACATCCATGATTCGAAACTATTGATGGGGAAAAAAGAAGAATGAGAAAAAGCTATGTTGGATAAATTGGAAGAGTATGTGCTATGTTAAGGAAGATGGGGAAATGGGCTTCAGAGATTTAAAGGCCTTCAACCTTGCTTTGCTTGGCGGCTTGCTACTAACACATCTTCTCAGCTTTGCAGGGTTTTTTGTCACGCCCCAAAATTCCTGACCTCGATCGGAGTGCGGAAGCCTTTAAGTAAACTAAATAAAAGCCGAGGTAGGAACCTTGGGACGCGACCGAATACTCGATCACTCAGGTCAATTACATCGTTACAAAAGAACGTGTAATCGACATCACCAGGAACTCATAACGAAACTTAGAAATTGAGAACTAAGAACTTCTTCATCAAATTTGAAATAACATTGTCAATGTAGCAAAAGGATCTTACTGAAATTATTACAGCAGATTAAATAAAAACTATCAAATAAAGCAAACATCAAATTTAGGCACACACTGGCCAACACTAAAGAAGTTCTAACAAAATGCAATAGAGTAAATAAAGTAATTCTTCAAGACATCTCCCACGCATCTGCTACGCCTTTCTGAACTGCAAAATCCTGACTTACTGATCTTTGAGGCCTGCATCAGAGGATGCGTGAGTATTTCGTAGAAATACCCAGTAGGATGTAAAAACCCACCAGGAAGATAAAATAGGTTATGAAGAATAGATCACTCGGATAAACAGGAATAAACACTCTCTGAAAGACCACTCATAGGTTTATGTTGCAAGAATAGCAAGGTCAGATGATAACAGTTCCAATGGAAAAGTATCGGAAAGAATAATCTCAATATGACTCCAAACAAATATCGGTGTAAGGAGAGAATGGTCAAAATACCAAAGGCTCCAGGCATCTAAAGTGCAAGGAGTTACAATTTCTGCTCGCTGAATTTACCGATCACCCGCAAGTGACTATACCAGAATCATGCTAGAGGTTCTCTTTTTGGAACCCGGCCACGCGTCTAGACATGCTGGCCCCATCGGTGCTTACGGGCACAATGGGCGGAGACTGCAGACCTTCCGTAATATCATACAGCCTAAACGTACGTATTTGCCTCCTTTCGGGCAATAGGGAACCCATGTTCCATAAATATCGGAGGTCACTCATGACCTAGCAATGGCTCGTGAGCATACTATGATTCCACCTTTTAATAAGTGGAGAAATGGGTCAATGTCAAACTGGACAATGATTCAACAATAACAAAGGTCTCAACTTTCTGAGAATAGGGTAACTCTTACCGCAATGACTCCCTCATGGAGTATGAAACAGATGATCAAGGTTTCTCAACAATATATGGCTCTCTCTCAAGGAGTAACAAGAAGATTCACATATCTCGCATAATGAAGAGAATAATGAAGACTCACAATCTGAGGAATAATGAATTTCACTCTTAGAGTACACGTCATGCATCATGTCTTACCTTTGATAGGGATATCTCTAAGTATGGAATTGTATTACTTTTAATCTCAAGATACCTTTCTAAGAAAGTTTGATCTCCAATTGGATACTCAAACCGACACCACGATGAACCATCAAAACAAGACCAAATTGACTCTTGTGCACGCTGACTCGTCCCAAAGTCTCAATCTTTTAAACTTCTTCACTTATTACAGTGACTCATAAGTAGTTTTATCTTACTATATTAATATTATTTTAATCAGATTATATCATATTATGAGTAATAATACTTACTAATGCTTTAAAACCCTAATTCCAGTAAACTGTCTTATACTATACAGCCCACTTTCGACTGACCCCACTGTCAACACAGAAGGACTCTGACTCTAAAAGTTTAACAGCAGATAGCCCTATGAGTCTAATTTATAACACCACTGACGGCATATTTTTCTGATTTTTATACATTTAATTATGATTTTTATACTGAGCACTGTCGGCACAGAAACAGTTCTGGCCGAGAGCACATTACTTACTTATAATAGGTAATCACGTACTAATACCCATTAACCATGATAATATAACATTAATACCCTTAATTACTCCCTTCCTAGAGTAATTCTAGACTCTGGTATGTTCTGGAACTTAATGATTATAATGATTCTAATTGATGATAATACCTTAAACTAGATTCAAGGCATCAACCTTGATCTAATTAAGCTTTTAACATTATTAATACATACCTTAACCACATTAGACTATTAAATAAGGACATAACAGAATAAAGAAGATAACTTTCATGACCATCCACGTTCAAGAGACATGACCTATAGATATTCCCATCAAAAGTAGGCATATATGCATCAACATGAAGCATTAAACAAGGTATGACATTATGAGCACTCTTATTTATCAAACAACAAGGAATCTCTCATGAAACAAACATTAGGCACTCTTATCTCTGAGATAATATGAATAGGGTCATAAATTAATCACAATATGAAAGAACCAAAGAAGTGCAAACCGAATTGGTTGGGAAAAACCATCCTACCACTTAGATGTTTGCGAAATACACCTCCACGCGTAGCTCGTTCTTTCTCCTTCGCAACGACGCCTCCACTCCTTCGATCGCACGAGAAAAGAGGTTGAGGGGAGAGGTAGAAGGTTGCTGGAATTAGTGTCAAGGAAAGGGAGAAGAGCTAGGGCTTTGCACAAGACGTCCAAAGCTTGGAGTGAAGCATGTGGGCGTCTTCCTCCTTGGCTTTTATAGCCAAAGCCTCCTCCAACTAGGATATCTCCTAATTAGATCCTTCCTAATCCCAAATCCCAATTAACCAATTAAAAGGTCTCCCTCATTAGTAAGGGACGTTCAGCCATGTTAATCCATTGTGTTTTCCCTATTTAATTAGGATTTCAAATCTCTAATAAGATTCGTTTACTATCTTAATCCTAATTACAGCACACTGTCATACGCATAACAGTCCACTTCCGACTCTTCCCACGGTCAGTCCAATTGAAGATGGACTCTGAAATTTTTATTGGAGTTAGCCATATGCGTCTAGTTTCTAACCATACTAGTTTTATATTTTTCCGGTTTTTCCTGAATTAGTTATGATTTATTTACTACAGACTATTGACACAGAAATATTACTGGCCGAGCTTACAATCCTAATCATACTTTACATATCTCGTTCCAAACTAGGAAACTACCATATCTAAGCCAACCAACTAGACGTCCCCTTCCTATTGGTTGATTAAAAATAAAATATTTATCTCTTTTTAATTAAGATTTATCTTCCCTAATTATCTCAACCGAACTGATACTTCCCGATCCTCCGCGATACTTACCATATTTATCGTTATTAGGTCAAATCGTAGATTTTGCTCCAAGATTCACTCCAATCCTCTAAAGATCTCCTTGTGGCTAGTTACCCACGTTCACATGACTCCCTGGGCCTGTGCCACATGGCCCTGCGCCCAGGTCTGTGCGTCTACAGCTAGAGTCCTCCGCACACATGACTCTGGTGTCCCGCGGTTGTACTACTCATTACACTATCTCGTGTAGACCACGGACCACGTATAAAACTAAAATTAACTGATTAATTATGAAATTCAAATAGGTCTCATCCACTTGAACACATGCCCTGGCGCCTGGCCCCACTCCTGGCATCAGGTGTTCTCAGACCCTGGCGCCAGGCTGGCCTCAGCGCCAGGTTGTGCCCAGCGCCAGGACCAACCCTCGCGTCCTAGTTTTCTACTACTAATAGTCATGCGATTAACAAATTATATCACATCATAAACATTAAATAACACATCAAAGCACATCGCACAACCAGAAAATCAAATCAGGCAATGAACTTTCCTATTTTAGAACAATAGGAACTTCCCAAAATTCCTGATCTCGATCGGAGTGCGGAAGCCTTTAAGTAAACTAAATAAAAGCCGAGATAGGAACCTTGGGACGCGACCGAATACTCGATCACTCGGGTCAATTACATCGTTACAAAAGAACGTGTAATCGACATCACCAGGAACTCATAACGAAACTTAGAAATTGAGAACTAAGAACTTCTTCATCAAATTTGAAATAACATTGTCAATGTAGCAAATGGATCCTACTGAGATTATTACAGCAGATTAAATAAAAACTATCAAACAAAGCAAACATCAAATTTAGGCACACACTGGCCAACACTAACGAAGTTCTAACAAAATGCAATAGAGTAAATAAAGCAATTCTTCAAGACATCTTCCACGCATCTGCTACGCCTTTCTGAACTGCAAAATCCTGACTTACTGATCTTTGAGGCCTGCATCAGAGGATGCGTGAGTATTTCGTAGAAATACCCAGTAGGATGTAAAAACCCACCAGGAAGATAAAATAGGTTATGAAGAATAGATCACTCGGATAAACAGGAATAAACACTCTCTGAAAGACCACTCATAGGTTTATGTTGCAAGAATAGCAAGGTCAGATGATAACAGTTCCAATGGAAAAGTATCGGAAAGAATAATCTCAATATGACTCCAAACAAATATCGGTGTAAGGAGAGAATGGTCAAAATACCAAAGGCTCCAGGCATCTAAAGTGCAAGGAGTTACAATTTCTGCTCGCTGAATTTACCGATCACCCGCAAGTGACTATACCAGAATCATGCTAGAGGTTCTCTTTTTGGAACCCGGCCACGCGTCTAGACATGCTGGCCCCATCGGTGCTTACGGGCACAATGGGCGGAGACTGCAGACCTTCCGTAATATCATACAGCCTAAACGTACGTATTTGCCTCCTTTCGGGCAATAGGGAACCCATGTTCCATAAATATCGGAGGTCACTCATGACCTAGCAATGGCTCGTGAGCATACTATGATTCCACCTTTTAATAAGTGGAGAAATGGGTCAATGTCAAACTGGACAATGATTCAACAATAACAAAGGTCTCAACTTTCTGAGAATAGGGTAACTCTTACCGCAATGACTCCCTCATGGAGTATGAAACAGATGATCAAGGTTTCTCAACAATATATGGCTCTCTCTCAAGGAGTAACAAGAAGATTCACATATCTCGCATAATGAAGAGAATAATGAAGACTCACAATCTGAGGAATAATGAATTTCACTCTTAGAGTACACGTCATGCATCATGTCTTACCTTTGATAGGGATATCTCTAAGTATGGAATTGTATTACTTTTAATCTCAAGATACCTTTCTAAGAAAGTTTGATCTCCAATTGGATACTCAAACCGACACCACGATGAACCATCAAAACAAGACCAAATTGACTCTTGTGCACGCTGACTCGTCCCAAAGTCTCAATCTTTTAAACTTCTTCACTTATTACAGTGACTCATAAGTAGTTTTATCTTACTATATTAATATTATTTTAATCAGATTATATCATATTATGAGTAATAATACTTACTAATGCTTTAAAACCCTAATTCCAGTAAACTGTCTTATACTATACAGCCCACTTTCGACTGACCCCACTGTCAACACAGAAGGACTCTGACTCTAAAAGTTTAACAGCAGATAGCCCTATGAGTCTAATTTATAACACCACTGACGGCATATTTTTCTGATTTTTATACATTTAATTATGATTTTTATACTGAGCACTGTCGGCACAGAAACAGTTCTGGCCGAGAGCACATTACTTACTTATAATAGGTAATCACGTACTAATACCCATTAACCATGATAATATAACATTAATACCCTTAATTACTCCCTTCCTAGAGTAATTCTAGACTCTGGTATGTTCTGGAACTTAATGATTATAATGATTCTAATTGATGATAATACCTTAAACTAGATTCAAGGCATCAACCTTGATCTAATTAAGCTTTTAACATTATTAATACATACCTTAACCACATTAGACTATTAAATAAGGACATAACAGAATAAAGAAGATAACTTTCATGACCATCCACGTTCAAGAGACATGACCTATAGATATTCCCATCAAAAGTAGGCATATATGCATCAACATGAAGCATTAAACAAGGTATGACATTATGAGCACTCTTATTTATCAAACAACAAGGAATCTCTCATGAAACAAACATTAGGCACTCTTATCTCTGAGATAATATGAATAGGGTCATAAATTAATCACAATATGAAAGAACCAAAGAAGTGCAAACCGAATTGGTTGGGAAAAACCATCCTACCACTTAGATGTTTGCGAAATACACCTCCACGCGTAGCTCGTTCTTTCTCCTTCGCAACGACGCCTCCACTCCTTCGATCGCATGAGAAAAGAGGTTGAGGGGAGAGGTAGAAGGTTGCTGGAATTAGTGTCAAGGAAAGGGAGAAGAGCTAGGGCTTTGCACAAGACGTCCAAAGCTTGGAGTGAAGCATGTGGGCGTCTTCCTCCTTGGCTTTTATAGCCAAAGCCTCCTCCAACTAGGATATCTCCTAATTAGATCCTTCCTAATCCCAAATCCCAATTAACCAATTAAAAGGTCTCCCTCATTAGTAAGGGACGTTCAGCCATGTTAATCCATTGTGTTTTCCCTATTTAATTAGGATTTCAAATCTCTAATAAGATTCGTTTACTATCTTAATCCTAATTACAGCACACTGTCATACGCATAACAGTCCACTTCCGACTCTTCCCACGGTCAGTCCAATTGAAGATGGACTCTGAAATTTTTATTGGAGTTAGCCATATGCGTCTAGTTTCTAACCATACTAGTTTTATATTTTTCCGGTTTTTCCTGAATTAGTTATGATTTATTTACTACAGACTGTTGACACAGAAATATTACTGGCCGAGCTTACAATCCTAATCATACTTTACATATCTCGTTCCAAACTAGGAAACTACCATATCTAAGCCAACCAACTAGACGTCCCCTTCCTATTGGTTGATTAAAAATAAAATATTTATCTCTTTTTAATTAAGATTTATCTTCCCTAATTATCTCAACCGAACTGATACTTCCCGATCCTCCGCGATACTTACCATATTTATCGTTATTAGGTCAAATCGTAGATTTTGCTCCAAGATTCACTCCAATCCTCTAAAGATCTCCTTGTGGCTAGTTACCCACGTTCACATGACTCCCTGGGCCTGTGCCACATGGCCCTGCGCCCAGGTCTGTGCGTCTACAGCTAGAGTCCTCCGCACACATGACTCTGGTGTCCCGCGGTTGTACTACTCATTACACTATCTCGTGTAGACCACGGACCACGTATAAAACTAAAATTAACTGATTAATTATGAAATTCAAATAGGTCTCATCCACTTGAACACATGCCCTGGCGCCTGGCCCCACTCCTGGCATCAGGTGTTCTCAGACCCTGGCGCCAGGCTGGCCTCAGCGCCAGGTTGTGCCCAGCGCCAGGACCAACCCTCGCGTCCTAGTTTTCTACTACTAATAGTCATGCGATTAACAAATTATATCACATCATAAACATTAAATAACACATCAAAGCACATCGCACAACCAGAAAATCAAATCAGGCAATGAACTTTCCTATTTTAGAACAATAGGAACTTCCCAAAATTCCTGATCTCGATCGGAGTGCGGAAGCCTTTAAGTAAACTAAATAAAAGCCGAGATAGGAACCTTGGGACGCGACCGAATACTCGATCACTCGGGTCAATTACATCGTTACAAAAGAACGTGTAATCGACATCACCAGGAACTCATAACGAAACTTAGAAATTGAGAACTAAGAACTTCTTCATCAAATTTGAAATAACATTGTCAATGTAGCAAATGGATCCTACTGAGATTATTACAGCAGATTAAATAAAAACTATCAAACAAAGCAAACATCAAATTTAGGCACACACTGGCCAACACTAACGAAGTTCTAACAAAATGCAATAGAGTAAATAAAGCAATTCTTCAAGACATCTTCCACGCATCTGCTACGCCTTTCTGAACTGCAAAATCCTGACTTACTGATCTTTGAGGCCTGCATCAGAGGATGCGTGAGTATTTCGTAGAAATACCCAGTAGGATGTAAAAACCCACCAGGAAGATAAAATAGGTTATGAAGAATAGATCACTCGGATAAACAGGAATAAACACTCTCTGAAAGACCACTCATAGGTTTATGTTGCAAGAATAGCAAGGTCAGATGATAACAGTTCCAATGGAAAAGTATCGGAAAGAATAATCTCAATATGACTCCAAACAAATATCGGTGTAAGGAGAGAATGGTCAAAATACCAAAGGCTCCAGGCATCTAAAGTGCAAGGAGTTACAATTTCTGCTCGCTGAATTTACCGATCACCCGCAAGTGACTATACCAGAATCATGCTAGAGGTTCTCTTTTTGGAACCCGGCCACGCGTCTAGACATGCTGGCCCCATCGGTGCTTACGGGCACAATGGGCGGAGACTGCAGACCTTCCGTAATATCATACAGCCTAAACGTACGTATTTGCCTCCTTTCGGGCAATAGGGAACCCATGTTCCATAAATATCGGAGGTCACTCATGACCTAGCAATGGCTCGTGAGCATACTATGATTCCACCTTTTAATAAGTGGAGAAATGGGTCAATGTCAAACTGGACAATGATTCAACAATAACAAAGGTCTCAACTTTCTGAGAATAGGGTAACTCTTACCGCAATGACTCCCTCATGGAGTATGAAACAGATGATCAAGGTTTCTCAACAATATATGGCTCTCTCTCAAGGAGTAACAAGAAGATTCACATATCTCGCATAATGAAGAGAATAATGAAGACTCACAATCTGAGGAATAATGAATTTCACTCTTAGAGTACACGTCATGCATCATGTCTTACCTTTGATAGGGATATCTCTAAGTATGGAATTGTATTACTTTTAATCTCAAGATACCTTTCTAAGAAAGTTTGATCTCCAATTGGATACTCAAACCGACACCACGATGAACCATCAAAACAAGACCAAATTGACTCTTGTGCACGCTGACTCGTCCCAAAGTCTCAATCTTTTAAACTTCTTCACTTATTACAGTGACTCATAAGTAGTTTTATCTTACTATATTAATATTATTTTAATCAGATTATATCATATTATGAGTAATAATACTTACTAATGCTTTAAAAACCCTAATTCCAGTAAACTGTCTTATACTATACAGCCCACTTTCGACTGACCCCACTGTCAACACAGAAGGACTCTGACTCTAAAAGTTTAACAGCAGATAGCCCTATGAGTCTAATTTATAACACCACTGACGGCATATTTTTCTGATTTTTATACATTTAATTATGATTTTTATACTGAGCACTGTCGGCACAGAAACAGTTCTGGCCGAGAGCACATTACTTACTTATAATAGGTAATCACGTACTAATACCCATTAACCATGATAATATAACATTAATACCCTTAATTACTCCCTTCCTAGAGTAATTCTAGACTCTGGTATGTTCTGGAACTTAATGATTATAATGATTCTAATTGATGATAATACCTTAAACTAGATTCAAGGCATCAACCTTGATCTAATTAAGCTTTTAACATTACTAATACATACCTTAACCACATTAGACTATTAAATAAGGACATAACAGAATAAAGAAGATAACTTTCATGACCATCCACGTTCAAGAGACATGACCTATAGATATTCCCATCAAAAGTAGGCATATATGCATCAACATGAAGCATTAAACAAGGTATGACATTATGAGCACTCTTATTTATCAAACAACAAGGAATCTCTCATGAAACAAACATTAGGCACTCTTATCTCTGAGATAATATGAATAGGGTCATAAATTAATCACAATATGAAAGAACCAAAGAAGTGCAAACCGAATTGGTTGGGAAAAACCATCCTACCACTTAGATGTATGCGAAATACACCTCCACGCGTAGCTCGTTCTTTCTCCTTCGCAACGACGCCTCCACTCCTTCGATCGCACGAGAAAAGAGGTTGAGGGGAGAGGTAGAAGGTTGCTGGAATTAGTGTCAAGGAAAGGGAGAAGAGCTAGGGCTTTGCACAAGACGTCCAAAGCTTGGAGTGAAGCATGTGGGCGTCTTCCTCCTTGGCTTTTATAGCCAAAGCCTCCTCCAACTAGGATATCTCCTAATTAGATCCTTCCTAATCCCAAATCCCAATTAACCAATTAAAAGGTCTCCCTCATTAGTAAGGGACGTTCAGCCATGTTAATCCATTGTGTTTTCCCTATTTAATTAGGATTTCAAATCTCTAATAAGATTCGTTTACTATCTTAATCCTAATTACAGCACACTGTCATACGCATAACAGTCCACTTCCGACTCTTCCCACGGTCAGTCCAATTGAAGATGGACTCTGAAATTTTTATTGGAGTTATCCATATGCGTCTAGTTTCTAACCATACTAGTTTTATATTTTTCCGGTTTTTCCTGAATTAGTTATGATTTATTTACTACAGACTGTTGACACAGAAATATTACTGGCCGAGCTTACAATCCTAATCATACTTTACATATCTCGTTCCAAACTAGGAAACTACCATATCTAAGCCAACCAACTAGACGTCCCCTTCCTATTGGTTGATTAAAAATAAAATATTTATCTCTTTTTAATTAAGATTTATCTTCCCTAATTATCTCAACCGAACTGATACTTCCCGATCCTCCGCGATACTTACCATATTTATCGTTATTAGGTCAAATCGTAGATTTTGCTCCAAGATTCACTCCAATCCTCTAAAGATCTCCTTGTGGCTAGTTACCCACGTTCACATGACTCCCTGGGCCTGTGCCACATGGCCCTGCGCCCAGGTCTGTGCGTCTACAGCTAGAGTCCTCCGCACACATGACTCTGGTGTCCCGCGGTTGTACTACTCATTACACTATCTCGTGTAGACCACGGACCACGTATAAAACTAAAATTAACTGATTAATTATGAAATTCAAATAGGTCTCATCCACTTGAACACATGCCCTGGCGCCTGGCCCCACTCCTGGCATCAGGTGTTCTCAGACCCTGGCGCCAGGCTGGCCTCAGCGCCAGGTTGTGCCCAGCGCCAGGACCAACCCTCGCGTCCTAGTTTTCTACTACTAATAGTCATGCGATTAACAAATTATATCACATCATAAACATTAAATAACACATCAAAGCACATCGCACAACCAGAAAATCAAATCAGGCAATGAACTTTCCTATTTTAGAACAATTACCTAAAATAGAAACCTTTAGTTAACGTACAAATTTTCTGGGTGTTACATTTTTAAAGCTAAATATTTTAAAGATGATGAATTCATGGGGGCTACAGTAAAGAGGAACTCATCTGCCGCCTGGAGAAGTATTGCTGCTGCACGATTCATTATTGAGGGGCACTTACTGGCAGATTGGAAATGGAAGAAGAACTAGAGTCTGGGGTGATAGGTGGCTTTCTGATTTCCCCACTCATTCTGTTATAACTGGGGGAATTTATATAATAAATCACGAAAAAAATATATATAAAAATGACGCACTATAGAAAATATTTGTAGAATAGGGTTTCTGACAAGCCACGGAGGCTGCGTAGCTTTTTTTTTAATACTAACCAACTGATGCCTCTCGGTTAAAATAGGACAAAAATGATGGCGTCGATGGAACTGGCGCATTTCTTTTTTAACTGAGAGACGTCGGTTGAGTTTTAAAAAAAGCCACACATGCACACGGGCGCCCGTGGCTCATCACATACCCAATTCTACAAATATTTTCTACCGTGCGTCATTTTGATAAAAAAAAATTTCGTGATTTATTATATAAATTCCCCTGTTTGGTGTGATGAAGTTCGACATCTTAGAGTGCATGACCAGATTGATGATTATCGTGGATCTTGGTCTTATGATATGCTGGATGAGTTTTTATTGGTTATTGATAGGGTCCTGAATTCTCAACTTGCCTCTTGACAATCTCTCAGCTGAGGACTGTTTGGTATGGAATGCTAACAATTCAAAACAATTTTCAGTTCGTAGCGCCTATTTTGTTTCCCTTAAGGAATCTTTGCAAAATATTCGTGGTGAATGTTCAGATACTACTAATCATAAATTTTGGAATATATTACCTTCATCAGACAGGCTGGCAAGTCTGGGAATTGATGAGTGGTATGCTGTGTTTTTTGTCATGCACATCATGATGATGCAATTCATACACTGTGGGGATGCGATTTTTGTTCGAGGTATTTGGGCAAATGAGTCCTGGTATTCTCGTATCTGCCTTGTTCAATTTCAAAATCCATGTGATGTGGTTAAATTTATTCTGAATGATAAGAATAAAGTAGCTATGGGCTCTTTTTTTCACATGCTGTAGGAGTATTTGGAGCTACCGAAATGAGTTGAATCATGGTGGCAAAATGATACCAGCAATTCTTTTGAAACAGAGAGGCGCTGGATTTGGTGGAGAACTTTAGGAAAATGAAATGTCTAAATCTCTTCGAGGATCAGGAACAAGTCTGTGCTGATTTCAAATGGAAATTACTGCCATCAAACTACTTTTAAGATTAATACTGACGGTACTATTTTCCTGGGAGAGGGCTGGTCTGGAATTGGATCATGCGTCAGAGATGATCGTGCAAATCTGTTACGTTGCCGATGCTATCGTTTTAACAAAGTGGAGGAGGTCTATGAAGTGGAAATATGGGGTGGTTTGAAGGCAATTGAATTGGCTATTGAACTTAATTTGGAGAAATACAATTATTGAAGGGGACAACAAGGAGATCATGGAGAAGTTTAATGGCAAAACCAGTTTTACCCACCCTTCAGTTCCATTTCATCCAATGAGAAGGAAACAATATTGCTTATGCTATTGCTCGCCAATCTCAATTTTACTCTGTGTAAACTACTGGCAAAGTTGTTTTCCTAGTTTCATCCAGTCTGCTTTATTATGGGATGTAATGCCTATTAATGCATTGGCTTGGCCTAGATGTGGCCTTTAATTTAAAAAAAAAAGTATGGATTCAGCCAAACTTATCCTTCTTGCGTAGCTGTAGGGAAAAAAAATGTAGTATAGAGGCAGTGATTGCTACACTTCCACTACAACTTATATTAATCATACTCCCTCTCTATCCGGAATTATTATCACCATAAGGTTTTTCAAAATGAACTAATTTTAGTTCATTCTGAAAATCCATATAGTAATAATATTTCCCAACAAAGGGAGTAATATATTTTTACACTTCGACTATTTTTTTCTAGAAGATACTCCATCTATCCCATATTAGGAGCCCATATTTGAGAAAGGCGATAGCTATTAACCTTTTACTCCACCTACTAACTATTTAAATCTATCCACTAATTGGCGTAATATGTACTCCCACAGGCTGCGTGAAGACATATTAATCATAATTGCTTTACACTTCGACTAATTTGTTTGGTTAAACTCTAATATGATACCCCATTTCTAATCCTTTGAAAGGTAGCCTCCATCTGGCTGCCGCCTGTGATCGGGAAAAGGCTTGGGCTTGCCATGCAGCCATAACCAGATCTACCTGCCTGCCAAATAAGAGAAAGATTATGACTCATTTTTTGTTGAACAAATGCCCTAAAATGAAACTTATAATGGAAAGGGATGTGTGAACTGCGGGAGACTTTTTTTGTCAATGAAAATATTCGCACCAAAAACCTTAAAAAGGTTGTATTTTATTCCTTATCTGAAATTTCCAATTTTCTTTTTGTTGAGACTTAACTTTTATTATAGTGAAACAGAATTGCAACATGGGGCACTTGTGGCTAGTAGAATTACATGTATGAATTTTGTAAAATTGGAATAAATGCCCCAAAAGGAGAAAATATTAGGTGGGCTGAGGCGGTCGTTTTACAAAGTGCCCGGTATTTCTACATGGACTTTTTTATACATTTCTACATCGAATTCACTGTTTGGTGTTCTGCATTATTTCTACCGGCCTTCAGCCCACCTAAAAATTTCTCCTAAAAAAGGGAACCTATCTCCATCTCTCACGCGTTACATGTTTTTTTTCGAATCCCAAAAACATGGTTACATGCACTATTTTAGTGTGGCTCTAGGTCTTTTTTTTGGGCGAGACATAAGTGTGTTTAGTCGGTTGGGAGTACCATGAGTGCGTGGCTTTCAATCCTAAACCCTTACAATACATATTCAATGGACACTCTTGTCGCACGTAGACAACGAGCTTTTTTTTTTAGGAAAATGATATTTGTACAGCAGATTCCTACACATTTTCCCTACACAGCTGATGTGTAGGGAAATGAGTGGGTGAACTGATGTGGGGTCACATCAGTTCACCCACTCATTTCCATACACATAAGCTGTGTATGGAAATGTGTAGGAATCTGCTGTAGGGTTATCACTTCCCTTTTTTTAAGATAACATAACCTTTCAGACAAGGAGCTTTCCTGTGTGCTAATCTGAATGGAAGTACACTTTAATGATGGAAGGGCCTTATATATATATAAGTTTATATGAGATCGTTCTCATATAAGGAGCATGAGGTCAATCTTTATTGCCATTAGATTCCGATTTGAGGGTAGATATCAAATTAGTGGGTAAGTGAGTATGTCACATCAAAGAGTAGGTGAGATCATTATGGATATTTATAGCCATCAGATCAAGATCCAATGGCTACGATTCAAAGTGGCCTCATATAAGCAATATGAGAGCGATCTCATTTAAACTTTTTCCATATATATATATATATATATATATATAGGGAAAAGTTTAAATGAGATCGCTCTCATATAGCTTATATGAGGCCATTTTAAATCGTAGCCATTGGATCTTGATCTGACGGCTATAAATAGCTATAATGATTTCACCTAACCCTTGATGTGACACACTCACCTACCCATTGATTTGATATCCATCATCCGATCGGAATCCAATGGCTATAAAGATTGGCCTCATGCTCCTTATATGAGAACGATCTCATGTAAACCCTTCCCATATATATATATATATATATATATATATAAAAGAAGAGTTTACATGAGATCGTTCTCATATAAGAGCATGAGGCCAATCTTTATTGCCGTTGGATTCCGATCGGAGGGTGGATATCAAATCAGTGGGTAAGTGAGTATGTTACATCAAGGAGTGGGTGAGATCATTATAGATATTTTTGGCCGTCAGATCAAGATCCAACGGCTACAAATTAAATTGGCCTCATATAAGCTATATGAGAGCGATCTCATTTAAACTTTTCTCATATATATATATATATATATACACACACACTATGGGATGTCGTATCGGATATCGGTAAAATATCAGTCGGCTAAAGAGACGAAATATCGAAGATATTGTGTAAAAAAATATCGGTGGTCGAAAACTAGTTTTTACCGTATATTTTCACAATCTAACTTCTAAAATAAGTTATACTAATTTAGGTAAAGCATAGATTTCAAAAAATGCATATTATGATGGAAAATAAACAGGAAAGTTTTTTTAAAAAAAATTCAAAAAAGAAGTTTTTTAAAAAATATTTTTTTATTAAAAAGGCGATATATCGGCAATATTTAGAAAAATTTGAAAAAATGAGATTGACTCGTATCGGTGTATCGGGTGGGGCCCGATACTGATATATCGGCGAGCCGGCATTCCATGATCTATACTAAGGGGCCGTTTGGGGCGTAATTAAAAGCAAAACATCCACAGTTTTGCTACACGGTAGCATCTATGTTTTCGTGTTTCAGCTAGATAGGGAAAAAAATATGGATGCTACAGTGGATCTGCAAAATCTACAGTAGATATTTGCTTTTAATCACGCCCCAAACGGCCCCTAAGTATATAAGGCTCCAACTACAAATTTTGGTTGTCGTAGTTTGTTTTTATCCCCTTCGTTACCCTTAATTAATTAAAGTACGCTCAGCTAATTAACAAGGGCAGCTATGTAAAACACGTGGACAAATTAATATTCCATACCAAATTAGCCGGTTGACTGCAAATGCCCCTAATACATACATGTTACTTTTCTTCTAACCGTTCATTTAATATTATGAGGACAATGAGAAAACATAAATATTATAGCGTATATAAGATCACATTAAATATTTGAAAAGAACGATTACCTTATCAAAGTGGGACCCGCCGCAGATTTTCCCTAAAACCGATTTGGAGAGGATTCTTATGAATTATTATGAATGTAATAAAATATGCCATATTTAGACGGTAAGTTTTACTCCCTACATGACCTTCTATCTTTGGGTGCGTTTGGAAAGCTGAAAAATCAAATATTTCAGCCCTGAAAGGTGAAAATTGTCACCTTTCAGGGTGAAAAGTGTTTGTTTGCTGAAAGGGTGAAAAATGGTCGGTGACAGTGATAGGTGAAAATTTTCACTCTTTCACCTTTCAAGCCTGAAAAGTATTTGTTTGCTGAAAAGCTAAAAATCAGCCCTGAAAGGTGAAAGGTGACAATTTTTCACCTTTCACCCACCTTTCACCCTGAAAGGCTGATTCTCACCCGAGTGAGAATCAGGCTGACGAATTGATCCTCTCGTCTCTTCAACGAAAAAAACCAACTCTCGCTCAGAGATTCGTCCCCCCCGGTGAGTACCCCCACCTCGACGGTGCCCCGTTGAGCCAGGAGAATCTATGCCCCTTATCCCCGCCGCCGCTCGTTGAGCCCCCCCCCCCCCCCCCCCCACCCCCATCCCCCCCCCCCCCCCCCCCCCCCCCCGTCGATGCCGTCGCCCCGTTGAGCCGAGAGAACCCGTGCCCACCCCTCCCGGGCAACTGCTCAGGTCGTCCAAAGATGATCACCCCGGAATTTGCCCCGACACCTCCGCTGCCGCACCGTTAAGCCGAGGGACCCCCCTCCCCGTCATATCTCCCTCATTTTTAGTTCGTTTTGGACATTTTTTCATCGTTATAAGAAAGAACACTAAAAATGAGGAAGAATGAAAAAAAAATGGGCCAAAACGGATTAGAAATGAGTAAGATATGCATCGGTGAAGTTTGCCCATTAAAAAAGTTATCGCGTAATCGATTACTCGATATGCAGTACTATAGTGTATCTAATTACTCGATATGCAGTACTATAGTACTATAGTGTATCAAATTACTCGATATGCAGCACTATAGTGTAACCAGTTACTCGATATGCAGTACTATAGTGTATCAAATTACTCGATATGCAGTACTATAGTGTATCAAATTACTCGATATGCAGTATAGTGTAACCAGTTACTCGATATGCAGTACTATAGTGTATCAAATTACTCGATATGCAGTACTATAGTGTAACCAGTTACTCGATATGCAGTACTATAGTGTATCAAATTACTCGATATGCAGTACTATAGTGTATCAAATTACTCGATATGCAGTATAGTGTATCCAGTTACTCGATATGCAGTACTATAGTGTATCAAATTACTCGATATGCAGTACTATAGTGTAACCAGTTACTCGATATGCAGTACTATAGTGTATCAAATTACTCGATATGCTGACGAATATTCCTATCAGCGTGACTTATTTTCAGTTCCCAAACATATTTCACCTTTCACAAATTAGGCGTGAAAATTTTCACCCTGACGCCAAATTATTTTCAGCTTCCAAACGAGTGTCACCAATCAGGAAAAAACACCCTTGATTATTTTCAGGCTGACATAAATTTTCACCTTTCACCTATCAGCTTCCAAACGCCCCCCTTTATCTGATGCCATCTAATGTAAGTTATTGGATAAATAAGAGGCAGAAAGGAAGGTGATTATTTGGGCCAGAAGAGTCCAGCTAGAAGTTGATTTGGAGGGCTCCTGATGCGTGAAAAGAGGCTTCATATTGTAGCAAAAAAGAAAAGAAAGAGCATTTGATCTCTCTCTCTCTCACACACACACATGTGCAACTTTCTTAAGTCCGGTATGAATGGGATCATCATGAGGTTGAGATGAGACTGGATGTGACGTTGAACAAACACATCTGGACTAGAGGATTTGGACTGTTCCTACAGAGTACTTGTTCGAATTGCTCGCAAGAAAAATTACTGAAGACGAAGATGCTATGATCTCCACTCTCTTTTTCCTTTCTTATAAAGGTGACCCATTAATGCAAAGGCTGGCTTTAATCGTCCTTGGCAGTCTTCAATATCGGCCCCAAGTTGGATGATAAAGAGTGCCTCTTGCTCTACAACAAACTCATCTCCACTCATGACAAGAACTCAAAGCATGTAAATGAATCCCTTCTGGTAGCAGCCCCATCGTGCAGCAGAAGAAGGGGAAGCAGAGAAAAAATACTGACTCCATATCTTCAGAAAAATACAAGATCATACTTGTGGCCGATACAAATCAATTAAATATAAAGATCAAATTTTTATTTATATAAGATTTGAGCATTAAATGAATTAAAAAAAGTAAGATCACATATACAAAAGTAAAATATATAGCAACAGGTTTTTCTTCTCTGAGGCAAGAACAGACTCATTTTGGTAAAAAGTCATCCTTGAATATGGAGTCAAGAACCCAACCATAACTAATGATAAACAGCTATGTAGAGTTGTAGACTAGAATTTGAATGTGTTTGCGAAAGACAAAACATTTAATGCGCTTTATAAGACAATTTCTTCTGGAAGTTCAAAGCTACAATTACTGCTTTTTAACTATCCAATGGAGACTTATGGAACTGAATGGAGGGAGAAGCAAAATTTCGTTGGGGGAGAGAAAAAGGAAGCGATTTATTAATGACAATGTGAATAGAAAATAATGCATTGCCTTGGTCAATGGAAATTTCCTTCAAAATATGCAATACATATCTTTATTGGATGACTTAACATAACTGAGGATTTAATTACGTAGAATTCAAGTGAACCCGCTTTTTGAATGACTCCTACAAGTCACAAATTGCTTGACTAAAATTTCTTGCATATGATTCAGCACTTTTAGAAGTAGAAAATTCAAATTCTTTAGATGAATCTAGGTTTAAGAAATAAGGTGTTTAGTTGACCAAAATTCACTTCATTTGATGAATTTAGGTCATGGTGGTAAAAACTGTAATTTTTGAAAGAAGACAAAGGCATTTGATAATAAAAAACCTCATCATTAGTTGAAATCGCATTTTAAAAAAAAATACCCGTCATTTTTTGGAATTTACACCAAATGCCGTGGGAAGAAGTTGTTTTGAATTACTTTGGGAAATCTCTTCCAGCCCAAAAGAAGCTGTGTTCTAAAGAATCCAACTTCTTTTAAGCCCACCAAACATATTAATAAGATCGACTTTCATCTTTTGCTAATCATCCCATGCCCTGCTCTCCCATCTATATATTGATTCATGCCTTGAACAACATCCCTACCCCTCCCATCTCTAGCACCTTCTCAGCCATGGCATCCCAACTTGACAACCACAATGAAGATAACCACAACGCGTGCATCTCGGCCTTTCAGCTTACCTTCCTCCCTGTCCTCTCCTTTGCTCTTAAAGCGGCCGTTGAGCTGAGAATCTTCGACATCTTAGCCAGTGGAGGGCCAGGCGCGCAGCTCTCAGCTTCGGAGATCACCGCCCAACTCCCCACTTGCAGTTCACATGCCCCGGCCATGCTTGACAGGGTCCTTCATCTCCTTTCCAGCTTCTCTGTCATCAGCTGCTCCTATTCTGGTCATCCTGCTGAAGGCCGCCCTATGCAACGACTATATGGTTTGTTACCTGTTTCTAGCTACCTTGTGAGGAGGCAAGATGGGGCTTCTCTAGCTCCCCTCCTCCTTAATGTCCAACAAAAGGCCGTTGTGGAGACTTTGTATGACTTCCTTTAGCTCAGACTAGTATTATCTATATCTATATCCATATCTATACTACTATCAAAAGTGAAAAGGGTGGAACGGACAATTTCAAACGTGTTCCGAGAATTGTCCGTTATTAATTATCTACTTAATTAGCTCATAATTAAAAGTCCAATTTACAATCTTGTTGGTCCCCTTAATTAAGAGGTTTTCCATATTAGGAGACTAAAGAAGGTAACAACTTGAAATTCATCATATAAATAATTAAAAATCCAAATAATTCACCCTCAATTAAGTGTCCTTCCATATTAGGTGACTAAAATAAATTATTCTAAAGATTTCAATAATTCGCCCTCAACTAAGTATCTTTCTATATTAGGAGACTCTTAAAAGACGTAACTAATTAAATAAGTCTTCTACGTAACCATAAATCCCAATTAGGTGGGAAATTATTAGACCTATTATACAAATATTCACTCTTGAGAGCAAAAATCTTCTGACAGAAATTCATAGTAAGCACGTGCATTTTGTGTGTGCAATTTAACTAGTATGTACAAAAGAATTTAAGAAATTGAATTTACATAAGCTTTTTTGTTGTCCTTTTACTCATTTATCAATTGGTGCTTGGAAATTTTTTGTGACCTTTGCATATGCCAAAATAATCCCAAGTTTTATATCAAGGGTTGTTACATGACATGAAACTGTCCGTTCACCCCCTTCACTTTTAAGAGTAATATCGATTCGCATACTACCTTTGTCTCAGATTAAGTGTCTTATTTAGTTTTTCACAATGAACTGAAATCAGTCCTTTTGGAAAAACTTTCAGTTCATTGTGAAGAATAAAATAGGACACATAATATCGACTAATGTATTATTGTATTAACATAACGGCTATTTACATATGTTCAGCTCATGTGTCAATTTTTTCATATTTACAACATTTTTTGTGCTAACTAGACATTTTTTATTTGGGAAATAGGTTTAATGACAACAGCATAGAATTGACCTGAAAAAATTCAATGATTGCAAAAAAGCTAAAGATGTGTAAATTCCACTGCATTGACCTGAACATATGTGATCCATCTTCTAACATATACAAGTATAACATGGGCCTTCTACTACACTAATCAGGTACAATTTGAAAGAAGCTGTGCTAGAAGGTCGAGTAGCATTTGAGATGGTGCATGCCGTGAAAGCGTATCAGCACTTCGGGGCGGATCCTAAGTCGAGTATGATCTTCAACGAGGCCATGTCCGGCCAGACAAATTTAATGATGAAGAAAGTTCTCCAGACTTACGAAGGATTTGAAGGCATCAAAGACTTGGTAGATGTAGGTGGAGGTGGAGGTGACACCCTCAAGTTTATCAAATCCAAGTACCCAAAAATTAGGGCAATCAATTTTGAACTGCCCCATGTTGTGTCCAGTGCACCAGCTCATCCTGGTTTGATACTTTTCTTCCATATTTTGCTCTTTCTTTTTCATTTGCAAAAAGGTACTCGCTCCCTCCATTTACTTTTAATTGAGACTGTTACATAATTGGTCAATTTTATTTTTTATGACATATTTTTCAAATTGTCTCGATTAAAAGTGACTGGAGGGAGTAACAGTCAGGAATGATTTTAGTTTTTTGCTATATCTTGCAGGAATAGAACATGTAGAAGGGGACATGTTTGTTAGTGTTCCTAAAGCAGAAGCCATATTCATGAAGGTACAAAGTGCTTTAGCTCATAAATGAAAAACAAATTATGAATGGATGAACAGTAGTTCAATGTGGAGACATGTTATAATTGCAGTGGATTCTTCACAATTGGGGCGATGAGATGTGTGTGAAACTTCTGAAGAACTGCTTTGACTCGCTGCCGGAGCACGGCAAGATGATTGTTATAGACTCGGTGGCACCAGAAACCCATGAGACCAATGCCACTTCCAATACCATCTTAGCCGCTGACGTGATTATGATGGCCGTTCATGGAGGAAAAGAGAGGACGTTCAAGGAATTCGAGGTTATGGCCAAGGAAGCTGGTTTTTCCGGAATTAAAGCTGTTTGCAATGCATATATCTTCACGGTTATGGAGTTCTACAAGAACAGAAACGAATAATGAGTGAAAGTTTGCAGGCAGGCAGGCATCTGCAAAGGTAACCATGGTAATAAATGTAATTATCCTTTTTCGGGATAATTATAAATGTAATCATCCTTTATAATATGCACAATAATGGCAAAAAGAAAAATCCCTCCGTCCGCCTTCAATTCTCCTATTTGGTTTTTATATTTTAGATAACTAGTTAAAATGCAAGCGTAGTTACTGATAAAAATAAAGGCACAATGGGAAAACATCGGGGTTTCAGCTAGCTAAGGCAAAGAACCAAATACTTGCAATTGATCATGCTCGATTCTGAAGAGACGGGATCTTCGTAAAGTGGGTTTTTATTGATCCTATAAGCAAAACGTATTAAGTGTTCTTACTGTCCTAGATTTATCGATGATTGACAAAGGTGCTCAACTGATGGCTCTTCGTGACAAATTTCATGACTGCGAACTCAGTTGGCCGATATACTCTGTACACCCAAAAAGAATTTTACATTGAATGAACATAAAAGCCATAAGGTCATTTGAAAAAATACGGGTCCATCATTACATGGCTCATTTTGCTCCCTCACCACCAAAATACGAGAAAAGTTTATTACTCATTCTGTCCAAAAATAAGTGGCAACATTTGGAAAAAACAAATCATGAATAAATGTCCCCTCACGTCCAAAAACACGGAGGAAGTTGGTGGAGGGAGTTTATTTTTTGCACGGCCTAAGAGCACAATAAAATTTACTCATTTTCAAATGGGGCCAGAATTTTTTGGGCGGAGGGAGTATACTGTGCATGCAAGCAGGCTTCATTGAACAACAGATGGAGTATAACACTAAATGGGACACTTGATACGGGACAAGTGTTTTTTTTAGCAAATGAGACTGTTAATATGGGAGGGAAAAGTACATTTTACCCATGACAATTGATAGATTCATTTTAAGCATGATAATGTTGTTTAAAATTTGTTACTGTTACTGTCTCAAGGATGAGAAATGTGTACCTTTGCAAAGACAAAAAAAAATCGTTAGAAGAAATTTATGATCGATTCAAGCGAAGCACTTTGTCCTTAAGACAGAATGCGCCCTCCCTACGGTGCTTAGGACTCTTGGGCGTCTGCCTCCCAGGATAAGATGATCAACCACATACTGTAGGAGCACTTCAAACAGCACGCGCAGCAAACCAGAAATGTGTAATGCTTTCACAGAAGAGAGGAGGAAGGAAGAAGATGAAGTACTGGAAAAATCCGTACAGAAAAACCCGTTTTTACAAGCTTTATAGAAATCCTGTTAAAGCCCATTGAAAACACACCGTTTCCCGTTAAAGCCCGTTGAAACCCTTTCCCATTAAACGGACGTGCCCGTCCGTTAACGGTCATAATAAAACGGACCCGTTTTGGTTGAACCAAAATAAATTAGAAAACCAAACCATTGAATTTGTCCCAAAATAATATTTTCTTGTTGACCCAACCCAACCCAACCCGATCGGCCGCGCGTGCGAACCGAACCGAGCCGGCCGGCCGGACGGACGGCGGCGGCGGTGCGCGCGCGCGTGTCGGGTTAGCCCACCTAGGTGCATGGGTCCAACATCTCTCTTCCCGACAAAAGTGGGGTAGCCCTAGGGCCTAACTTCTAAGGCCAACCTTGGACCTTATATACCATCCACAACTCCTCTTTGGTGTGGATGTGGGACTATTCATCCTTCACCCAATTCACTCATTTACATCAATATAAGTGGATTTTAACATGGGTTAGTATACCCACTTCTAACAATCCCCCATATGAATGAGAATTGGCTGGATAACGTATGCAAAAACTATGCAAAATAAATTTGTGAAATTAAATATTGAAAAGATCATGCATGGGGGAGAGGTAGCTTTCGGCTTTGAACCTTCCCTTGTGAAGACTATCGGGTTTACTGGCTAATCAGTGAACGTAATGTCTTGAACTGTTCAACCGTTTGTGTAAACCAAGACAATAAAAGTCACACAATCACTTCTCAGACACATTGTGGTTCTCATGATTTTGTTCATTTTGGCCCTGAACAAACCTGGTCTTCATGAGTGCTCTAGAAGATTTAGCCTTAAAATCCTCATAGAAGTGGCCCATTCACACTCATATAGGTGATTCTCATTAGGAGCATCCTGCAATACCCCACTCGAACTAAGTCAAGCTATGAGAACCATTAAAAGCAAAGCTTATCCTGATTCATTCAGCAGGCATCACTATCTCATCATAGGAATGGGAACGAGATTTTATCTCCATAGTGATTCCCCTTGAATCCCCCACAATTCGGTTGTCCCTTTTGAACCTAGATCTTGGGATCTCCAGTCAACTAGGTTGGGTTGCCATTATGGTGATTCTTAATGTATAGGCTTCAAGCCCATTCCCCTCGATGAATTGCACACTTGTTCTTTGGTCAAACCCTTTGTTAGCGGATCCGCAATATTTTCTTTTGACCGAACATACTCAATGGAAATTATTCTACTAGAGAGCAATTATTTTATGGTATTATGCCTCCAACGTATATGTCGAGACTTACCATTATACAAGTTACTTTGTGCTCTTCCTATAGCAGATTGACTATCATAATAGATACATATAGGTGGCACAAGTTTCCCCCACATTGGAATATCTTCTAAAAAATGACGAAGCCACTCAGCTTCTTTGCCTGCTTTATCAAGTGCAATGAATTCTGATTCCATTGTGGATCTTGCAATGCACATTTGTTTAGAAGATTTCCAAGACACAGCTGCACCTCCAATAGTAAAGACATATCCACTTGTCAATTTGGAGTCTCTTGTATCAGATATCCAATTTGCATCACAGTATCCCTCTAGTACTGCTGGATATCTAGTATAGTGCAGTCCATAGTCCAAGGTATATCTTAGATATCTAAGAACCCTGACTAGAGCCTTCCAGTGGTCTTCCCCTTGATTGCTATTATATCTACTCAGTTTACTTACTGTCACGCCCCAGAATCCCATACCTCGATCGGAGTGCGGAAGCCAATCAATGATATACACTTGGAGGTAGAGAATCTCGGGCGCGAGACCGAACAGTCGATTTCACCACCAATTACGATCATCTCAAAAGGATGTGTAATCGGTCATGCCCATAATCAGTGCAATACAAATACAAACATTAATGAATACTATGAAATGAAATTTACTTAATAATGATAATCCATTTAAGAAAGTCAAAATAAAATAAACCTATAAATCTATGGCACACAATTGCCATTAAATGTCATAAGCATCAAATAAGCAAAGCAAATAATAAAAAGCTCTAAATCTTCACGGCTCCTGCAACCGCTTCACTACTGCAACTTCCTGATCTCAAATTCCATTTGCGCCTGCATCAGAGGATGCATGAGTATTTCATAGAAACACTCAGTAGGATGTAAAAACCCACTGAACTAAAACAACAGTATGAATAGGATAAGAATAACAAAGGTTTATGAATATGGCACAACATCTGGACTAAACCAAGGATTTATACACCTGAAAGGTTAGTCGATAATAATTCCAACTTGCAAGTAGGGAAAACAACAATAAGGCTCCTACTACACATATGAGTAAGGAGAGAATGATAATCATTTCAAATGGCTCCAGACATCTAAGTGAAAGGAGTTTACAATTTCTGCTCGCTGAACCGATCACCCGCAAGTGACTATACCAGAACCACCCTAGGGGTCCTCTTTTTGGAACCCTGCCATGCGTCTAGGATGCTGGCCCCACCAGTGCTTACGGACACGATGGGCGGAGACTGAAGACCTTCCGTAATGTCAACAATCTAACGTACGTATGTTGCCTCCTTTCGGGCAGTATGGAACCGCAATCCCATAAATATTAGTGACCCCCGCAAGATCAAGCAATGGCATAATTTGAGCATACTTTGAATCCACTTCCGGAGAGAGTCCCGCAAGACCTCTAGTAGAGGAATCAATCAAATAATCGTGATGAATAATATTTCAAAGGAATAGAGGTAGCAACGCTCTAACAATATAAGGTATCAATCACCGGAATAGACTCTCATACGGAGTATAAATAGGAATGTCACACAAGAGAATAACACAATCCATACATACGTTCATGCTCAGCCCTAGATGGAAATTCTTATAGGTCTTATCGTAATATATAAATCAGAGACAAGGTATTAGTGAGTCCTAGATGATTTGGATTCCAAATGGAACCTCAAACCGACACAAACGCTTTATCTTCAAATACACAGTTACGGTTTTCTTGACATAAGTATTACCCCCATTTATCATATTAACCATAACCCAACCTTACTGTGGTAATCATAAGAACATAGTCTAGTAATAGTTACTAACACGTCATACCATCTTCACATCATATTAAGTGGTTTTACTTAAGTACTTAGTATTTTCACTTAGTTTCTGCTCACTGTCTTATGTACAACAGTTCCCTTCCGGCGGCTCCCAGACTCTGTACATTTAAGATTATCTTCTGACATTTTTACTGCGAGTACCCTTATGAGTCTAGTTTCTAACCCCACCAGTTTTATATTTTTATGATATCATATGAATTAGTTATGAATTATTTACTGCCGACTGTCAGCGCAGAAACAGTTCTGGCCGAAAGTGAGACACATGATTAAACTTTGATTATCTTATTCCGTACCACTCATAGATGATAATATACTCATGATAGATGATAGTACTCCCCTCCTAGATCAATTACAGATCCTATAATTAACTAGAGTTACCAAAAGATTCCCCTTTTATCATGTTTCTTCCCATACAACACATCCTTAGACCATAATGTCTTTCAATTAAGACAATTTAAGTAAGACAATCATTAAGGCATAAACTTATTCATTAGACATGATAATCAACGCAATATCAGAACTTCTATCTTCTGTAAAATTAATAAAGCATCCAACTTTGATGTGATTTACCATCTAGACATGAAGCATGAAGGCATATATGCATGTATCGCAATACTTATGGAAAACAAGACATAAATCATTAATCCCGCAAGATTCAAAGCAATACTCCAAGGAAATCAGTAAGAACACTCATCATATGATGTGAGAAAAGAATAAGAAGAGAGGGAAAAACCAACCTACACTTTATCACCAAAAGACGTCGCCTTTCTACGCGATGTTCGTCTCCTCCGCTTCCTTCAAAGCTCCCGATCCAAGCTCTTGAGCAATTCCCACTAGAAGAGGTCTTCTAAGAGAGGGATGAACGTGGGAAGGAGAGGAGAAAAACCTCTGGACGTTCTAGGGTTTAGTTTTCAAAAGCACAAGCCTAGTCTCTATGGGTTTATATAGAGTTTTAGAAGATCTTTGCCCAAACCAATTCTACCATATCTTGGACACTTTCCACCAATGGAAGAGTCCCTAAATCACCCTAGGAACGTGCAATACAAGTCTAGTTAGGATATGGCCTCTTTCCCAATCAAATCCGTCTCAAAATAAGTTAGGATTTCGCCAAACCGCAACTGGCGATCGATCGTCCAATACGGCGATCGATCGTCCTGCGCTGTTTACCAACTGCGCGATGGCGCCGATCGTAGCCGATCGAAGCCGATCGATCGTGTTCCATATGCCGATCGATCGTTTTAGTGCGATCGATCGCATCTGCGGGTGTATTTATTCAATTTCCCTTATCTTTTTACCCCGAACTCCAAATCACACAAAATTGGTGGCGTTGAAAAGCTCTTCTCACCAACTTAAATTTGCGCATGGCACAATACGATCAATTCAAACGTTAAGAGGGTTAAATTTCAGTTTTAAGATACTTACTAATTTTTTGGATGTTACATCCTCCCCTCCTAAAAAGAACATTTCGTCCTCGAAATGCCGACTCTCAATCTTCGAAAAGGTAAGGGTAGGATTTCCTCATCTCTCTTTCCGTTTCCAAGTCATTTCCTCAGCCAACTGGTTTTGCCACAAAACTTTCACCAAATGAATAGTCTTTCTTCTAAGTACTTGATCCTTTCGGTCCAATATCTTCACAGGTTTTACCGGAAATGTCAAATCTGCTTCTAACTCCATCGTTGTGAAATCCAAAACATGTGATGAGTCTGGCACATATTTCCTCAGCATAGAAATATGGAAAGTATTATGTACTTCCATCCAATTGTGGCGGTAACGCCAACCGATATGCAACTGGCCCAACTCGCTCCAAAATTTCAAATGGTCCAACAAACCTCGGACTCAGCTTTCCTTTCTTACCAAACCTCATAATTCCTTTTGAAGGTGATACTTTCAGAAATACATGGTCTCCTACTTGAAATTCTAACTCTCTTCGCCTGTTGTCAGCGTAATTCTTTTGGCGACTCTGAGCCGTTTGTAATCTCTGTCTGATCTGTCTTACCTTTTCTGCACAGTATTGCACTAATTCTGATCTCAGCACTTGGTTCTCTCCAACGTCTGTCCAACATGTAGGGGATCTACATGGTCTTCCATATAGTGCTTCAAATGGTGCCATTCCGATACTCGAATGATAACTGTTATTATAAGCAAACTCTATCAATGGTAAATGATCATCCCAATTACCTTTCCAGTCAATCGCACAGGCTCTTAGCATGTCCTCCAAGGTTTGAATCGTACGTTCTGATTGTCCATCACTCTGTGGATGAAATGCTGTACTAAAATTTAACTTGGTTCCCAACGCCTCTTGTATACTCTTCCATGTTCTCGATGTAAAACGAGGGTCTCGGTCAGACACAATAGATAACGGCGTACCGTGTAGTCTAACAATTTCTCTTATGTATAATTTTGCCAAGCTTTCCGGGTTTTGTTTCCATCTAATCGGAAGAAAGTGTGCTGACTTTGTGAGTCGATCCACTATAACCCAAATCGCATCTCGTTGTCTCTGAGTCTTTGGCAATGCCACAACAAAATCCATCGTCACATGCTCCTATTTCCACTGTGGAATCTCCAATGGTTGCAACATTCCCGCTGGTCTTTGATGTTCAGCTTTTACTTGTTGACAAGTCAAGCATCTAGATACAAACTTGCCAATATCTCTTTTCATCCCATTCCACCAAACTGTCCTCTTTAAATCTTGATACATCTTCGTACCTCCAGGATGAATGTTAAACTGAGAGTGATGTGCTTCACGCAGAATTTCCTGTCTTAATTCCATGTCTTTAGGTACTGCCAATCTTCCTCGGAATCGAATACTTCCGTCTGCTCCTTTTTCAAAATCCGTCCTATCCAATAATTTCTGTATCTGCGGGTTCTCTTTTTGCGCTTCAAGGATTTTATCAACCACCACTGATCTTATAGAAAGATTCCCAATGAATGATATCCTCCTTGAATTCGGCCATTCCAAATGACATTCTCCCATTTTCTGCATCAGTTTCCACTCTTGTACTAACAAGTGAGCAACTATCCCAGTCTTTCTGCTTAATGCATCTGCTACCACATTCGCCTTGCCTGGATGGTAATGAATGGAAAAATCATAATTCTTCAAGTATTCTAGCCATCTTCTCTGTCTCATATTCAGATCCTTCTGGGAAAAGATATACTTCAAACTTTTGTGATCTGTGTATACTTCAAAAGTTTCTCCATACAAATAATGTCTCCAAATCTTTAAAGCAAAAACTACTGCTGCTAATTCCAGGTCATGTGTTGGGTAATTCTGCTCATGAATTTTCAATTGCCTCGACGCATACGCCACAACATGTCCGTGTTGCATTAGTACACACCCGAGTCCACTCTTCGAAGCATCACTGTATATAACGAATCCTCCAGTTCCCGACGGTAAAGTCAAGATCGGTGCCGATGTTAATCTCTTCTTCAATTCCTTGAAACTTTTATCACATTCATCGTTCCATATAAACTTTACTCCCTTTCTGGTCAACTTCGTCATTGGCAAAGCTAGGCTTGAAAATCCTTCAATGAATCTTCTATAGTAACCTGCCAATCCCAAGAAACTTCGAATCTCCGTCACATTCTTTGGTTGTTCCCATTCTAACACTGCCTCTACCTTCGTTGGATCGACTGATACTCCATCTTCTGATATGACATGTCTAAGAAAATTCACCTTGTTCAACCAAAATTCACACTTATTCAGCTTAGCATATAATTGATTATCCTTCAATATCTGTAACACAAGAGTCAAGTGAGTTCTGTGTTCTTCCCAACTTGCTGAATACAACAGAATATCGTCCACAAAGACTATCACAATCCGGTCCAATAAGTCCACAAAAATTCTGTTCATCATGTCCATAAATGCTGCTGGCGCATTAGTCAAACCAAAAGGCATCACCAGGAATTCGTAGTGTCCATACCTGGTCCTGAATGTTGTCTTGGATATATCCTCCTCCCTGATCCTTAACTGATGGTATCCAGATCTCAAATCAATCCTCGAAAATACTTTTGCTGATTGCAACTGATCAAACAAATCATCTATTCTAGGCAAAGGATATTTATTCTTCACCGTGACTTGGTTCAGCATACGATAGTCGATACATAATCTCATCGACCCATCTTTCTTCTTTACAAATAATACTGGTGCGCCCCAAGGGGAAACACTAGGCCGTATGAACCTCTTATCCAACAACTCTTGTAACTGCACCTTCAATTCTTTCAACTCAGCCGGCGCCATTCTATATGGTGCTTTTGAAATAGGTGCTGTTCCCGGTATCAATTCAATCGAAAAATCAATTTCTCTCTTTGGTGGCAAACCAGGTAACTCATCAGGAAAGACTTCGGGAAAATCCCTCACTACCTCAATATCCTCAACTCTCGGGGTAGGCATCTCAACAGGTGTCACATTAGCTAAATAGGCTCTACAACCTTTAGCCAACAATTTCTGAGCTTTAACAGCTGATATCAAACAATCTCCTTTTCTATCCCGGATTCCCTGAAACAATAGTTCTTTCTCTCCAGGAATTTTAAAATAAACTCTCTTTTTAGTACAATCCACTAGTGCATTATATTTTGATAACCAATCCATTCCCAAGATTACATCAAAATCACACATATCAATCAGCACAAGATTAGCAAGCAAAATTCTATCTTCTATCAGCACAGGAGAGTTTTCGATATATTCGGTTGCTATAACCGAATCTCCCATAGGAGTAAAAATCACCAAATCATCACTCAGTCTAGACAATGACTTATCTAGACTTAAAGCAAACACCGAAGAAATAAAAGATCGTGACGCTCCCGGGTCAATTAATACTCTAGCAAAACGATTGAGGATAAGAAGAGTACCTTCAATAACCTCATCTGAACCACGCGCATCTTCGGATAACAGAACAAAAATTCTTGCCTGAGTCTTCTTATTCATATCAGCCCCGGTCTTCTTTCCATGATTAGGGCAATTAGGAGAGATATGCCCAACCTCATTGCACACGTAGCATCTTCGGGGATCCGTAGGGCACGGCTTTCCTTTATGCGAATTCTGTCCACAAATCCTGCAACGACCTCCATGCATATTACCACTGTCATTGCCTCGAAACTGTTGACGTGGTGCACCGTTCATCCGGTTCTGTTGCTGCTGCCTTTGCTGCTTAAATGGTCGCTGATTCCCCCGATTAACATTATTGTTAAAACGCTTCTCCCCAGAACGTTTCAGTTTATTCTCCTGAGTTTTGACCTGATTGGTCCTCCTCTCCAAGGTTCTTTTAAAATCATCCTCCAAAATGGAAGCTAGCTCGACCGCCTTTGCTACAGTCGTTGGTTGAGAAACTAACACCCTCGACCTTATGCCGTCCTTCAGCCCATCCACAAAACGTTGCGCTTTAATCAATTCATTAGGGCAAGCATTAGTAGCAAATCGTTGAAGTTGTTCAAACTTCGTCTCATACTGAAGCACAGTCAACGATCCTTGCACTAACTCCAAGAATTCTTTCTCCTTGCGTCGCTGAATATGGGAAGGAAAGTACTTGACGTTGAACACCTCCTTAAATTCTTCCCAAGAAATCTCCTGATTCGCAGTAAAATTGTTGCGCTCGGCCACCAAAATACCGCCTCACCAACAAACAGGAAGGTAGCATAAATCACCCGATCAGCCTCAGGTACCTTCATACCCTTGAACAGCCGCTCCACTTCAACTAACCAACGCTCAGCCTTTTCTGGGTCATCCTCACCAGAAAATTGAGGTCCAGCCCTCTTAAATCGTTCAAGTGTGGGCGCCTTAGCATTACTATTACTACTTCCACCATTTCGCAATTCAGCCGCCAATTGCCTAACCATATCAGACATATTCTGACTGGCTCCCTCATCCTGTGAAGGATTAGGGTTTGCATTGGTTCGACGTCCACGATTTCCAGAGTTCACTATTCTCGCGTATCTACAGTCAAAGAAAGGAGATGAATTAGAAATCTTACATATAGCTCAATTTGTAATTAAGCTCGGCGGCAGCCTTGAGGGCTGCTGACAGGGCAGGAAGTAAGGTCAGGTGGAGAGTTGAAGTGCAAAGACCTTGGTCGTCTTTGTTGCCATTGAGTCTAGGCTGGCTTAGAGTCGAGGCCATGATGCTGGTGGTGGTTTGATGTTATGGACTATGGAGAGTGGATTCTGATCCGGGCTAATCTGGTTGTAGCAGTCGTCTGGTAGATTACCATTCACGGCCTGCAGTACTGCAAAAAAACCGAAGCTAAAGAAAGGTATAGTTGTGGCCCTTCCACTTGATCGTCACAAATGCCTTCGTGTTGCAACAATGGAGCATGCAGTGGAATTTTCAACCGATAGCAATTGTGAATGATTTCTTCTTTAAGAGTTGATAAATTATACTCCCTTGGTCCTACATTAGTAGTTAAATTTGGACTATGATTATATTTATCATACTCTAACACTCTCCCGCACACGCAAGCAACCATCAAGCTTTGCACGTGAACACGCATGAGGGGCACAAACTGAAGAGAGCTCAACTGCATCCGGCAGGACAGCAGATTATTCTTACATTTATAATATTCTTGCAATGAAAACTCCAGTCATGCATCCAAGTGATCAATTGCACTCCCTCATCATTTATGATGTCCAATGATTTTCCAGGGCAGGCTTATTAATACGTCATAGTAAGAAAGCTGCATCTACTTGTAGAATTCCATGACAGTATAAATGTACACACTACAAATTGATTTGATCCCAGCAAAACCAGCTCCTTTGGCCAAGTTCGAAAATTCTTCGAGTGTCCTTTCTTTTCCACCAGGATTGAAGCTCAACATTGTAATGTCACAAAGGAGGATGGCACATGAAGAGGCATCTCTTTCTGGGGTTGAAGGCGCAACCGCGTCTACTATAATCACTTTGCCCGACTCGGGCAATGAGTTGTAGCAGTTCTTGAGAACTTGCAGACACTTTTCATCACTCCAATCATGTAGGACCCACTGCAATGAAATTCAAGAAATTTCCAATTAGTCAGTGCCACAACAATTAAGAACTTTGCGAAGGCCTTTGGGCCCTATCCTCCACCAGATAAGATCTTTGGATTGAGCAGACTCCAGTGGGTCCAGCCGATCTCCATTGTTCATTCAAGTGTAGTGATCCTTCTCCATAGCCATTGAGAGTAAAAGAAAACATAGAACATGCATTTCTTTCTTCTTTATTATAGAAAGGTGGAAAAAGCACTATTAGTGGCTGTGTCTTTTTCGTCCCCTCATAAAATTAAATCTGGATCCGACGTTGTGCAATGATCTACAGCTCATACTCTTTTTTCTTATTTGTCTAGGTATAAGATTTTAGTGTTTTCAGCATCAACTTTTTGGAACATAGGAAAACTTACCTTCATAAAAATGGCCTCTGCTGAAGGAACACTCACGAACATGTCCCCTCCAACATGGTCTATACCTATTTAAAATTAAAAGAGGCATAATAAGGATCGGGGGCAAAAGAGAATAAGAACAGTGCGTTAAAGCCTTTTGTAACACACATATGAGGCATCCTTCCTATAAGAGCTGGATAGAGGATTCAATTGATCAAACCTGGATAAATGGGAGCATCAGCCACAACATGAGGCAAATCAAAGTTAATCCCATGAATGTGAGGGTACTTGGAATTGATCATCTTAAGAGTAGTGCCCACACCTCCCCCCACATCCACCAACTCCTTGAGATTTTCAAAACCCTTGTATGTATCAACAACCTTCTTCAAAACAATGGTGGTTGGGGCAGCCATGCCCTCATTGAACACCCTATTGAATCTGGGATCTGTGCCTGGATACTGAAAGGCGTCCATTCCGTGGGCCTTGTCGAATGGCACCCCACCTTCTAAGATTGCATCCTTCATATAGAGCCTGATTAAACCATAAAGTGGGTTTAAGCATATAACCAGAATTATAACATGTTATGTTTACATGTGTCTGTATGTTTTACAAGAACATAAATTGTAAGGAAAAAAAAATCTGTTATAACCCATCATCCTAGGGGTCGGGTCCACATGAGTGGTCCACAAAATTAATTAGAAATTATTTAAGTTTTGGTGTTAGATTAGTAATTTAACTCTTGATAGTTACTATTCAATTGAATTGGGCTTTAGAATTCTTGTTAGGCCCATTATAATTAGTAGTTCTAAGTCTATTAGAATTACCATTCAATTAAACTTTATAAATATGTAAGGGGTCCTCCCGAATTCATTATAGGAAATCAACGCAAATTACAGTTACGTAATTTAGCTCCATTTAGTTTTATCTATCCTTAATAATATATCTTCTCCCCTTTCACTCGAAAAATAGAATTACTTTTGGAACTTTTTAGAAAACAAAGGAAAGAAAAAGGAAAGCACTTAAAAATAAAAAGGATAGCATCGACCTTTTTTCCACGTGCTTAAATAGAAAATTAAAAGAAGAAGAAGAAAATAGGATTTGCCTTCATGTGTTTTTAGATGAATGAAGGAAAGGACTTACATAGTAAGAGAGGGGAGGAGAAGGGCTTATTATGAAAATTTGATGTGAATAGAGGGTCATTTTTATCATTTTTCCAGCATATTGACACTCCCATTTTTAATGAAAGTGTGACACCCCTTTTCGTTATGTCTCGAGAAAGAAACATTGGGTACTTTTTGTGGTGCACATTAAAAGAAAAATGTGAATTTTTCACCAGCAATTTTTTCCTGCTTCCTGATCAGGTGGAGAGAGAGTGTCAACCATAGCAAAAGACGATACAATAAAAAAAAGGGGAGTCAAGTCTGGCTATAGAGTCTTGATATGTGTTGCTAAGTACTATTAGAGCTAGTTGACTATACCTTATAGACCACAGTCAATCCGCAAATTAACTTGGTGTTATTTTCACGCGGTGATACTCTATCTTTCCAAGAGTACTACCCTGTACGTAGTTCATGTCTGTAATGATTCTAAATTATCATGCAATCCACTTTACATTATTACAGAGGTATCGTAAAATACAAATCGGTTAATTAGGTAGCTCCTTGATTCCCAATTATATGTAATATGTTTGAAACCTACCTCATCGTGAATTCGCTACAATTTTAATAGATATTTGGTCTGTTTTTTTTTTTTTTAACTTTTCTACCGTTTGAACAGACCAAGACTTGGGGAAGACTATCTCACAGAGAATATAATTTATGCTGACTTACCAAGACTCGGTAAATATCTTATCTTGGATCAGAAAAAGAAGTGGAGCTAGAGAGATCCCATCTTCACTCTTGGCATAAAATGAGGAGGTGGGTGTCATGCCATAGAGTCTCTCTACCCGGCCTTCATCATCGGTGGAGACTGAGCATGTGATGATGGAGAAGCTAGCTAGGAGACGAAGGATCCGGTCAAGCATGACCGGGGCCTCCGAATTTCGGGTGGGTAGCTTGGAGGCCAATTGGAAGGCCGAGAGCTGGACCTCGGGACCGGCTGCGGCCATGATGTCGAACAGTCCAAGCTCGACGGCTGCCTTGATAGCTGCCGGCAGGGCCGGGAGGAAGACCAGCTGGAGGGCGGATGTGTAGGGGCCAGCTTGCTCTTCTTTGTTGCTGTTGAGTGCAAGCTGGCTGAGAGCTGAAGCCATGATGGGGGTGGTGGCGGCTTGATGATATTGAATCTGGAGTGTGGATTCTGAGTGAAATGAGCTATAGGGTCGTCATATCATCTCTTTATAAAGTTGTTTGTTTGGTGGTACAGTCAACAGTGGCACGTGTAAAATGTATCTAATTGTCCCTTATTATTTTCTGGTTTATATTAGTATTCCGTTTAAATGTCAGCTTTTCTCAAATGTGGACTCTTCATACGGGAGATAGGATCTTTCCTACAAAAAGCTCACGTGTAAATTAAACATCTTGTGATTACTATACTAGGTGGTGGGAGATCTCCATTTCAAGAAAGAAAGTTCAAAGAAGACTGCTCTCAAAGAAACACCCAACCGATCCAAGTGTTCTCAAAGAAGAGTGCTCTCAAAGAAGACTGCTTTCAATGAAACTGCTCTCAAAGAAGACTGCTGTCAAAGAAAGTTCAAATAAGAGTCATAAGACTGCTTTCAAAGAAGAGCGCTCTCAAGGAAGAATGCTCTCAAAGGAGACTGCTTTCAATGAAACTGCTCTCAAAGAAGACTGCTGTCAAAGAAAGTTCAAATAAGACTGCTATCAAAGAAGAGCGCTCTCAAAGAAGAATGCTCTCAAAGGAGACTCCTTTCAACGAAAATCGCTCTCAAAGAAGACTACTGTCAAAAAAGTTCAAAGAAGGCTGCTCTCAGGGTCTGTTTGGTTGGTAAGAAAAACAAAGAAAAGAAAAAAAAGTTAAATGAGAAAAAGAAAAGAAAAGGAAATGAGAGAATTGAGAAACTTTTCTCGTTTTTTCTTACCGTTTAAGGGGCCGTTTGGGGCGTGAAAAAGCCAAAACATCTACAGTAAAAAATCTACTTTCACTATTCATTTTCAGATTTTTCACTGTGGATGTGTGAAAGTGAAAGTGGATTTTTTTATTATAGATGTTTTATTTTTTTCACGCCCCAAACGGCCCCTAAGTAGGGCTGCATCATGGGTCGGGTTTAGCAAAACCCGACCCTACCCGAGATAGGACCCGGGAATTCTAAACCCGACCCGGACCCGAGATAAAACCCGAGATCCTAAACCCGACCCGGACCCGAGATAAAACCCATAATACCCGACCCTACCCGAGAACCCGAGATAAAACCCGAGATTTTAATAAAATAATCAATATAATTATAATTTTTTTTAATAAAATAATTTATATCATTATAATAATAATAATATATATATATATTAAAAAAACTGATTTAAATGGTATATCTCGGGTCGGGTCGGTTCTTGGGTATTTTAAAGCAAAACCCAACCCGACCCGAGATAGAACCCAGGTTTTAAAAATATGGAACCGACCCTACCCGAGATAGGACCCGACCCGACCCGACCCGGGTTAATCTCGGGTCGGTTCCATCCGGGTTGGGTCGGTTCCGGGTTTTTTGTGCAGCCCTACCCCTATGAATGAAAAAGGCACCAGGGCAGTTCTCTTGTGGTCCCCATCTAAGTAAAACCAACTTTTTTCTGCCAATACTTTTCTCTCTTTCCAAACACTCAAAAAAGAAAATATGTTGACTTTTTACTCATTTTCTTTTCCTTTCTCACTAATCAAACACACCTTCAAAGAATCTCCTTTCAATGAAAACTGCTCTAAAAAAGTTCAAATAAGATTGCTCTCAAAGAGGCTGGCTGGAAAGTTTAAAGAAAATTCTCATGGGGATGAGGAAGCGACAAAAGAGGCAAAATTGGGGGAGGAATTTGAGCGACTAAATTTTTATTTTTGCCACTAATCGGGAAATTCGGTCAGTTTTATTTTAGGCTGAGACATGCCGACACGCGGTGGGATTTTAGTGTCCGGAGTTGACACGGTGGAATCAGGTCGTGCGATTTTTGGGTAGGAGAGAGAAAAATTGAGCTTTGTTTTTTTTTGGTGCAACGACAGGACTTCCATCAGCATATAACCTTCATGGTGAGTGTCCTCTAGCATGAGATATTAATACTTTGCTGATTCTAGAAAATAAACTATATGGGAAGAATTGTACTTTACCTGACTGTGTTGAATAAAATCAAAATTAAACCTAAAAGAGCATATCACTTGAAATTGTCTAAGGCACAGTATGAACCGCCCCCACATGTACAAGTTACATTCGATAATCTATTCTTAAGATACAATGGACCGCTGGTCGACGAGTGGTGCACTACAACAGGTATGACCCTGAACTCAGCGAGAAGTAAAATTATTGTCATTTTCAGGAAAAAAGAATCAGAGAAAAAGAAGAAAATTTTAAAGAAACGAACTATGTTCTGTATATTTCATTATTTTTTATTGTAGGCAGCCCTATATAGATCTGAACTCAACAGGCAGCCTTTCATAAAAGGAGATAAATGGGCATCCTTTCACAAAGGGAGATGAATGAGCATAACTGCCTATTGTCCACCTAAACACCCGTCTTACCGTTTGATCATAATCAATGGCTCTTAAGCTCCAAAAAGTAATGAGTCGTTTGATAAAAAATCAAAGGCTCTACTCTAAATGTGAATTATGAAGTGCCCTACTAAAGCACCACAATGTGCCCGCGACATGCGTGTGTGCACCTTCGGCACACCCAAGAATGTGTACACACTTGTTTAGGGAGAGTCTCCACACCAGTGAGAGAGAAAGTTTTCTTCTATATATCTTATTACACCAAGGTGTCTTCCTATGTGAGATTAAAGAAATCTCTTAACATAAAGATTTCTTTTATTTTCCCTCTAAACTTAACAAAATACAAAAATAGAGTAAAATTAAATTTTCCTTCAGTAAAATGAATTTAGCCTAGTAACATCAATATTTTATTGGTTGGATCTTTCGATCAATGACCGTTTGGCAAGGTTTTCAAAACCGGACTGGCCATCGAATCGGATTGATGGCCGGTCCGGTTGAACCGCGGTCAAACCAGAATGACCTGTAGGTGAGAGGAGTGATAACTATATTATAAATATATAATTTGTATAATACTAACACCAAGCCACTGCTAGCTCAAGTGTTAAATGCGAGGGGGGTGACTCGCCCATTCCAGGTTCGAATTGCGCCGAAGGGGGGATTCGAACCGGAGTGAACCGGTCTGACTGGACTGGTTTTTCGGTCGGTTCTGGTTCTCCGCGGTCGAACCAGCCGACCCGGTCCGGTTTTGAAAACCACGCCTGATAAAAAGCAAAACATCCACCGTCGATGTTTCATTTCACTATTCATTTCATATTTTTTTTCAGTTTCAGCTGAAACACGTCCTAAAAGAAAAAAAAACCTGAATGCTACAGTGGAAGTGAAATATCAACTGTAGATATTCTGATTTTTTCACGCCCCAAATGGCTACTTGCCTTTTCAACTGTATTCGGTATTTGATGTTATGTGGAAACTAGTGTATGAAAGTGATATCTACTGAATCAAGGGAAGGATTTTTTAATTAAAACGTGAATCAAAATATCTAGGCGGGGTGACCAGCGGTTGGGGTCGATAGCGTACGGAGGAGGGCTGCTGGCGGAACGTGGGGGAGGAGGGTGTCACTGTAGGGGCTGGCGTGGGGCCCACCGGGTTGCCAGGGATAAAATCTTGGAGGGCATTGTATGGCATTTTTTTTCCCTATATAATAGACTATATTGGATTAACGAGCAACTGAAACAGAGAGACGTGTAAATAGGAAATGGAGTCAAATTATTAAGACGCCAACTTTATTTTACAGGTAATATGTTTGATAGAAGAGGGAATGCTGCGAAAGGAACCCCTCGGGATATAACGATAACCAGAGAGTCCCCCTCCACGAGGACCACCTTGACACCTAGCTAGCGGGTCAGTAAGAGTCCTTCCAGACATGCCAGAGCTTCCGCCACAGGTGACGACCGTACTTCTAGGAAATAAGAGCACCCAGCCATCCAGTTCCCAAACAAGCCCCGGGTTTCCCTTAGATGCACTATCCAAGTTAACCTTCACGAACCCAGCAGGAGGAGAGCACAAAGTGATTGAGCCACCCCTATGAGGGGTGTCCAAGTCTGTAGGACCCAACTAGATTAAGCCACCTCTTAATGCATCATATTGCGTCGCCAATCCCCTCAGGTGGGTGCATATAAGGCTGACTCATCATATGCACATGGATTAGTTTTTTAAATGAGATAATTTAGGGTGTATTTGGAAGCTGAAATATTATCACGCATTACGGTGAAAATTTTCACACTGATTTGTAAAAGGTGAAATCTATACAGGAATTGAAAATTGTCATATTGATTTGTGTTTGGAAAGGAATAATCATACAAAAGGCTATCGTGTAATCGATTATACGATAGCTTTTTAATAAGACAAACTTTAATAATGTGTTTCTTACTCATTTCTGATCTATTTTGGTTTTTTTTCACTATTCCTCATTCTTAATGCTCTTTGTGTTCTTTCTTATAATAATGAAAAAATTGTCCGAAAACGAACTAAAAATGAGGGAGATATAACGGGGGGCTCTCTCGGCTCAATGGTGCGGCGAATTACGCGTCGGGGTGTAGGCAAACACCGGGGTGAGGGAGGCTCTAGACGACTTAAGAAGTTGCCCGAGAGAGAGGGCACGGTTTTCCTTTGGCTCAACGGGGCAGAGGTAGCATCGAGGTGGAGGGCTCAACGTGGCAGTGGCGACGCGGGTGGGGGGGGGGGGGGGGGGGGACAAAGACTCTCTCTACTCAACAGGACAGCGTCGGGATGGGGGGCTTGATTATGGCTCATGATTTGGGAGAGAGAGCTGATTTTTTTCGTTCAAGATGCGCGACGACCGATTCGTCATCTTGAGAACTCACTTCTGTAAGAATTAGGTTTTCATGGGTGAAAGGTAAAAATTTTCCCTATCATCGTCACCGACCACTTTAAGTATTTTGAGCTTCCAAACGTTTTTCAGCTTGATAGCATTTTTTTCAGGCTTGAAATGTGATTTTTTTCGGCTTCCAAATGCACCCTTAGTTTATTTGAGAAATAAAAATTAATTTTTCACAAAAAGAGCTTTGACACGCCTTTAAAGACTTTTTATTGAACGTGCTACTATTTCTTCTTTCCTTCTTAGATGGCAACACCTTGAATGCAGAGGGCAACGTGCTCCACATATATCGAATTCTAGAGGTGATTTCTGCTGCCAAAAAAGGCACAGCCAATGGTTTATGGTTGACATGAAAAAAAATAGCATGCACAATTTTCACTGGTACCTTGGTCTCATATAAAGAATGTGTTATTATGGCTACTACAATTTCACAAGTACTAAAACCGGCATAAATCTGTTGCCAAGCGCATTCTTAATTTTTTTTTGTAAAAGAATATAATAAGGATGTGTTAGAGACATGTTTTATGCAGGATTTAGTAAGGTTTATGTGAGAATTTATGCGTAAGTATTTGGTAACACCTATGTCTGATTTATCCTCTAGCAGAAGTTTCTCATGAACACAAATGGTGTTTGGTGGAAATCCTTGCTTCCTCCCAATTAAAGGTGGCAATGGACCGGGTTATCCAGCGGGCCGGTCCCACCCATAGGGAAGGTGGGTCAGGGTCAGACCTCAATTTTAGGCCCACGGGCCCAGCCCGGCCCAAGGCCCAGAGATGGTCAAGGCAAGACCGCAGCCCAGTCCATAGCCCAGATGAGGCCCAACCCGATCTTTTAAAAAAAAATCAATGGAAAAAAAAACCTATCATTGGATGATCATCCAACCGTTCATAAAAAAAGAGCCATTGGAAGACGTTGGTAGTTGTTTAGATGATCATCCAACGGATCTAAAAAAAGAGCTGTTGGAAGTCGTTGGCAACCATTGGATTACCATCCAGCGGCTCAAAACAGAGAACCTTTAGAAGTATAGGTGCCAATGGGCCGGGCTTCGGCCCTGCCCGGTCCGCTAGCCAATGGGGCCAACAGGCCAGGGCCGGGCCTGCCTCTAAGCCAATGGGCCGGTGCCCTGCATGGGCCTCCAATGAGCCGGCCCCAATGTTTTCTCATAAGTAGCCTTGAAATCCATGACTGCATTAAAAGGTCCTCAATCAAATTGAGGGAGGAGATTTTCCAAAAATCATGTTGATTGTAGGGATGCAGATTTTTCAGCAGAATGGTTCTCGTCATTAACGGTGCTTTTGGATTTTCCCTACATCCACAATTTCTAGAAAATCTAATGGGAAATCCTTCGCCGAACAAACCGACAGTATCTTATTTGGTTTTAGAAATGGATTAGAATTAAGTATTCTATTTGGATTTGGATTTTAGTTCATTTTGAAGAACCAAATCGGACATATAGGGAATGTTTGCCACGTTGGTTAAACCATTTTCTTTTAAAATCCAAAGGGTATGTGACAGATGAATTATGAATAGAGTAATACTAGTACTTCACTAGCCATGAGACTATTTACTAACCATTGATCGATAGGGTCTCTGCTATTCATGGTTTTGCTGCCGATTGATTATTGGACCGATTGACATACAGAAGTTGTGATATTTCGTTTTGAAATTTATTTTAGGGGAAGTGTTACATTCAAGGAAGATTTTGAAACTAGGATCCCCTTTTTCACGGTGTCAAGGTCATTAATGCGGACACTCCGTGGCCTTTACAGACCTTTTTTTAAGCGTCCTGTCAGCCTAATTAGTGTTGGAAAGTCGTGGAGTGTTTAGGAGCCAATTGGTGGGTTTTTTTGGACCATGGTATATGCCACGAGTGTCACCTCATCCCTGTCCATATAGGGTATGAGGCAGCATTTCCATTCCGGGCAAGCCAAATTCTTCGGGAACCAAAATCCTGGGAATCAAACCAGAAAATGAATAAGGAATCAAATGATCAGAACCTAACCTGAATCGAGATGGAACTAAATTTAGAACTAAGAACTGAAGTTCTATAAATACAAGTATATAATTTTCTTTCATTGGGGAACTAGACACTATGGACGTGTTTGACAACTATTTATGCTTCTATAAAAAACAGTTTTTGGACAAAACCGATTTTGTTATTGCAACATTAAAGCGTGAGCCATATACCTCTACAATGATTTTGTCAAAAGTAAACCTTAAAACCCATTTGGAAGGGGCATAGTTTGGTGATGATATTTTCTTTCATTAGAGAAAGATAAATGAACCTCCATCATCCATCAAACGAGGGAGGGGTAAATGAAGTTATTTTTACATTATTTCTCCCAAAAAATGCTATAAACATTATTTTTGGACCAAATTTTAAGAAAAAACCACTTTTGTTATAATAATATAGCTTTTGTATAAAATTTGCCTTTGAAGCACAATTTTGCAATAAAGGAAAATTGTATAAAGCCGCTTTTGGAGCCCACAACGGCATCAAAAGAAAATTGGAATGCCACATGGTTAGCCTCACCCAGATGGTTTTGGTTGTTAATAGGAACCCATAAGGGTGTTGCATGTCTCTTGTTGATTGGTGACTGACACCACGCAAGCATGCTAGCCAGTGTTTTAAAACCCGGTTTGGCCCGGCCGGCCTGTTCTCCAGTCTCGAAGCTGCGTTTTGCTTATTTTAGTGCTCGCTTTACTTGTCCAGTGAATAAAAATTGATTATTTGTGCAGGCCGGAGGACTAACTCGTGGAGCTCCTGTGGTAGAATGGCCAGGTCATGCTGCAGAACCAGACTCAGCACGCGCCAACTCCGGAAGTCCGTCCTTCCGCAGCCGTAGTTCCACCTCGAAGACACCTCCTCCCTCCTCCACCATGTCCAGCCCATAAGACCGCCGCGCTTGCCGCCGATGTCGGCCCGTCATCGGTGCCTGAGCAGCAGCTTTACATTCAGGAGGACGAGATGGTGTTATGGCTGCAGTACCATTCTTCTTCACACAAATCCCTCTTTTTTTGGAAAACAATACAGTCTCAGAAGAAGATATCGACATCTCATAAGATGGTAAAAGTTTGATCGACCCACCTGTCGTTCAGCCTTCCTTTCCATGAATGCCATCATGCTTGCAAGACCCATTGAACATTATTTTTCAAATACATTAAATCATCTGGGTCGACCCGGGTTGACCCACCGGGCCAAACCCATTGGCCTGACCCGGTCACCAAACCAGGCCAATGACCGAACTGGGTTTTAAAACAATGATGCTAGCCTTTTTTTGGTCCTGATCACGATTCACATGTGCCTTATATCTTTAAAGTTTAATTAACATGACATGTATAGACTGAATTTTTCGAACAAGCGTTTTCATGAATAATTCCTTATGTAGGACTATACGAAATTAGATCTCAAGAATGATAAGTTTGATGATATGGACTATGGAGAGTAGGTCCGAGGAAAGTGAGTTAGAGATGTCAAATCAGCTCTTTATAAAAGTGTCTGGTTATTGGTGGTGAATTATCTGTTAGAAGTGGGTATACTAACCCATGTTAAAACCCACTTATATTGATGTGAATGAGTGCATTGGGTGAAGGATGAATAGTCCCACATCCACACCAAAGAGGAGTTGTGGATGGTATATAAGGTCCAAGGTTGGCCTTAAAAGTTAGGCCCAAGGGCCACCCCACTTTTGTGGGGGAGAGAGATGTTGGACCCATGCATCTAGGTGGGCTAACCCACACGCGCGCACGCGCCGCTGCTGCCGTCAGTCCGGCCGGCCGGCTTGGTTCGGTTCGGTTCGCACGTGCGGTCGATCGGGTTGGGTTGGGTTGGGTCAACAAAAAAATATTATTTTGGGACAAATTTAATGATTTGGTTTTCTAATTTATTTTGGTTCAACCAAAACGGGTCCGTTTTATTATGACCATTAACGGACGGACGCGTTCGTTTAACGGGAAAGGGTTTCAAGGGGCTTTAACGGGAAACAGTGTGTTTTCAACGGGCTTTAACGGAATTTCTATAAAGCTTGTAAAAATGGGTTTTTCTGTACGGATTTTTCCAGTACTTCATCTTCTTCCTTCCTCCTCTCTTCTGTGAAAGCATTACACATTTGTGGTTCGCTGCGCGTGCTATTTGGAGTGCTCCTACAGTACGTGGTTGATCGTCTTATCCTGGGAGGCAGATGCCCAAGAGTCCTAAGCACCGTAGGGAGGGCGCATCCTGTCTTAAGGACAAAGTGCTTCGCTTGATTCTATCATAAATTTCTTCTAATAATTTTTTTTTGTCTTTGCAAAGGTATACATTTCTCATCCTTGAGACAGTAGCAGTAACAAATTTTAAACAACAATCTTAAGACAGAATTTTTTACTGTTAGTTTCTTAGTTACTGTGTTATACTGTAATTTGGACTGTGACACTGTGATTTCTGTGGTGTTGTCTTGTCGTACAATGAGCAACGAGGGAAGAAGGATCTCTGTGCAAAGGAACAAAGTAAGACAGAGGGAAGAGAAGGAATGCCATCGAGAGGGTCTTCTGGATCGCCTGAGCCCAGACCCTCATCGCGCTCTGCGTCACGGTCCCAGGCAACAACAGCATCCTCTGAAACCCGGTCACGGGTGCGCAAGCCTCACCGCCGCCCTTGCCCTGAAGCGGGAAGCTTCCTCTTCAACCCGGTGAGGTAGCCCCGACCTAGTCCCAGCTACATCAGACCAGGCGGCTCGTCGAACCAGATGAACTCACGCGTCATCCCCTGCTCCCACCAGAGCTCATTGAGTCACCGGCGCTCCGGCCACGACTTCACCGACCCACCGATGCCGAAGTGCACATGCAAGATGAGCAGCAGCTCCTCTGAGAAAGAGAGCAACTTGGGACCCTAGCCTGTCAACTCCAGCAGAAGGACGAAGGGCCGATTCTCGAGCGCTCGAGGGCCATGATAGCGATAGTGCCGGCCCGACCTTGACGGAGAAAGGAGACGCCTTTGCTGCCGTCGTCAGAGCTACCTCTGCACTTTCGCGCATGGTGGCCATGGTTGGGCCGATTGAGCCCGGCAAGAGGCTGGGACGCACCCTCTGGCGTCGTTTCAGAAGCCCAAGAAAGGTAGAGCTTTTTTGGGGCAATCTGGCAGAACTCCAGTGAGCTAAGTCAGAAGAGGCCACTGGAAGGTGATTCACTCCGTCGAGTCCCTTTTCTGAACGGTGGCGGCCTGGCGGTGCAGAGCTTGGATCCGGACGGAGGCGTCCCTTCACTCAGAACTGCCATCGTTCTGTTGGGGAAGAAGACGGGGCTGGTTCAGACCATTTGTGTCTGGTTCAAAAAAAGAAAAAACCTGGTTTGGAGGAAAATGAGGTCCATACAAAAGGGTTTAGTGTACTTGAACTAGTTGGTTCATTTGACAATGGTTCTCACTAAGGTTTGGGTTCAATTTCTTTCAAAAGGCCTGGTTCAGTGTATAAAACTCCAGTCCAGGTAAGTGGAACTCCTACGTTATGTTTCCCAGTTTTGGGTCCTTTACTTGGTCTGAGTTATAAATAAATAAACCTTGATTTAATACACTTGAACGAAAACTAATATGGTTCAACTGATTTGAGTATTTTAAATGCTCTCGTCAAATTAAGTAGGCGGGTGACTTTTGGAACAAACATGACATGCAATATTTAAAGTTGTTCCTTGGTGTGATATTGATATGCATGGAATGTGATATATGTAAGCAATCTAACTTCATCAAATATCCTTTTCATGAAATTGAAACAAATTATCATTGCTTGCCATGTGATACGTAACAATGTTTTTGAATTGCATGTTAATCCCATTATGGATGGTAGAAATATTATGTTCCATTTATGGATGATTGTTCTTATTGTTATGTATACTTGCTGAGAAGTAAAGATGAGGCTATAATATATTTATATTATATAAAACAGAGGTTGAGAATCAACTTGGAAAGAAAATAAAAGTTCTAAGAAGTGATAGAGGTGGGGAATATGAATCACCTTTTGATGAATTCTGTTCACAACATGGTATTATACACCAAACAACGACACCTTATTCACCACAGCAAAATGGAGTTGCTGAACGGAAAAATAGAACTTTAAAAGAAATGATGAATGCCATGTTAATAAGTTCTGGGTTACCTCAGAACATGTGAGAATCACAAAATGAAATTTCTATTAAAAGAACTTTGGATGTCGAAAAAGACACTAGTGAAGACCAAGAGGGAGAAGATGATGAACTTAGACGTAGTAAACGTGCTAGAACATCAAAATCCTTTGGTCCAGATTTTCTAAGTTATTTGTTAGAAAATGAGCCTCAAAGCTTTAAGGAAGCCATGTCCTCTCCTGAAGCACAATATTGGAAGGAGGCTGTAAATAGTGAAATTGAATCCATTATGCAAAATCACACTTGGGAGTTGGTAGATCTACCACGAGGGAGTAAACCTCTCGGATACAAGTGGATCTTCAAGAGGAAGATGAAGGTTGATGGATCAATTGACAAATATAAAGCAAGACTTGTTATCAAAGGATACAAGCAAAGAAGGAGTCAAGATTATTTTGATACATACTCACCAGTCACAAGATTAACTTCCATTAGGATGTTAATTGCTATGGTTGCTTTGTATAATCTTGTAAACAGCGCAGGACGATCGATCGCCGTATTGGACGATCGATCGCCAGTTGCGGTTTGGCGAAATCCTAACTTATTTTGAGACGGATTTGATTGGGAAAGAGGCCATATCCTAACTAGACTTGTATTGCACGTTCCTAGGGTGATTTAGGGACTCTTCCATTGGTGGAAAGTGTCCAAGATATGGTAGAATTGGTTTGGGCAAAGATCTTCTAAAACTCTATATAAACCCATAGAGACTAGGCTTGTGCTTTGAAAACTAAACCCTAGAACGTCCAGAGGCTTTTCTCCTCTCCTTCCCACGTTCATCCCTCTCTTAGAAGACCTCTTCTAGTGGGAATTGCTCAAGAGCTTGGATCGGGAGCTTTGAAGGAAGCGGAGGAGACGAACATCGCGTAGAAAGGCGACGTCTTTTGGTGATAAAGTGTAGGATGGTTTTTCCCTCTCTTTTTATTCTTTTCTCACATCATATGATGAGTGTTTTTACTGATTTCCTTGGAGTATTGCTTTGAATCTTGCGGGATTAATGATTTATGTCTTGTTTTCCATAAGTATTGCGATACATGCATATATGCCTTCATGCTTCATGTCTAGATGGTAAATCACATCAAAGTTGGATGCTTTATTAATTTTACAGAAGATAGAAGTTCTGATATTGCGTTGATTATCATGTCTAATGAATAAGTTTATGCCTTAATGATTGTCTTACTTAAATTGTCTTAATTGAAAGACATTATGGTCTAAGGATGTGTTGTATGGGAAGAAACATGATAAAAGGGGAATCTTTTGGTAACTCTAGTTAATTCTAGGATCTGTAATTGATCTAGGAGGGGAGTACTATCATCTATCATGAGTATATTATCATCTATGAGTGGTACGGAATAAGATAATCAAAGTTTAATCATGTGTCTCACTTTCGGCCAGAACTGTTTCTGCGCTGACAGTCGGCAGTAAATAATTCATAACTAATTCATATAATATCATAAAAATATAAAACTGGTGGGGTTAGAAACTAGACTCATAAGGGTACTCTCAGTAAAAATTTCCGAAGATAATCTTAACTGTACAGAGTCTGGGAGCCGCCGGAAGGGAACTGTTGTACATAAGACAGTGAGCAGAAACTAAGTGAAAATACTAAGTACTTAAGTAAAACCACTTAATATGATGTGAAGATGGTATGACGTGTTAGTAACTATTACTAGACTATGTTCTTATGATTACCACAGTAAGGTTGGGTTCTGACGATAATATGATATGGGGTAATACTTATGTCAAGAAAACCGTAACTGTGTATTTGAAGATAAAGCGTTTGTGTCGGTTTGAGGTTCCATTTGGAATCCAAATCATCTAGGACTCACTAGTACCTTGTCTCTGATTTATATATTACGATAAGACCTATAAGAATTTCCATCTAGGGCTGAGCATGAACGTATGTATGGATTGTGTTATTCTCTTGTGTGACATTCCTATTTATACTCCGTATGAGAGTCTATTCCGGTGATTGATACCTTATATTGTTAGAGCGTTGCTACCTCTATTCCTTTGAAATATTATTCATCACGATTATTTGATTGATTCCTCTACTAGAGGTCTTGCTGGACTCTCTCCGGAAGTGGATTCATAGTATGCTCAAATTATGCCATTGCTTGATCTTGCGGGGTCACTAATATTTATGGGATTGCGGTTCCATACTGCCCGAAAGGAGGCAACATACGTACGTTAGATTGTTGACATTACGGAAGGTCTTCAGTCTCCGCCCATCGTGTCCGTAAGCACTGGTGGGGCCAGCATCCTAGACGCATGGCAGGGTTCCAAAAAGAGGACCCCTAGGGTGGTTCTGGTATAGTCACTTGCGGGTGATCGGTTCAGCGAGCAGAAATTGTAAACTCCTTTCACTTAGATGTCTAGAGCCATTTGAAATGATTATCATTCTCTCCTTACTCATATGTGTAGTAGGAGCCTTATTGTTGTTTTCCCTACTTGCAAGTTGGAATTATTATCGACTAACCTTTCAGGTGTATAAATCCTTGGTTTAGTCCAGATGTTGTGCCATATTCATAAACCTTTGTTATTCTTATCCTATTCATACTGTTGTTTTAGTTCAGTGGGTTTTTTACATCCTACTGAGTGTTTCTATGAAATACTCATGCATCCTCTGATGTAGGCGCAAATGGAATTTGAGATCAGGAAGTTGCAGTAGTGAAGCGGTTGCAGGAGCCGTGAAGATTTAGAGCTTTTTATTATTTGCTTTGCTTATTTGATGCTTATGACATTTAATGGCAATTGTGTGCCATAGATTTATAGGTTTATTTTATTTTGACTTTCTTAAATGGATTATCATTATTAAGTAAATTTCATTTCATAGTATTCATTAATGTTTGTATTTGTATTGCACTGATTATGGGCATGACCGATTACACATCCTTTTGAGATGATCGTAATTGGTGGTGAAATCGACTGTTCGGTCTCGCGCCCGAGATTCTCTACCTCCAAGTGTATATCATTGATTGGCTTCCGCACTCCCGATCGAGGTATGGGATTCCGGGGCGTGACAGCGTGGTATCGGAGCCCTCAAACTCAGTCTAATACAGTACGGACATTGCTGAATTATGAAATGAAATAGTTGAACCTGATAGTAAGTAAAAGGGGTACCTAGTGGAACTTACTATGTGAGAGTAGATTCATAGATAGAACCTGAAACCTTATTTTAGAAGACTAATGATGACGTTTCTTGTGTAGGTTTAAATGGCTAGAACAAAAAGCGGTAGGATCTATGAGAAAGACACGCAGGAAGCCGTTAGGCAGTGGCTTGAGGACTGGAAAAAGAAAGACATAGGGAGTGGAACCGAAGATGACCCATTACAGATTGACATAGAGGAAGTCCAGAACCCAGTGGCTGATGTAGAACCCTTGCCTATAGAAGACCTAGAGTGGGATCCTTATTTGGACTATATGCCAGGAATGGAGATTGAAGGATATGAACAAGAAGAGATTGAAATAGCATTTTACGATGGATCTCCTTCTATATTTGTGATGGTAGAGGCCAAGATTGTGAGAAGGCACCCTGTCTATGTTCGGGCCAAGAATGATACTGCATTGTCTGACACTCTGTACCATATGTTTAAATCTTTGGGTTACAGATGGCCATACATGACGATGTGGGAAATTCTGTGGCATACGCATTTGAGGCTTGCACCAACTTGGTTAGCTTTAGATATACTGGATGATTACCTCTGAAGGCAAGAGCGTAGGAAGGATGGTTAAGAGAAAGAGTTAGGATAGTTTTTAGTTTCAAAAATCTTTTGTAATAAAAACCCTGATTTATAAGGGATCTCAGTGTAGGAATCTTCTTATTAATGAATAAAAGAATTATTTGCTTTAATGCTTGCCTTGTGATTGTTTCATTTTTGCATGTTTTGTGTTTTGTGTGAGCGATGCTAGGAGTCAAAGGAATGAGATATCATCGCTGGAGGCAGGCCCCATGCCCGGTTTTCGGCCTTCAATGTGGCTTCCCAGCTTCCCACCTGCAATCCAGAGGAATCGGCCATGCTTGATCGGATACTTCGCATCCTCACCGGCTTCTCCATCTTCACATGCTCCGTCTCCACCAGTGATAATGGCCGAGTGGAGAGATTCTATGGCTTGACACCAATCTCTTCATTTTATGTCAAGGGTCAAGATGGGGTCTCTCTAGCTCCACTTCTTCTACACCAAGATAGAGATCCATGCAGATTCTATGGCTTGACACCAGTGATAATAGTCCCTCTGGTCATTTTTATGTGAGACTAGCACATAATTTGTCGATTTTCTTAAGATGTGGGGTCTACAATAAAAGCCAAGGCTTTTCGAGCTAGCGAGCGACCGAGTCACCTTTCCAAGCAAGCAAGTGCCTTTCATCAGAGAGGCCTCTCGACTTAGGGTCACTGTCGAGCATTAGAGAGGAGAGTAATTAGGGAATGGTATCATCTAATTGTGATACGCATATTTTTAAATTATCATGATTGAAAGTGACCGGAGGGAGTATATTAATTTTCTTGATTAGAAATCAGAAGTGTTAATTTTACATAAATTGTCTTAACTACACAATTAATATGGACATCATAGGAGTATTGATGAAAGTAGAACAATACTCCATCGATTATCGGATTTAACTTTTCCAAATGAACTAAAATTGTTTCAATGTGAAAAACAAATCGGACTATTGACATGGGAAGGAGGAAGTAGGTTTTAAATTGGTAATATGTGCTTACATTTATCTGCTTCTCCAATCAGGATCTATATGAACTATGAAGGGTGAAAATCTTAGAAGGTGGAGTGCCATTTAATCGAGCCCATGGCATGGATGCCTTCAAGGGTTTTGAAGACCTCAAGATGTTGGTGGATGTGGGGGAGAAATTATTAGGTACGAACAGTGTGCTTATCACCAATGGGTGATGGACACGCTTTCTAATTTGCAGGTGCCTTGTGGCCATCATGACAAGCAGGAGAGTCGTGTTCATCACCCATTGGTGATGAGCATGACTGTTCCCTGCGCGCCGCATACCTAATAATTTCTCGAGGGGTGGGGGTTGAGCACTTCCATGTACCCTCACATTAGAGGGGTCAAGTTTGATTTGACTCATGTCATGGCTGATGCTCCCATTTATCCTGGGTTGGCTTCAATTGAATCATTTTTCTTATTATAATGGAACAAAAGTGATGTCAAACTTGTATGGGAGAATCGAACAAAGAGAGCCAAAGTTGATCACACCACTAGCAAAATGGAGTAGAATCGATTAGGCACGTATCTGTATGTAAAGCGCGTTTGAAGCCACTTTGTTGTGAACATCACACACCCATGACGCATATTCTTATTTTAGGCAGTATTCTCTGGTTAGGATTAGTTTTCCTCTATGAATTATTGTAATAAGTCATGATTGGCATTAGAAATGATTTGATTGTAATCTATGGTACTGATTGTGGCCCATCAGTAAGCCATGATCTGACCTACCATCTTGGGAAGCCCTTCCTCTTTATAAAGGGGTCGTCTTCCTCATTTTAGGGTATGGAATAACAAAATTGTCTTTTCTTTCTAGCTTTCTCCTTTCTCTTCCCCTTTTTCACTATGGCGTTTGATTTCGTTCGTGTTCCCTGCCGGAACACAACATTGGTATCAGAGCAGTCACGATCCACCATGGAGACGGCGATGATGGCCAACGAAGATGATGAGGATGACGAGGAGGTCACCTTTTCGGCCATCGGTGTCGCCCTTGAGAAACCCATCTCCAATTCCGTCCCCTTCCCCGGTCCTGAAAAGTCATCTACTGTCCATTTCCATGTTTCCACATCACGCCTGGGTCAAACCGCCCATGTCAGTGCCGTTGACGCCCAGGCTGCCACCGTTCGCGACATGAAGGCTGCCTCCGCCCCTAAGCCCGACGCCGTCGATGCCCAGGTTGCCACTGTTCGCGACGTGAAGGCCGCCTCCGCCCCTAAGCCCGACCTCGACGCAGCCGTCGACACACTCAAGTCTCTCAAGCTGGACATCCAGTCCATTACCTGTGACCTGCAGACTGCCGTCGCTTCCAGTAACGGTGACAACAGGCGCTGTACCTCCCCGGCCAAGGCGAGGTCACCACATCCAGCCGCCGCCATGACTGAGTGCCCCAGCCGCACCCCGATCACCGTCGCCTCGGGGACGACAGCCACTGTGGTTGCCTTGCCAATCGATTGCCCGAAGATGAAGCCCAATCTCTCACTGATGCCATCACCGCCGACAGCACCCTGGTCAGCCCCAGCGGCCATCACGACCTCCACAGTCCTCTGTCCGGCTAAGTCGAGTTCCCTCACTGCCGCCATCGACTCTTTCTCAGACGCCGCCGCAAAAGCCCACCCTAAAGGCGGTGCCTTTCTCCACCTCCACTTTCGTCGACGTCCCCAATAGCGCCACCCTCACCGGAAATCCCGATAGGGATGGCATCTGCCTCCCCAGCCAGGGCCGCCTTGCCTCCATCGTCCTCTCTGGCGGCCGCTCCATCGCACAACCGAATAGAGCCACCCTCACCTCTGCTGAAAAGGGCGTTTCCCCGGGGATCATCTCCAAGGGCAATCGCCGCCTTGGCACCACCCATCTCGGCCTCGACCGAACAGACGCCGCCATCTTCCGCCGCCTCAATGTCACCCACCTTGGCCTCCACTTTCGGGCCACCGACATCCCTCAAGCCTCCCGTTTCTGGTTCAAGCAGAACCGGATCCGGATGATTGCCGTCCGCCAGATGCGCGCCGTCCGTGAGAAGCCCGTCTTTGATTTTCTCGATGGCCACCGCAACCTCCTCCAATCCTATTTCCGACCCGACGACAGTCGCCTCGCCACCGGCCGCCACATGGGCCCTGCCGCTGTCAAGGGTTTCCTCTCCTCTTTCGCCGTTCAGCTACGGGCTCTACCGATGGGTCACATTGACATGGTGATGGCCATCACTGCCCCAATCGGCAACCCCGACACCATCGCCTCTGGAGACTCGGACTCCCACGCCGACCACTTCCCTAGCTCCTCCGCTGTCGGCCATGGCCGCTCCTCCACTGCCGCCATAATTCTCACCAATGCGGAGATCAACCAGTCGGAGGACTCGGTGGACATCCACGTCCTCCCCGCCACGCAGATTGGCTGCGAGGGGGTCCTCCACAAAAGCTACGTGACTTCCACGCGCAATCCAACGACCCAGATCATCTATGGCGGGACCGCCATTAGGAGAAACTGGGGCCCGGGTGTTGCTCTGTTCTCCTCTCGTGAGCCGAGTGTGAACAACCCGTCCATCCTGAAGCCCGACGTGATCGGCCCCGACATCAGCATCCTGGCGGTCTGGCCCAGCAACCTGGGGCCCAGTGGGCTTGCAGAAGATACCAGGAGGGTTGGTTTTATTGTGTTGTCTGGGACTTCGATATGCTATCCTCACGTGAGCGGTATCTCGTTCCTAATACGTGGGGCCCATTCAACGTGGCACCCAAGGTTTAACAACAATTACATGCTGCCTCCGGTCCCTCAACAATCACATGACATCCTCGAGATGAGCTGATCCAAGTGCTACCACCCCATCGGCGTCGCCCATCTCAGCTTCCACCGTGTCTGCCATGACTATCGCCTCCAACACACCATCGCCGCCCAGAACACTACCTTCCCTGCCACTGCCGGAAGATTGTATTTGTCAATTTCATTTTCTCCGACGGTGCCACTGCCCTCCAAGAGCGCCGCATCCCTCCTCACACCGAGAGCCCGACTGGCGGTGTCTCGTCCATCCCTCATCACGCCGAGAGCCCGACCGGTGGCATCTCATCCAAGGGATTCCTCCTCTTCTGCACGCTTGAGTATGCCATCGCTGCGGCCGCGTCTACCGAGATGTTTGCCGACGGTTCCCACATCTTTTCTTGGTCGCATTGAGGACAATGCGGTAGCGGAACGTGGTGGATTGTTGTGAACGTCACACACCCATGACGCATATTCTTATTTTAGGCAGTATTATCTGGTTAGGATTAGTTTTCCTCTATGAATTATTGTAATAAGTCATGATTGGCATTAGAAATGATTTGATTGTAATCTATGGCACTGATTGTGGCCCATCAGTAAGCCACGGTCTGGCCTACCATCTTGGGAAGCCCTTCCTCTTTATAAAGGGGTCGTTTTCCTCATTCTAGGGTATGGAATAACAAAATTGTCTTTTCTTTCTAGCTTTCTCCTTTCTCTTCCCCTTTTTCACTATGGCGTTTGATTTCGTTCGTGTTCCCTGCCGGAACACAACACACTTTTCCCTAGTGACGTCCTCTTTTGGAGGGTTAGGAAAGTGGCTTTAGAAGAAGTTGCTTCTTTACCCAAACATGCCCTGAATCATTCTTCTCTAAACTGATGATTTAACCAAACTTAGCCAAAGAATAAGGATAGTAGTGATGGTCTTGAAATTGGGTGATATTTTTCATCACCCCAAAATTTTTCAGTAAGACCTACTACTTTCAAAAGTAGGGTTCGACATAAGTCATTTTTTCTACCATGCTCACTAACACCCCCAAATAGATGTTGATCGACAAAAATAATAGATGTTGATCGACAAAAATTTCACTATTTAATATAGACATTCCAACTACAATAGAATGCCAATTAATGTCAATCATTTTATTGAGGTCAAATTTAGCAGCAGGGATCCATTATATATTTATTGGTAGGGTCTTATGATCCTCGTATCTGACAGCGTAGTTCAAACGTGCTTGTGCATAGCTTGATTTTGACGTTCTTAACTATGAGGTCCTACATGAGATAATCCTTTACACAAAGCAATGAAAAGCACCAACTAAACTTCCCTCGGTCATGTTGCAGTTGCGCAGAGAAAATAGAGCAGAATTAAGCCCTCCGGAAATTCCTCCGTCAAATCCTTTCAAAACTTAAATCTGGTCAGTGCTTTTTCGTGGTTGTGACAAATTCTTGTTACAGCTGACTTCCCTGTTGGCTTCTCTGAAATGATTTGACACCATCCTTCCTTCCCGAGAAGCAGCATTTTATGAGGAATGGAAAAGTGGGTTGTTGAATGTTGAAACACCTGATTGACAGTACCTGTAGAGCTCCTTTTTTTTATAATTAAAAAATTATATTAAACGAAACAAGGGAGGGAAATCAAGGGGCATGAATAACCCTTTTAAAAATAAAATACACAGCAAAGTAACAACCCACCCAGGCAAACCCTCCTTGAGACATGAGAAAGAATAAAAAAAAATTTGTGAGAAAAAGTGAATTATCTGAGGTGCAACCAATATTTGCCGATTTTTACCTATATATTGGCAATATTGACATAAATATTGTCAATATTTCGAATTTCACCAAAAACAAGATATACGAGGGCGTGTTGGCTTTTGTTTTTGCTTGTGTACTTTTTAAAATGCCAATCTCCAAAGCTTGTTTGGATTGACATATTTCGAATAAAGAATAAATAATTTATTTGATAATTTTACCCTTTAATAAGAGTAACAAGGAATATCTACCATCCATTTTATGAAGAGGGGCAAATGTAGTCTTTTCCACATCCTTCCCCACTCAAAAGTCATTTTTTGTAGAAATCTAAAAAGTAGCTTTTATACCAAGTTTTAAAAAAAAAAGTTCGTTTTTGTTATAGCAAAGCTACTTTTGTATAAAATTTACCTCCCCAACACAATTTTGTGCTAAAACAGTGTCCAACACTTGGCGTCCCGAACATGCCTGGAGTATCGTTTACTGTTGACTACACCCATACCAATATGGAAAAAGTTTAAATGAGATCGCTCTCATATAGCTTATATGAGGCCAATTTTATTTATAGCCGTTGGATCTTGATATGATGGCTACAAATAACTATATGAAACTCACCTACTCCTTGATGTGATACACTCATTTACCTACTGATTTGATATCCACCATCGGATTGAAATCCAATGGCTAAAAAAATTAGCCACATACTCCTTACATAGGAGTGATCTCATGTAAACCGTCTATCCCTGTTTATATCATATATGGGAGACATATCGCCAACATGGCATTCCATGGTCCCTGGTTTACTTATATAAATATGCTTATGTCCATACTAATAGACATCTTAAGTGAGATTATTTCTGCGTTAAGCTAGAAGATCACTCTGATGCAATTAAGTTGTGATTACGGAAGGTTAGGCTTCATCTACTCGATAATTCTCTTAATCTAAGGTACTTTCAGTTCTAACAGCTCATCCTTTACAACATTCTTCAGTTTTAGCAAGTGCATGAAAAGGGTTCGAATTGAGGTACCGAAAGGAAAAAAGAAGACAAATTAAAGAGTTAACTTGAAAGTCCAAACATACAACTTTATAAAGAGCTGATCTCATTCTGACTTCTCTTAAAATTCATGCCCTGATCAGTATCCACTCTCCATAGTCCATATCATCAAACCATCACCAGCACCATGGCCTCAACTCTCAGCCAGCATATACTCAATAGCAACAAAGACGACCAAGGCCCCTGCGCTTCCGCTCTCCACCTGACCTTACTTCCTACCCTGCCAGCAGCCCTCAAGACTGCCGCTGAGCTTGGACGGTTCGACATCGTGGCCAGAGCTGGGCCGCATGCCAGGCTTTCGGCCTCCAAAGTAGCTTCCGAGCTTCCCACCCGCAATCCAGAGGCCCCAGCCATGCTTGACGGGATGCTTCGCCTCCTCGCTAGCTTCTCCATCCTCACATGCTCCGTTTCTACTAGTGATAGTGGTCGAGTGGAGAGACTCTATGGCATGACACCCATCTCTTCATTTTATGTTAAGAGTCAAGATGGGGTTTCTCTAGCTCCACTTCTTCTGCACCAACTTAAGACCCTTACCGAGTCTTGGTAAGTTTCAGAAATTGTTGGTATAAATGCCTGACCATGTCAGCTTCATGCGAGGGCGACAGCGAGCCGTTGATCATGGAGATCGACTTCTCCATGGCGCTCTGGAGAGTATTGTTCCAGGGACACCCAATAATTTCACGATAAACTCGTCCCAATTATAGTCTTCTCTACTCTTTATATTTCCTCAATTCTTTTAGGCTTTAACCCACATTATAGTCTAATTTAATTTTCCAAAATGATTAAAATTGATTCAATTTCAAAAACTACATCGGGGAAATTCCCTCTTTACTATATTATTAATCTTCTGGACTAGAAATCAGAAATGATCTAAATTTACATTAATTCTCTTGATTAAGTATAAACAATTAATGTGAACATGAGGGATGAATTAATTAAAGTGGAACAGTAATCCATCCATCCCCGTTTAATAATCGTATTTGATTTCTTAAATAAACTAAAATTAGTTCAATGAGAAAAAAAACAAATCGGACTATTGACATGGGAAGGGAGGGAGTATGTTTTACTTGGGGAACATATGCTTACATTTAACTTCTTCTCCGACCAGGCTATGTATGAAGGATGCCAACTTAGAAGGTGGAGTGCCATTTGAGAGGGCCTATGGCATGGATTTCTTTATGTATCCTGGGACAGACCCTCTATTCAATAGGTTGTTCAATGCAGGCATGTTTGGCCAGTCCACCATTGCTGTAAAGAAGGTTATTGAAACATATAAGGGCTTTGAAGACCTCAAGGAATTTTGGGAGGGGGGGGGGGGTGCTTAAGTCGATCATGTCCATGTACCCTCACATTCGGGGGATCAACTTTGATTTGCCTCATGTCGTGGCTGATCATACTCCCATTTATCCAGGTTTGAATTCAATTCAATTATATCTCGTTGCCAATCCCTGCGGGCATATATAGGGTCGACCCGACATATTGACAGGGTAAATCAAGATAGGGTTGTAAAATTCACCTAATTTGACAACTACTGTAATCAAAGGGGTCTACGTTCAAATTAGGTGAATTTTATATCTGTGCCTTACACCCCAAAGATATTAGGCCTCGTGGAATGAAACCTAAGGCCATAGCAAAGTTCATACCATACTGATTTGTAATTGATTTGGAAATCATATTACAGTGGATCCTACACGACTGGAGTGATGAAAAGTGCCTGCAAGTTCTCAAGAACTGCTACCCTTCGTTGCCCAAATCAGGCAAAGTGATCATAGTAGGCAACCCTGGAAAATGATGTCTCTTCATGTGCCATCTTCCTTAGTGAGTTTCTAATGTTGAACGAAGTCCATGGTGGAAAAGAGAGGACATTCGATGAATTTCTGTTCCTCGCCAGGGGAGCTGGTTTTGCTGGGATCAAATCCATCTGTAGTGTGTACATTTACACTGTAATGGAATTCTACAAGTAGATGTATACCATATCCCTGTACTTTTTCGGTAGACTTCTAATAAGCCTTCCCCGGAAGCACATTGTGCGTCCTAAATAAGGTAGTTTTCCACTGTGCAGTTGGATCCAAGATTTGTGGTTGAAGAGATGCATACCAACCATTTCAAATATTTTCTATACTCGTTCCAGTGTGTGCTTTACTATAATTGAACAAAAGTGATGTCAAACTCGTTCCAGTGTTCCGAGCTTCGACGCCGCTCCGACCCTGTTTCCTCCACCGTATTTCCCCGCTGACACACAATTGCAGCCGCCCGGCATGTTGACTTGGCGGGGCATAATGTCGTCGAGCGCCTTCGCGGTGGATTCAGCACCGTTGGTGTTCTCCTAGGTGCCCGCTTTCGGCTCGCTGGTGCCACCTATCCACGCCAAGCCCATCCCTTAGTTCACCAGCACCGCGGTCGTCCAGACCACTACTGTCGGCGACTTGTCTCCCCCGTCGTCGGCTGCGGCTGTGCCTTCTCCCAACCCCGCCGCCTCCCTCGATCGGCAACGCCACCTCGACCAAGGTGGCGCCTTTCTTCTTCTAAGTACTTCCCCTCCGTGCGCCAGGCCGAGCCAGCTCCCCTCCTCTAGCACTCCTCTTCCCACTGCCTCCACCTTGGCTCTCCCCGGTCCACCTCCTCTTGTTCGCATGGATGACCTTCCCTCTTTTGGAGCTTCGGTGGAACCTTTGTTGCCACTGGCGTACCCTCTGCCACCGCGTATTTGCCAGCACCATCTCCTATGTCTCTCGTTGTCGTCCCTATCGCTCTGCCAGATGGGTTTCCAGTCGACCCCGGCAGACGTCATCTCTACCAAAGTCGTCACCTTCTTCTTATGGATTCCCAATCAACCCCGGCAGACGTGGGGTGGCTCCAGATCCGTTGATGGGGGTCTCTGTTCAACGTCGGCTGCCACCAAAGCCCCCGCCTTAATTTAGGCTACCTAGCTTACCTCTACCGGCGTGCTTCAACTCTCGTCGCCTCCACCCATCATGTGGCCTAGGTTTCCATCGCCACTGTCGGTGGTTTTCACCCAATTTCTATCACCTTCTCCGATGATAACCGTCTGATTGCCTCCGCCTCCACTAAAGCTGCCTGAAGATTTCTTCCACATGGAAGATGAAAGAGCAGGGCTTTATGTTGGTTTGGTCCAACATGGGCTAGACCGGGATGGATTCAACAGCTTACCCCTTGGGCTAGTGTTGTGACGTCAGGCCAGGCCCATGCAACCCACGTCACTGGCCCATCACGATAGCTATTAGGATATTTGATTGAATCGTATCTTATTGTAATCAGACCCGTTTAGGCTAATTGTTAGGTAACGGGCTGAATGGGAATAATTAGTGCCAATTAGTGGCCCATCAGATTGGCCAGATGGCCCTGGCGCCATCTGCTCTCTTTAAAAAGGAGGTCGTCCTCCTCATTTGAGTATGCAATCAAACAAGTTCTAGTTATCTTCTCTATTCTTCCTTCTTCTTTGCTGATTTGGTACCTTGTGATCCTTACGGGTCACAACATTGGTATCAGAGCGGTCCCGATCCGTGACAGAGATGCCGCCTCGTAAGCAGCCAGCGACGGCCAGTGAGGCACAGCCAGATCAAGGCGTGACCAACGAGGCCACTAGCCCGAAGGCGACCAGCGAGAACGACATGGCCGAGATCAGGTCCATGCTTGCGAAACTGCTTCAGTTGCAGACCTCGCAGGCACAAACCACGGCCAACCAAACAGGAGAGGCGCTGACTCCTCCGCCAGTGTTTTCGGCACCTAATGGAGAGACGTCTCAGGCGGGTGGATCGAGGGGTTATGGTGGATCAGGAACAGGAGTTTGAGGGGGACTATGAGGAGCCGCTGGGTCATCAAGGGGGCCTGCGTGGAGGGGCAGAGCCCCGACTGGCTCGTCTTCAATTTCCCCGATACAGTGGAGAAGAAGATCCCACGGAGTGGATCTATAAGGCGGAGAAAGTCTTCAACTATCAGGGGACCTATTCGGAGACCGAACGGTTGCGCATAGCAGCGTTCCACCTGGATGGTGATGCCTCGGTGTGGTTCCGCTATTACGAAAAGGAGGTCAGATATCCGACATGGGCGTCCTTTGCTGATGAACTCTGCGTACAGTTTGGCCCCAATGAATTCCAGGACTTTAACGAGATGTTATCCAGCTTGCGCCAGACCACAACAATACGAGCATATTATACCGAGTTCATGAAGATTGCCAATCGTCTGCCTGATTGGCCAGTCGCTGCTCCTGTGGGAACATTCAAGAGGGGATTGAAGCAGGAGATATCAGACGAGATGAGACACTACCCTTGCCACACGATGAGGGATGTGGTACGTCATGCTCGCATCGAAGAGGAAAAACTGGGCCGACAGCGACGAGGTGGACGTGGGGGAATCGTACAGCGGGTCCCTATCAACTCAGCGCAGGGTTCAACACCAGCGCTTGGTCCTTCTACCGGCCGGCCCATTGCTGCAGGGGTGTTGGCTACGCCTGTCCGTCGTCTAACCCAGGCCCAGATGGAAGAACGCAGAGCCAAGGGGTTGTGTTTCAACTGTGACGATAAGTATGTCAAGGGTCATCGTTGTTCAGTTCCAGGAAGCTTATTGATTGTGGAGGGTGACGAGGACATGACCGACCCTATTGAGGAGATGGCCCATGATTATGCTGACGTGCAACCGGAGATCTCGGTGCACGCATATTCGGGTACTTTCACCCCACGCACTATGCAAGTCCAAGGGCTGCTCAAACGCCAAGACATAGCAGTGTTGATTGACAGCGGATCTACCCACAACTTCATTAACGACAAGGTGGCACAGCGGTTGGGCTGCTATGTGACGGATGCCAAGCCCTTTGACGTTCTCATTGGGGACGATAAGCATCTCAGGAGCTCGGGGGTATGTGCCCAGGCCACCCTTACTATCCAGGGGCACACCTTCATTACTGATCTTTTCCTACTACCGACCAAGGGAGCCGACATCGTCTTAGGGGTCCAATGGCTCCAGGACTTAGGCGATGTAGTATGGAACTTCAAGGCTTTGGTTATGGATTTCGAAGTCAATGGGCAACGGGTGCGCCTGCAGGGAGCCCAGCCTGGGGCATTACACACAGCCCAGGCTGTGGGGTCCTTCTTCCGATTTGCCGCCCAGGGACTGATGTTGCAACAGAGAGCAAGTATGGATGTGGCACAGGCTGAAGTTCCGGAAGACATGCGCCTCATGTTGGATGACCACCAGGATCTCTTCTCGGAGCCCACTGGACTACCGCCGGTCAGGGGCCATGACCATGCTATCCCCATTATTCCTGGTGCAGCGCCGGCTAACGTACGGCCTTACCGTTATCCACACGTGCAGAAGACGGAGATTGAACGCCTGGTACGGGACATGCTGACATCCGGAATCATCCAACCTAGTACTAGTTCTTTCTCTTCACCTGTGTTGTTGGTGCACAAAAAGGACGGGACGTGGAGGTTCTGTGTGGACTATCGCGCCTTGAATGCGATTACGGTGAAAGACAAATATCCTATCCCAGTCATAGAGGAGTTATTGGACGAGTTGGCTGGTGCTATGTTCTTTAACAAACTCGACTTGCGCTCCGGCTACCATCAGATTCGAATGCAACCGTCCGATGTACACAAGACGGCATTCCGCACACACGACGGTCACTTCGAGTTTTTGGTCATGCCTTTTGGCCTGACCAATGCACCGGCAACATTCCAAAGCCTGATGAATGATCTTTTCCGTCCCTTCCTCAGACAGTTTGTTCTGGTATTTTTTGATGACATTCTCATCTACAGTAAGTCTTGGACGTCACACCTAAAGTATTTGAGGTTGGTTTTCTCTACTTTACGAGCAAATTCATTATTTCTTAAACGCTCTAAATGCTCTTTTGGAAGCAAGCAAGTGGAGTATTTGGGCCATATTATTGCTCATACGGGAGTGGCCACCGACCCAACCAAGTTATCCGCTATGACCTCGTGGCCTGCGCCCACATGTGTTAAAGGCCTCCGCGGATTTCTGGGCTTAACAGGCTACTACCGCCGGTTCATCAGACAGTATGGTGTCCTAGCCAGCCCTCTTACCGCCCTACTCAAAAAGGGAGCATTCACCTGGACAGACGGAGCCCAAGATGCATTTGATCGCCTGAAGCAGGCCATGGTCACCGCGCCTGTTCTTCTATTGCCGGATTTCACTCTTCCATTTGTGGTGGAGACAGATGCATCAGACACGGGCCTGGGGGCGGTCCTATTGCAACAAGACCGACCTGTGGCCTTCTTTAGCAAATCACTCTCTGGTCGTTCATTGCAGCTATCCGCGTATGAGAAAGAAATGATGGCCATCGTTCATGCAGTGACCAAATGGCGACCATATTTACTGGGGCGTCGGTTCACCATCCGCACTGATCATCAGCCTCTTAAGTATTTCCTTGAACAGCGGGTATCGACGCCAGCACAGCAACGCTGGGTGAGCAAATTATTGGGGTATGATTATGAAATTATCTACAAGAAGGGGTCTGAGAACACAGTGGCGGACACCTTGTCGCGCCGGGACAGCATGGGCACATGTTTGGCACTCTCCGTTCCGAGTTGTCCGTTCCTGCCCGACCTCCGCCAGGCGTATAAGGACGACCCTTTCACTCAGCGCCTCATCACACGCCTTCAGGAGCAGCCCGCGGATGAGCCGTCCTACACATGGCATGATGGCATTTTATTATGGCGAGGCAGATTATGGGTCCCAGATACGGGAGATTTGCGCGAGCGAATCATTTCTCATTTCCATGATACAGTGATGGCGGGTCATGAAGGTGTGTTCCGGACGTACAAGAGGGTGAGTCAAAGTTTCCTATGGCCTGGTATCCGACGCGCCATCCAGAACTATGTGGCCGCTTGTGAAATTTGTCAGCGCGCCAAGGCGGCAACCACTTCCCCGCAGGGATTGCTTCAGCCCCTTCCGATTCCAGATCGGGTTTGGGAGGATATTTCGATGGATTTTATTGAAGCGTTGCCAGTGGTGCAAGGAAAATCTGTCATTCTAGTGGTTGTGGACCGGCTGTCCAAGTATGCCCACTTCTGCCCCCTGAGCCACCCTTTCACTGCCAGGACGGTGGCGGAAGTTTACGTCAGCCATATCGCTAAGTTACATGGGATGCCTCGAACTATTGTGTCCGATCGCGATAAGGTATTCCTATCTACCTTCTGGCGTGAGTTTTTTGCTCTTCAGGGAACAACACTTCACATGAGCACGGCCTATCATCCCTAGACCGATGGCCAAACTGAGGTGGTCAACAGATGTTTGGAGCAGTATCTACGGTGTTTTGTGGGGACTCAGCCTCGCAAATGGTTACAGCTGCTCCCTTGGGCCGAATGGTCGTATAATACGGCCTATCATACTCGGACGGGTTTTTCCCCTTTTGAAGTGGTATATGGCTGACCCCCACCATCGGTTCTCTCTTACGTTCCACAGCGTTCTTCTGTTGCGGAAGTAGATTATATGCTTCAGTCGCGAGATGAGGTACTCTGACAGTTAAAGGCTAACTTGGCATCAGCGCAGAATCGCATGAAGCAGATATATGATAAAAAGCGCACGGACAGGGAGTTTCAGGAGGGTGATCTGGTCTATGTGTCCGTCCTTCCTCAGCGCCAGACGTCCTTGTTTCGGACAGACCAGGCCAAGCTGGCACCCCGTTACCATGGTCCCTATGCAGTGGTGGAGCGTGTTGGCGTCGTGGCTTATCGTCTGGCCTTACCTCCGGAATCGCTGGTTCATCCTGTCTTCCACGTTTCCCGCCTCCGTCGGTTTGTTGGTGACCCTTCTACCGTGACTATTGGTGGACCACTTCCGCTTCAGCCTCGGGCCGACTCCGATGCACCGGTTCCGGCTTCAGTTATGGACAAACGCCGGGTACGGCGGGCTGGGCGTATTACTACAGAGATTTTGGTCGCCTGGCGGGGTAAGCCTTTGGATGATGCTACATGGGAGTTGGAAGACGATATTGTGGCTCATTTTCCGGAACTGTCGCCTTGAGGACAAGGCGACCAGCGGAGCGTGGTGGATTGTTGTGACGTCAGGCCAGGCCCATGCAACCCACGTCACTGGCCCATCACGATAGCCATTAGGATATTTGATTGAATCGTATCTTATTGTAATCAGACCCGTTTAGGCTAATTGTTAGGTAACGGGCTGAATGGGAATAATTAGTGCCAATTAGTGGCCCATCAGATTGGCCAGATGGCCCTCGCGCCATCTGCTCTCTTTAAAAAGGAGGTCGTCCTCCTCATTTGAGTATGCAATCAAACAAGTTCTAGTTATCTTCTCTATTCTTCCTTCTTCTTTGCTGATTTGGTACCTTGTGATCCTTACGGGTCACAACCATGGTTTTAAAAACCGGACCGAACCGGCCGGTCCGACCCGGTCCGACCGGAGCCGGAGCTGTTTTCGGTCCGAGTCGACCGGGTCGGCCGGGTCGGTTCACTCGGCGGGGTCATTACAACCCGGCCGGTCGACCCGAAAACCCGGCCGACCGGTCCGGTTCGAGTTTTACCACTCACCCCCCTTTTCCCCCCCTTCCGGCGGCCGCCTTCTCCCCCTTCCGGCGGCCCTCCCCCACGGCGACCCCTCTCCTCTCCTCCCCGGCCGGAGGAGAGGAGAGCCTGCTTCTGTTTCGAACCAGTCGGGGGCTCTGTTCGAAGCAGAGACGGGGCGGGGCAACCCCGCCTCGTTTCGAGCCACAGCCCCCGGCGGGGGGCTCTGCTTCGAGCTTCGAGGCGGGGCTGCCCCGCCCCGTCTCGAGCTTAACCAGAGCTTCGAGGCGGGGGGCTCTGCTTTGAGCTTTGAGGTGGGGTTGCCCCGCCCCATCTCGAGCTTAACCAGAGCCCCGGTGGGGGGGGCTCTGTTCGAAGCAGAGACGGGGCGGGGCGGGGCAACCCTGCCTCGTTTGGAAGCAGAGCCTCGAGCTTCGAGGCGGGGCTGCCCCGCCCCATCTCGAACCAGAGCCCCCGGTTGGAGGGCTCTGTTCTCGAACCAGAGCCCCTGGCGGGGGCTCTGTTCGAAGCAGAGACTGGGCGGGGCGGGGCAACCCTGCCTCGTTTCGAACCAGAGCCGGGTGGCTCTGCTTCGAGCTTCGAGGCGGGGCTGCCCCGCCCTGTCTCGAACCAGAGCCGGGGGCTATGTTCGAAGCAGAGACTGGGCGGGGCCGTGCCGCCCCATCCCGTCTCGAACCAAAGCCCCCGGCCGGGGGGGGCTCTCTGTTGGAGCTTCGAGGCGGGGCTGCCCCGCCACCACCCTCCCCTCCTCCTCCGGCCGCCGCCGGACGGAGCCGCCCCTCCCTCCCTCTTTTTTTTTTTTATTTTTTTTGTGATGACGTCATCACCGGGTCAACCCGGGTTGACCCCCGGTTGAACCCGGTTGGACCTGTCCGGCAAAAATTCCGGGTCGGTCACCGGTCCGGATTTTAAAACCTTGGTCACAACAGCTAGTTCCAACTTGGTTCAAGTTCTACACATTGGGTTGGTTCAGCAGTAGTATAAAAAAAATTGCCGACATGGGACTCGTCTACAAGAACATTGGTGGTCCCACCATATTTTTTATGAAGTTGAGTTTTTTGCATTCTCACCTTTGATGCAGTAGAACAAGAGCACCTCAAGGACGAGGTGATGCGGAAGCGTTGGTGGAATGTTATGACCTTATTCTAATTAGGTTATCGTTAGTTTTCTTCGTTAGTTAGATTCTTAAGACTAGTCTCTTGTGTCAAATTAAGATTATAGTTTAGCATCTATAAATATATAAAAGGTTTTTCGTAATTCATTATGCTTGATCAATGGAATAGTTATTTTCTAGCCAAATCCTCAAATTCTCTCGTCCTTCCCTCCGGGGTTAAGCACCATCATAAGGAGGTCTGCGTTAAATACTCCTTTGGCGGCATCGCTTGTCTCGGGTTCTTCAGCCAGAATGGATTCCACAATTATGATCTTGCCATCCTTTGGCAGGGCTTGGTGGCAGTTCTTGAGAAGTTTCAAGCAGTGTTCATCGCTCCAATCGTGCAGTATCCACTGCAGAATACATGAAGTATAAATGATTGTATGATTTGGATACTAAGTATTTGAATTTCTTTTTCTTTCTTCTTTTTCAAGCATGAACATTTAGTATAATAATTGTACCTTCATGAAGATAGCCTCTCCACTAGGAACGCTTGCAAACATGTCGCCCCCAACGTGCTCCACTCCTGATGTTTAAGCAAACAACAAAACTTGAATGCCAACTAGAGTGTTTAGTTAAACGCTCTGCCATCATTATGGAAAGTGAAATGCTTCTATAAGGAAGAATTATAGATTGTCAGGTCAAAATTGCCGAATTTACGGATTGGCAAGATTTTTAAGAAATTACTATGTTGCAAGTCAATTTAATGATACCATCAAATCAAATTTGCAACATGAATGATATCAAGAAATCCATTTAATAAGACAATGGAATTTCTTTTTATATTGACTATATACACTGGAATTGATTTAGTGATAAATTGTCAAAAGCTGCAAAAGATTTATATGTGCAAGAATGTCAATCTGTATATTCGGCAACTTTGACTAACCAATCTGTATGTTACCTCTTTTTTAGAAAAAAAAAAGGCTATGGTAATTAAACTAAGTGCAGTGACCTTAAAAATGGTCTTATTACTACTTCCGTACAAAACATAAAGGGGTCCCATAGGTTGTAAGATTAGGATTAGGATACTAAAAGAGGATTACCACATCAACCTACTCATCACATTATCATTCCTATTGGAGTTATGCAGACCTACACCACTATCCAACACTTTACCATTCATCACACTCCTAAGTCCTAACCATCATACAATATTGCTCTTTCCGGCCCTTTCAAATATTTTATCTAATGCTCAAGATAATTTCTACTACGATAAGATAGTTTGAAAGTGGTGTAGAAAAGCATATTCTTTCTAATTACTGTGCCCCCTCGACCTAACTTCCTAATCATTTATCTGACTATATCTTAAGTCACTAAAATAGATAGATGACTGGAAATTCATTGGATAGATAGATTAGTTCATGAACTGAAATTTTGCTTCCAACTAGCTAGCCACTATTTTGCGAAGACAATATGAACACCAAAGATTTACCAGGATAGGTGGGCGCGACTTCAATGACATGCTTAAGATCAAAATGTGTGCCCTTAATTTGGGGGTATTTGGAAACAATTAGGTTGATTGTGGCACCAACCCCACCACCACCCACATCCACCAGCTCCTTGAGTCCCCCAAACCCTTTGTAAACCTCCAAGATCTTCTTCATGACCAGAGTGGAATGATCAGACATCGCCTTGTTGAACATCTCGTTGAACCTGGGGTCTGTGCCATGGTACTCAAAAGCTGTCATGCCATAGGCTTTGTCAAATGGAACACCTCCCTCAAGTATGGCTTCTTTCAAATGGAACCTAACCACAATGTTTTTAGAAATGCATTCAGTAATCCTGGAACACCACGTCATTGTGTAGGCGTGGTGCTCAGAGCCAATCGAGCTTCACCATGTGTGAGAAACACAGGTTTATGTTTCTCACATTTACAATGCAAGATAAGATACATATAATGCACAATTTGCCGTTTTAATGTTTACAAAGTCAGATACGTGGTGAAATGTGATTGGCCTCAGGTGCCACATTTACACAATATGTAGTTCTCTGGGATGGAAAATGTTTCCGGGCCAGGCTCCATGAGCATAATTATAAGGGTGTTAATGAGCCAAGCGTTAGGTTGTTTCGGCTTGAGCTTCAAATTTCAATTTTGAGTTGAAATCGAGTCGCCTTAGCTCACGAGCCAGAGTTGATTTTTATTCTTATATCTATATTCCGGACTATGAATATTAGAAGGAAATACTCTTATATATATATATATAGAGAGAGAGAGAGAGAGAGAGTGATATGTTATATTTAATTTGAATCCATAATTGTCAAAAAGTGGTCTTGGTTCTCATGAGGCGCATTACTCTTTCAAAGGCAAAGATTGAAGTAATTGTATACAAAAATATTAAAAATAAAATAAGCTATAATAAAACTTAAGACTTGATTGATATAAAATCATACATAAAGTGTAATATATATGCATGCGCATAAAAAAAATGGTATTGGTTCTCATGAGACGCGTTACTCTTTCAAAGGCAAAGATTGAAGTAATTGTATGCAAAAACATGAAAAATAAAATAAGCTATAATAAAACTTAAGACTTGATTGATATAAAATCATACATAGTGTAATATATATGCATGCACGTACAAAAAAATAATATACAAATAGTGAATTTTTGCTTTCTCAAACTTCGAGCCAAGTTGAGGTACGATTGAGATTGGCTTGACCAACTTCAAACTCGAGTCGAGTCAAAATTTCAAGTCAGCTTTAACACCCTTGAGCAGGACGGAGGGAGGACATAGGATCCTAGCATTGTACTCAAAGGCCTAACATGATACATAACTAAAGGGTGAATGTCCCTTGTGACAAACTTCAAAATTGGAATAAGAGGACAAGAGGAGAACGGATGAAGATAATAATGGTTTGCATCAAGGCGCTTACCAGCTTTCCACCAGAACTCTATCCTGGTTCATGACCACCAAGGGGGCAATAGATACACTATCCTCATTTTTCACTAGTAACTTGCCCACAGATGCCATGCCATAGCGCCTCCCATCTTGGCCAGTGGAGCATGTGAGGATCGTGGCAGGCCAGCACACGTAGGATCCGGTCGAGCATCGCCACCGCGCCAGGATTGCAAGTAGGGAGCTGGGCTACAATCTCCGATGGGGAGAGTTGGGTGCCATGTCCGGCCCTTGAGATGATTTCCGCGACATCGAGCTCAATGGCCGCCTTGGCAGCGAAGGGCACAAAGCCCATGGTGAATACCTGCATACATGACTCGAACACTTCGTTCTCTTGATTGGAGATCATGTTGAGAGAACAAGAGAGATGGGATGACTGAACTGAGATGCAAACAATGAAAAGTGTGACATGAGTCTCATGGCATTAAACTTTTTATAGCTTTTACTGACCTCTTACTTGTAAACTCAATGAAGTCACATGATTAAGTTATTAATCTTTGATGTTGTCATATTTTTTGCATTAAGACAGTTGAGGAGCACAAGTTTTTGTCTAATTAGGATGGCTGCTTTCTTTGTTTTTAACAAGGCATCATAGGGTGGCTGGAAGCTTCCTCGCCGTAGATCTTCTAAGGTAAACTATTGTGGCAGCTGAAGTTTGTGGACCAATGAGGAGTGTTTGACTAGAAGCATTGTGTAGGCTTTTAAAAGGGGAATTTATATAAAAAATCATGAAAAAAATTTTTTTTACCAAAATGTGGCACTGTAGCAAATATTTACCGAAATGGTGTTCTGACAAGCCACGCAGGCGCCCCCGTGGCACGGGCGCTTGCGTGGCTTTTTTTTTAAAAATTAACCCAAAAGGCGTCGGTTAAACCGACGCCTTTCGGGTTAAGAAGAAAGGCGTCGGTTGAACTGACGCCTCTTGAGAGGCGTCGGTTCAACCGACGCCTTTCACTACCTTAACGAAATTCGTTCCTATTTTAAACAGGCCGTCACTTCAACGATGCATATCTTTCTCATTTTTGATCCGTTTTTGTCCATTTTTTTTTCATTCTTCCTTATTTTTAGTGCTCTTTCTAGTCATTATGATATCATGAAGATGTTGAGCCATCGCATACTATTTATCGTAGTTTTTGTAGTATTTTTTTCGATAAATGGTATATGATGGCTCAACATCTTTGTGATATCATGATGATCAGAAAGAGCACTAAAAATAAGGAAGAATGAAAAAAAAATGGGCAAAAACGGATCAAAAATGAGAAAGATATGTATCGTTGAAGTGACGGCCTGTTTAAAATGGGACGAATTTCGTTAAGGTAGTCAAAGGCGTCGGTTGAACGGACGCCTCTTGTTTTGAGCTATTTTAGTGGGACAAAATTCAACAATACATATCTTTCTCATTTTTAATCCGTTTTTGCCCATTTTTTTTCATTCTTCCTTATTTTTAGTGCTCTTTCTGATCATCATGATATCACAAAGATGTTGAGCCATCATATACCATTTATCGAAAAAAATACCACAAAAACTACGATAAATAGTATGCGATGGCTCAACATCTTCATGATATCATAATGACTAGAAAGAACACTAAAAATAAGGAAGAATGAAAAAAAAAATGGACAAAAACGGATCAAAAATGAGAAAGATATGCATCGTTGAAGTGACGGCCTGTTTAAAATGGGACGAATTTCGTTAAGGTAGTGAAAGGCGTCGGTTGAACCGACGCCTCTCAACAGGCGTCAGTTCAACCGACGCCTTTCTTCTTGAACCGACGCCTTTTGGGTTAATTTTAAAAAAAAAAGCCACGCAAGCGCCCGCGCCACGCGGGCGCCTACGTGGCTTGTCAGAACACCATTTCGGTAAATATTTGCTACAGTGCCACATTTTGGTAAAAAAAAATTTTTTTCATGATTTTTTATATAAATTCCCCCTTTTAAAATTGGATAAACACTAAAAGGTAGAGGCTTTTTTTTATATTTTTTCGGTGGGAAAGGAACTACTCTAGCAATTGGGTTATCGAGCATACGTAGCATTACTTTTTTTTATAGTATACAAACTATCTTCATAGCCTAAGGCCAGACTAAGCCATTTGGTCATGAAATGAAAAGCAAGCTCACAGACATGAACCCTATTTTTCCTTTTTTGTCCCGGCTCTTCCTAATTTTGGCAATTCATAGTCGATACAGGACCAATTCCATTCACTTTTTTTGGTAATTTTTATCATTAATTAGCTTTTGGTGCATGCGTTTTTCTTTTATTTTTTTGACCAAGACTTTAGTGCATGGTCCTATATCTTCTTGCAAAGCCTAGATTATACTATCCTTGCTTGGATGGGCACCATCTACTAATAACCTCAATTATTGGGCCTTATACTATCATAGGAATTTTTTTTGCTACAGTATTGAATGCATGCAATTGGTACATTGCGAATCATAATTCTAAATTAAAAAACTGGACAGATAATTTTTAATCAGTACGTGACAGTAGTGGAGTAGAACATTTGGCAGTTTCCAATGCTATAATATAATGCTATTAAAACCAGTAAAAAGTAAAAAAAATTAATTGGTAGGCCAAATAAAAACTTCAGTATAACTTAAAAGAACTAGAAATAATACTATGAGCCATTTGAAAAAGAAAAATACTCACTCCGTCCAATGAAGCCTGTCTGTATTTGAAAAAAGACAGGTCCATCATTACCTTTGAATCCAATAAATTTAACTCATTTTCAAATACAGACAGGCTTCATTGGATGGTATATTTTTTTTTGTTTATTGATGACTTGAGTTTTCCCATTATAAGCCTTATTCATTTTTTCCTTGGGAATAAGCTTTGTAACTGAAAATATATGTAACCCTCTTTAGAACCTAGTTCATCAGACTTCTTGCAAAACATTATTGTTCCCTTCGTCCGGAATCATTTTTACCAGAAGGGTTTTCAGACTGAACTCAAAGTATAGTTCATTCTGGAAAATTTTATAATGATAATAATACCGGACGGAGGGAGTATTATTATACTTCTTTATTTCTCTAATCCGTGTTGACAAAATTTCATAATAATCTTTCACCACTTGAGCAAAAATTCTGGCTCCACACCTGCTTGGACGACTCTGTGGATATCTCCTCCACCTTTAGAGCTGAATATGTGTATGATTTATGTGGATAAGCTCTTAATCAAAGTGACTTTTTTTTTTGCTGCAATATCTTAAGTAGACTTCGTCATAAGAGGGTGGTTGTCATGTAGACCGCAAAACATTCAAAAAACTGATAAAATAAATCAAGTTGGTGTTTTGGTAAGGAGCTTTTTTCATATTGCATGGCGCCAACTTTCAGATTCCTATATTATTGGTTTTTCCCGTAAAATCCCGTAAGACCTGGAATCGGCACCTAGAGTACCAAAAATGCCCTTCTTTTACGTTTTTCGTGTCTTTTGTATACGAAATGCTTTATTCTTCCCAAAATTAGTGATTTACGGTAGCATCAAGTTGGGGAAGAAAGCATTCCGGCAAAGGTCCATCCTTCATCATAGTTCAAATCATCCCCGACGCCGTCCAACCTAGAAAAAATAAAATTTCATGCCAAAAAATTATAAAATCAGCGAAAAAGGTTAGAAAAAATCTATGATGAAGGTATTTTGATGTAAGAGCAGTGGAGAAGCCCTCTCGACTACAAAAATTGAGATCTATGATCTATACATGAAATATGGATTTTATTATCTCCTAAACTTATATTTATGCTAGTGTTTGATTAGAATTACTACTACTTTAATATAGTTTTTGGTTTTTGTAGGAAACAAGAGTAATACACAGAAATGAGGTGAAAATAGAATTCAATGGATAAATCATCATAACATCGTGTACAAATGTCTGATTGGATTGATTCAAGCTTCATGTTAAAAAAGTCAGCTTTTCAACGCCACCAACCACGCGCAATTCGGAATTTGGAGCATAAAGTTATAGTCATTTCAAGATTGTAAACAGTAACTACGATCGATTGGTCAATCAACGCGGTCAATCGCCTCAGCCGCAAAATAGTGTTATTGAAGGAAACGATCGATCGACACTTAAAACGATCGATCGTATCTACTAGAGTTTTTTATTTATGCAAGACAGTAACAATGATCGATTGGAATTATACGGCGTCGATCGGCAGGACGATCGATCAGAGGAAAATAATGAAGGAATTATGATCGATCGGGAAGAGATCGATCGGTAATACTGAGTGATCGATAGCCGTATGCGGTAAACTGAAATAAGACCTATTTCGACTCGAATTTAGAAGGGGACTTCGTGGTTTCTCTTCAAACATATAAATAGGCCTTAAAGGAGAACATTTTGGCGACTAGAGAACATACTTTGGAGGCTAGAGAGGAGCAAGAGAAGGAGTCTTTTGGAGCAAAGAAGAAGAAGGATTCATGACGATGGATCTACATAAACAGGCTTCTCTTTTTTTTTCTTTCTATGTGTAACTAAACTTTTATTCAAGGCTAGTTGAAGCCCTAGATATGTATTGCTACTCTTGATAGTTTAATTTTATAAAGTTGAATATGATTCATGCTTATTGCAATTTCATGAGTATTATTTTGAGTGCTTTACCAAAGACTTGATTGATTATGAATGGAATTAGATATTGTGATTAATTTTATGCCCGACCAAGAATAGAATTAATTGCATTATAACAGAGTTGTGATTGATTTTATGCCCGACGAAGGATAGAATTGATTACACCATAGTGGATGAACTTTCGTGTCCGACCAAGAACGTTAGTGAATTCATTTTGATTTGTGTGTCTGACCATGAACACAAATTACTATATCATATTAACTTATGATTAATAATAATTGAGAGTAGTAATTACATATTTAGTGGTGGATTCTTTGCCTTGATATTCTCCATATTGATTGAATACCAATAATTTAGTTAAAAGTTCATTGCTTTTTTAATCTATAATCAACACTACTGCTTTCTTTTGAATTTGGTAAAATATTAATCCATCCCTGAGGTTCGACAACCCTTCAATACTCGCTGTAGTACAATTGCCTTGTGCACTTGCAAAGGTTTTATATTTAAATAATCAATCTACATGTAAAGAAAACATATATACAGGGGTGTTCGACCACTCCTGGACATGAAGTAAGAGGATAAAAATAGGGAAAAGTGTGAAATACTTGTCGGCGAGTGACAGGTTTAATTTATATATCTTTATGTGATCCTAATGAAGAGGAAGAAGAGGAAAATAAGAAGAACGCAAAAAAAGGCAAACACGATTAAAAAACGAGCGAGTTATAACATTTCAAAAATTTCAATAAAATCGTGTCGTCGAGTACACGACTTGAATTCAAGTCATGTATTTTTCTACAAACGATTTTACTGCAATTTTTAAAATGTCATAACTCGCTCTTTTTTTTTATCCGTTTTTGTCTATTTTTTGCGTTCTTCCTTATTTTTCATCCTATCACTACAACAAAAAGGGCTTTAAAGACAGTTTTATATCTGTCGCTAAAAGAACCGTGGATAAAGATATACTGTTACGACAGATAATAATCTGTCGAGAGAGGTATAGCATTTAGGGGCTGTTTGGGGCGTGATTATTGCAAAAATATCTAGACTAAATATTGGATATATGCTGTAGCATCCATGTGGATTTTTACATCCAACTGAAACACCTCCTGAGGTGTTTCAGCTGGATATATAAAATATCTAGATGCTACAATGTAGCAAAATCCATCTGGATGTTTTGCTTTTAATCACGCCCCAAACGGCCCCTTAGTCGTAAAAAAAACTGCCGATGATATTAGCTACTCTCCACGATTTATTATCTGTTGTTAAAAAAACTGTCGGTAATATATATAGTATCAACGGTTTATTATCCGTGGTTAAAACTCTATCCCTATCCTCATTTTGAAATCTCCATTGCTATCCTGGTTAAGAAGCCCCAGCGGCCGTGCCCACCGCCCAACCCTTCTCCCTCCCCCATGCCCTAGCACCGCCACCGGCCCTTCTCCGTCCCGGCGTGCTCTATCGTCTCCGTAAGCTCCGATGACGACGACGCTCCTCCTCAGGTACGCTTCCCACCCCCAATTCCTTTTTTTCTCGGCCTCCCAAAGGTGACTGCTGAAAGTTTCCCGTAAGTTTTTTTGCCCCGATCAAACTCTTGGATTCAATGGCCCTTCGATCAGTCCCACCGGCCACAGACGATGCATCGACGACAGCTCCGAGGTCGGGGCACCGGCGCCTGACCGTCGTCTTCCTCCTCGGCATTGTGGTGTGGGTGGAGATGGGAGTGTGATGGGTTAGCTGGGAGTGGAGTTGCTAGGGTTTGGATTTTTGAAGGGGTTGAGCTGAATTGGGAGGAAATTTGGTGATTTTGGGGGTTCAGTGGATGGGTTTCTAGGGTTTGGACTGGGGAAGGCAAGATATTTTACTCGCAATTTATATTGGCGAAGAAGGGGCCGCTCGGGACGATTTGGATTGCGGCGCATTTGGAGTGCAAGCTGCGGAAGAACCAGGTTGCCGATACTGACATCGGCATATCTGTAGGTTAGTAAATGTATTTTCTTCAACTTTTGTACTATTTTGGGATCTTGGCAATTTAAATGATTTCTACAACAGTTCAACTTGAGAAGACATCTAAGTTTTAACTATAGAGTTTTTGGACTTTAAATTCAGATTATTGATCTTGGATTATGTCATTTTTGCGTCTTTAGTGAGAAATGGAAGTTATTTCGAAATGCTTTAGTGTTTTCCTTACTGGGTGGACTTTGTTAGTTAAAATTATCCGATCAGTAAAAAGGCCGAGTGCCTCAACCTTCTCGTCTGATATTACTGAAGAAGCTGTTGAACTGCAGAAGCCATTGGTCTCTGAACTTGTCTTCTGATAGTTGTTGAATGGGTGAATTTGTCTTCTGGTAGTACTGCAGAAGCCATTGAACTTATAATTAGTTGGCTATTTGAGTTCACTGTTATAATTTAGTAATTGTTGAATTGGCTGGGGAGTAGTGGATCAAGATAATGCCTTGGTCTCTAATTTTTGTTGCAGTTCATTTTCATGTCAATATAGCACGCAAACAGGGAGTGTTAGCAGTCCATCATCGTAATTTGAAACACATAACAAGAAAGTTCATTTATGCATGTATAGAGCTTCAAGTGAAAGGAAAAGGAAGTGAAGTATGTAAGTAGAAAATAATTTCTTTGTTATGTTTCCTCATTAAGGGTGATACTTCGTCAAGTGTGAACCATAAAATGACTTGGTTGTATCATGAACATAGTTTGCATAATTATCATGTGGCTTATCACAGGTTGATTACACACTGATTTTCTGCCAAGTGTTGCCAATTTTGATTGCATGGAAAAGCTTTTTGAAGAGAAATTCTGATAGTCAAGATATTTTATCAAGCCATAATTAAATGCATTTCAGATTCAGATTATCATCCACTTGTCTTGATGTAGTACAGTGTAAAAATATATCTAGAGAGTGGTCAATTTGGGCTTCTCTGTAAGTGGCATTTTGCTAGTCCATTAGATTACCCCATGGGTGGCCGAGATTAGTTTCTTGCTGACAGACTCAATTCTGTTCGTGAAGTACCAATTGCACTTCGTTTGTCTAGCCATCTTCTTCTTGGTGATGTGAGGATATATTCCAAAAAGGTGGATTATCTTTTCCATGACTGTAGTGAGGCTTTGCTTAAGATCAAGCAGGCCTTTCGCTCAACTGCAGTTGATCTCCCACCAGAAGAATCCACAGCACCATATCATTCAATTACTCTTCCAGAGACGCTAAATTTCTGATGATTTTGAGTTGCCAGATAATGGCTTGCTTGAAGGGTTAGTTCCTCTTGGAATATGCTTTTTCTGTGTTCTGGTGGTTTTAGTTCGTGATTAACTTCAACAATGTTTTTTGTTGGTCTATGCAGGCATACACGCAGATATTGCAGGAAGAAAACATGAACATTGGTCATCATTTGCACCTCTTCCGGTAGAAGTTGTCATTTCTGCCGGACAGAAAGCTAAGGAGGAATCCTGGAGCCAAGGCAAATTCTAACTTATAATGATTCCTCATTTTTAGCACTAAGTACTGTTTCAATAGTTTCAATTGTATTTCTTTCCTAATGGTTGGCAGCTAATGCTAATCCAGGGAAGAAGACTGCACTTTTCAGAGAGTTGAGTCATATAACTGGAGAAGGGGACATTGAAAGCATGCTTTCAGTTGAAAAGGGCACCCTGATATGTTGAAGGCTTTATTGGACACGTAATTAGTTGTATGTTGGTGAGCTCTGGACCTTGTGAAGCTATGTGTATAGCACTTGTCTTTTTTTTCTCAATTTTATGTTGTCTGTATTGACTACTAAATGTTGCATTTTATTCAATGAACTTAGATAATCTGCTTCTCACAGAAAATCATAAATCTTTTAAACTTGCGGATTTTGGACTTGCAAGAGAAGAGTCTGTCACTGAGATGATGACTGCAGAAACAGGAACTTATCGTTGGATGGCTCCTGAGGTATGCATCATCTTATGTCTTTCTTGTCTGTTAATTTCTCTCTCTCTCTCTCTCTCTCTCTCTCTCATCAGTTTCTGTTGGTTATACATGTAGTTTATGGTTGAATGTTTCATTTGACGAACCTGATTATAGTGTACACGGTTAATATGCCAATTAAAGCATTCTTTTGGTGGTCTGAGACATGTATGCCATTTCCATGGGATGCTCCTCAACAAGGAGGCTGATCCTAGAGCTTTCATATGCAGTTGAACTCCTTCCATCAAGATTGGGAACAAGAATTGTTAATGGTCGATGAGGTGAAGAGAACATCGTGTTAGATAGACCCCTGCTGGAGTGGTTACAATGTCATTGGCTAATTGACTGCAAGGATGACACAAAATTCTTCAATTCAAGTAGATGAAGTTTATGGTCATTGATAGCCTCCCTTTATATATCCAGAGATGTTTCATATGTTCACTACAACAACATATGGACTTTTAACTTAGTTAAATAATTTCAGGTGTTTGCGTTTATTGCACCTAAGATTCTTGGGGGAGAAAAGGCTCCAACAGGAGTTGGAGCCAATTATATATATGTTGTTTATGTATACAATGTAGTACTAATTACTAATTATATGAATAATATATGAGAATATCTTTTGCATTTATGAATAATACTTGTTATCCATATTTAGCACAGCGGCATAAAGCTGCTGGTTTTTTTTTTCGAAGTCTATACCGACAGATAAAATCTGTCACAAATGAGCTAAAACCGTCGCTAAAACTTTATACCGACGGATAAAACAGTCGCTACATAGTCTTGTCGGCAAAAAATTCCCTTTTGTGACGGTAATATACGTCGAAAAACAGAATTTCAACGGAATGGATCCGTCACTAAAGACCCTTGTTCGACAGATAAAAACAGTCGCTATTGCCCATCCGTCGACAATGCTCTCTATCGACGGTTGGTTCCTGTCTGTCGTTTTTGAGCAGTTGTGACGCGACTTTTTTTGACGGATCGAGCGACAGAAAATATCCGTCTCTAATTATCTTTTAAGGACGGATTTGGTACATTTAGCGACAGATTTTTCCGTCTCTGAAGCCTATTTTTGTTGTAGTGTATTCCATATCATGAAGATTAATTAGGATGAAAAAAGAAGAAAAAATAAGAAGAAAGAAGAAAGTGGAAGCATTCAACGTCCGGAGCTTCGCCGAAAAGCTTCCACTTTCTTCTTTCTTTTGATTTTTTCTTCTTTTTTCATTTTAATATATCTTCATGAGGTGGAAGAGGGGGAAAAATAAGGAAGAACGCAAAAAAATGGGCAAAAACGGATAAAAAATATCCAAGTTATGATATTTTGAAAATTACAGTAAAATCGTGTGTTTTCTACACGACTTTAATTTTTGTAGATCTCAATTTTTGTAGTTGAGCATCTCTCTAACTGGCCTTCTAAGATGGAAGAGTTTAATATAGTTGGCTTCAGCTTGACGACTAAATTCGGATTGCGGGGAGATTGGAGTTCTGAAATTGCACGAGTTTTTGCATAACTCATAAAAAATCACAGAGAAACAAAGAGAGGTCCTTGTCACTTCGGATTTAACATGATCCTTTTCTTCTTCTAACAAATGATGGCATGAGGATAAACTTGCACTTCTATTGTAGTAGTGTTACAAATAGTATAGTCTGAGACAGAGAAGCTTTCCGAGAGTGGAGAAGGCTAAATTGGTGTCAATGAAATATTTGGATACTGATTTTAGGGAGCTTCATCAAGCTTCAGTGACATTTCTGTTTGGATGTGGGATTTACTCTGGGTGGCAATGAAGCCAAATTTCAGCTCCATGTCATTCAGTTGTCAAAAAAACACATCTTGTTTCAGACATTGTGTCAACTAGACACCAATACAGATGCACGACTGGGATTAGATGTTCTTTTATCTGTTCGGGGAAGCTCATGGACCTTTAGTTGAGTCTCCAGTAATTGCGTCAGAAGCCTCATGTGCGACAGAGAATGAAGATCATGTGATTTCGATGATTTTAAGGAAAAAAAAAGGTAAGTTTAACATGACACTTCTCGAAAAGCATATGCATAGGTATAAATAACATTCGTAAAAAAACAATTACAATGAAGGATACCCTAAGATCAATATTTAGCTTATTAGCTCCGTTATCCAGACCGTTGGGGGATATTCAACAAAACAAAACAGACCAAGACATCATCTGATCCTCGTATGTTCTCTTAAAGAACAAAAATGTTGGTACTATACAAGAGATTTATCTAGCTATTTTCTGGGTGTTCAAGGTTTGTCCTAATTTTAATACACGACTTGAATTCAAGTCGTGTACTCGACGACACGATTTTATTATAATTTTTAAAATGTCATAACTCGCTCATTTTTTATCCATTTTGACCATTTTTTTACGTTCAACCTTATTTTTTCTCCTTTTCTACATCATGAAGATATATTAGGATGAGAAAAGAAGAAAAAATCAGAATAAAGAAGAAAGTGGAAGCTTTCCGGTGAAGCTCCGGACGACGAATGCTTCCACTTTTTTCTTTTTTCTTACTTTTTATTCTTTTTTCATCGTAATATATCTTTATGAGGTGGAAGATGATGAAAAATAAGAAACAATACAAAAAAAGGGCAAAAACGGATAAAAAACGTGCGAGTTATGACATTTTAAAAATTATAGTAAAATCGTGTAGAAAATACACGACTTGAATTCAATTTGTGTACTCGACGACACGATTTTACTAAAAATTTTAAAATGTCGTAACTCGTTTATTTTTTATCCATTTTTGCCTATTTTTTTGCGTTCTTCCTTATTTTTCCTCCTCTTCCACTTCATTAGGATTACAAAAAGATATATGGTCAAGCCCTGAAATCTCATACCTCAATCGGAGTGCGGAAGCCAATCAATGGAATACAATTCGAGGTAGAGATCCCAGGCACGCGACCGAACAGTCGATTTTCCAACCGATTACAATCATCTCAAAAAGATGTGTAACCGATTATGCCCACAATCAGTGTAATACAATAACAGACATCAATAAATACTATGAAATGAGTTTATTTAATAATAATCCATTTAAGAAAGTTAAATAAAATAAACCTATAAGTTTATGGCACACAATTGCCAATAATGTCATAAGCATCAATAAAAGCAAAGCAAATAACTAAATAGTCTTTAAACTCTTCTCGGCGCCTGCAATCCGCCAATCCACTATTGCACTTCCTGGTCTCACTTTTCATTTGCGCCTGCATCAGAGGATGCATGAGTATTTCATAGAAACACTCAGTAGGATGTAAAAACCCACTGAATTAAAGCAAGTAGTATGAAGAGAATAAGAATAACAAAGGATTGTGAACATCCCACAACATCTAAATTGAACCGAGGTCTATACACCTGCAAGGTTAGTCAACAACAATTCCAACTCGCAAGTATAGGAAAGGTACTTGATCTTTTCTGTCCAATATTTTAACAGGTTTTACCGAAAATGTCAAATCTGCTTCTAATTCCATCGTTGCAAAATCAAAAACATGTGATGGGTCTAGCACATACTTCCTCAACATGGAAATATAGAAAGTATTATGTACTTCATCCAACTATGGTGGTAAAGCCAACCGATATGCAACTGGCCCAACTCGCTCCAAAATTTCAAATGGTCCAACAAACCTCGGACTCAACTTTCCTTTCTTACCAAATCTCATAATTCCTTTTGAAGGCGATACTTTCAGAAATACATGGTCTCCTTCTTGAAATTCCAACTCTCTCCGTCTATTGTCTGCGTAATTCTTTTGGTGACTCTGAGCCGTTTGTAGTCTCTGTCTGATCTGTCTTACCTTTTCTGCACAGTATTGCACCAATTCTGATCTCAGCACTTGATTCTCTCCAACGTCTGTCCAACATATAGGGGATCTGCATGGTCTTCCATATAGTGCTTCAAACGGTGCCATTTCGATATTAGAATGGTAACTGTTATTATATGCAAACTCAATCAATGGTAAATGATCATCCCAATTACCTTTCCAGTCAATCGCACAGGCTCTTAGCATGTCTTCTAAGGTTTGAATCGTGCGTTCTGATTGTCTGTCACTCTGAGGATGAAATGCTGTACTAAAATTTAACTTGGTTCCCAATGCCTCTTGTATACTCTTCCATGTTCTTGATGTAAACCGAGGATCTCGGTCAGACACAATAGATAACGGCGTACCATGTAGTTTGATAATTTCTCTGATGTATAACTCTGCCAAACTTTCTGGGTTTTATTTCCATCTAATCGGGAGAAAGTGTGGTGACTTTGTGAGTCGATCCACTATAACCCAAATCGCATCTCGCTGTCTCTGAGTTTTTGGCAATGCCACAACAAAATCCATTGTAACATGCTCCCATTTCCACTGTGGAATCTCCAGCGGTTGCAACATTCCAGCCGGTCTTTGATGTTCAGCCTTTACTTGTTGACAAGTCAAGCATCTCGATACAAACTTGCCAATATCTCTTTTCATCCCATTCCACCAAACCGTCCTCTTCAAATCTTGATACATCTTCGTATCTCTAGGATGAATGTTATACTGAGAATGATGTGCTTCACGCAGAATTTCCTGTCTTAATTCCATGTCTTTAGGTACTACCAATCTTCCTCGGAATCGAATACTTTCATCTGCTCCTTTTCCAAAATCCATCTTATCCAATAATTTCTGTATCTGAGGGTTCTTCTTTTGTACTTCTAGGATTTTATCAAACACCACTGATCTTATAGAAAGATTCCCAAGAATTGACATCCTCCTTGAAGTCGGCCATTCCAAATGACATTCTCCCATTTTCTGCATCAGTTTCCACTCTTGTACTAACATGTGAGCAATCATCCCAGTCTTTCTACTTAATGCATCTGTTACCACATTCGCCTTGCCTGGATGGTAGTGAATGGAAAAATCATAGTCCTTTAAGTACTCTAGCTGCCTTCTTTGTCTCATATTCAGATCCTTCTGAGAAAAAATATACTTCAAACTTTTGTGATCTGTATATACTTTAAAAGTTTCTCCATACAAATAGTGTCTCCAAATTTTCAAAGCAAAACCTACTGCTGTTAATTCCAAGTCATGTGTTGGGTAATTTTGCTCATGAATCTTTAGTTGTCTTGATGCGTACGCCACAACATGTCCGTGTTGCATTAGTACACATCCGAGTCTACTCTTCGAAGCATCACTGTATATAACGAATCCTCCAGTTCTCGACGGTAAAGTCAAGATCGGTGCTGATGTTAATCTCTTCTTCAATTCCTTGAAACTTTTATCGCATTCATCATTCCATATAAACTTCACTCCCTTTCTGGTCAACTTCATCATTGGCAAAGCTAGACTTAAAAATCCCTCAATGAATCTTCTATAATAACCTGCCAATCCCAAGAAACTTCAAATCTCTGTCACATTCTTTCGTTGTTCCCATTTTAACAATGCCTCTACCTTTGTTGGATCAACTGACACTCCATCTTCTGATATCACATGTCTAAGAAAATTCACCTTGCTCAACCAAAATTCACACTTATTCAGCTTCGCATATAATTGATTATCCTTCAATATCTGTAACACAAGAGTCAAGTGAGTTCTGTGTTCCTCCCAACTTGCCGAATACACCAAAATATCGTCCACAAAGACTATCACAATCCGATCCAATAAGTCCACAAAAATTCTGTTCATCATGTCCATAAATGCTGCTGGTGCATTAGTCAAACCAAAAGGCATCACCAGGAATTCGTAGTGTCCGTACCTTGTCCTGAAAGCTGTCTTGGATATATCCTCCTCCTTGATCCTTAACTGATGGTATCCAGATCTCAAATCAATCCTCGAAAATAATTTTGCTGATTGTAACTGATCGAATAAGTCATCTATTCTAGGCAAAGGGTATTTATTCTTCACCGTGACTTGGTTCAACATACGATAGTCAATACACAATCTCATCGATCCATCTTTCTTCTTTACAAACAATACTGGTGTGCCCCAAGGGAAATCACTAGGCCATATGAATCTCTTATCCAACAACTCTTGTAACTGCACTTTCAATTCTTTCAACTCAGCCGGTGCCATTCTATTTGGTGCTTTCGAAATAGGTGCTGTTCTCGGTATCAATTCAATCGTAAAATCAATCTCTCTCTTTGGTGGCAAACTAGGTAACTCATCAGGAAAGACTTCGGGAAAATCCTTCACTACCTCAATATCCTCAACTCTCAGGGTAGGCATCTCAACAGGTGTCACATTAGCTAAATAGGCTCTACAACCTTTAGCCAGTAATTTCTGAGCTTTCATAGCTGAGATCATACAATCTCCTTTTTTATATCGGATTCCCTCAAACAATAACTCTTTCTCTCCAGGAATTTTAAAATAAACTCTCTTTTTAGTACAATCCGCTAGTGCACTATATTTTGACAACCAATCCATTCCCAAGATTACATCAAAATCACACATATCAATCAGCACAAGATTAGTAAGCAAAATTCAATCTTCTATAAGCACAAAAGAGTTTTCAATACATTCGGTTGCTATCACCGAATCTCTCATAGGAGTAGAAATCACCAAATCATCACTCAGTCTAGACAATGACTTATCTAGACTTAAGGCAAACACCGAAGAAATAAAAGATCGCGATGCTCCCGGGTCTATTAACGCTCTAGCAAAATGATTGAGGATAAGAAGAGTACCTTCAACAACCTCATCTGAACCATGCGCATCTTCGGATGATAGAGCAAAGATTCTCGCCTAAGTCTTCTTATTCGTATCAGCTCCAGTCTTCTTCCCATGGCTAGGGCAATAAGGAGAGATATGCCCAACCTCATTGCACAAGTAGCATCTCCGCGGATCTTGAGGACACGGCTTCCCTTTATGCATATCCTATCCACAAATCCTACAACGACCTCCAGCCACATTATCGTTGTCATTGCATCGAAACTGTTGACGTGGTGCACCATTCATTCGGTTCTGCTGTTGCTGCCTTTGCTGCTTAAAAGGTCGATGATTCCCACGATTATTGTTATTGTTAAAACGCTTATCTCCAGAACGTTTCAGCTTATTCTCTTGAGTTTTGACTTGATTGCTCTTTCTCTCCAAGGTTCTTTTAAAATCATCATCCAAAATGGAAGCTAGCTCGACCGCCTTTGCTACTATCGTTGGTTGGGAAACTAACACCTTTGACCTTAAGCCGTCCTTCAGTCCGTCCACAAAACGTTGCGCTTTAATCAATTCATTAGGACAAGCATTAGTAGCAAATCGTTGAAGTTGTTCAAACTTCGTCTCATAATGAAGCACAGTCATCGATCCTTGCACTAACTCCAAGAATTCTTTCTCCTTGTGTCGCTGAATATGGGAAGGGAAGTACTTGATGTTGAACACCTCCTTAAATTCTTCCCAAGAGATCTCCTGATTCGCAGTAAAATTGTTGCGCTCGGTGGACTCCCACCAAAATACCGCCTCACAAACAAATAGGAAAGTAGCATAAATCACCCGATCAGCCTCGGGTACCTTCATGCCCTTGAACAGCCGCTCCACCTCAACTAGCCAATGTTCCGCCTTTTTTGGGTTATCCTCACCAGAAAACTGAGGCCCAGCCCTCTTAAACCGCTCGAGTGTCGGCGCCTTCACGTTATTATTACTACTTCCACCATTTCGCAATTCAGCCGCCAATTGCCTAACCATATCAGACATGTTCTGACTGGCTCCCTCTTCCTGCGAAGGGTTTGGGATCGCATTGGTTCGATGTCCACGACTTCCAGAGTTCACCATTCTCGCGTATCTACAGTCAAAGAAAGGAGATGAATTAGAAATCTTACATATAGCTCAATTTGTAATTCACCTCTCATTCCTTTGACTCCTAGCATCGCTCACACAAAACACACAAAATAAAACAATCACAAGGCAAGCATTTAAAGCAAATAATTCTTTTATTCCATTAATAAAAAGATTTCTACACTGAGATCCCATATAAACCAGGGTTTTTATTACAAAAGATTTATGAAACTAAAAACTATCCTAACTCTTTCTCTTAGTCGTCCTTCCTACGCTCTTGCCTTCAGAGGTAATCATCCAGTATATCTAAAGCTAACCAGGTTGGTGCAAGTCTTAAGTATGTATGCCACAGAATCTCCCACATCGTCATGTATGGCCACCTGTAACCCAAAGATTTAAACCTATGGTACAGAATGTCAGACAGTGCTGCATCATCTTTAGCCCGAACATAAACATGGTGATTTTTCACAATTTTGGCCTCTACAACTACAAATATAGGAGGAGATCCATCGGTAAACTCCACTCGAATCTCTTCTTGCTGATATCCTTCGATCTCCATACCTGGCACATAATCCAAGTAAGGATCCCACTCTGGGTCGTCTATGGGTAAGGGTTCTACTTCAGCCACTGGGTTCTGAACTTCCTCTATATCAATCTGTAATGGGTCATCTTCGGTTCCACTCCCTATGTCCTTCTTTTTCCAATCCTCAAGCCACTGCCTAATGGCTTCTTATTTGTCTTTCTCATAGATCCTACCGCTTCTTGTTCTAGCCATTTAAACCTACACAAGAAACGTCATTATTTGCTAAAATAAGGTTTCATGTTCTATCTATGAATCTACTCTCATATAGTAAGTTCTTCTAGATACTCTTTTACTTTCTATCAAGTTCTACTAACTCATCTCATAATTCAACAATGTCCGTACTGTATTAGACTGACTTTGAGGGCTCTGATACCATGCTGTCACGCCCCAAAATCCCATACCTCGATCGGAGTGCGGAAGCTAATCAATGGAATACAATTCGAGGTAGAGATCCCGGGCACGCGACCGAACAGTCGATTTCCCAACCGATTACAATCATCTCAAAAGGATGTGTAACCAATTATGCCCACAATCAGTGTAATACAATAACAGACATCAATAAATACTATGAAATAAGTTTACTTAATAATAATCCATTTAAGAAAGTCAAATAAAATAAACCTATAAGTCTATGGCACACAATTGCCAATAATGTCATAAGCATCAATAAAAGCAAAGCAAATAACTAAATAGTCTTTAAACTCTTCTCGGCGCCTGCAATTCGCCAATCCACTATTGCACTTCCTGATCTCACTTTTCATTTGCGCCTGCATCAGAGGATGCATGAGTATTTCATAGAAACACTCAGTAGGATGTAAAAACCCACTGAATTAAAGCAAGTAGTATGAAGAGAATAAGAATAACAAAGGATTGTGAACATCCCACAACATCTAAACTGAACCGAGGTCTATACACCTGCAAGGTTAGTCAACAACAATTTCAACTCGCAAGTATAGGAAAACATCAATAAGGCTCCGAACAAACATATGTGTAAGGAGAGAATAATAATCATATTAAAGGCTCCAGACATCTAAAGTGAAAGGAGTTCCAATTTCTGTTCACTAACCTGGTCGCTCGCAAGTGACTAAAATAATATACCAGAACCACCCTAGGGGTCCTCTCTTTGGAACCCTGCCATGCGTCTAGGATGCTGGCCCCACCAGTGCTTACGGACATGATGGGCGGAGACTGAGGACCTTCCGTAATGTCCACAATCTAACATATGTATAGTGCCTCCCTTCGGGCTCATAAATATAAGTGACCTCCCAAGATCTAGCAATGGCTTAATTGAGCATACTATGAATCCACCATGGGGAGAGTCTCGCAAAGTCTTCAGTGGAAGAAACAATCATGTAATCAATAGAAGTAATATCTCAAAGGAATAGAGGTCACAACACTCTAAGATCATAAGGTATTTCCTACCAGAATAGACTCTCTCATGGAGTATGGATAGAATAACAAGACAACCTAAACACTTCGAATAATAATAACTCACCTAAGGAGTAACATACAATCAATACATACCTTTCATGCTCAGCCCTAGATAGGAATTCCTCATACATATTAAAATTCTATAATACAAATATCAGAGATAAGAATCAAATAATTCTTAGATGATTTGAATTCCAAGTGGAATCACAACCGACATCAACGCTTCAAGGTAGATAGTTATAAATCTCTTAATCAAAGGATTATCCCTCCTAATTAGATTACTTCTGACCCAATTCTTACTGTGATATTCCATAAGTATATAGTCCAATTATTGGTATTAACATATTAGACATTTATCATATCATATTTCATGATGTTATTTGTATACTTAGTATTTTCTCTCAGATTCAGCTCACTGCCTCCTGCACAATAGTCCCCTTCCGACGGCTACTGTGCTCTGTACAGTCAGGCTTAACCTCTAAAAGTTTTACTGATAATACCCTCATGAGTCTAGTTTCTAACCCCACTAATTTTATATTTTTCTGATTTTATTTGAATCAATTATGAATTATTTACTACCGACTGTCAGCACAGAAATAGATCTGGCCGAGAATAAGACTCTTAATTAAACTTGATTATCTTACTTAATAACACATTATAGATGATAATATATCAATAACAGACCATATACTCCCCTCCTAGACTAATTACAGATCCTAGGATTATCTAGAATTACTAAAGTTCACTCCTTTTTTGTGTTCTTTTATATATAACACAGTTTTTAAACATTAATACATTCCAAACAAGCCAATTAATACAAGACACACCTTAAGGCACAAAACTCAACGTGGATCATGATCAACCAAGCAATATCAGAACTTCTAGTCTCTGGAAAATTAATAAAGCATTAGACTTTAGGTGCGAATTCCCATCTAGAAATGGAATATGAATGCACATACGATTACGATGCACTATGCATAGAAATAATGACACAATTCATTCATCTCACAAGAATCCACGCAATACACTAAGGTACTGAATCAAAAAACTTGTCAAAAGCATATAATCAGAAGAGAGAAGAGGGAAAAACCATCCTACTTAATTCACCAAAGATTCCGCCTTTTTTACGCGTTGCTCGTCTCCTCCGCTTTCTCCAAAACTCCCGCTCCAAGCTCTTGCAAACTCCCACAAGAAGAAGCCTTAAAGGAGGTGGGTGAACGTGGGAAAGAGAAAGGGAAAGGTCTCTGGATGTTCTAGGGCTAGGTTTTTGCAATAGAACAAGCCAACTCTCTATGGTTTTTATAGAATTGGGGGAGAATCTCTTCATAAACTAATTTTTCAAATCATTGACACTCCCAACCAATGGGAAGGCTTCAAAATCCTTCTACAGACGTGCAAATCAAGTCCAATTGGGATTTGGTATCTTTCCCAAGCAAATCCACCCCAAAGATAAGCTAGAAATCGCAAAACTGCAACCGACGATCGATCGGCTATACGGCGATCGATCGTCGTATGCGTTGTTCTACACTACCGCGTTAGAGCTGATCGATCGTCATTATTGCCGATCGATCGCTTTACGTGAAACAAAATTTTTAAAAATCACAATAACTATAATCGATCGTTTTGATAAGGCGTCGATCGGATCAACTTGCCGATCGATCGCTTCTTATGGCGATCGATCACAGGCGCGCTCAATTAAATTCAATTTCTTATATCTTTTTACTCCGAACTCCAAATCGCGCATAGTTGGTGGCGTTGGAAAGCTCTTCTCACCAACTTTAATTTCCACAAGGCAAAACACGACCAAATCAAATATTAAGAGGGTAAAATTTAGGTTTAAAATACTTACTAATTTTCTGGGTGTTACATATATAAATTGAACTTGTCGCTCGCCGACAAGTATTTCATGCTTTTGCCCATTTTTATACTCTTATTTCATGTCGAGGAGCGGTTGAACACGAATGGGTGATCTTTATATGTGTTTCTTTACATGTAGACCTCAATTTTTGTAGTTGGACGGGCTTCCCCACTGCTCTTATATCAAAATCCCTTCATTGTAGATTTTTTTCTCATCTTTTCTGCTGATTTTGCTATTTTTCGGGATAAAATTTTATTTTTTCCTGGTTGGATGATGTCGGCGGTAATTTGAACTGCGATTATGGACGGACCTTCGCCGGAATGTCTTCTACCCCAACTGGATGCTCTTGTAAATCCCTAATTTTTGGAAGAAGGAAGACTTAAGTTAAATTTTAGGAAGAAGGGCATTTTGGATAGTTTCCGGGTCATATGGAAGAAATAAAGAGATTTCGAGTAACATGAGAAAATGAGAGTTGGCGCCAAGTAATATGTAAAAAGCTCTTCAGTAAGCTCTCAGTAGTTACATATTCCCCGAGTGATTGTAAATGTTGTGCATAAGTAGTGGCTAATTAGTCAAGCTAGTTATCAAATCATATCTTAAATTAGTTTGTGTTAATAATAAATCCGGATGTAGGAACTCTACTATGAAACATCGACCATGTGAGTCCAAGAAATATAATCCTATTCAATCGAGGAGGTCAATAAAAGAGGGTAGATTATTAGTTTAGAAGGTTTGAGATTGACAGCTTCTGACAACATACGTCTCAAACTTATTCCCAAACTGTGATCCTGACATGAACATTGGATATATCGTATTTTATCACAAGAGGGTGGATGTCATGTAGACTGCCAAACATTCAAGAAACTGATCAAATAAATCAAGTTGGCGTCTCAGTAGTTACATATTCCCTGAGTGATTTTAAATGGTGTGCATCAGTAGTGGCTAATTAGTCAAGCTAGTTTTCAAATCATATCTTACATTAGCTTATGTTAATAATGAACGGAGGGAGTATGTGACAAATAGATTATGCATGTCGGCTCTTTTTTAAAAAGAAAAACTCATGGAGAAAAACATTCGAAAGATACTTGTAAGGATGCCTTATGGGGCATTACGATTGTATCGTCAATCAGATATACTTCATTAGTCCAATGAAGCTCGCCTGCATTATAAAAATTGCAAATCCTTTATTACATTGCTGGATTTGTTCCCCTCAAGACCAAAAAACATGAAAGAGGAAGCAAAAACTCTCTTTTATTGAACACACCCATAGTCTAATAAATTTCACTCATTTTGCATCCAGCCGAGGTTCGTTTGAGGAAGGAGTATGCTACTCCTTCCGGTCTTTCATTTTGATAATCAATTGCATCTATTAAAAAATAGTCCATTTTGAAAATCAATTGCATCATTAAAAAGACGGGAGGGAGTATTACTTAGCCCATCGAGAGTAGTAACTCAATCCATGATCAACATACATTTTTCGGACATGAATATTTCTATTGAAATCATAATCAATGTGTTTTGCTGATTTTCGCTGCAGGTTTTTGCCAACAAAAGATAACAAGAGAAGAGCTGAATTGGACCGCAAAGTAACAGAACTCTTGAAAGATATGATAGAGAAAAAAGAGAAGGCAATGCAAGCAGGACTCAGCAACTGATGATCTGCTGGGGCGATGCTGGAGTCTAATAACAACAGCAGAGACAACTATATTGGAGGGAACCACAACATGAAGATTGGAATGATGACCATAGATGTGAGAGAAGAGTACTGCAAGCTATTCTATTTTGCTGGAATGGAGACCACTTCAGTACTATTGACATGGACCATCGTTGCACTATGTATGCACCCCAGTTGGCAGACGCACGCAAGGGAAGAGGTTTTGCAGGTGTTCGGGGAGAAGAAACCAGATTTTGATGGCTTAAATCACCTAAAAGTTGTAAGTGCATATAATTCAACCAATATATCTATATGGAAGCTCCACTTGAACGTCCTATGGTCTTGTGTAATGTTATAAATATGTTTCTTCTCCATGTTACGATGATTTTGTACGAGATTCTTAGGTTATACTCCCCAGCTACACAACTTGTTAGGCATACTTACAAGGAGATGAAGCTTGGAGATATTCGTCTTCCACCTGAAATTTAGCTTTCTCTGCCTGCTCTCCTTATTCATCATGAGTCGCCCCAGCACCTCCTGTCTTAGTTTTACAATTTGGAGGTCTAGAAAGTTGTTAGCAAATTATGAATTGATATATATAGGTCATACAAATACTATGCCAATTGAAAGGCTCGAAAACCCGCAGTCAGCAGCCCGACCTTAAGCCCGCTTAGGGATAGGCCTGGGCTGGATTTTTGGAATTGGATTAGGGCTAAGGTCGGGCTAGGGCCGAGGTTCTAGCGGTTAGGGCTCGGGTAGGTCCAACCTCCGGCCCGCAAAGCCCGACCGCTTGGCACCCCTATAACTAATGTGGACAGGTCGATAAATTTGCCTCATTTTCAAATGCTGTCAAGATTTTTTGGAAGAAGGGAGTACAAGATCCGGCCAAAAAATTAGCTTGAGGAATAATGAATATCATGATTCCATTATCCAAAGTCTCAAGTATCAAAATTGCCTTTCTCGCCTTGCCATTTATGTACTCATAAATTTTGTAATTTGTCAACTTTTGTTTACCATATTCTTGTACTTCCCCCTAGTCATACTGTGTATACTGTCACTAAAGCGCTGAAGTGTCATGCGCCAAGTGATCGAGATCGCAGTACTATCAAGACTTATTTTTACATATCTACTGCTGCTAGATTTGGGATCAAGTTCTATTGCGGCTAAGGTTTTAAAAATTGGACCGGTCATCAACCCAGAACTCTTGCGGACAAGGTCCAATTGGGGTCAACCAAGGTTGACCTGCTTGCATCAATACAAACAAATGAAAAAAAAAGCCTCCCCCCTTCAAAATTTTATATAATATAAAAATTTTGCCTATTCTAATGTTTCCTGTGTAATAATTTAATGAACAAAACAACAATATTACAAAAAATAAAATTTTTAAATAAAAAATAAATATTTTTTAGGACATAAAAAGAAGAAATAATATGCAGTAGAAGGTTCTACCAAGATTGATATCGAAAGAAAATGAAAGGATGTTGAAAAAAAATAGAAGAAATTATGTTGAAATGGGTTTGGATCGTGGTTTTAAAAATTGAACCGGCTGGCCGGTTCGACCTAGTTTAATTGGGCGGGTTAAACTGAGTTGACTGGGTCTATCGACCTAGCTCAAAAAATCTACTCGCTCCGATCAATCTAGGTCAAATCGGCCGCCCCCTCCAATCAATCCGGGTCAAATCGGCCGGGCCGGGCCGGTCCAGTTTTTAAAAACCATGATTGCGGTTGAAGCTTCTGCTTGTCTTTGGAAATCAAACGAGATTGCCACTTCAATCTTACCAAAATCATTATCTAAGGGAACTTCCTCGTTATTTACTTCCTCTCTACCTTCAAGTCAGTCCCCTGGAGCATTAAGGCAATTGTTTCCCAACCTCGTATCATTGTGACCAACTTTCTACCGTATCAATTGCAAATCCAATGCCTACTCTGATTGCTTAAATTTTCTCTTGGAACATTACTCCAATTCATCGTATAATGAGTACAATTTGCGGAGCTGTTAACCTTATAGATCTTTTCTTTTTTGTGTTTTGCTATCATTAGTCCTATAGATTTAAGACACTAAAAATAAGCAGCTGTAATCAAAGGTTCAACATGGCTCACTTGAGGAGGATTTTCAGTACTCAAAGTATCCTCCAAGTGGATACTCCACTTTAGCATAGCCATCGATCGGGAGGATCAATGGCGCACTTTTTAGAGTGAGTAATTCACTAGCGCACGCATGGTAGCACGTATGGCATAGATGAGGATGATGATGATGGCTCCACTGAAGTGGAAGGATATCCCCAAGCATACTTCGGGAGCACCAAATGCTATCTCTATTTTAAAAGGCTATAAAGTAAGTGATCCCCAAGCACAAAAATGCCCCTTTTCGGCAATAAATTATTGAGTGGGTGGGGCACATATGTAGGCATTGCGCACAACCAATCCAAATTCCCCAGTTAGGATGTCAGTGAGGGTAATTTCTTACATTCCAAGGGTGTTTCTGATATTTTCCTGAAACAGCCCGCAAAATTATCAGAAAATTACAATTTGACATCCTGTGTGGTGGTTTTGATTGGTCCGGCGCAATGCCTACATGGCACAAACGGCACAGTCAATAATTTCTCCTTTTCAGCTGGTGTAGGCCCTTCAATCTTCATAGGAAGCTAGCTTTATTCTTTCCCATGGAGGTTCTACTGCACCACACACTGATCAAGCTAATCACTTCTGTTCGACCAAAAAAAAGAAGGAATTCAGAATCAGGTAAACTTCAAAGTCATAATCAGCACAATGGTAGTTACCCGATTGTTATATTTGAATTATATTAGGGTGCGTTTGGGAACGCGGATTTGGATTTTTCCAAAGGATATAAGAATGCTTAGATTTCTAAATTACTGAAGATAAGGATTTGTATTTATATATTCACTGTTTGGCAACTGATGGGATTTAACTGTGGATTTACAAATCAACATGGATTGTTAAATTTCCTGTTTGGGAACTGATATTGGTAAATTCACATTTAGATTTAGATTTGAACTTTAGGTACACCCATGTAAAGCTCTCAGCAATCCCTCTTACGATTTCGGCGGTTTAAGGCACTTTTCATAAAACCGTAAAGTAGCTCGCAAGCTTGATGTAACTGCACTTTTTTATTTTTAGAGCCACAATTCTTTAAGTTTGGTCGATGTTTCTCGCAATATAATGTGTGCAGCTTGGCTCTTTCCAGACATTGACTATTATTCTCATGACACCATACAATGCAAGACGACCACTCTTCAATTTGTCCTTCCATAATATTAGAAGGCAAGGACCCATATTTCACAGTCGGTTCCATAGCTGGATTTTTCCTTTCTTCTGTTCCCTCAGAACCTGAATTCAAGTTGTCCTGGAATATGTTTTGTTCACCCAAGAGAATTGTCTCTTTACCAGTTATAAGATCTTCAGATTGGATGTTTTCCGGGGAACAATTAGTCCCACTTAGTTTTCTCTTGAAATTATTGACCGGTGAAAACAACATATCCCCACTGCCAACCTCACTTCCTTGTGGACGATGCTTCTTGCAATACAAAGAGCCAAACCGGGCCCTGTGCTTACATTTCTCCCCATGATTGGTTGTACCTTCACACATGACATTGGAATAAGCAGGAGATGTCTGTTCTACATCAGTTTTTTCAGCATAGTGACAATTTAAATGCACACAACAATATATATCTCCATCATTGGCCCATCTCCCACACTGCCTTCCCTTTGCTGCAACAAAAGCCATGCACTGACGATATTTATTTCTAGAATGTGAGCCGGGCTGTACCTCCACCAAACTTTCCGAAGTAGCCCCAACCTCCAAAGATGGGTCAGCTTCTGCTGCATTTCGGGAGAAATCTGCATTCCCAGCTTCAACGACTATCTCAACCCATCCATCACCACCATTATTTGGATAGTCTGCATATTGGCCATCCTTGTTTGCTTCCACAGCAGCAACCATGTTTCCAGCAGGAACACAACTAAAAAAACCAGAGTCAATATCAACCTGACAGGTTTCTGCTTCAACATGAGAAGCCTGAGTATCTGCTCGACGAATTTCTAACTTTTGTCGCTTCCTGCTAATTTGAGGACTGATGCTTGCAGATGAAATGAAAACTAAAGACTTGCAGAAAAAGTAGCAACAGCAGGCTGGCTCCAATTACATCAGCATTGAAATTACCAACTCATTCGCGTAAGCTAATCGTATTTCACAAATTGGAAAATGAATATATCAAACAAAGAACAAAAATCCTACTCACACATACAAAAGATTGCACATAGAGACAGTTCATAGGTTTCATTTTAAACAACATAAAACCACAATGCAGATATCCAAAAAAGAAACAATTTGCAAAGCCAACTTCATTGTTAAGAATGCAAACAACATCAGTCATCAGTATAATAACCAAAATGATCCGTTTAGAACAACCACATAGCAAAATAACCTAAGTGGGTTAAGTCATTCGATACGCAGAACAACATATTCTTTGCAAGGTAGTTTATCTTGGTTGAGATATAAGTAGTTTCAAGTTGTTCCCATGTCTAAAGATGAGGTTGGTCAAGGAGATCCTTTATCCAAAAGACCTTCTCTTCAGCACTAAAACTTAAAAGCATCTCAATTAAGGATGGATCACCTTCGAGGCGAAGCCTTCGGTGTGCATCTACCACTTGTTGCCTAGTGAGACCTGGGACAGTAGAAAGCAACTCATATATTGCCGAAGATGATGGTTTGGAGTCTTGTTTCACCGCTGTCAAGTACTCTTTGAACGAGCTTGCTATTTCACCTATTGCACTTGCTAAATGATCCTTTTTACCCCGTTTTTTAGGAATTGTTTGTGTTGAGGAAGATGGTGCTGCATCACGCAATCTTCTTCTTGTTGGCTCTGAAATAAATCCAACGCTTGCTTCTCCCTCAGGATCACTTAGTTGCTCCCCTCCTTCATCTTCTGGTATATCATCAAAGTGTTCTGCACCCTCGCCATTGGCTCTATCTTTACCGAACAGTGTCACAATATCTTCCCAATTCTCTAGCACCTTGTCCCTATAACCCTTGGCTTTGGGATTTTTCTGCATAAATAATATAAAAATTGAAGTGAGCACAATAATATGCAATAAAGATTCCTGAAGCAGACAATGAGTAAGATTGCAACCTTTAGAAAACTAATAAGAGATTTGAACAAAGTAGCACAAAATAATCAGTATAAAAAACTAATACATAAATACATAAGAAAAATATAACTCTAGAATTAGAAAAGCGACCTTTATCCATTATTTACTGGTTCAAGATATACCTCGCAATAAACCTTCCACACATCTTCATCTTCCACGAATACCATTTTCTTCGTATCATCCCAAGTGAATCCACTTTGATGAATAATGTCGGTTACAGTAGCATAATCTTGCTTCAATAACTTCAGTTTGTGCTTGGTATGCTTTGATGTAAGAGACATGCCAAATTCCTTATTCAAATTATCCACACAAGCCTGGTAAGCTTGTGGCTTCCATCCATTGTCTCCTCTCATCCCCTGATTAGTCTGATCATGTAGTTGTGATATCAAATAGTTAACCATCCGTTTTGACCATCTCGTATAGTCACGTGTCGTAATTCCTGCAGATTGAGACTTAATTTGCTTTTCCTTCTCCATCCTTACTTCATACAAAAGCACTGTAATGCTAAGACCTGTTGAAGCTTATAAGTTTAAAAAGACAACCATATCAAACTAAATGAAATAACATATTAGTGAAAATATAGAAGCCAACAGATTTGTTCTTAATGCTAATCCAACAACTGTTTTTGGTTTAAATGTCAAGTACATTGTCTATCATATGATTAATATAATAAAATATTAACAATCAAGCAAGATGACCACGTCGACGACGATACTCATCAAACATTGTCATGGCCAAATTTTCTCTAAATGTTGTCCATTCTTCTGACATTCTAACAGTCGTGATCCTTTCTCCATCCTCATCACCATCATTAGGAATTGGCTGATTTTCTAGCTCCTTATCCACTTCTTCTAGCAAGGACTCATTCGGCATGACATCCCGTATAAAGTTGTGTATGACACAACAAGCATTGATAACCCTAACTTGAGTTCTTACGCTATAAAAACTTGCCGTTCTAAGGATTGCCCATCTTTTCTTTAAACACCCAAACGCTCTTTCAATGGCATTTCTTGCAGTAGAGTGTCGGAGGTTAAAGAGTTCTCTATGATTCGTTGGCATGATCCCCCTCCACTCATTTAGATGGTATCGAGTCTTTCGATAAGGAGCCAAAAATCCTTCGCCATTTGTATAACCAGCATTCACTAGATAATATTTACCTGCAATGAGTTAATATGTATTATTTAACTTTACTTTTAACTAAGCTTGTAAAAAAACATACAAGGATCGAAAACACATACCAGATGGCACATTTAGTGGACTACGTCTATGCAATGCATCCCTCAAAACCCTCGAGTCTGAGGCGGATCCCTCCCAGCCAGGCAATACATAAGTAAATTTTAAATTTCCGTCACATGTAGCTAGTACATTTGTACTGATCAGGCCCTTCCAATTCCGATATCTAGGTGCGTCTTCTAATGGAACAGTTAGTAATACATGAGTTCCATCAAGTGCTCCAAGAGCATTCTAGTGGCATTCATAAACATATAGTTATGTCATGCAAGATACAAAAATTCTACCTAAAGGAGACTTTTTTCTAACTTAAGATATTAGCAAAATTACCTCAAACCATCTCCACTTCTGAAATTCTTTCTCATTAAGTGTTGTCTCTTGTACCTTGATCAACTCTTTTCCCAACTTCAAAACCGCTTTCAACACAATATGGAATTGTCTACTAATCGTCTCACCTGAGCGTCTAAACCATGTTTTGATTGTGCTATTCTTAAGATTGTGAGCAAGAATGTACAAAAATAATGCCACAATATCGTGACATGTCTCGTGGCTACCAACCCACCCTTTTCTCGTAGGAGAGAACACAATTGGGCAAATGGTCGTCTGTATACACGCAACTGATGATAGCATATCGTGTCACTATCATTGTACAATCTATTTAGAAATTCTCTCCTACGTTCATCTTCATTTTTCCGTGGTTCCTTAATTCTATACTTAAGGTGTTGGTATGCACCCACGAGAGCTACTAGAAAAGATATGACTAAAACAATGAAGTCGACTTCCTCTCTTGGGCGCTTGCGTCTTGAAGATTTATGCAGCTCGATATTGGTCATTCTATCTAAACAGCATACATGGCATAATTAACAAGAGACCAAGAAAATCCATTCATACATCATTGGCAAAGAAAGAGAAGCAATTAATTAACCATCATTGACGAAGCGTAATTGAGTCAATTATGATACAGAAAACACAATCCAAATCCAACCCAATGATCCGTAACAATTTAAACAACCAGTAGAAAAAGCAAAACAGTCGGATGAAAGTTTCCAGAAATTCAATATTGGCACTTGATTGTTCAAAGTTTCTAACAATCAAACAAGACAACTGTCTGCCAAACCTGAAATTGAAAGACCTCAAATTTGTTGGATTTTTAAGAGCTTCAAAGGCCAAAATTCTGGTCTGATTATCTGACCATCGATCAGACCAAAAAAGCTAAAAAATCAATCAATTGCGAAAAAGACAGAGCAATATACATGCGTAGAATATATGAGAAACATATTCGCAGAAACAACAACAAAAATTCCAAAAAACCCCAAAAAAACAAAAGAGATATGTTTTATTCTACTTGCCACCCAATGGCCATCACATGTCGCTCCAGATGATAATTAATGAGTATTTCACTATATACATTCTCAGCCAAAAAAGAAAAAATGCACAATACTGAACCTACTGTCTATCCCCACTATATGAGACCGAATTCTTTCTTACTTTCAACGTTTATGCATTGGTCTTGCATGCAAAGTCCCCTATCACTCGTTTAGATCCCGTAGGCCATGATGAGGTATGAGGAAAAGATATACTAAGTATGATCGACTGTTCTGAGCTTATGATCTTATTAAGTATGCCCCAAAAAACTATTAGCAGCATAAACGCCGGAATCAAACACAAGAAAACCCCAAAAAACCAGCAGAAACCTCAACAACGCCAACTATGGAAGCATCAGTGCCACCGGAACCTAAGCCTAAATTACCAACATAGACTACAGCAAAAAAAATCCAAAAAAAAGTAGAAATGACGGAAAATGGTGATTTTGCAAGAATGGAAATGGTAAAAGAGATGAAGCATTACCTCCGACTGATTAACGGGGACAGCGATCTGGCGATCAAGCGGGGAAGATGAACTGCGTAGAAATCATCAAACACACCAAAAATTTCAGGTTTTTCACAAAATTCAGGGAGCATGACACAATATTACTTGTAGAAACAAAACACTTGTAGAATTAGCTTTAATATCTAAATGTGATATTTTGTAATTTTGTTTGTTAAATGATGAAATGCAATTAGCATACTGATTAAGGTACATAAATTCATTATTTTTAAAACCCTGATTAGAATGCCAATTGTAATTTTAAAAACTTTTCATAGCCGATATATACTCAATCTCATTTATGTAAAATTCTTTCTTCTCTCACAGAGTGGAAGATCTAGATTAAGAGATCCAATTTATCGATACATGTCATCCTCTGAAAACTTCTCGCCAGAATATCTACTTAATTGCCTCAATTTAGCTTCAGAACATGAAGCTCTTGAGCTTGTGGATCAAGTTGAGGCTTCCTTGTCCATCTGGCAGCGTAAAGCATGTATTACTTATTCAAAATCCTCCTGGGATATTGTCAAAGACTTCACAGCTGATGGAGATAAAAATGTGACTCTTGCAACTAGAGCTGAAAGTTTATTGCTATGCTTGAAGCAGAGATACCCGGCATTGTCGCAAACAACATTGGACACATGCAAGATCCAGTATAATAAGGTATCTACTTTTAGATCCACATCGATTAGCTTGTCTCAGAAAATGCCTATAGTTCTTTAAATCGAAAAATTACACTTCCGTTCCATATTAATTATCCTATTTTGTTTTGCAAAATGAGCCAAAAACAGTTCATTTTGGAAAACCAAAATAGACTATTAATGTGGAAAGGAGGAGCATTTTCTTGATTCACTTCCTTCATGATATACATAATTTATTGGAGGCATAGTTACATGGAAAAATTTAACATACGGCAGTGAATCGCAAGCCATCTCAACTATATCTGACTGTGCCCACAAATAGAGGGGGCATCGGGGTGATTCAAACCCGTGTGTCCCCTGCATTAACGTCCATTGCTGGATCAAAATCCAACAGCCCGTGATGCCCTGCCAACGCGCATTGAGACTATTTGCATCCAATTAATTTTTGGGTGGCGAGAGAGGAATCTCAGAAGAAAACTGGAAGTTTAAAGCAGATTTTAAGCAATTAACTCTGAGCAATCCAAAGTAGTAACTCTATTTCCAGAATCTGGGATTTTTCTTATGATTCATTACTATGAAATCTCATGGCAAATCTTAGTAAAAAAATGTCTCAATTTATGCAGGATATTGGGCAAGCAATCTTGGAGAGCTACTCAAGGGTATTGGAGAGTTTAGCTTTTAACATTGTCGCCTGGATCAATGATGTACTCTATGTTGATAGCCTCAATCAGGCCAGTCAGTAGAAGAGATACATCAGACTATCAGAGCGACAAATACATCCAAAATTTGTCGATGCACAACAAAGCCAGAAGAGGGAACCATAAGAAGAGCTACAAGCACACTCACAACACAAAAAAGAAAGAGAGCGCTAAGGCCGCCAAAACAAGCAAAAGGAAGGGATGAAACCCCCCTTAATCCATTTAAACCAGCTATCAGATGTAAGAATGTTAAAATCCTTTGAACTGACCGGATTGATCGCCACTGAACTGACCGGATTGATGATGCTTCTCCTCTGAGCGTAGCCGTAAGCCGTTGTGTTCTTCAAGGAGGAGGAATGATCGAAGGAGGAGAAGGAGGAGGGAGGAAGGAGGTGGGGTTAGGGTTAGGGATCTGCCTCGCTCGACTCTCCTCGCTCGACTCTCCCCGACCCCAAAACCCGATCGAGGATTTGTAAATGACGTCTCTGAGACGTCATTTACAAATCTGCACCTCATAGAGAAAAGTGTTAATTTGGAAATTCTGAGAGATTTCGGAAAAATTCAAATTCTTGAAAACAAAATAGAATCCAATCAGGGAATTTGGATTTTGGGCCCCCAAATCCAAATCCTCAAATCCAAATCTGCGTTTCCAAACGCAGCCTTAGTTCATTTGAAAATCAACAGTATCAATTAAAAGTAACCGGAGATAGTATGATATTATTATAATCATATAGCATCGATTGTATGAATACATAGAATCATGACACTGTATTACGCATGCTAATATTTTTTATAATCATGTGATATGTACTCTTTCTCTACCTGATCACATAGTATCAATGAAAAAATACATTTGTGTTTCCCCGAGTTTTTTTCATATTACCTGGTGCCAACTTTTAGATTCCCATATTACCTGATTTTTTCCGTGAAATCCCATATGACCAGGAATCGGCACCTAGAGTACTGGAAATACCATTCTTGTATGTTTTTCATGTCTTTTATATCCGAAATGCTTTATTCTTTCTAAAATTAACGATTTACAGGAGCATCAAGTTGGGGAAGAAGACATTCCGGCAAAGGTCCGTCCATCATCGTGGTTCAAATTACTGTCGGCGCCGTCAAACCCGAAAAAAAAATTAAATTTCATGCCGAAAAACTATAAAATTAGTGGAAAAGACGAGAAAAAAATCTATGATTAAGGGATTTTGATATAAAAGTAGCAGGGAAGCCCGCCCAACTATAAAAATTGAGATCTACATGTAAAGAAACACACATAAAGGTCACCCATTGGTGTTCGACCGCTCCTGTATATGAAATAAGAGGATAAAAATGGGCAAAAGCATGAAATACTCGTCAAGGAGTGACAACTTAAATTTATATATCTTTCTGTAATCCTAATGAAGAGGAAGTTGAGGAAAAATAAAGAAGAACGCAAAAAAATAGGCAAAAACGGATAAAAAAATAAGCGAGTTATGACATTTTAAAAATTTCAGTAAAATCGTGTCGTCGAGTACATGACTTGAATTCAAGTCCTGTATTTTCTTTAAGTCGTATATTTTTCTACATGATTTTACTGTAATTTTTAAAATATCATAACTCGCTCGTTTTTTATCCATTTTTGCCCATTTTTTTTTCGTTCTTCCCTATTTTTCATCCTCTTCCACATCATGAAGATATATTACGATGAAAAAAAATATAAGAAGAAAGAAGAAAGTGGAAGCATTCGACATCCGAAGCTTCGTCGGAAAGCTTCTACTTTCTTCTCATTTTTTCTTTTTTTTTATTTTAATATATCTTTATGAGGTGGAAGAGAAGAAAAAATAAGGAAGAATGAAAAAAAATAGATAAAAATGAATAAAAAATAATACTACAACAAAATTGGCTTGTAAAGGCGGATTTTTTTTACAGAAAATAATTCGTTGATAATATTTATCACTAGCGACAGAAATAAATCTGTCGTAAAAAGAGCAACATTAACAGCGGATTATTTGAGATTTATTACCGCCGATATTATCGGTAGAAATAATTCTGTCGAAAACAATTTTCTGTCTTCCCCCATTTCGAGCGCGCGGACCCCGGCTTTAACCCCAGTCACCGTCCCTCTCTACCCGATCCTCTCATTCTGCCGTCTCCGCTTCTCCCCCCAAGGAAGCAGGGAGGAAGCAGCAGGCGACGGGTAGGGTGAAGGGGTCGTCGCGGAGGAGGCGGAGGCGGCCGAGGGAGATGACGGCGAAGGCGAAGGTGAGGCACTGGAGGGCGGTGAGGACGGCGGGGAGGTTGAAGCGGGTGATGGCTAGCTTGTTGTTGACGCCCAGGAGGCTGGAGCAGACGGCGTAGCTGACGCCCCTGTTCTGGCAATTCACCCGCTTTCCTCAACAGAGATGGTTGCCCCTCGATTCGGGCAATCCAGCTCAAGCCCCTCAGTAGCAATTCGTCCAACAGGTAAAGCTCCAACCTTCATTTCTTGCTTGTTTCGCCTCCATTTCTTCGTTTCAGATCAAAAAATTTAGTTTCGCTTTTCCATTAGTTCAATGGATTTCAGGTTGTAAAGTATCACCTTTTTCTGTTTTTTTGCCTTTTTCAAGGTTCTAAAATGGGTTATGTCCATATATTGGTTGCCTTATAGATGTTTGATCAAATGCTAAGCTTGTGTTGAATGATTTTTTGTATAGGAGAATCTCTTTCTGTTAAGCATTTGTGCCTTGCATATGTTTGATAAAATGCTAAGCTATGTCTTAAATGAATCTTTGCAGTTAGTTGGTTTTGTTACCATGTTTTGATGTGAAATTGTCAGTAAGATTCACTACTAATATAAAAAATGCAATTTCAATCTCTTGCCATTATTAACATTAGAATTACTTATGAGTACAGGAAACATTCTCAATTGAAAAAGAAAATGAGAAGTTGAAAAGTTTGCACAAGTGGGTGCATTCCAGGATCGAAAATTTGGACTACGGTATAGGTAAGCCTCCTTTATGGTTTTTAATGTTATATTTTATCTGGCAAGAAGTACTGTCATTTCTCTACTAAAAGTTCACATGTTTTGCGATCATCTGAAAATGGCACTCTTCTCCCAATTGTGTGAATATTTGGTATTAATGACATATATTGGCTAAAAGAGTGATGATACACATGCAGTTCATGTCATAGAAAAATTTTGCTTTAACCATTTCTAATGGGTTGTTCATCAACTTATGGATTCTTCATTCGCAATCAACTGCGGTGGACAAAATATGACTTCTTCTGGGGGGATGACATATGAAGCTGACAACAACCCCCTTGGTCCTGCATCTTATTATGTGACGGATACAGAAAGATGGGCAGTAATCTCATCATCAGGGAAATTTCAGACTTTGGCCTGGCAAAGTTATATGACAGGAAAATGATTCACATAAGCACTCATATTGCAGGGACAATGTAAGCTCATATTGCATAATGGTTCAATTCATCTCTGTTTATTGCTTTAAGTTTTATGTAACATTCATGACTCACATAAGCACTAATTTTTGTCGATTTCCTCAATTGAATATCTACTATCATCAGGCATAGATGGACTGGTAGGTATGAGGCTCACCTCTGGGACAACAGTTGCAAGAAGGAAGGACAGACCAGAAAAGGATGGCAAGGTTGGTTTAGATCAAAAGTTGTTCTCCTCCTTACTCTCTATATTGCCTCTGCAAATTTTCAGTCAACAACTCAACTTTTTTAGTGAAGCTGACAATACTCATTTTTGGTTCTGGCATGTTGGGATGTTCTCTGCTCCTACAAATAATCTGCAGTATATCTGGGTATGGCCCTTTTCCCAGTAAAAGCCATTAACATTTTCTTCATTTTTTTTGTTTGGTATCACTTCATTTACTCAGGCATCTTAAAACAATGTGGAGTTTCACATCTCTTCTATTAAATGGTTCCAGGAGGATATGATATGGAAGAGAAAGCTGCAAGGGCCTATGACTTAGCTGCTCTCAAGTACTGGGGGCCTTCAACTCATATAAACTTCCCAGTAAGATGGTCATTGTAATCCACATTTGCTTCTTGACGATTTTCTCGTGACAACTGTTGAATATGAGCTACTCTGGTGCCATGCAGTTGGAAAGCTACCAGAAAGAACTGGAAGAAATGAAGAATATGAGCAGACAAGAATATGTTGCCCATTTAAGAAGGTGATAATTTTCTCCCTTTGCTGTCGTTTGGTTAGTAGGAGCTAGTGGGGGTCAACTTTATGTCATATCACATAAAACCTTCATTTATTTTTAATCTCATTGCAGGAAGAGTATTGGCTTCTCAAGAGGAGCTTCCATGTACTGTGGTGTAACAAGGTCTCATTTTTTTGTTCATTGATATCAGACACAACAAAAGAAAGCATAATTATAACAAAAATCCTATTTGTATTTTCTCTAGGCATCACCAGCATGGAAGATGGCAAGCTAGAATAGGCCGGGTGGCTGGAAACAAAGATCTCTATCTTGGGACAGTAAGTCCATTGTGCAAGAATGTGAACTCTCAAGCCGTCTTGTTTGGAACTCTGAATATGTGCCTGTCTACAATAAACTATAATATGAGGAATATCATATCTAAGTGGATATACTTGGTGAGAATAGAATCTACTTCTTCAAAAGCTGATGGGTGGATGAATAAAGCCTTGCAGTAGCTCATGTTATTTGAACACCAAGCTTCTTTAATCCTATCAAAAAGGCTGACACTGCAATGCAGCCAAAATAAGGCTGTTTCCCAGCTTCTACTCACACTACTTTGATATGGCTTAGTTTTAGCTCTATATGTGCTTTTTCTTGGGCAGAGGTTTTCAGAAAAGTAAAGCAGCATGAGCCTCCTTATAAGACTACAGCTATAACTGTAATATCTGACATTTTTACATGGATAGTGATAACCCTATACCACTTTTCCTGCTTCACTGTGTGTCAGTGAGTGGAGAAGTGATGTATAAATATCATTTTCCTACCCAAGAGGAGGCAGCTGAGGCCTATGACATAGCTGCAATCAAATTCCGTGGGGTAAACATGAGAAAGATTGTTGCTTTGAGTGTTAAAATGAATAAAGATTGTGGGATTTGTGTTCTTCTTAATTATTGTGTGCCCTGTTTTGTATCTGGCGTATGTATTTCTATTTGATTGCTTCTTGTGATGTGTATGTGCATTCTTTTGTTGCCATTTTTCTACTACCCTTTTAGGTTTGAGGCTGGTGGGGGTTTTGCATGGCAAAGATGGTTGCTTTGATTGTTGAAATGGATAAAGATTGTGGGATTCTTGTTCTTCTTTTCAGTAAATGTTTGTCTATTTTTTATGTATGTTTTCTCCGATTATTCTCCCTCTTTCTTTTTCTCTGCTTCTAGATCCATTTAAGTGATCGAGGAGAATCACTGGAGTAAGTGATGGGATCCGTCAAGGAATAGAAGCTCTTGCTCAAGGTTTAGCTTTTGGAGTGTCTGGTGTTGTCACAAAGCCATTTGAAAATGTTAGATAATTTTTTTATATATTAGTTGTATTTATGTTTCTTCTACGTATTGTTGTAAGATAATATTATAAACATATGTGTTGTTTATGTATATAATGTGGTACTAATTATATGAATAATATATGAGAATATCTTTTACATTTATGAATAATGTTTGTTATCCATATTTAGCACAGCGGCGTAAAGCTGCTGTATTTGTTTTAATTTTTTCGAAGTCTGTACCGACAGATAAATTCTATCACAAATGAGCTAAAACCGTCGCAATAGGTATCTAATGGAGTCTTGCGTCCGTTTTTATTGCTTAGACATTTATACTGACAGCAAAAAACCGTCGCTAAAAAACACTTGCGCCAGGAACACATCCGTCGGAAAAACTGTTGGTATAGATATTAGCGACAGATTGCCACTTGTCGGTCGAAATGTGATTAGCGGCGCCACTTATAACGACCGGGTAGCGGCAAAAAAAGTCGTCGCTATAAATTTGTAGTTTAAAGACTTTTAGCGACAGTTTTTGCTGTCGATAAAATCTATTTTTGTTGCTGTGCATTTTGAAAATGACAGTAAAATCGTGTCATCGAGTACACGACTTGTAGGAAAAATTAGGATGAACCTTGAACACCCAGAAAATAGCTAGGTAAATCTCTTGTATAGTATCAACGTTTTTGTTCTTTAGGAGAAGCTCAGATGATGTCCTTGGTCTGTTTTGTTTTGTTGAACATCCCCCGACGGTCTAGATAACAGAGCTAATGAGCTAAATATTGATCTTATGGTATCATTCATCCTAATTATTTTTTTACAAATGTTATTTATAGTTGCGCATATGCTTTTCGAGAAGTGTCATGTTAAACTTACCTCTTTTTTTTTCATTAAATTCATTGAAAGCGCATGATCTTCATTCTCTGTCAGACATGAGGCTTCTGACGCAATTACTAGAGACACAACTAAAGGTTCAGAAGCTTTCCCGAACAGATACAAGAACATCTAATCCCAGTCGAGCATCTGTATTGGTGTCTAGTTGATAAAATGTCTGATACAAGATGTGTTTTTTTGACAACTGAATGACATGGAGCTGAAATTTAGCTTCATTGTCACCCTGAGTAACTCTCACGTCCAAACAGAAATGTCGCTGAAGCTTGATGAATCGGGCATGAAACTCCCTAAAATCAGTATCCAAATATTTCATTCACATCAATCTGGCCTTATCCACTCTCGGAAGGCTCTCTGTCTCAGACTATACTATTTGTAACACTACTACAATAGAAGTGCAAGTTTAGCCTCATGCCATCATTTGTTGGAAGAAGAAAAGGCTCATGTTAAATCCGAAGTGACAAGGACCTCTCTTTGTTTCCCTGCGATTTTTTATGAGTTATGCAAAAATTCGTGCAATTTCAATGCTCCAGTCTCCCCGCAATCCGAATTCGGTCGTCAAGCTAAAGCCAGCTATACTAAATTCTTCCATCTTAGAAAGTCAGTTACAGAGATGCTCAACTACAAAAATTGAGATCTACAAAAATTCAAGTCACATAGAAAATACATGACTTGAATTCAAGTGTATTTTCTACACAAGTTTTCAACGACATGATTTTACTGCAATTTTTAAAATGTTATAGCTCGCTCATTTTTTATCCGCCCAGTTTTTTGCGTTCTTCTTTATTTTTCCTCCTCTTCCATCTCATGAAGATATATTAGAATGAAAAAATAAGAAGAAAGAAGAAGGTGGAAGCTTTCCGGCGAAGCTCCGGACATCGAATGCTTCTAATTTCTTCTTTCTTCTTATTTTTTATTATTTTTTAATCCTAATATATCTTCATGAAGTGGAAGATATGATAAAAAATAAGGAAAAACGCAAAAAAAAAAGCAAAAATGGATAAAAAATGAGCGAGTTATAACATTTTAAAAATTGCAGTAAAATTGTGTAGAAAAATACACGACTTTAATTCAAGTCGTGTACTCGACGACACGATTTTACTGAAATTTTTAAAATGTCATAACTTGCTCGTTTTTTATCCGTTTTTGCCAATTTTTTTACGTTCTTTATTATTTTTCCTCCTCTTCCACTTCATTAGGATCACAGAAAGATATATAAATTGAACTTGTCACTCGCCGACGAGTATTTCACAATTTTGCCCATTTTTATCCTCTTATTTCATGTCCTTCATGTCCAGGAGCGGTCGAACAATAATGAGTGACTTTACATATGTTTCTTTACATGTAGATCTCAATTTTTATAGTTGGGCGGGCTTCCCCGCTGCTCTTACATCAAAATCCTTTCATCATAGATTTTTTCTCGTCTTTCCCCGCTGGTTTTATAATTTTTGGAATAAAATTTTATTTTTTCTGGGTTCGACGGCGCCAGCAGTGATTTGAACCACGATGATGGACAGACCTTCACCGGAATGTCTTTTTCTCTAACTTCATGCTCCAGTAAATCGCTAATTTTGGGAAGAAGGAAAACTTAGGTTACATTTGAGGGAAGAAGGGAGTTTTTTCCGTATCAAAAGGTCATTTTGGATAGTTTTCAGGTCATATGAAAGAAAAGAAGATATTTCGGGTAACATGGGAATACGAAGGTTGGCGCTAGGTAAAATGAAAAAAGCTCGTGTTTCTCCCTAGAACAGAATGAACCACCACAGAAGCCATGGCCCAGTCCACAGAAATATCTACCAAGCTGGCCAGTACAGAAGATAATGAAAGCTAAGGTCCATAACCCAAATCAACAAAAAAAAATCACAAAACTAAAAAGGACAGGCCCCATCTCTAGAACTCAACCAATAGGCATCTGCCAAAGGAACAACACTATCCATAACTGGAACCACCTGAACGAGTGGTCGTCCACCTCGAGCCTTAGAATAAGGATTTGCAACACACAGACAGCTTCTTCTTCTTAACCAGAACCCCTTCCCCCCATCCTCTCCTTTCCTTCCTGGCAAGACATCTCAAACTGAAGTAGTACAAGTGTACAACACAGTTCTACACTTTGACATGGCCATGGCCGCTTCCTCGACTTCAGTCCCAGTCTCCTCCTCCTCAGCTCTCATTGACAGCAAGGCCCCCCGCCAGCAGGCCGCCTCCCCTCAATGCATCAGCCTCCCCCCGCAGCCACGCAGCGCCCGCGAGAGCTGGAAGACTACTGCTTACTGTAAAATACTACAACTTGCACCATTGCTCCTCTGTTTTATACAACTTCTATATGGAAGAAGTCTTTTCCATTTTGTTATAGTAACTACAGTGTGAATCTGATTGGTAATGGAATGTTGTCACATTCAGGCCGAAGAATTGAAAGAAATGTGATGGCCATGGCTACCGGCGAGGCCCAGGTTAGAGTTATGACTGCAACAGAAGCACCACAAGAGGAGGGTTCTACTGAGCTTCCTGAAGTTGTAAAAACTGTTCAGCAAGCGGTATGAATTACATTATAGGAGCTTCAATTGTTCTCAAACTTGTAGTGAGTGTGGCTATACATTTATCACCAAATTAAGACATAATCCCTTCGTCCCATATTAATAGCTCCATTTGGAAAAAACGTTTGTCCCATATTTATAGCTCAATTTGGCTCCAACTTAGATTTCACAATTTAAGTTTTTCATTGTATTAGCTTTTGGTCCCACCATTCAAAATAATTCATGTTTCCAAATGGACCAAGTAATTTTGGATGAGTGAGTATTTGTAGGATAACCCTTCAAAGGCTCAAGTTGTTAGGAAACGGATTATCAATGTAGTTATAATTTACATCATATTCCAACACTCCCCTGCACATACAAGCATCCATGAAGTTTTGCATTGTGCACACACAAAGGGAGCACACACCACTGGGACTAGAACCCACAATGTTAGATAATTGTTGCTTCCTAAAAGCTCAAGTCATTAGGAAACAGATTATCGGTGTATTTACGACGTATTCCAACAATACTTTCGCAGAGCATATCTCTCTATTCATACACTCTCTTGCTAAGCATAATGGAAAAACAGCGCATAAAAGCCGCTAGCGCCCGCGCCACTAAATCTTGTGTTTAGTGACAATTGTGAACTTTACTTAGTTATATTGGAGTATGGATAGATATACCATTTCACATGAGGAAATGCTGATAGAAATTTTTAGTTAAATAGGTCCAAAAATGAGATCATTTTGACGTTTCAGAAGATTGAGTATGTTTTATGTGCTTGGGACAGTGGGACAAGGTGGAAGACAAGTATGCTGTGACTTCTCTAGCAGTGGCCGGGGTAGTGGCACTCTGGGGCTCCACAGGATTGATCTCTGTGAGTATATGAAACTTCACTGTTTGTGATATATCTTCTTGTGCTTCTTTGGCATGCCAATCATACCATCTTGGGGAAAATGTTTATGCAGGCAATTGACAGGCTTCCCTTAATTCCTGGAGTTCTTGAACTCGTGGGAATCGGTTACACAGGGGTAAGCTGCTAACTTGATTTTTATTTCTAAATTGTCATTCACTAATTTCAAGAGAAATATCTGTAACCTTGTTATGGGGCTGTATTGATGCAAATACTTTGTGGTTTTGTTTTTCTTGCAGTGGTTTGCATACAAAAACCTGGTCTTCAAGCCAGACAGGCAAGAACAAGCAAATCCCTTGTGATCTCTGTTAAAGATTGTGCACTTCTTAATCATCTTTCAATTGATATAGTTTCAAATATCAAGCAAAAAACGAAACTGGAAAGATAAAATTCATTCATAGTTTATGCTTGTAGAAAATTTGCTTTAGTGGTTCAAGCTAGTTTAAAGCTGGCTATTTAAAATCATTACCAGGCTTGTCCCCTGTTGTAGTCATAAATTTGGTGAAAATGGACCTCTTTTGGAGGAAATGCATGTTTACCCCTTTAAAAAACCTGCCAAACAATGCTTTGCCCAATTATTCTATGAACACTACAAAATTCTGTGCATTAAAATCATAGAAATCTTATATAGGCTGATTATTTCAACGAGAATAACTAGTGAGGCAAATAATCTTTCATTTCAGTAAAATTGTCTTCATCCTTGAGAATGTAATATCAAAAAAGTTAAGTGAAGTTTTTTTTTCTCCTCTTACAAACCATCGACAATTATCTTATTCTAGACCAATATATGTACGCCAATAGGCGCTCATTTTTCTAAATTGCCAATGATGTCACAGGGAAGCATTGATAAAGAAGCTCAAAGAAACTTACAGTGATATCACTGGGTCAAGCTGACTCGATGTTGAATACAAATGAATATTGTCGATGAGAGGTGAACAATAATCATGCAGATAATGTCCCATCTGCCTTTCTAGAGTCAAAGATCTTGTAATCTTGAATTATTTTGCACAAAATCTCATATTTTTCTACCATATTAGCTGAGAATGTCAAGTCCATACTGTCTTTCGCCTTTCATGTACTCTTTCCTGATCTATGTTATCTTTATCTTTGCTCTCAAGCCAAATCACTTGTGCCAGACACAATTATGCTTAGCATATAGCTGTTCTTGTAATTTGTACACAAAGTCATTATGTAATATCACGAATATTAGGACAGGGAGAAGTGTATTTGAAATCATAAAAACAGTAGAAAGGGAAGGGAATCGCGAATGACGAATCCAGGTCTTTGTGAGCTTATTGATTAACTTCTGATTTATGAAGTCTAAATTTTACTTGAAGATAAACGCTGGATCAAGAGTTAAAGACGCGACATGTGATTGTCAAGCCAGAGATTTTTTGTTTTTTTTTTTATAAAAGGAGATGGAGATAGGCATTTCTTTCTCCCTTATGACACAGACCCTTAGCCACCCATACATCCAATACTCCACAGGGGCTCGACCCTACCTCTCCCTCAACTGGAAGAAATCTAACCAACTCAACTAGGCTGGTTCGGAAAGCTAAAGGTAGGCTTCATTACTGAAAGAGTTAAAAGAGATGCGAAACTGATCGAGCTACCGGCTCCACCCTCTCTGTATTATGAATCATCATAGATGTTCCTTCCTAGTTCTCGCCTTATTATATGAAGAAATTTGTCAGTCTTCTGAACAGCAAGAAGTCAAACATAGGAAGGTACTCAAGGCAGCATGCTTGACTATCCATACCTGACAAGTAATTTGCATGCAAGGCCCGAATTGCTTAGAAAGTTGTAGTTCAAATGAAAACTGAAGGAGGAAATGGGACAAAGATAATAACAGGGAGAGACATAAATTTCATAGCTTTGTAAAGCTTTCTAACATCCCAAGAAGCAATATAATTATTTAAAGTACAACAGATGCAATGTTTCTAAATTGTCTTAATAAGAGCTTATGCATTTAACCTGTCTGAAAGTTCTATAGTTTTTACAAAATTAAAAAAGAAAGTCCTATAATTTCCCTCCACCCAAAGAGTCAGAGCTGATCTGCTATAAGAAAACTTTCTAAACATAGCTTGATGGAAAGGCACCATAACAACAGTAGTATCTACTTGTGACAGGTCCCATGAATAAAACTGGCAGCTATGATTTATTGTTTTTTCTTTTGTGCTTTATCACATGGAGCTTTTTTGTGATAGAAGTTCTAAAAGTCGCAAAATAACTCTCAAGCCTTTGGGAAAAGAAAAAGAAACAGTCGTGTCTAGGAACCATTACCACTTCTAGTAAATGATCAACTTCGGCTTTGTAAACATATGTCACGTGGCTTCTTCAACCTTTCTCTTTGTGGGTTTGCTCTTTAATGTCTTTTTCTATATTGGCACAAGCAATAGAGGACACATTTAGTATAGTATTCTAAGACTATTAAAAAACATTATCTTGTTCCTTTGAAGAAGACTAATTTGTCTTATAGACAAAATGACAATTTAATATAATAGTCTGGTAGGCTATCTACAGGCTAGGAGAGGAGTTGCATCTTTTTTCATGTTGAATAGGAGGCAGGCCCTGTCCAATTTTAGAGTAGATGTTTGTAAACTAGTTTCTCACATTGGGCTTTAGGACAAAGAATTCCTCATTGGGCTTTGGGATCTACAAGTGATGTAAAAGCATTGTACAATCATTTTCTATCATTGGTTCAACTATGCTAAACATTGGAATCCAGATTGGGAAAGATTATCAGGGATGATATATTGAGAGGTACTGCATGGTAACATTTTGGACTAAAGTTCAAATGGAGGAGACCAAAGAGTAATACAGTGGTCTCCAAGTGGCACGGACCTACAGCTGATACTAGCCCTTCATTAGTTATTGCTTTTTTACTCAGCTAATTTCTATTTTTTCTAGTTTGACACATGGATATGAGAGAGACAAGCACTCGTGTTAATAAGTCTTTCCAACAATTTACATGAATTTGGATAAGATTCCATTATTTTAGCACCTTCCACAGCACCTCAAAACTTGTGGACACAAAAGCCTTGTACCATCTACCAAGGAAAAATAAAAAAATTCATTACCGGCTCATAGAGACGGCCAAACTTCATTGAGAGCTCAACAGCAGCAAATGAAGTAATAATCTTTTTTTACATTTTCCCTTTGTTGTCTTCTATTTGTAACTATTGATGATATGGCTTCTATATCTAAAATGTCCCTTCTTTTTTTTCTATTGAGCTATAATATAGCATTATTTTTAGCTATTAAGCTATAAGTAGCAATCTGTAATAGGCAGAAATTCTATTGTTTCTCTAACGTAAGAAACACCATCTTTGTTCAGTTTTGTGCTTTTGAATCTTATGACTAAGGCCCTTCCAGGAGTGACATGCCCAAATTGAACCTGAAACTTCTTCCCTCGATAGGGAGAGGTCCTGCGACCATTCTAGTGGGTGGATTGGCAAAATATGTTCAACTTTGATTTTATTAGAAATGTACTACTTTAGATTGAAAGAAGAAACATCTCTTCACTTCCTTTGGACTGCCTGGCTAAGTTAGCTGTAACCATTGTTGGGGAATGGGGGACTGCTCTTTGGCTGGAGCAGCCTCCTGCTTTCCTTTCGGATGCCCGTCATGACTATTTTGAATGTATGTTTGTTGTGATAGTCGATACACATATAGGGTGGGTTTGCGAGGCCGCTTTTATACAAAGCAATTTTGCTATAACATAAGCATTTTTTCGGTCCAAACTGGGGGGGGTGTTAATTCTTTCTCTCATTAAGGGTAAAATTGTTAAGTGAGGCATTTATTTTTTATCCAAAATTTGCCCAATCTAAATAGGTTTTAAGGTTTAATTTTGACAAAATCGCTTTAGGGGTATGTGTTACCATACGAGTCACACGTCAGCTTATCTATAACAAAATCGATTTTGTCCAAAAGCTACTTTTTACAAAAACAAAAGTTATTGTCAAACACGCCCATATTGTCTACTTACCCAATAAGAGAAAAATATGAACTTGTATTTATAAAACTTCAGTTCTTAATTCTAAATTTAGTTCCATCTAGATTCAGGTTTGGTTCCCGATCTGGTTCCTTAATCATTTTCTGATTTGATTTCCAGGATTTTGGTTCCCATACGATTTGGCTTGCCCTGAATGGAGATGCAGCCTCATACCCCATATGGACAGGGTTAAGGTTACACACGATCAAGAGCTGTACTCGTGACATATACCATTGTCCAATAAAACCCGCAAAATAGCTCCTAACACTCCACACGACTCTCCAACACTAATTTGGGGGAGATACGCTTAAAAAAATGTGTAAAGGCCATGCAGTGTCCGCATTAATGACCTTGACACTCGTGACATGAATAAAGGGTTCTTATAACGGACAACTGATCGTTTAAATATAAAACCCTTGCAAGTGCACAAGGCAATTGTACTACAGTGAGTATTAAAGGGTTGTCGAACCTCGGGGACGGATTAATATTCTACCAAATTCAAGAGAAAAGCAGCAGTTTTTAATTAATCTAGAGAAAAGCAATGAACTTTAATTAAACTAAGCTGAGATTAATCAATAGGAGAAGTACCAAGGCTTTGAATCCACCACAATAGACTAGTGTATCGTCTCTCTCTCTCTTTTGAATTCAGATTTCCAGTTGGCTAGTGTATTCCTCTCGGACATACACTTGTCAATTCAAATTATAGTGCCCTCCTCTCGGATGTAACACATAAATCTATTAAAACATGGAACTGTGATCTATCTCTCTCGAGTATAAACCAATGAGACTTTATTAATATGTAACACTTCAGAGCCCTTACATTCCTCTCGGACACGCAAGTGCTCTTTCAGATTGAAATCCACAAAGATCCACTCTTGTCTCTCTCGAGTACAAAGAATAAACTCTAATGAATTAACTTTTATTGCATAACAAAGATTCATACACCAACTAGAATAAAAACATAATATGAGAGAAAGAAACAATACAACCAATCAGTTGGGTTTCATCTACGCCTTGGAAGAGAGTCTAGCCAAGCATGGGAAGAGAATCTATCAACAAGTTCTTCATCTTCTTCTTCTTCTTCTTCCTTTGCTCTAGCCTCCAAGGACTCCAAAAGAACTCAAAACTCTATTCTTGCATCCCCCATACGTTCTCCCTTAAGGCATATATATAGGGGTGAAGGAAAGCCCTCAAATCCCCTTCCAAATCCGAGTCAAAATAGGGTTAAATTGCGTTTTCCGTATGCACCGATCGATCGCCCGTATAGAACGATCGATCGCCTTGCGAACGATGCCGAACGAAGCCGTTTTCCTTTGTTAATTGCTTCCGATCGATCGTATGGCGAACGATGCCGGACGAAGCCGATCGATCGTTTTTACTGTCTTCGCAAGTCCTAAAATTCCAGTAGATACGATCGATCGTTTTGCTGTCCGATCGATCGTTTTCTCCAATGTAGTGTTTTCTCGCGGAAGACGCGATCGATCGCGTAAGGATGCGGTCGATCGTTTTTACTGTCTGGAATCTTCAAATGACTATAACTTTTTGCTCCAAACTCCGAATTGCGCGTAGTTGGTGGCGTTGGAAAGATGCCATCTTGAACTTTAACATGAGACTTGAATCAGTCCAATCCGACATTTGTACGCGGAGTTATGATAATTTGACCATTGAAGTCCGTTTTCGCCATATTTTTGCATCTTTGCTCTCATTTCCTACAAAACCAAAAACTATATTAAAGTAGTAGTTATTCTAACCAAACACTAGCATAAATATAAGTTTAGGAGATAATAAAATGCATATTTCATGTATAGATCACACCCCCAAACCTAGATTTTGCTAGTCCCTAGCAAAACAAAACAAAACAAAATAAAACAAAGTAAGGAACTAATGCATAAAAGTAAACACCACTTTCGTAGGGAACACGATTGCATTGAGCGTATGCAACAAGCCGTTAAACCTCTAGGTGTCCCTAGTTGGACGAGTGTTGTCTCGTGAGGGTTTGCAGCCATGCTACCCACAAACATGTATTTATTAAACTAATTAACCTAAGTGAAGAAACAAAGCAAAAATTAAAACATTACAAAACAAGCAAACCTATTATCCCGATAAATACATACTACAATGCTTAAGAAAATCAACCACATGTACTTGGTTCATAATCAACAGGAATATAGAAGCCCTCAAGTAAGTGGTTTTATTCCACACTTTCATCTTGGAAATTTCTGCTCAAATATTATATAGCATGATAACATAAATAGTAGAAAGTGTAGAACATTGTAGCAATACATTCTAAATTTCTGTTTATACAGATCCAGTGTTACCCATTAACCAAAGAACATCAGAATCTACATAGTCATCGTCATCTTTAGGTTCATGATAGCACAAATCTGCGCGCCTCCTTCGGGTCCAACATTCTAGATTTGAGAGGATAATACACCACAGACTTTTTTTTTTCTTTCGCTAGGACTGTGTAAGGCCTAACTTCAAGATGCTTAGGTTTAGCAATGACTCAGGCCAATGACTCCCAGCCAGTTGGCTTAGGGCATTAGGTTTTAAGAGACCGCTTCGGGCCCGAGTATCAGCCTAAGTTAATCCTATAAAGTCAAGCAGCCCCTTTTCTTTCATTTTGTTTTCATCTTTTCGCATTTTCATTTTCAGCATATATATTTTCAGCACATCTTTATTTTGTCCAGGCTGTATTATACTCTCAACCTATTTCCGGTTCCAATCCCTTGCCATAGCCAAGTAAATGGTCTATCATGATCTTTTAAGCTCAACAGATAACTACACATCATCCAATGACTATGACTAAAGACATCCCACTGTAAATTAGCATTCAACAAATCTCTAGATGGTATTACTTTATGTAACTAGTGTGTGTAAGTGAATTTTCTTAGTTCAAGCACCTGTTCCAAGAGGACTGTAACAGAAAGATATGCTCAGTTAAGTGTATCTATCCTCCAGTATACTTACTCACACTTCCAATGTAAATTAATCTCCTAAGAATTATAGCATGCATCATTACGGGATAAACTATCAAAACCTAAGAAAAAGTACTAACAAACAACTTAAAACTAATCAAATTTTTTTTCAATTTTTTTTCTTTTTCTGATTTTTAATTTTTATTTTTATGAAAATAATATTCCCTCCCCCAAACCTATTATGAACATTGTCCTCAGTGTGAACAAAATAGAGCATGACAATGAGCATATAAACAAAGAAAATCAAAGAAAGGAGAGAATACACCTGAATACGCAGGTTGCCTCCCACCAAGCGCTAAGTTTAACGTCTTCAGCCAGACGTTGATCCATGCTTATGTTGTACTTGTTGGACCAGCAAAATATACCGGCATCTCATCCTGGTCACTAACTGCCTCCAAATAAGGTTTCAAGCGATGGCCATTTACTTTGAATGTGCTCCCATCTTTTGGATTTCTGATCTCAACAGCACCATGTGGAAACACTTCGGTCACAGTAAAAGGTCCAGACCACCGAGTGCGAAGCTTCCCAGGAAATAAGTGCAGCCGAGAGTTATAGAGCAACACCTTCTGATCAGGCTGAAAGGATTTCCTGGAAATCATCTTGTCATGAACCGCCTTAGTTCGCATTTTGTAGAGCTTGGCATTCTCATATGCATCAAGGCGCATTTCCTCTAATTCACTCAGTTGGAGCTTGCGCTGTTCACCGGCCTTATCCATGTCGAAGTTGTAGGCCTTAATAGCCCAGTAAGCCCGGTGCTCCAACTCAACAGGTAAATGGCAAGCTTTGCCATACACCAATCTATACGGAGACATGCCAATCGGGGTCTTGAAAGCTGTCTGGTAGGCCCATAATGCATCATTGAGTCTCAAGGACCAATCTTTTCTGTCGGGGCGAACCGTCTTCTCGAGAATCTGCTTGATTTGGCGATTGGAGACCTCCACCTGGCCACTGGTCTGAGGATGATATGGTGTGGCAACCTTGTGGGTGACGGAATATTTCTTGAGAAGAGCTTCAAATGACCTGTTACAAAAGTGAGAACCTCCGTCACTAATGATAGCTCGAGGAGTTCCAAACCTGCTGAAAATGTTAGCTTTCAGAAATTCCAGCACAACTTTATGATCATTGGTCCTAGTGGCAACAGCTTCAATCCACTTAGACACATAATCAACAGCAACAAGAATAAATGTATGACCAAAAGATGGCGGAAAAGGGTCATCCCAATAGTAATGTTTGACTCGTGAGAAAAACAAGTCTTTGTCATGTTTAGTCCAAAAGGTGGGGATTTGACCCACAGCAAGATAATTCAGGATATTTGCGTACCAAGGTGGAGCAGTAGTTGAGACAGCAAAAAGCTGCTCATCAGGGAATGAATCCCGCAGAGGGTCATGGCTGTGCAAATCAGGAATAGGAATTCTGGATAGATGATCAGCCACAACATTCTCAGAACCCTTTTTATCTTTAATTTCAAAGTCAAACTCCTGAAGAAGTAAGATCCAACGGATCAGCCTTGGCTTGGCATCCTTCTTGGAAAGGAGGTATCGTAAGGCCGCATGGTCAGAAAAAATGGTGATCTTACTACCCAGGAGGTATGACCGGAACTTATCTAATGCAAACACAACAGCAAGCAGCTCTTTTTCAGTGGTAGTATAATTCAATTGAGCGTCAGTGAGCGTCTTGCTCGCATAATATATAACATGAGGAATCTTGTTAAGGCGTTGGCCTAACACTGCCCCTACAGCAAAATTAGAGGCATCGCACATGATTTCGAAGGGCAGTGTGTAGTCAGGGGGCTTAATAATGGGGGAACTCGAGAGGAGGGTTTTTAATGTGGTAAAGGCCGTTTTGCAAGAATCATCAAATTCAAATGGCACGTCCTGACCTAAGAGGTGACAGAGTGGACGTGATATCTTACTAAAATCTTTGATAAATCGGCGATAAAACCCGGCATGGCCAAGGAAAGACCGTATTTGCTTCACTGAGGTAGGAGGTGGTAAATTAGCAATTAGGTCAACCTTGGCCTTATCAACCTCTATACCCCTTTTTGATATAACATGTCCAAGCACAATCCCCTGTTGAACCATGAAATGGCTCTTTTCCCAACTTAACACTAAGTTTGTTTCCTCACATCTTTTTAAAACCATAGTAAGGTTATGCAAGCATTCATCAAAACAAGTGCCAAATACCGAAAAATCGTCCATAAAAACTTCCAAAAATTTATCAATCATGTCAGAAAAAATGGACATCATGCATCGCTGAAATGTAGCCGGAGCATTGTAAAGACCAAAAGGCATCCTTCGGTATGCAAATGTACCGAAGGGGCATGTAAATGTTGTCTTCTCCTGATCCCCTGGGAAAACTGGCACTTGATTATATCCGAAGTACCCATCTAAGAAGCAATAAAACTCTTGGCCCGCTAGTTTCTCCAGGATCTGGTCAATGAAAGGGAGAGGGAAATGGTCTTTACGGGTGTTAGAATTCAGCTTCCTATAGTCAATGCACACCCGCCAGCCCGTGGTTTCTCTTATTGACACAAGTTCACCCTCTGAGTTTGGTTTCACTGTGATGCCCGATTTCTTGGGAACAACCTGGATGGGGCTTACCCACTCACTGTCAGAGATAGGGTATATAATTCCAGCATCTAACAATTTCACTACCTCTTTCATCACCACTTCTCTCATGTGTGGGTTCAACCGTCGCTGCCCCTCCCTAGAAGATTTAGCCTGGTCCTTCAGGTGTATGCGATGCATGCACACAGAGGGGTCTATACCCCGGAGGTCAGCTACTGTCCATCCTATAGCTCGCCGGTGGGTGGTAAGAATCTCTAATAACTGGGTTTCCTGGTTACTAGATAAACTTGAGGAGATAATCACAGGAAGGGTGTCATTAGGACCCAGAAAGGCATATTTCAGCGAGCTAGGTAGGGTTTTCAGATCAAGTGTGGGAGGAGACTCTATGGAAGGTTTGAGTGGTGGAGAGGTGGACACAGGCAGAGGGTCGGGGTGGGGTCTCCATGGGATATGGTCAGGGTGTAAGGCTGCCACCAAATGGTGATGGACCTTTTCAAGGTCAGGTGTTCCCTCATAGGTATCAATCCAGTCATAGAAAAGGGTGTGCTCGAGGGCATCCTTAAGCACAGCAAATGGGAGGTATTCCTGGACCAGGTCATCTAAGTCGTCAACCATAAGGCATTCAACTTCACTCGAGGGTTCTTGGGAAGCACTAAAGATGTTTAATTTAACTTTCATGTTCCCGAATGAGACGTTCATGAGACCCGACCTACAATTGATGGTGGCATCAGCGGTAGCTAGGAAAGGCCGGCCAAGGATAACAGGAATATGGGACTTGGAGTTGGCAACAGGTTCCATGTCTAGAACGACAAAGTCAACAGGAAAGTAGAACCGGTCAACTCCGACAAGAACGTCTTCTATAATACCTCTAGGTCTGCGAATGGATCGATCTGCTAACTGTAGGGTGACTGAGGTGGGCTGCAACTCTCCTAGGCCAAGTTGTTGATAAACTGAGTATGGGAGGAGATTGACACTGGCTCCTAGATCTAAGAGGGCTCTGCTAATGGTATGGTCACCTATGACAATGGATATAACAGGGGTTCCCGGGTCCTTGAATTTAGGTGGCACATCACTGGTTAGTAAAGAGCTGACTTGGTTGGTCAAAAAGACCTTTTGGGTGACATGGGATTTGGTTTTTCTCTTTTGGGTACACAGGTCTTTCAGGAACTTGGCATACGCAGGTACTTGTTTGATGGCATCTAAGAGGGGAAGATTGATCTTAACCTGCTTGAACACCTCTAACATTTCCTCCATTCGTTGGTGGGACTTACTAAACGGGGAAGGTTGGTTGAGGCATTGAGGGAAAGGGGCCCTAGGGATATAGGATTTATCCTTTGTGGGTTCCCGAGGGGCTTCCTGTTGCGGTGAGAGATTAACAGGGTCAGGCATAGTAGGAGTGGATTGGTTCTGTTTCTCAAGGAGAGTGTCCTCACTCGCAATAGGTGGGTCCCTAACCTGATTGTCCACTTGTTTTCCATTTCTTAGGGTAGTAACGGCTTGCACCTGCTCATTTGGATAATGGGAACCTTCAACGGCGAACTGGCCTCTAGGGTTCTGCTGTGGTTGGCTAGGCAAGGTTCCTACTTCCCTACGGTTCATAGATTGGGCCAGCTGTCCTAACTGGGTTTCTATTTTGGCAATGGATTGTGTATGGGAGTGGACAAGCTGGGCCTGGGTTTTCAACTCTGCTCTCATCTCCTTCTGTTCAGTTTTAATCTCGGTTAAGTGGGAGAGGAGCATTTGACTCATTTGGCTCATCTGGTCTTCTAGGGATGGTTTCTTATTGGTTTGGCCAAATGGGGGAGCGGTAGCTGGTTGGTAAGGCTGAGTTGGGTGTTGG